>OZ010583.1:10185686-10637948 GCA_963932145.1 Acanthosepion lycidas
ACTGAGCATAATCTCAGTATTTTATTACAGCCCTGGAAGTCTCAAAACTTATCAAGTCTTGACCCTAAGAAAGCCACTGACCCAGGCAACATCCCAGTGGTTATCCTCAAGAATATCAATCCAGAACTGTCCCTGATTTTAGTGAAATTATTTAATCACTGCTTGAAGGTGAAAGGTGTCAGGTATATACCCAGTTTTCAAGAATGTGGGTGAGCACTCATCTTCCTCTTGGTATAGACCTGTCAGTCTCCTGTGTCACTAGCAAGCTTTTTTGAGGCTATAATCAACAAGTTTGTTGATCAGCTAAATAGGAACAACCTTTTGAGTGATGAGCAGTACAGGTTTCAATTGGCCCAGTCCACTGCCAATGTCCTGCCATTATTCAGAGAATCAGTGAGACACTAAACAAATACATTTCAAGGATTATGGCATTAGATATTTCAAAGGTCTTTGACAAGATGTGGCATAAAAGATTGATGCACAAGCTCTCTAGCTATGGAATTACTGGATGTTTTTTTTTTTGTTTTTTAATTATAATATCTTTCCTAACGGGTAGGGTTCCTAATGATAGTTGTTAACAGCCAGTCCTCTTAGGCCCTTGCAATCAACACAGGTGCCCTCCCCTCCTCAAAGAGTGGACATACACTTTTTAGTTTACATAAATCCTCTACTTTAAAGTGTACTTCATTTATGAATATCTGTACTAATGATACAGTGGTATATTGATGCACCTCCAAAACACTTGATGACCAGAGATTGTGCAGCTGACCTCTCCTCTGGCCTAACAGCTCAGTGGGGAAGGGTCTGGTTGGTTACATTCAGTACCTCAAAAACCAAACTATTAACCTACCATTGCTGATTGGACACACAACTTTTACCAATCATGATGAATGGATGTTCCCTCATGGAGCCCCCCCCAATACCTTGAGCACCTATTGGGACTTAAACTCCCCCCCCCCCGACCTCAAGTGGAACACCTACATTTAATCCATTGCAAAAGATGATAGGATAAAGCTCAGTTTACTGTATCACTCAGGTAAGTACCTGACTCTTCCTGCTATCCTCTATTGTTACAAGAGTATTCAGATGAACTACACTTCTTAGTTCCACCTGTTCTAACCTTCACAGCTAAGACCTGACATTCTACACTTATTCCTTTCATATTCCATTGGGGAGATAGAAGTTCCACTCGAGCAGCAGGTTCTCATGAACCACTGCCCTGTGGAACTGACTCCCAAGAGGTTGCTTCCTCGATCACTATAATCTTAATGTATTCAAGTCTGTTTAACTGTTATCTTCCACACATATCCCACATAAACTGTGCATCTTACACTATAACCCTCTACCTTGAGTGACTCCTGGGCCTTGTACAAGGTGAACATCCCTCTCAAAAAAAAAAAAAAAAAAAAAAAAAACCTAAATTTTTTTAAGTAAATGCCTTGTGTATTTTAAGCTCCCAATCTTGAAATAAGTAACCCATCCAAGTCTATAAATTGATTTGTTGAAATTAATGCTCTGCTCTATAAAGACACTGCCTGGCATATAATTGTAGACAGCAGTGGTTATAACATAATCAGGATCATTATGCTTTGGGTGGTGCAGTTATTACATAATGGACATTGTTATAGGCAACAAGATTTATATAATAGTTATTAATGTCATGCATGGAAATTACAATTGTTTTTAAATAGGAATATTTTTGTAGAGCTTAAGAGCTTATTATTTTGGAATATATTTGGAGTATGGATATGATTTAACAAATATGTAATCTAATTAAAATTCATGCAACACAAACTTTCAAGAAATTTTTTTATATCTGTGCCATCTTCATAAATACTTTTTTTTTTTTTTTTTTTTTTTTTTCTCTCCCCCTTCCAGATTCAGTTTTTGATTTGAAGCCAAACTGGTAGCTGCTTTTATATGCTTAATGTGTTTTTGGGACAAGCTTTACTGAATTCAACTTTGATTTCCAAATCATTTAGCTGCCCAAAAAAGAAATTCTTTTGAACTAATTGGTGATCAGCTACATTTATCAATTTGTCTTGCTGCCATTTCTCAACTCTCTCTCTTCCTTTTTTTTTTTTTTTTTTTTTTTTTTTTTTATACATATATATTTGTTTCTAAATTTCCTTTACAAATTAGTATTATTATTACCCCCTTTCACTTTCTTAGCTTTTTATTCTTTTTTGTCTGCGTATTGGTCTTTTTTGCCTTTTCCAGTTTCATCTTGAGTCTTTTCTTCCAATTGTTAGAAAATGCTAATGCTCTAATCACTTTTTTTTTTTTTTTTTTTTTTTTACTGCATTGAAAATCAATAATCATCTTATCAACACCATTTATTTTTATTTTTGGCTGTGCTCATTTTGTTCAAACAATTTTAGTGGCTCACTGTTGAAAGATGAGAGATGAACACTTGAATTCTCCTTTCATTAGGACAATTGTTATTAGATGAAAATAAGTTAATTATGTCTGCAACAATTCTAAGTATTTCTACTTGTACACTACTTTGTCTAGATCAAGTATAAATCAGGCTTCTTAGATTTTTCTAACACATTTTAGAAAAATTGATCTTCCATCTTTTTGATGGAATAATTTGCTTGTTTTTCTTTTCTCCTTTTTAATCTCGTTGTTAAATCAAGTTAAAATAATGATCCATTTTCTCTTTAAATGCATATGAATTGCTGAAGTTTTCTGACCAGCCAAGAAACCTCTCCCTACTAAATTAAAAAATTTTCATGTTTGGTTAGATTTTTGGGAAGTGGGTTAGGCTAAGAACTTTTCAGCACTTCCTCATATTCAAGAACACAGGGAGGGATTGTTGTTTTTTTATATATATATATATATATATAACCTGTGGCTATCTTCATAAATAGTGACTGATCATAATTCATTAAATTCAGTCATATTGAGATATATATATATATATATTAAATTTTGCTTTTAATTTTTTTATTTTTATGCTCCTTCAGAATGTAAGTGGGCATGACTCCATATATTTTTATCTGTGAATTGCCAACCATTCATACAAAAAATAATAGTGGTTTCCTGTTACCTTCTTTCTTCAGGTTGAAATTTGATTTTCCTTCTCTTGGTTTGGTTGTTACCTAAGACTAGAGAGCTTGGACAACACTGTTGTTTATTCCATAACTGAAGGAAGAGTTAATTCACATCTTTCTCTCTAATATTTTATGAAAGTGCTAGTAACAAACTAGCTTGGAATATTTTGAAAAATGTTCTATTGAAATAGAATTTTTTTTTATTTATTTATTTTTTTAATCATTTCATCTCGAGGAAGGCCATAATGACATAACAGTGATGGAGGGGTGTGGATGTGAACACATTAGTGAGGAGAATGGACAAAAAACAAAACTGCATTCAAGACAGAAGATGGCAATTGATGTTGCATTCAATTTTATTTTTAATATTGTAAGTGTCAGGGAAGCAAGTAACTGGAAGACTTCCACAGGTGAGAAGTGACAAAAATTATTAGAATAAAACATGGTTACATTTAGCTATTTCAACAGTAAAACAATGTGACTTAGCTGTCAATTTAGTAGGCTACATAAATTTGTGGTTGAAATACCAAGGAGGAAAGCTCATTAGAACAATTGTGATGACAATATCTGTAGAAAAGGTACAGAAGCCATATCATGACAGTGAGAAAGTGACTGAATTTGTGATGCCAGGTCAATGACAATATTATGGATTCTTCTTTGGATTTTGTCAAATCTTTAGCAGAAACACCAGATGTGGCAGCAATATTCAATGCAGGGATGAATGGTATACTTATCTAATATAGATTCTGGTTGGAAAACTTGTCTAGCACAACACTGTGAGCTAACTTTCCTAACAGCAGACCTATCAATTGATTCAATGTAATCATTTTATTTCATGTCAGTGGAAAATGTGAGACCAAAAGAAAAAATAAATAAATAAAAAATAAATAAATAAAAAGGCAATGAATTGCTCTCCTAGAGGTTAACTATGCTGATGAAAAGCAAAAATTGTTTGCTGTGATGACTAAAAGTTAGCCATTTTATTTTGGAGGCATTAACATTTACAAGCTATTTCTTTCCCCAGTTATTGGATGTCATTTTCAAGTTCAGCTGCCAGTTTTACTTTATCATATCAAAATTACTATTAAGACAGGAGTAAATGGTTATCCTCAGTATAAGTACCAAGTTGTGAACTGATGATATTGAGAAGGTCATTGAAAGTGAGAAAACGCATAGATCAAAGGATTGAACTGTGGGAGACACCAACATTAATGTGAAAGGATCTAGAAGAATGGCTGTTCAATACAACTCTCATTAGGCAATTTATTTGAAACCTGGTTTAGGTTTGTTTTCCTCCTTTTTCCCTGCCTTGTTATTTATTCAATCTCATTTAGGTAGTTAACTCATAAGGTCAGTTTAGCTACATGTGTGTGTTTTTTTTTTTTGTTTTTTTTTTTGTTTTTTTTTTTTTTGTTTTTTGTTTTTGTTTTTTTTCCTCTTAAGGGGGTTGCTCCAATTAAATGGATAATACTTAATACGTAATTGGTCATATGAGCATTTGCTGATGAATTGGTCATTGTCTTTTTTCTTCTGTTTAATTTGTTTTCATACTTGGTCATCCCTGTTTATTGCAACATCTAAATTTCATATTTGGCTTAAGAATTATCAGACATAAAATGAATTTAAATAATATTCTGATAACTTTAATTTTTCCCCAATCTTTATTCATTGTAATTTAATTAACAATTATCAACTGGTTAATTGGTGAAACTCTGTTCTCTCTTTTTTTTTTTTTTTTTTTTTTTTTTTTTTTAAATAGATATTGCTTGCTTAATTATAACAGAAAGATCTGTTGGAACATTCTTATTTAAAAAAAAAAAAAAAAAAATAAAATAAACAAAAACATAATGTAGGTCCTAATGAGATAATTTGGTAACTCCAATTGGTTTCTTTGTGTAATATATTTAAAATTTTTATCATCTCATATCGACTTATAATAGCAGTTTGCATTGGAATTCTATCATTGTTGCCTATAATAGACTAATAGTTGAGATGTTTATTCTATGTTAATCTTTTTAAAAAAATTTCACTGTTTGGGTAGTTGAACTTTTTCTAGTTTCTCTTGTTCAGACTGCAAAAAGATTAATCTTAGTGGTGACTTGTTAAATATATTGCTTTTTATTATAATTTGGTACTTCACAAACTGTCTATTTTATACTTGCATTGGTATGACTATTTTTCTTTTTGGTTTTGTGTGTGTGTTTTGGCTGTGTTCCTTTGGACATCTTCAGGTGTCTTTTTTGGGTCGTTATCCTTGTGATGTTGATTTCTACTGAATCAGAGTATATGGATTTCTCTATCTGATTCAGAGATAGTAATTCTGATTACTATGTAACTAACCATTTTAACCAATATTTATATCTAGTATGTCACTGTCCTAAAGGATATCAGTATTTTTAAATCCCATTGTTAAATGGTTTTGAACTTTTTTTTAAAGCTTCAGATTTTCTTATTGGAAATCTTCACTTCAGGAAAAACAATCTTAATTTCTGTTTTGTTTTTGCTGTCAATAGACATAAAATCATCATCTAACTAAAAATGGGTATTGGCCAACGGTTAATTTTTCTTGGAAAAAAAAAAATGGTTAAGAACTGACTAAAATTTATGGCTTTTAAAAGCAAATCTTTTTTGCAAAAATTTTTACTCTTGCCTTTTCTAGAGATCATATATTTTGTCATTGCAATCTAAAGAAATGTTTCTTTTTTTTATTTTACATAACCCCATCTATAGATACAGAAATAATCTTGCAAAAAGCTTTTACATCTCAACACTTTAAATTGTCATATTCGCTCTAACCTTTTGCAATTTAATTCACTTATTTTGCTTTCAAACATTTTGTTCTTGGCATTACTCTTACCATTTGTTAAATTCCATCTATTACTTCCATTACATAACCATATTTTGTATTTATTTGCTTTTATGTCTCTTGTCAGCAGACTGTCCCCATCCTCAACCTCCATTTTCCAATAACATTTTTGAAAAACAAAGCAGCTATGCAGCAATTTTGCTCTTCATGCCAAATTTTATTTCTAGACAAATATTATGTTCATTGTATGCAACCATTTACTTCTAAGTGCATTTGTTATTCATATAACAAATGCATATTAAAGATGCAGATAATGTGCAAAGGGAACACTCTGGAAAATAGACATGGAAGCAGTTAGACATGACTTCAATTTTCTTTTACTTTGACACATTTGAATTTCTTATCAATTGTATAAGCAATTTGCTTTTAAATTTCATACAAAAATGTGAAATATGAAAGTTTTTAACTAAGTTCAGTACCTGTTACTGTACTGACAGCAAGATCAAATTTAAAATCCAAATTGTTTGTCCACTTAAAATAAAATTTAGAAAATATATTCAGTTTAAATACAGAATCAGAGAAAAGTCAGATAAAAAAATTGAAATGGTAATAATAAATTTGAACCAAACTTTAGTTTGGCTGATATTCTAAGTATTGCAGATAATATTGATAAATGAATGTCATTGTTTCTTTTTTCCATTTGCTTGTCATGTTTGTTCCATCACATTTTTATAGATGAATTTTTAGCCTCAATGAGTTTAAAGCAAAAGTCTTTCCTCTAAGGTAAAGTATGAATGGCATTGAAGTAATAGCTTAAACCTTTGACACTCTTGATAATAGAATAAAAATAGGCTTATTTTCAAGGTTTTGTTTATGTAGCCATATATAAAATCTAATGTCCACATAATTTGTGTGTATGTGTTTGATACTTAACACACAACACAAATACTGGTCTTAGGTAGAAATGCTGATTCATACACATGTTCATCTATATAAATGAAATTTGATACTCAACTTCTGTGTTTACACATATTTAGTTTGGAAATATTTGCTTGACATTCCCTATGTTTATTAAAATAAAAAAGCATCTACTTTAAATTTGAGCATTTAACCCAATTATAATTTGGTTTAAATTTTTTTGTTTGGATAATTTTTCAAGATTGACAATCCAAATTCATTAAGTGCAAAAAACAATCAATTTGTGTTAGTTTATAAATTAAATATTAGTGAGAATTATTAATTCTTGCTTCTTAGATCCTGGGTTGAAATTTTTTACTAACTGAAATGTGCCATTTCTTCAGACTAAATAATGGCAACCAATGTGTCTTATCAAATGATGCAGTTGACTTGTACATTTGGAAATAGTCTCATTAGCATTCATTCTTTCTCACATCTGATGTGAATACAACTTGTTTTAATTTCAATAAAAGCTGTTTGGGAAAAACAAATATGTTCATCCTAAATTACAACTATTAAAACTTTTAGCAAAAAACTTGTATTCAGTAATTAGCTAATTGACAACTATACATTGATTATTATTTCTTATTACTCAGAAATTCTTATATAAATTAGTTGTTTCAACTTTTCCAAAATGCTTCATCAATGAAGCACAAAACTCCTTTTAGAAATCAAATACTTAGGCTTAGAGAAACTATTTTGATGAACAAAATTAGAACTAGTTAAAATTGCACAATCTGTCACCTGTTCAATAATTGGATAAATCATTTAAAAATCCACAACTGCTCTTGCATAGTTCATCTTGTGTTGGGAAACTTGGATTAAAAGTTCATCCAAATAAGGAAAACTCTTATTCTCATATTTTCTCTTTTTGTCTATTGAGTTTCATTTCGATGCAATGTAGTCATCAATTATCATAAATAAAATCTGCATTTTCTTTTTTCTTCTTAATGAATGAATGGAAGCTTAAAAAGTGTTGCCTTCTATTTGTCTCCATGGAAATTGCACCAGATACAGGGAGCTCCATAACTGTGGATTTTCTGTTAAAATTTTATTCCTTTCTGCACATCACCACCACCATTGGTTATACATTTTTGCCAGTATTGAGCCTGCATGCTATACACATTGTTGTTAATGCTGAAATGTATTACCCACTATTATTGTGCTTGCATCCACTGTTTCATTTCTATAAACATCCAGTAAATGTTGATGAATGTCAATGGGTGTGTGTCTGTGTGTGCCCCCCCCCACTTACACACAAAATAAAATTGTTGGTGACACTATTATGTATGCACTTTCATGTCAGATGCTGTTTTACCAGTGTGTTGTTCAATTGCTATCTGTGACAAGGCAAAATTTAAAAAAAATAAAACATTGACTTAATGTGTGAGAAGCTTCTGACATTGTGATCCAATATAGTGGACATTACTTTTCGAGCAGCCAATATAATTTCATTTTTAAAAAAATTTTTTTATTTATTTTTTTTTAACTTCTGTATGTTTTGAAAGAAATAATTGGCTTATGCTGTGTCCTCACAAAAGAATGTCTTCAGAAGGTCATTTGTAAATGCAAGTACATGGTTATTTGACAGCTACAAAATGTGCCCTGGTATGTTGCAATGGAATTCCAACATTCTCTTCTTTTTTTTTTTTTTTTTTTTTTTTTTTTTTTTTTAACTAATGAATGAGCAAAGTCTTCCATTTGCATGTGGATTTGGTGGAGCATATGGAATGTTGTGAACATCGGATAAATCAAGACTGTGAATAAGGAATGCCAACCTGTCATGCCTTTTTGGTTAAAAGAAGAAATAATTGTACACAAGAGCTGATATTTACCCAAATGAAATGCTGATGCTGTGTCTGCTTATCTTTACTGAACAAGAGGCCATTTTATTTAAAATAGTTTATCCAAAAATATTGTCTTTATTTTGGATTGAAAAGTTTTCAACATTTTTTTTTTTTTTTTTTTTTTTTTTAAATGTGGATAACTGAAATGATATAATAATTTAACTGAAATTTAAGGGATTGCAAGGAAGAAGAAAAAAAAACAAATTGAGAGTAGTAACATAAAATTAAATATTCTTGCACATTTTCAGCATGACAAATGAAAGAATGGAAATGAAATAAGCTGATAATTTCATTAATTGTTGATAAATTTCCATTTAAAAACCTAATCTCAATTCAAATTGTATATTTTGTAAGGCTGAAACTTTGGATACTTTAACTTTGAGACTATTAATCTCCCTTTAACCTCTGAGTTATAATGGGTTCCTTTCAGAATTTAACTAAAATGTCTTTGCTAGACTATATACACACTGCGTGTATATGTATTTGTAGGATCTGTGAAGAATCTGCACAAATGGTGGCACAAGAATAGATTGCACCTGTTTGTTGCACTTTGCCACTAACCTCCTTTTTATTGCAAAACTTGTAATGTTTCCAGTAAATTATTCTCACAGTAGTTTTTTTTTTTTTTGTTTTGTTTTGTTTTGTTTTGTTTTGTTTTGTTTTGTTTTGTTTTTTCTTGGGTGCTATGTAATTTAATTCTCACTTGTTTTGATTTTTATCTTACAAAGCAAAGGAAATAGTCATTTATTTTATAAATATAAATTCAATCATAGTCCCAATATCTTCAATGCTTGAAAAATATTCCGCTTAAGGAGTGATAAAACAATTAGGATTGGTCAGAAAAAGGGAAGAATATTTTTGCCACAAGTCAAGGAAAAGTTTGGATTACTGCTACACACAAGATTATAGTTAAATATTGGAAAACAAAAAAATTAATTCTTTTAAATAATATTGAAATAACCACTCTTTGCCTGGTGGAGGTCACAAGACCCGAAACACCTGTAGCAAGAATATGGAAAATAAAGTATAATATATATTTAAAAATCCACATAATAACCAAAAATGTTTGAAACTTCTCTATAAAATATATATTACCTGAATCCATCATACAAAAATAGATTAGTAAAGTTAATGATATAAATGGCGAAAAACATCGCAAACAAATTTATTAAAGTGGCATTAACCTACGAACCACTCGATGAATGTTATGATCCTTGTTTTTAATAACTTCAAGTTGTATAAAGTCTTTTTTCATTCTGCTAGTACTTTTGGCTGTACATTCAGCCATCCTCAGGCATGGAATTTTTTTTTTTTTTTTTTTTTTTTTCAGTAGATCTAGGTAATAGTGGGCATGAAAAATTCCTTTAACTAATGAATGAGCAAGATTTAAAAAGAACTGAACCGACGTGCAAATTTTGGGATAACAGCTGCGTCATTACTCTATTTATTGAACAATTTAGTTCATGCCACATTGACTGAAAAAAACTCCTACAACAAAAAAATTCTCAAATTACCATATTAGTAAAAAAACACTCTTAAATTTTCAAAAAATTCAACCTTAGTGTTGTGACTGCACACTCCATAAGTTTTTATTCGTTAAAATAACACATTTCTAACAAAAACATTTCAGTTCACATTTAATTTTTCATGTCCGCTATTACCTGAATCTACTAAAAAAAAAAAAAAAAAAAATTTTCCATGCCTGAGGATGGTTGAATCTACAGCTGAAAGTACTAGCAGAATAAAAAGACCTTATACAACTTGAAGTTCTTAAAAACAAGGATCATAACATTCATTGAGTGGTTTGTAGGTTAATGCAACTTTAAGTTTGCGAAGATGTTTTTTGCCATTTATATCATTAACTTTACTAATCTACTTTTTGTATGATTCATGTAATATAAATTGAACTACACCACACACACACACACACACACACACACACACATATATATATATATATATATATATATATCCAAGTATATGATTGGTGTATATGGAATGAATTCCAATAACCAACAATTACTATTCTTAAAAGAGTGCTCAATACAAAGTAGAGCAGATATAATTATTTATTTTTAAAAATAAATTATTATATATATATATATATTTTATATATATATATATTTTATATTATATATATTTTATATTATATATATTTTATATTATATATATTTATATTATATATATTTATATTATATATATTTATATTATATATATTTATATTATATATATTTATATTATATATATTTATATTATATATATTTATATTATATATATTTATATTATATATATTTATATTATATATATTTATATTATATATATTTATATTATATATATTTATATTATATATATTTATATTATATATATTTATATTATATATATTTATATTATATATATTTATATTATATATATTTATATTATATATATTTATATTATATATATTTATATTATATATATTTATATTTTTAAAAATAAATAATTATATATATATATATATATATATATATAAATTTTTTTTTAATTTGCATTTGTAAATATCAAATTAACTCTAGTTCATCAACAATTACTTTATTCCTCTCCAAAATAAATTAATATTTTAATTTTCCCTTACCCAAGTTCCTTAAAAATTCTATCTATAATGATAGAAAATTGGTAATGTCCTTTTGTTGTCAACTTTACTAATCAGGGTCAGATGATTTGTCTCACTTAACTTAAAAAATAAATTAACCAAAAAAATCACATTTAAACAGCAATCTCCTCAATTCACAAATAATGAACATGCTTCATGTAGCTTATTTTTAACAACAGATATAACTTGGTATTGAGAGTAATTCAATATTTACTTGCTTTCATATTAAAGTTGATCTTTTTTATTTTATCCCGAGCAGATTTTTACCTATTCTCAACACTTATTAGAAACAGATTTTGTATGGGTATATACTCAGCTTAATTTAGTCTGATATTCAATAAAGATCAAGCTCATCATTACAATATTAGTCTGCTAAACATGCTGACTGTTCAAGTCAATAGGTATGAATGCTTTTCAGGTGTTGTAGATATTGAATATGTACATCAAATTATAACCCGACTCAGGTTTTTTTTGTTTTTGTTTTTTTTTTTTTTTTCACGTTATTTTTCTATGCAAAATTGTAATTTATTTCTAGATGTTTAAAGATATTAAACGAAAGATAGTTTTTACTTGTCTTGCATTTGTCTACTTGTGGTGACACTGTCGGCAAATGTTTCTCTAGTGATCATCATTGATATTGAACAAGAAGTTTCATGCTAAAAAAAAAAAAAAAAAAAAAAAATGGTCATAAGGATCAAAACTAACAACTTCCATTTGTTATATTGACTTGCCTTTTTAAGAATATTTTTCTTAACCTTGACTGAAGCCTTTTTATATAAATACATGAATTAAAATCCCAAATCTTACATGTCAGTCTTTTATAAAAATGACTTGTTTTTTTTCAGCTGAACAAAACACATTTCACTGAAATATGACAAGTGTTTTATATTTCATGAACTTTACAGTAAATAAATTATCTGCTTTAAATCTTGCCATTTGGAATGTAGGAAATTGTTTTTGCAGGAAAGAAACCATGGTCATAAGTGTTGTATTCTATATACAATATACTATTAAAGATCACAAGCTGAATATTCTTTTTCTAAGTAATGTTAGCTGCCTTTTTCTTTGTCTTCATTTCCACTTGGCCATATCTGGTTGGGTGTCTGAATATAATTGTCTGTACAAATATCCATTCTGACAAAGTAGTATGACCACTTGAAACCATATTGTCCTCACGGAATATTTGAAGAATGTTATCTTGTAATTTCTTTTATGTACATTGGATTTCTCTTTGCACATTGTATTCCAATTTTTTTTCTATTGGTTCACGTGTTCTATTGGCTGTTGCTATGGAAACATTGTTGTCTGTATAAATGATAATGTTCTAGTAAAATGTGTGTGGGAATCTGTAGTGATAAGATCCTTTAAAAGTGCTTTGATAGGAAAAAAAAATCTAGATAGTTTTTTATTTTTTATTTATCTTTGGTGTCATCAATGAGACTATCCAATCTTCCTTCTGGTTTGTATCTTTCGTATGGTTGGATATATGCTTTCCTATCCAGATATAAAAGTTAATAAACTTCGTCTACCTGGAATGAATCTTGAACTTCAAATTAAGTTTCTTTTAAAACTATACAGTGTATTTGTTAAATAACCAATATCCAAATCTTCAAAGCAAGATGTTGATTTTGACCATTTTATAATTGTAACTCTCACACACAGGGGTGGGGGATCCTTGAAATCACAAGTGACAATTTCAATTGCCTGGTAATAAAACTTACCATCTGTAATGATAGGGGTGAGGTGAAAACGAATCACTAGAGAACAATTTTCAGCACACCACATTATAAGTAACCAAAATTACATCTTCAAGTGTCCTAACAAACCACCATTATAGAAATGTATTTTTGTCTATTTCTCTTTATACACTCTTTTGATTAATGTGAGTGTGTGTGTGTGTGCATGACTGTTAAGCATGATTGATATTTCATCAATATATTGGCTTTGCAATACTGGATTTTATTTATACCCATATTGTAGGCATGGAATTCCTTGTCTATAATGGTTCAGTAATGTCAACAAGACCTATATTCAATAGCAAGTCTTTATGGATACAGTTAATGTCTGATTTTGACAAATGGTTATGATGAAACCAAAACTTAGTAGATACAGTGTGTTTTGAACATCACCTAGCAAATAACATCAGCAGGCACCCAAACATTTTCCCCCTCTCTCTAAGGGCAACATTATTTTGTTCTATGTAACTTGACATTCAATCCAAGTTTTACTTGAAGGCTCTGATGCTTTGGAGAAAAAGTTCCAAGGCCTGAACAAGTGATACCTGAATGATGCTGCAACTCAATACATCTCAAATGTCACTCTGTATCTCAGAATTTTTGACAAAACATAAATCTCTTCTACCAGATTTTGCTATTTTGATCCTTTAAAGTTATCGATTTCAGACAAGAAAATGTGAATTATGAAGTGTCAACAATGAAAAACAGTAACATTAAAAGTTGTAGGTAAAGAAATTTTTTTTTTTTTTTTTTCTAAAGCTGAGTTTCCTTTTGACACACCTTTACAGTTTTCCAATTTGACCACTAAAGAGTAGATTCACCTTTCTGACATGCCTGCTGAAAATATATTAGTTTTATTAATGTATCATTCTGATCTTAATACAGCATGCCAGCTCAAAATAGAAAATTCACTTGTTGAAATGTAAATTGGTTGGAGCAGGTGGCAAAACAAGTAAAACTTAATTTATGGGATTTAACATGCCAGCTCAAAATAGAAAATTCACTTGTTGAAATGTAAATTGGTTGGAGCAGGTGGCAAAACAAGTAAAACTTAATTTATGGGATTTAATCAGAAACTGTTACTTCATTTCAAAATTATTAAAATTTAATGTCAATTGTAAATTTCAACTGATTACCCCAAAAAAGAAAAAGGCAATTATATAGTTATTTACACTATATTCTTTGGACTATTGTTATGTTTATCATATCTCAGCAATTGTGCTCTCTGGCCTTTCTTTGGTATATTGATCTGGGTGATCAACAAGGAATCCTGAACTGAGCTCTTTATTTAATCTACTAGGGTAGACTGTGTTCCCTAGACATTGGAACAAGAACAGTCTACTCCTGTTGATTAAATAGTTCACTTCAGAATTCCATGTAGGTTACCCAGATTAATATACACCAGAGGAAGCTTGAAGTGCACAATAGCTAAAGCGTTGTGATAACAAAGATGCGGACAATAGTCCAAATATAAATAGTGTAAATAACTTTCTCCTCATTGTATTTTATTGGCTTTAATTTGTGTAATTCTCCCAAAATTTAAAATTGTTCAAGTGTATCAGAATTGCTCAAAGCTGAGGTTTTCTGCTCCCAGATTGATGTCAAACAAAATAGTTTGAAAGATTTATATAAATGAATGCATTATATAACTACTTTCAATTATATACAAAAATTTCCTTGATGACTGACTGAAAAATTGTTTTAGAAAAGCATTGTGTGTAATATGCAGAATATAGACAACTGCTACAACTTTTTATGCCCCTCAATTTAATTCGCTTATTCAAAATTTGCTATTTTAAAAATAAACCAGAATGAGTTTCAAGAATTTTCTCTTCTATAAAAATATTTAAAAAAATTTATTTTGCTTCATAGGAAACATGAATTATATATATATATATATATATATATATATATATATATATATACACACACTTGAAAATTGCATATTTGTTAGTGTATTGTACACATTAATACAACAATGAAAAATCTTGTGTAAATAGGATATTTAATTTCTATAATCATTTTCAAGATTTGTGTATGGTTCATGCTGTAGTTAGCTATTTTTTAATTTTTTCATACATACCTGTTGAAATGGAAATTTTGTGATGACTTGCAGTTTTTAACCATTCCTCCCTCTCCCAGGTCTCAAGCTAAATAAACCTGCTTCATTGATTGGTGTTTTTCTTATCCTGTTAGCATTGTTTAATGCACTGATAATTTTAGCACAGATAATCATTTTTTTTTTTTTCCTTTCCTTTCCTTCAACATTTTCTTATATTAGGTTGGTGCAAAAATAATTTCGTTTTTTGACGTTAAAAAATATGTCAAAAAACGAAATTATTTTTGCACCAACCTAATAGTATTTCAGTCTGTTTCTGCACTAATTCATGTCCTCCTTAATTTTATAGAAGTAAATACTTCATTCTTTCTTTCTCTCTCTCATTTGAGAAGCAACCAAATAACTGATGTACACAATTGTGTAACCTAACAAGGTTCTGTTCACTTCTCAATATCAATTATTGAGACCAATTCACATATATAGGAGCGGCTTTGCTAAAGTTAGGATTCTGAATTGAATTTAAAATTCCTATCCTTCAGGGACAGCAAATTCTTTTTTTTTTTTTTTTTTTTTTTTTTTTTTTTTTTTTTAAACCACTCATGCCTCCAAACATTCACATTTTTCTTAATATGTTTGGTCAAGTCTTTACAATATGCTACTTATTTCTCTTTCTAAACAAGTATGTTTTATTTCATATATTAAAACTTGTACATTTCTTTTTGGTTTAAAAAAAAAAAAAAATTTTCTTTAGGCAATTAAATCTAATTAAAATAAAATTTAACAATTAAAAGGTTGATTTTCATGTGCTTCATTTTATGATTTAATTCTGTCCCTCTTGACATTAAAAAAAAAAAAAAAAAAAAACTCTTCCCATATGTACTCTTGTAGAATCTGATTACTGTAGATTAAGGAACTGTTTTCAGTTTTAACTTTAGTCCTTATACCTTTTACCTGATAAAGCAAAGTCAATTACTAAGGAGTATTTTGTACAGCTGTCAATCATTTTGACATAAGAATCAAATACCAATGTATATTTACAAAAGCCTGTCACTTAATCTGCTACATGTTGGCATATGTTTGTCAAAGCTAAAGTACTTTTTCTTTTTTCTTGTGTTGCTTTTTTCCTTATTTTAACTAATGTACCCAGGTATCACTACATGAATAAGTTTGAACTTTTAGCAAGTAATTTTTGAGCAGGTGTATGCGTGAGTGTGAATCTACTGTTGTAAAGGCAAGTTACAGTTTCATGCAATTGTTGTGAAGATGGACACACCTCTCCAGAATATAATTTGGACTTGTCCAAATAGCATATATACTGATGGCAAGAATGAGCTGGGAGTAAGCCTTATATCCTCACTACAGAATTCGGTAAGACTGTCAACTCCAAACAACATTATATTAGGTTGGTGCAAAAATAATGATGTAATAATACCGTTTTTTGATGTATTTTTTAACGTCAAAAAACGATATTATTACGTCATTATTTTTGCACCAATCTAATATTTCATGATTATCTGCATTCAATGGAATGAAGACATAACATAATTTTGCTTAATTTAATCCATTGACTTTGATATTAAACAATTTGTCACTGGTTAAATCAGCTACTTTAATATATTCAGGGGCTGACATCAGCTTATTTTGTTGATAGCTGATAATATCTAGTTTCAGTAGGTTTATATAATTTACCATTCTATGATGCTTTCATCAGTCTCTGAAACCTGTTAATGATCTTGAATTACAAATTGAAAATGGCTAAATTGCCTACAAAATTAGAACTATATAAAGTGATGTATTTACACATGAATTTGCTTTTTCTTCACAAAAATGACATTGTTCAGGAAATTTCATTATAGAATATGAGAGAAAAAGAAATTAAAATTTTTCTCTGCTCTATAAGCATTTATCATTGTGAAATCCATTTATTTATTCCTATTATGAATACTTGTGTAGCAGCTTCCCCCTTAATAGTAACATATTTTGTATGTCTTGACATCTTACTTCCTGGTCTTTCTACCATCCACATGTTAAGTCTCCAAGGTTAATGGCTTCAGTTGGCAACTCTCCACCAATGAAAACCAATGAGCCAAAATTGTTTCCTCTACAATTTTACTGCTCTTTTCTCTACTGATCCATTTGTAGCACAGTACCATCTGCTAGACAACACTTGTGGGGTAGTTCTTTGACCAATGGCCAACAGGAAATCAATATTAAAAACATCCACATATTGAATAATCTGATGGCTTGAAATAACTGTCAAATTTCTGTTCTGACTGTCCCCCTCCTCAACCTCCTGTTTAACCAAAAGCTGCCACAGATGCTTGGTTAATGGTATGTTGGCTGTAAGCCATGCATAGATTTTTGTTCACAGCTGGTTTCATAGTTCCTGGCATAGAATCAACAGTAGATTTCTTGTTTGTAACATTTGTACAAATAGCCATCAGCAAATATACTGTGTTAGTTGCTTTATAAAAGATTTTTGCTGTTGCAGTTCAGATTTGCACTTAGTTGTAATAAATGCAGCTGCTGAAAATAAATTTGGACTGTTTTCAGAAATAAATTTTTCATGATTACACAATTTTGGGGTTGTTTATACCAATTAAGTTTCCTAGATTTCCTGAAAATGACTTCAGTGGAAGAAATTGTCTTTGTTTTCAAATGATTTTTTTCCTTAGTTCAATATAGAATTGGATCATATATATTATAATCAGTTAATACATACACATATATATAATATTATAATCAGTTAATACATACACATATATATAATATTATAATCAGTTAATGCATACACATATATATAATATTATAATCAGTTAATGCATACACATATATATAATATTATAATCAGTTAATGCATACACATATATATATATAATATTATAATTTGTTAATGCATACACATATATATATATATATAATATTATAATTTGTTAATGCATACACATATATATATATAATATTATAATTTGTTAATGCATACACATATATATATATATTATAATTTGTTAATGCATACACATATATATATATAATATAATTTGTTAATGCATACACATATATATATATAATATAATTTGTTAATGCATACACATATATATATATTATAATTTGTTAATGCATACACATATATATATATATAATATTATAATTTGTTAATGCATACACATATATATATATATTATAATTTGTTAATGCATACACATATATATATATTATAATTTGTTAATGCATACACATATATATATATATTATAATTTGTTAATGCATACACATATATATATATATTATAATTTGTTAATGCATACACATATATATATATAATATTATAATTTGTTAATGCATACACATATATATATATATTATAATTTGTTAATGCATACACATATATATATATATATATTATAATTTGTTAATGCATACACATATATATATATATAATATTATAATTTGTTAATGCATACACATATATATATAATATAATTTGTTAATGCATACACATATATATATATATAATATAATTTGTTAATGCATACACATATATATATATATAATATTATAATTTGTTAATGCATACACATATATATATTATAATTTGTTAATGCATACACATATATATATTATAATTTGTTAATGCATACACATATATATATATATATATATAATATTATAATTTGTTAATGCATACACATATATTATAATTAGTTAATACATATATGTATCATCAGTTTTATACAATATAATTCAAATTATATATTGTAGTAAAGCAGAAAACTAGACTGTAAATGATTACTAGAAAGAATTTTTTATCTATGTAAATAATCTAAAGACTTAATCAGATAAAGTAGCTCTCATAATACTTTGTAATCGGATTTTATCAATACTTAAATGCAGAAGTCCTTCATTGGAATTCAGTTTGCTTTGTTTTTGTAATTGCTTTTTTTTTTTTTTTTTTTTTTTTTATCAATGAAGGCAAACATTTATTTTGAAATGCTCATTTTCATTATTTTTTTTCCTTGATATAATTTCTAACTGATCAAATTGATTGTCATTACATTTTAAGATAATCAACAAAAGAAAATTGTTTATCATATGTTTTACTAAACTCGAGGGGGACCTAGCAATAATTGAACCACTACTGATTATCCAAAAGTTAATGTCCATTTAACAAAAAGTTGACTATTAAACTGTAATAAGCTATTTAAATGGCTCACTGCAAGTACTGTCAAGTACAAAGAGAATTCTGTCCATAGTTTGTGTAATTGTCCACTTATTTGTCTTATAACAAAAAGTGTCTCCTACATAAAAGGTTATACTGGAACTGATTGGTTGGCCTCCTTGTGGATTCAAAACTAACTCTGAAAAAAAAAAAAAATTACACTAAAAGCAAAATTATTTTAATGATAATGTTACTTATGCAAAAAAAAAAAAAAACCCAACAAATGCTCTATTCTGAATATCTATATAAAGTGCAGTGTATGTATGTCCCTTCATCTGTTTTTCAATCTCAGGTGAATTATAAACAGCCTGAAATAGTAACTACTGTAGTTACATGCAATTAAAATTAAATAACTCTTTTAAAGTTAAATATTGAACAGTGAGAGGCTTAAAAAAAAAAAAACACAGTTGATATTGTCTAATGAAAATGTAATTAAAACTTAAGTGGGGGCACGGTACATTGCTTATGTTTTGTTTCTCTCTCTCTTTAAAATTAGCATGCCAAATGTCTTAACAGTGACTTTATGTGAAGGGATCATAAAGAATGTTAATTTTAAAATAAAAATTGCATGCAAAATGTAAACAGACTGCAGAGACCAGTTGTGTGTATGAAGAAAGATTATGCCAAATAAAGATAAAATAATTTTAATTTTAAATTCTTAGAATTTTTATATACATAGGATGCTGAAGGTAAAAGGCCAAACGCCCAAACCCAAAATCTCTCAGCAGGAGCTAGCCTGAAGTCTGCCTGAAGAGTGGCTTTTAGGCTAATTTAAAATATTTTACTTGCTGAAATATTTGGAATATCTTTTATCCTTTATGCAACAGAAGGCAACAAATATTTGAAAAGAAATTTTTGGGTATAAAAATGTATTTATGCTGAATATGAGACTTTTTTTTTTTTTTTTTTTTTTTTTTTTTTTTTTTTTTAAGTATAAGGGAGATAATTACAAATCAAAGAATGAAATTATGCATGTTGTAAAAGGCTAACAATCCTTAAAGGATTTACTTGAGTGTTCTGTTTACAAAATTTATTAATTTCTATCTATCTGTACCTCTTTTTTTTTTTTTTTTTTTTTTTTTTTTTAAGTACCAGACATTTTTTATTTATTAAAAGTGAGTATCAAAAAACCAAATTCTAGCCTGAATCTTATCAACATTGTGCAAATTATTTGTGCAATAATTTTATGAAACTTGCAACAACCAACAATTATCAAGTAAGTGTGTATGTATGTATGTATGTATGTGAGATGTGTGTGTTCATATTGGAATTGTCTGGAGATGTTAAATTGATGGTTGAACGCACTACTTACTGTAAAAATAAACCATATATAAACATTATTGCATCTTAATGAATGCAAGTACTATCTCTGCTTCAAAACATTTATTCCAATTTCTAGATAGTAGGAAGTTAAATATTTTGATTACTTTTTAAGATACAAATTTTCTGATTTCATCAATTTCTTCTATTCTGAAAAAATTAGAGTAAATGTTTATACATTTACTTTCAATGAAATTCTTTTATCAGATAGTTGAATAGCTATAATAGTTAATTTTTCTTATCCTGTCCCATGTTAGTTTTATTTCCATATGCTGTAGTAGTATTCACCTATCCAGCATCATTCATTAAATCAGATACCTCATAAAGTCCAGTTCAATGTTTTAATCACTGAGCTCTGCTTTTGTGTTATCTTGTTTTGTTAGTACATGGAAACTTTTAAAAGCATCAAAGTTAATATAGATTCCTGTCTTATGATTCTGAATGATATGCTAATTTTATTATAATTCTCTCTTTAGTGATCTCTCCTCACCCTAGGTTTTTGTACATATTGGGTGTTACACTGTAAAGAAATTGACAGAATAATTCCATTCGTAATTTCATTAATGCTCACATTAATTGAAGTGTAACCAAGTTTGAATAAAGTGTTGAATGGAGACTGCAATTATGACTTGATTTATCTAAAAAAAAATTTTTCATCACCCTGAATTGCCTGCATACATTACAATCTTACAAGAAGAATTGTAGTAGCGCTTTTTTTTTTTTTTTTTTTTTTTTTTTTTTTTAATAAAATACAAGAGATTGCATTGGTAGTATAAATAATGAGGACTTCTATTTTATAAGGCTGTTTTTAGCTGTTTAGAAGGCCAAGTACATTCATTGACTTGTCTATACTGAAGCCTGTTGTAGATCTGTCTTGTTTGATGAAATTATTGTTTGGGTAGGGATATAATTTGTGGAGAAGGGGATTCTTCACTATTTTTGCCAATTTTGCAGATGTGGGGATTTTTTTTTTTTTTTTTTTTGTCTGAGAATGTTTACCTCTTTAACAATATTTTGTTTTGATAGATAAGAAAATCATGTGAGAATGTGGATAGGTTATTATTTTACTGTTTGTTGGTCTATATGCATCTTCTGACACTAACATGACAAAAATATTAATAAAATAATCTAAACAAGTAATTTAATAAAGTGACTTAGTGTTTTGACTTTACTTTTTTAAAGATATTTATTACGCACAACCTTTGTTTGGGGACAAGGCTGCAGGTAGTAATTCTGTGTGATCAGCTTGTTAACCATTACACAAAGAAAAGTATCGCCAAGATAGAAATGATATAAACAAATTACTTAGTGCTGTTTCAGTTATGTTTCAAACATGCTTAATGCTTAAAAAAACAACCAGTATTTAAATTTTTTTTTTTTTTTTTTTTTTTTTTTTTTTTGTGGCATGGTGGGGCAAATGTTGATCATAACGGGGCTTTTTATACTCAGTGTAGTAGTAGTACTCTGTGAAATTTCAAGCCTTGCAATCCCAAATATTATTTATACCAAACCTTACATTCCCTGCAAGTAAATTGTCATTTTGTTCTCCATGCTAGATAAGGAGATAATGTGCATCTGTTAATAATCACCAGTCTTAATCACTTTTGTGCCAGTTGTCCAGTTTTTTCACTGAACCAGTGTGATTTCTCAACACAGAGATTAAACTTGAAACTTCTAACACACCAGATTATATTTTAACCAATGAGGCCATGTCTCTTGGACAATCCAACAGTGAAATTAAAGAGCCTTAAACCTAATGTCTGTTCTCAGCTGATGGAATGCATGACTGTTTTTGTTTTTTTTATTTATTTATTTAATCAGACATTTCTAAATGGTATTCTCTTTGCTTGGTCTACTGAAGAGGTTGTCACTGCCTAACATATTAATTCTTTTATTAGGCTTATCTTCTCTATTATTTTCTATTATCTTAATTTCATTTCATAGGATTTTCTGACCACCATGTCCCATTCAATATATGATTGGCCATGCCTGATTATACCTTTTCTAGGCTACAGTCTTCCGATGTTCTGCCACTCTCACCTTTTAATGTCTCTTTTGTATTCTTTATGGGATAAAATACCATACTTGATAATGTTTTAATACTTGATAGGGGAGTTGCTTTAAGAGAGAGATCACTAAAGGACTGAATTTCTTTTGAATTCTGTCTTGATCTTTTCAGATTTAACCCTTTATTTATGGCAAACAGGCTGTGACCTACTTTTGGTTGTTGACTCTTCTCATAGAAGCTGATGTTACACTTGCTGAGTAGTTGTTACCTTGAAGGGTGTTTATAATGCTGATCTTCTGTTGGTATGTGTCTGGTTTAACGCAAGCTTAGTCAGGTATTTGTAAGCAGTAGATTATCCCCTTCTTTACAATGATAGTGGGAAGTTCAGACATTGTCCAGGGAATGTTGGCTTATGATATGCAAATGTATTCAACCCATCCTCTGTGTTATTAGTACATCAGGAAATTCCAGTTGCTCTTGTTTTGTTTTCATTGTGAATTGTATTGAATTCACTTAGTTCAGCAATATTTACACATCTTCATGGTTGGGCCAGAATATGAAGGTGTCATATATCTAAGTAATATAGTTGTTTTTAAGGAATGTTTCTATAGCTATTTTCTGTATTCATTGTATATACTTGGATAGTGATCTCGTAGCTAAACTTTCTTGCCCATATGTTAGTATCTGGTTGAAACTGTTAATTGCATATTGAGTGCCAACCTCCGCATCATTGGGACCCTTGTGGACTAGCTTAGAGAGGGGCTTGATTTTAATTTGTTTCAAATCGCTGATATACTCATTGGTGGGGAACTTGGTGAACACAATATCCAAGCTCACCATCTCTTTGGTATAAATGTTAACATCTATAATGGTTTCTACAAGGTGAGCAGTTTTCTTTGATAGGAAGAAGACAGCTGTTAGTGGGCTTGATTATACATGCAAGGACTTTGCTTGGTGGGTGAAAGGCTAAGTCTCAATACCCCCCCACACACACTGTGTGAGTTTAGATATATATATATATATATGTATGTATGTGTTATGGAGTGGTTTCACAGTGGAGGCTTGTATTTGTACTAAGTTGGTCCTAAAATAGGTTTGACATACAAAACGTTAGGAACTTCATATAATAGGTATGACGCAGAGTAAATCTAGTTGTGGTCGCTGATACTTTAGTATCCGACTAATGATCGTCCGGCATCGACTGAGTGACTGCCTCCCTCGTTACTCTTACTACTCCTACTTATTATAGGTGGGAGAGTCTATTAACTATAGAATAGGTGTGTTCCACTATAACAATGTGTGTGTATGATAATGATTGTGCTGGTCTAAATAAAGAATATAAATGTTTCTATTTGATAGTACAGAAATTAGTTATTTAATATTCATAATGTTTCAGCTCCTTCATCCAGAGCCTTTGAGAGATTCAAATTCATTCTGCTACATACCGATGTCAATAGGATTTCATTGCATGAGAATATTTTACCAATTTTTCACTTGGAACCAATGCCATCATTGTTGATTGTAAATGCTATAAATATGTCCATTTAATAATTCTATTTAATTTCCTTATGTAGTTAAGATAAGAATGGTACAGATATACAATCTGTACATAAATAAAATAGAATTACCTCTGTAGAGAAAACGTACAGAAATTTAAGATCTTATCCATGTACAAATAATATCAGAAAGGCAGATGGTAGGAGATATCTTTAAAGATATTAGTAAAATAAGTTCAACTATAGCTCAAAGTCTATCATGCCTGAAAAATTGATTTTTTTTTTTTTTTTTTTTTTTTTTTTTTTTTTTTTTTATGTACTGATAAGATAAAAAACATCACATGAATCTTCCATTATTTTTCATGTCTATAAAGATAAAATAGCATGCAACAGCAAACAGATGACTATTTAGCAAATCTAATGTGTTACTTCTTCTGAATGTAATATTTGTAATAAAAATAATAATTATATATGTATTTTATTTACAAATATTAAATATTTCTCATTGGGGACAAAGGAAACAACTGTTTTGTGATTTATTTTAATGTTGTATAAGAAAATATAAGTATTTGGTGATTCAGCTGACAAAAGGAAGAAAATCTGTTTTAAAATCAATTACAATGAATAAATCATGAAAATGTAATTTCATCCTACAACAAAATATGAAATTACAAAGGGTTACTAAAAAGTTCTCAACCTGACCACTCAAAAATTGAATATTGGATTAGATTTCAGGTAACAGGTATGTCAACTTTTTACTTCCCTCCCTACCATCACATAGATTCACATTGTGTAAAAGGATAAAATAGCTGTTTTTTGAAAGATACATAGTAACAAAATGTTTAAAACAATAAGGATTACTAATGATGTCTATACAAGCATGAAATTGTGTCACTAAGCTTGTCATTATTGGCTCATATATTTATCAACTTAATTTTCTTGTTTAGTCAACAGTTCAGAATGGTCAAGAGTGATAAATCTAGTACATTTGGTCTCATTGTTTTCTCTCATAAATGATGTTTATTATGTTTTCTCATATGCAGTTTAATTGAAATCTGTATTGTTGCTAGAGTTTAAAAACAAAAAAAATAACTTTAGTGGGGGGAGAATATATTTGGTAATGAAACCAGATCCTATTTCATTACCTTTTATTTATATATAATGATTGTTACCAGGAATAGCATCAGTATGCTCTACCTCCCTGTAACATTTGCTATTTGTAAATTTTCCATGCTATTTAAGCAACAGATCACTGTCTTAATGGATATGTCATTTGCCTGCTTACATCCAAGTCAGATGTTCAAATTGGGGCAAGATTCACTTATTTTATCCTATGATCAAATGTAGTATCTGAACAGAAGCTACATAGAAACATACATAGCCTTTTTTTTTTTTTTTTTTTTTTTTTAAATTTAATATAAGGTAGGGCCAGAATTAATGTTGCATGAAGCAAAGTGAGTCCTGCCTGACAGAGCATTTATCAGGCAAGGTTTCACAAGGCTGGATGCTTTTCCCCGATTCACAACTTGGAAACTCACGGTAGACCGAACATACAGTATTTTTATCAAACAAAAATTTTTCAAGGTTTTGAGTACATGCACTTTTATATATTAGATAATGCTTGGTTAGCTTCAAATGATAAACATTTTCAAATTTTACCTCATTAGAACAATCTTGGAACGCCTCTTCTCTCTGGGTGTTAATATAGGCATATGACTTAAAATTGCACAATCAGTTTGCTCTAACATTGTATATCATATATCTAAAAAAAAAAAAAAAAAAAATAAACTATAATCATTTCTTTACAATTTCATAACCTGCTCATTTAAATGTTAATGTCTTGCCACCCCCCTCCTTAAGTTAGACATAATACACTGCTATATTTTACTAATTAAGAAGGATTACTTATTGTCTTGATGAGTGGTAGGCATTTGCTTGGTGAACAACATTTAAAATTTGGCCCATTTTGTATTGGTTAAATTATCTCTTTTTATTAACAAACCTTAATATACAAGGATCGTATTAATTTCATGTTTTACTATTCTTTACTTGTAAATATTGCATTTTTGATAAAACTTTCTTAATACCATATTTATCTCTGAACTGGTTTTCATTCTGAAATTACAACTATTTCTGCCTTTTTTTTTCTTTTCCTTTCTTCAAATAACCAAAAATAAAAATACCAAGACAAAAATTGGCTGATTTCTTCAAGAGCAGACAATAGAAATGTCAGAAGTCCTTATGTGGCTATTTACCAACGATTGACCTCATCAGCCCACATCTAAGGATCACATGGTTGTGCCATTTTGTGGTTTCTCTGAAGTAAATATTCAAAACAATAGTGCAATTAAGTCAGTTCTCAACTTTAGAGTCTTAAGTTTTTGTTTTTTTTGTTTTTTTTTTTGTTTTTTTTTTTTTGTTTTTTTTTTTAATCTTTGCTTAAGTAATTTAATAAAGTGACTTAGTGTTTTGACTTTATTTTTTTTTAAAGATAATTATTAAACACAACCTTTGTTTGGGGACAAGGCTACAGGTAATAATTCTGTGATCAGCTTGTTAACCATTACACAAAGAAAAGTATCGCCAAGATAGAAATGATATAAACAAATTACTTAGTGCTGTTTCAGTTATGTTTCAAACATGCTTAATGCATAAAAAAACAACCAGTATTTAAATTTTTTTTTTTCTTTGTGGCATGGTGGGGCAAATGTTGATCTTAATAAGGAAATTGTTTACAATATTTTGTATTTTCATAATGCTTAATTTGAAAATTTTGTATTTCTGCCTTCATAAATATTGTCTACAATTCTGTGTAATTAGTTCACAAGCTTACGTTTTTTTTGTTTTTTTTTTCCCCACTGCCTACAGAAAACTTCAACACAACATACCCCCCCCCCAAAAAAAAATAGGCAAATTATGTACCTGAAGAAGGCTGAAGCAACTGAAACCATACAAAATTCAACAAAGCTGATAATGTTAGAATAGCTTATGGAATTCTGCTTCTACATTCAGCATGAGCTCTTCTCTCTTCTCAATTTTGTTTCATTATCCTAAAGAATTTCTTTCTCTATATTTATGTATCAGCAAGTGTTGTCTATTACTGTTGAGATTCTTATCAAATATTTGTTCACCTGGTCAGCATTTCTCTCTTGGCTCTTGTTTGTTTATTCATTTTCACTGTATTATTGCAAATGAGCACTTCAATCGCCTTTATTTCAACATCCACTGCATTATCTTTCAATGATTTTCCCATTTCTGACACAATTGATTCTGAAGAAAACAGAGCCATTTGTCTTGAATGCAGTAAAGAAAGAATGATTTCATATTAAAAAAATAAAAAGAATGACAAATCTTCCTACAATCTGTTTTTGACAACAAACCAACTGCAAACAAGTCTGAAGGTTATAATCGGCTATTTTCGGAAGGGCGGGTAACTCTTCTGAGAAAGTTATTCTTCATAATTTGAAGTGTCAGTTGAGGAAGTGGGTGTGGCACTGTAAACACTATGAAAGTAATGCTATTGTTCAGTGTATTAAAAATTTTTCACTTGTGATGAATAGTCAAGTAATCTTACTCTCTAATCTACACTAAATAAATGGCGACTTTATTTTTTTTACTTATTACTTTTTGTCTTATTGTTTTGTTTTTCTTATATTTCTATGTACTCTTCAACCTCTGAAGTAAATGAAAAATCACACATTTGAGACTAGAATTCACTTCCCATACCTGAGGAGCCCTTATGAAGAAGCTGCCTATATCATTCTGGGCACAGATTTGTAATCATTTTACTACCCCCACTTCATTCCCCACATTTTTTCTCACTTGAAGTTTCCATTATCAAAGTGGTCTACACAATATCCATGAATGATGAATTCTGTGTAGAATTTGAGTTTGAATCTTGTCAGAAGCTACTTATTGGTCTTCATTTTTATTTTTTATTTATTTTTTTTTAATTAATAGTCAAGAGGTTCTTATCAATTTGTGTGCTGTGATAAAAAAGCAAAATTAAGATGTTGAAAAACCTAGTAAAATAGTAACAATACAACTGAACTTTTTCCACAATGATTAATAAGAAATGGGAATTGAAAAATAAGTCTTTGTCAAGACTTGAACTTTTATCTGTATCCTCAGAAGCCCAATAATCATTAGATGACAGTATTTTCTGGCCTTTGCTTAAAAAAGTAATAATGAAAGAATTATTGAAAATTAATGTTTCTCTTAAATTTTAACCTGACACTTGTACAGATTAGTTGAAAAATATTAAATATTTCTATTTAGTGCATTAAACTGATTTTCTTCTTTTTTTTTCTTCTTTTTTTTTCTTCTTTTTTTTTCTTTTTTTTTCTTTCTTCTTTTCTTTCTTCTTTTCTTTCTTCTTTTCTTTCTTCTTTTCTTTCTTCTTTTCTTTCTTCTTTTCTTTCTTCTTTTCTTTCTTCTTTTCTTTCTTCTTTTCTTTCTTCTTTTCTTTCTTCTTTTCTTTCTTCTTTTCTTTCTTCTTTTCTTTCTTCTTTTCTTTCTTCTTTTCTTTCTTCTTTTCTTTCTTCTTTTCTTTCTTCTTTTCTTTCTTCTTTTCTTTCTTCTTTTCTTTCTTCTTTTCTTTCTTCTTTTCTTTCTTCTTTTCTTTCTTCTTTTCTTTCTTCTTTTCTTTCTTCTTTTCTTTCTTCTTTTCTTTCTTCTTTTCTTTCTTCTTTTCTTTCTTCTTTTCTTTCTTCTTTTCTTTCTTCTTTTCTTTCTTCTTTTCTTTCTTCTTTTCTTTCTTCTTTTCTTTCTTCTTTTCTTTCTTCTTTTCTTTCTTCTTTTCTTTCTTCTTTTCTTTCTTCTTTTCTTTCTTCTTTTCTTTCTTCTTTTCTTTCTTCTTTTCTTTCTTCTTTTCTTTCTTCTTTTCTTTCTTCTTTTCTTTCTTCTTTTCTTTCTTCTTTTCTTTCTTCTTTTCTTTCTTCTTTTCTTTCTTCTTTTCTTTCTTCTTTTCTTTCTTCTTTTCTTTCTTCTTTTCTTTCTTCTTTTCTTTCTTCTTTTCTTTCTTCTTTTCTTTCTTCTTTTCTTTCTTCTTTTCTTTCTTCTTTTCTTTCTTCTTTTCTTTCTTCTTTTCTTTCTTCTTTTCTTTCTTCTTTTCTTTCTTCTTTTCTTTCTTCTTTTCTTTCTTCTTTTCTTTCTTCTTTTCTTTCTTCTTTTCTTTCTTCTTTTCTTTCTTCTTTTCTTTCTTCTTTTCTTTCTTCTTTTCTTTCTTCTTTTCTTTCTTCTTTTCTTTCTTCTTTTCTTTCTTCTTTTCTTTCTTCTTTTCTTTCTTCTTTTCTTTCTTCTTTTCTTTCTTCTTTTCTTTCTTCTTTTCTTTCTTCTTTTCTTTCTTCTTTTCTTTCTTCTTTTCTTTCTTCTTTTCTTTCTTCTTTTCTTTCTTCTTTTCTTTCTTCTTTTCTTTCTTCTTTTCTTTCTTCTTTTCTTTCTTCTTTTCTTTCTTCTTTTCTTTCTTCTTTTCTTTCTTCTTTTCTTTCTTCTTTTCTTTCTTCTTTTCTTTCTTCTTTTCTTTCTTCTTTTCTTTCTTCTTTTCTTTCTTCTTTTCTTTCTTCTTTTCTTTCTTCTTTTCTTTCTTCTTTTCTTTCTTCTTTTCTTTCTTCTTTTCTTTCTTCTTTTCTTTCTTCTTTTCTTTCTTCTTTTCTTTCTTCTTTTCTTTCTTCTTTTCTTTCTTCTTTTCTTTCTTCTTTTCTTTCTTCTTTTCTTTCTTCTTTTCTTTCTTCTTTTCTTTCTTCTTTTCTTTCTTCTTTTCTTTCTTCTTTTCTTTCTTCTTTTCTTTCTTCTTTTCTTTCTTCTTTTCTTTCTTCTTTTCTTTCTTCTTTTCTTTCTTCTTTTCTTTCTTCTTTTCTTTCTTCTTTTCTTTCTTCTTTTCTTTCTTCTTTTCTTTCTTCTTTTCTTTCTTCTTTTCTTTCTTCTTTTCTTTCTTCTTTTCTTTCTTCTTTTCTTTCTTCTTTTCTTTCTTCTTTTCTTTCTTCTTTTCTTTCTTCTTTTCTTTCTTCTTTTCTTTCTTCTTTTCTTTCTTCTTTTCTTTCTTCTTTTCTTTCTTCTTTTCTTTCTTCTTTTCTTTCTTCTTTTCTTTCTTCTTTTCTTTCTTCTTTTCTTTCTTCTTTTCTTTCTTCTTTTCTTTCTTCTTTTCTTTCTTCTTTTCTTTCTTCTTTTCTTTCTTCTTTTCTTTCTTCTTTTCTTTCTTCTTTTCTTTCTTCTTTTCTTTCTTCTTTTCTTTCTTCTTTTCTTTCTTCTTTTCTTTCTTCTTTTCTTTCTTCTTTTCTTTCTTCTTTTCTTTCTTCTTTTCTTTCTTCTTTTCTTTCTTCTTTTCTTTCTTCTTTTCTTTCTTCTTTTCTTTCTTCTTTTCTTTCTTCTTTTCTTTCTTCTTTTCTTTCTTCTTTTCTTTCTTCTTTTCTTTCTTCTTTTCTTTCTTCTTTTCTTTCTTCTTTTCTTTCTTCTTTTCTTTCTTCTTTTCTTTCTTCTTTTCTTTCTTCTTTTCTTTCTTCTTTTCTTTCTTCTTTTCTTTCTTCTTTTCTTTCTTCTTTTCTTTCTTCTTTTCTTTCTTCTTTTCTTTCTTCTTTTCTTTCTTCTTTTCTTTCTTCTTTTCTTTCTTCTTTTCTTTCTTCTTTTCTTTCTTCTTTTCTTTCTTCTTTTCTTTCTTCTTTTCTTTCTTCTTTTCTTTCTTCTTTTCTTTCTTCTTTTCTTTCTTCTTTTCTTTCTTCTTTTCTTTCTTCTTTTCTTTCTTCTTTTCTTTCTTCTTTTCTTTCTTCTTTTCTTTCTTCTTTTCTTTCTTCTTTTCTTTCTTCTTTTCTTTCTTCTTTTCTTTCTTCTTTTCTTTCTTCTTTTCTTTCTTCTTTTCTTTCTTCTTTTCTTTCTTCTTTTCTTTCTTCTTTTCTTTCTTCTTTTCTTTCTTCTTTTCTTTCTTCTTTTCTTTCTTCTTTTCTTTCTTCTTTTCTTTCTTCTTTTCTTTCTTCTTTTCTTTCTTCTTTTCTTTCTTCTTTTCTTTCTTCTTTTCTTTCTTCTTTTCTTTCTTCTTTTCTTTCTTCTTTTCTTTCTTCTTTTCTTTCTTCTTTTCTTTCTTCTTTTCTTTCTTCTTTTCTTTCTTCTTTTCTTTCTTCTTTTCTTTCTTCTTTTCTTTCTTCTTTTCTTTCTTCTTTTCTTTCTTCTTTTCTTTCTTCTTTTCTTTCTTCTTTTCTTTCTTCTTTTCTTTCTTCTTTTCTTTCTTCTTTTCTTTCTTCTTTTCTTTCTTCTTTTCTTTCTTCTTTTCTTTCTTCTTTTCTTTCTTCTTTTCTTTCTTCTTTTCTTTCTTCTTTTCTTTCTTCTTTTCTTTCTTCTTTTCTTTCTTCTTTTCTTTCTTCTTTTCTTTCTTCTTTTCTTTCTTCTTTTCTTTCTTCTTTTCTTTCTTCTTTTCTTTCTTCTTTTCTTTCTTCTTTTCTTTCTTCTTTTCTTTCTTCTTTTCTTTCTTCTTTTCTTTCTTCTTTTCTTTCTTCTTTTCTTTCTTCTTTTCTTTCTTCTTTTCTTTCTTCTTTTCTTTCTTCTTTTCTTTCTTCTTTTCTTTCTTCTTTTCTTTCTTCTTTTCTTTCTTCTTTTCTTTCTTCTTTTCTTTCTTCTTTTCTTTCTTCTTTTCTTTCTTCTTTTCTTTCTTCTTTTCTTTCTTCTTTTCTTTCTTCTTTTCTTTCTTCTTTTCTTTCTTCTTTTCTTTCTTCTTTTCTTTCTTCTTTTCTTTCTTCTTTTCTTTCTTCTTTTCTTTCTTCTTTTCTTTCTTCTTTTCTTTCTTCTTTTCTTTCTTCTTTTCTTTCTTCTTTTCTTTCTTCTTTTCTTTCTTCTTTTCTTTCTTCTTTTCTTTCTTCTTTTCTTTCTTCTTTTCTTTCTTCTTTTCTTTCTTCTTTTCTTTCTTCTTTTCTTTCTTCTTTTCTTTCTTCTTTTCTTTCTTCTTTTCTTTCTTCTTTTCTTTCTTCTTTTCTTTCTTCTTTTCTTTCTTCTTTTCTTTCTTCTTTTCTTTCTTCTTTTCTTTCTTCTTTTCTTTCTTCTTTTCTTTCTTCTTTTCTTTCTTCTTTTCTTTCTTCTTTTCTTTCTTCTTTTCTTTCTTCTTTTCTTTCTTCTTTTCTTTCTTCTTTTCTTTCTTCTTTTCTTTCTTCTTTTCTTTCTTCTTTTCTTTCTTCTTTTCTTTCTTCTTTTCTTTCTTCTTTTCTTTCTTCTTTTCTTTCTTCTTTTCTTTCTTCTTTTCTTTCTTCTTTTCTTTCTTCTTTTCTTTCTTCTTTTCTTTCTTCTTTTCTTTCTTCTTTTCTTTCTTCTTTTCTTTCTTCTTTTCTTTCTTCTTTTCTTTCTTCTTTTCTTTCTTCTTTTCTTTCTTCTTTTCTTTCTTCTTTTCTTTCTTCTTTTCTTTCTTCTTTTCTTTCTTCTTTTCTTTCTTCTTTTCTTTCTTCTTTTCTTTCTTCTTTTCTTTCTTCTTTTCTTTCTTCTTTTCTTTCTTCTTTTCTTTCTTCTTTTCTTTCTTCTTTTCTTTCTTCTTTTCTTTCTTCTTTTCTTTCTTCTTTTCTTTCTTCTTTTCTTTCTTCTTTTCTTTCTTCTTTTCTTTCTTCTTTTCTTTCTTCTTTTCTTTCTTCTTTTCTTTCTTCTTTTCTTTCTTCTTTTCTTTCTTCTTTTCTTTCTTCTTTTCTTTCTTCTTTTCTTTCTTCTTTTCTTTCTTCTTTTCTTTCTTCTTTTCTTTCTTCTTTTCTTTCTTCTTTTCTTTCTTCTTTTCTTTCTTCTTTTCTTTCTTCTTTTCTTTCTTCTTTTCTTTCTTCTTTTCTTTCTTCTTTTCTTTCTTCTTTTCTTTCTTCTTTTCTTTCTTCTTTTCTTTCTTCTTTTCTTTCTTCTTTTCTTTCTTCTTTTCTTTCTTCTTTTCTTTCTTCTTTTCTTTCTTCTTTTCTTTCTTCTTTTCTTTCTTCTTTTCTTTCTTCTTTTCTTTCTTCTTTTCTTTCTTCTTTTCTTTCTTCTTTTCTTTCTTCTTTTCTTTCTTCTTTTCTTTCTTCTTTTCTTTCTTCTTTTCTTTCTTCTTTTCTTTCTTCTTTTCTTTCTTCTTTTCTTTCTTCTTTTCTTTCTTCTTTTCTTTCTTCTTTTCTTTCTTCTTTTCTTTCTTCTTTTCTTTCTTCTTTTCTTTCTTCTTTTCTTTCTTCTTTTCTTTCTTCTTTTCTTTCTTCTTTTCTTTCTTCTTTTCTTTCTTCTTTTCTTTCTTCTTTTCTTTCTTCTTTTCTTTCTTCTTTTCTTTCTTCTTTTCTTTCTTCTTTTCTTTCTTCTTTTCTTTCTTCTTTTCTTTCTTCTTTTCTTTCTTCTTTTCTTTCTTCTTTTCTTTCTTCTTTTCTTTCTTCTTTTCTTTCTTCTTTTCTTTCTTCTTTTCTTTCTTCTTTTCTTTCTTCTTTTCTTTCTTCTTTTCTTTCTTCTTTTCTTTCTTCTTTTCTTTCTTCTTTTCTTTCTTCTTTTCTTTCTTCTTTTCTTTCTTCTTTTCTTTCTTCTTTTCTTTCTTCTTTTCTTTCTTCTTTTCTTTCTTCTTTTCTTTCTTCTTTTCTTTCTTCTTTTCTTTCTTCTTTTCTTTCTTCTTTTCTTTCTTCTTTTCTTTCTTCTTTTCTTTCTTCTTTTCTTTCTTCTTTTCTTTCTTCTTTTCTTTCTTCTTTTCTTTCTTCTTTTCTTTCTTCTTTTCTTTCTTCTTTTCTTTCTTCTTTTCTTTCTTCTTTTCTTTCTTCTTTTCTTTCTTCTTTTCTTTCTTCTTTTCTTTCTTCTTTTCTTTCTTCTTTTCTTTCTTCTTTTCTTTCTTCTTTTCTTTCTTCTTTTCTTTCTTCTTTTCTTTCTTCTTTTCTTTCTTCTTTTCTTTCTTCTTTTCTTTCTTCTTTTCTTTCTTCTTTTCTTTCTTCTTTTCTTTCTTCTTTTCTTTCTTCTTTTCTTTCTTCTTTTCTTATTGTATTTTTGTGGAAATCTCTCAAGAATCTTTGTTCATAACACCAGATGTAATGAAACTATGGCCAGGCATTCCAGCCAGTTACCTCAGTTACTGGTCTGTCAATATTCTTGACCGGAAAATCCTCTGCCTACTTTTAGATAAAATCTGAAATCCTAAACTTGGGATTAAAACACTGCAAAACCAAGCCAACTATGTCACACAAAACCAAAGTTCCAGAGACTGATCAAAATCTTGAAATAATGAAGATTGGAATGCTTTAACAAGATTTTAATAAAATAGTTTTTATTTGTCTGTGGCAACATAAACACTTGAAACTGGCTTCCTGTAGTCTGAAATGCATATTGCTTATTCCATTTTGCCCTTCTCATATCTCTTCTTTGCTGATATGTGGTACTAAAGTGCACCACACGCTTGTATATATGGAACTCAATCTGCTGGCTGAAATATTGGTATGATTTGACTGTTAATTTGTTTCAGAAGGGTTTTATTTATTCAGGAAACATGTGGCCAGCTTTTGCCACTTGACAGTTCTGATAACCTGATTGCTGAAAACTATTTCTATGAAGCCACCAGCAAATTTCTTTTTATAAACAAACCACATGGCCTAACTTTTTGGGAAAATCTTTCATCTGAAATTCTAAGAAACAACACCAATATGATGGATAGGGCTTTATGTAAATTACTTGCTCTCAAAGACTTTCAGAGACATTTTTTTTAATTTTTTTTTTCCTCTTTAATTTGGCAAGTGTTGTGGTTGGTTAGTGTTGTACCCAATTAGATGGTATCACCAAGTTAATATTCAGGTTCAAGTCTGTAAACCCATATTTATCAAAACTAATGAACTTTTTGTCCCCTGTATTTAATTCTAATACTTGTTAAATGTAATCTATTTTCTCAGGGTTTTTTCCCCAGCTCTATATCAGAAAACTTGGCCTTTCTCCCTTTAGTTTTACTGGGTCACTGCTCACTTTGTCAGAAACTTGAATTTAACTTAACAAAAAATTTACTATACTATTTATTATATCATACGTTTGGATTTTTTTTTATTCAGTTTTAGAACTGAATAAATCTGAAATTAACTTTTGTTTATTTTTTAAATCAGATATAGACTCTTTAGTACTAATTTCAGATTTGTATGATGAAAAGTGCATTTCTGAAAAGTGCAAAGAATATTTTTATTTATTTATTTTTTTTTATTAAACTTTGAACCTCACACTTTCTCTTAACCATAAATGTTAGAAGTGGCACATCTCACCTGCTGAAGAGGTTTCCTCCATCTCTTGTGTTATACCTAGATACCTGATATTTGGTATGTCTGTCTGGTGTCATCTTAAAATCAATATTTGATATCTGCTGCTTTACCAGCATTAAATGAATCTTTGGCCAAATTTCAAATATCTCTTTATTTAATAAATAAGCCTAATGAAACTTTTTTAAGCTTTCTGTAGTTTAAGCGATTTTTAAAAACTGCAGGAAAATAGCATTGTTAAACAATTGCACAAGGCTTATTTCTATTAAAGCAAAATCTCCTCGCTTTGTAGCATTTTTTACCTTCCTTATTTAAATCTTATTTTTAGAAACAGATATATATCTATAAATTTGTGCTGCTTCTATCACCAGAAGCAGGTTTATATTTGAATCTTCAGTAATCTTTCATGTTTTTAAGATATCTGCAAGTGAAATTTTTTTTTTTTTTTTTTTTTTTTTTTTTAAGGAATTGCCTGATGTGATCAATATAAGTTTTAATAAATAAAAATTGGGTTCAGGTTTTGATATTGCTTGAGCCCTTTGGAATCTTTGTCACATGCCCCCCCCCTTTTTTTTTTATTTTAGTATAAAAGATTGGATTAATAAAATGGAAAAACAAAACTTCTTTGAATCTTAATGTAGTTCAAACCTATGTCTATGGCATGAAATGTTTGCTTCTTTCTCCCCTTATGTTTTTATGTTAATACCTTTTAACATCGTAATATTGTATATAAGATGTTTTTTCTCAAAATCTATACCACATTTGTTTGTGTGCATTGTGATGTTTTGCCTAACACTTTCGACTCTTTCTCTGTTGCAGTTATGCTGTGATAGCAACTGGCTGTGCTAGTTGTCCTAAACTGAAGTGTGAACGTCCTGAATGTGAGACAGATTTCTGTTATCATTGTAAACAGATCTGGCATCCTAACCAAACATGCGATGCAGCCCGGGCAGAACGATCCCCAAATATGCGAGCTGCAGCACTTAATTACAATCATGAAACAGGATCGCAAAGTGAGTCAAATTTGTGCTGACATTTTAAAATTCTCACTACATTGAAAAAAAAATTCAATATTGTTTGTATTGATTTAAATGTCTTATTTTACATTTAGGAGTTAATGGCTATTTTTACAAAATCAAAATCTATTTTCAGTCAACGTCATAACTTCATGTAAAGATTCCAGGAAGAGGTCTTCTAAGTGAGTCGGCTTATAGTGAAATGTCACAAGAATTTTATTAAAGTCATCAAAAATATTAATAAACAGCTTTGCTATCCATCCATTTAAAGACAGATTTCCATCTTACATCTGAAGAGAATCTCAAACATCAATAAAACTTGGTTTTTATATGAGCTAATAATGTGACTGTTCTTGTGATAGCAAAACTTAGTTAATGTTTTTCTTACATCCTGTTAACATATTGGAAAATCATAGATTCTTTGCAGTATAATGTTCAGTTTGAGTGTGTTGATGGTACCAAAAATGATGCAGTTTGCCACAGGTTATACAATGTATTAGGTGGCAGCATAGCAAAGCATAATAGCAGCCTTTTCCTTGGTTGCCTCAACCACACTTTGGCAAGTGTGCATTCAGTACACTTTGGCAGTAATAGCCTTGTATAAATCAAGCACTTTCTATGAAACAAAGCTTTACATATCTCGCCAACAAGGCACCATTTTTCCTGATACAGCAAGTGCTGTTTGGTTACATGCTTGGACAGGAATCACTTTTCATAACAATATCTTCATCCAGGCATTCATGTACTTCAGTGAAACCATGTCTGCTTATACACTATTGGATTTTATTATGCAAGCTAATTTTTCACAAATAAATAAATATAAAAAACAAAAAAATTTTTTAAATATTGATATTAACCAACCAATGTTGGCTAAATTATTTATTTGTGTGTGTGTATGTATGTATGTGCTAGTTTCAGCCTATAAATTCCCTCTTAAGATATGGGGAAACTTGGGATGTCGGGTTTTACAATGCAAGATAAATATTAGAATTTCTAAATCTAAAAGATATAGGCCATGGACATACTTAACACAATGTTCCCTATACCCGAGTAATTGCCATCAGTCACATTCTATAATCTTCATCAGACCTCCATCTAATTGATTTTAACTTTGCAATTTTAACATTGCAACTATTTCTACATTTCCTGTTTTTCCATTTTTGTGTATATTACGGGTCACAAGCTTTCTATCTATAGATATTGGAGTCCATTCCATATAATTTGATGTTTTAATTTACTGTTGACAAATCATATTCATGATATTCTTTCTTTTTCTATTTATATTTGCAATCCCAGCTACTCCAACCATTTTAACTTTTTAATAACTCTCAAATCTTTGTGATATTCTATAATCCCATTTTCTTTGTTAAATTTGCAGTTAAGAAATTGAAAGATGACAATGTTACAATGTTGCATTTCCATGAGTAACTTTACACTATCTTTTTTTTGAGGTTCTTTCTTTGAACCCATCTCTCTCGTGTGTGTGTGTGTGTGTGTATAGATATATATATATATATATATATATATATATATATATATATACACACACACACACACAACTGAGAATGTGAATTTTTTTTTTTTTTTTTTTTTTTTTTTTAAGGCTAGCAGTGGTTTTGCCAAAAGGTGCTTAATACATATCTAGGCTTATAATATTCATTAAATTAAAAGTTCATTTAACTTATCTGGTTAGTCAAGTCAATATTTTTGCATTGAAACTCATCAGGGCTAGATATTTGATAAATGATTTATCAAACATTTAGCCCTGCTGATTAGCATTTCAATGAGAACTTTAAGTAGGCTTACCACATTGGTTGGTTGAAATTTTAATTTATTGAAAATATATACAAGTTGATATGATTGAGAAATCTGTATAAACTAGGCTTGTAAGCAACAATGTTCATCTAAATTCACCTACTGTGCTAAGAACATAAATGATGAATAATTTAGACACCTGTAATAAACTTTGAACTGAATGTCCAATCTCTTGGTTAATGATCTTAAAAATTTGCTTTTTTTCAATATATTGATTCATCCAGCTGGACATTGGATGATAGTCTTGTGAATACTCGGTTAATTTTCGTGCAGCGGATTCCATGGTTTTTTGTTTTTCCAAGGATGACAAATACATAAAACCCCCTCAGAATATTTATATATTAAACAAAACCAGTTTTTTTATTTTTTTTATTTTTATTCATCATATCAATTTCTAAAGAATTTTCATACCATATGTTTACTGTTTAGAATTTTACAATGTTCACTCTGTACAAAGACCAAGAGCCACTCAAGTTAGAGGGCGGCACAGTATATGGGGATATGTAGGGAAGATACTAGTTGATGTGTGAAAGATAACAGTTAACATAGACTTGAACAGGTTAAGATTGTGTAAGATAATGTAAAGACATTAGCTTTTTTAAATTTAATGTTATGTCAGTTTTGTTGATATATGGACACTATCGTTTGACATAGTCAAGTATTTATTCCTGTTATCCACAAACTTAAATGATTGCTTTTTTGTCTCTCCTCTTGTCTCTCCTTCTGTCTCCGTGTTGGAATGTGTCACGAAAAAATAAATGATTTCGTCTCTTTCTCTCCTGCTGTCGTAGCGATGGACACAGTCTCCACTTCTGAGACTGAAAACTGCCCTCCTTCTCATTCCAGCCCTTTACTCACCTATGCAAAACGCTAACAAGCCAGCTACCAATCACAGTTCCCACGCCTGCCCACCTCCACTCGCTTTGGGGGTTTCAAGTTGACCGACCAACTCCCTGATCTTAAGATCACAAAGCTTCTCGGTTCGAGAGATGTTTGCGTCTGTCTGGTGACTGCGTCTGCATATATACAACTTGCACGCTTGACATATTGGGATAACCACACATGCGTGAACTCGTTTGCTCCGAGGTGGCAGATTTCCAGATTCATCTTGTGTCTCGCTATCATGATCGCACACCGTGCAACTTGGGGCAGGCCTCTTCTGCCGGGCACTCCTTCTGAACAGGATGACAGGGTCCTCATCCTCGGATGAACTCTCATCCGTTGAGCTACCATACGCCTCTGGACAGCTGGCCACGTTGACGTCCGCAGGTAGAGTACTGATGTTTGAGGTAAAATTCAGTGGATCCAACTTTAAATACACCACTCAAACACCATCTTCAGTCACTTTCATCATCTGATGACAGTTTTAACCCTACAACTGGCCGCAAGTCTTTAACATGACAAAGCACGCCATCAATCCACACTGACTGCGGGCTGATAATCTCGGTAACATGCCCCATTCTAAGCTTGTCCATACATTTGATGTGCGGTGTCTTAACCCACACTACGTCACCAATTCTGTATTTAGCTTGCGCGTCGCTCGGAGCCATTGTGATGTCAATGCCTCGCAGCCGTAAGTGATAGGCGTGCCCCATGTTAGCCGGTGCTGTTGTAGGCGAAACACTGTCTTTAGGCATCGCATTATACCAATAGACTGCTTCGGGGATCGAACATCGCTTCCTAGCTGCAATCACTTTTATAGACCGGTGGCTCCTTTCTACTATGCCGTTTCCCACCAGCACGTAGGCGCACCAGAACTGAAGCCTCACACCCCACTTCTTTAAGAACTGCGAGAATTGCTCTGAAGAAAACACCGCACTATTATCTGTCAATATTTCTGCACGTGGCCCCCGGTCATAAAAGATGGACTCCAACTGAAATATTATGCTGGCAGTGTCCTGCCGATGCAGTAGTCACCAAATGGCAAAGCAAGAGGGTCCACAGTCAATAATAGTCAAATAGTGCTGGCTGCCAACATGCGTAACATCTATCCCTAGCCTGTTTCAAACATGGGTAGTACTCAAATTTCCTTTTTGCATTGCAACGGTGCCAGGTCAATTGACTGGCACGCCTCACACCTCCGTACTACTGTCCTAACATCCATCTTTTTGACTGCCGGGTTGACCATCTTCGAGAAGTAGAGCATCCATATAATCCCAGGATGCCCACACTGTTCATGTATGCTCATGATCCGCTTGAGGTCCATACTGAGCGCAGAAGCTGTACACGGCAGCTGCAGAGGTTCAGACTCTATCCGAGCAGCAGCCAACCAACGTTGTGGAACGCGAGTCAATGTAGCACCATTGCTTGCCATTGGAGCGCTAGGTTAACCCCTTTCAGAGTGATGTCTAGTTCAGCCAGGTTTATGTGTCGTGCATCATTTTCAGGTCGTAACCAGCAGGCGTCTTCTATGATGGACCCGTTATCCTTGAGTGCGACACCCATGGCCAACAAGCTGGCATCCACCCAAATGGTGAGCTCGTTCCCCTTAACGCACCAGTCACCTCGCACGGGATCGTCTTGCAACACTCTCTCCATAGTTTGTTATCATGCATCTTAGGGTAACGTTGTGCACCTCATCATCCCATCCTGACGAAACGGAAGTTACGCGGGGCTTTATGGCTGCTGCCGCCACTCTGAGCCAACTGCATACGGGAAAATGGCCTACCAGTTTTCCACACATGGAGAAGGTACTCCGAGTGATCACTGGCGGGACTTCCGGGAGGTCACTACCTCGCCTCCAGCGAAGTTTTTCTCCATCACTACTGACGTGTATTCCAAGTACATTCGCTCCATCCAGTAGCGGTTCTGGGGCCTTGCACACCAAGCCAAAGCGCTCCAGATGTTCCTTAACCCTCGTTGAAGAGGTCACGTTTTCATTGACGTAAACATCGTCAATGTAGGATGACGTTGCCCTTCGAATTTCCTCATCCTGCGACATGACCACATTCATAATCGCTGACATGATTTTTGGAGCCACATTAAGACCAAATCTCAATCAAGTGAGGCAATATCTCTGTCCTTTTACCATGACAGTCTGAAAGGGCCAGAGTGATCAGTGGACTCGGACTTGGAGGTAGGCCCTTCTTAAATCCAGGGTGGCCATATTGCTCCCTTGCTGTCGCCATTCCCGCAATTTCTGGGCACAAATGTCCGCATTGGCCGTATATGCATCTACAAAGGTATTCAATTCCCTGTAATCCATGACTGGTCTCACTTCCCCTTATTTGCTTGCACTATTGCCATCAACGGAATCAGTCCTCGAGGCGGCCCTAACTCCTCCTCGGGGTACGGCGCAAGCCAGCCATTTGCTATCCAAAGCTGCAATTCATTTTCGTATTCGCTCCTGATATGCTCTGGAACCGGGTACTCTGCTATTTTATTTTTCAGTGGCGTGGGCGTCCATCCACCCGCCCACTTCCATGTAGCGGTCCATACGTGCCTGCGCTGGTCGACAGTTGCACTGAAGTCAGGTTCGTTAATCCTCAAGGTAGCACAGATGGGTGGATCAGAAAACTCAACTTCGCCCGCCTCTGTGATGTGTACGCCACCCAGCTCCTTAATAATGTCCATCCCAAGGAGCAGATCAAAACTTAATAACACGCTGTCCACGACCAACACACTGACTGTAATGGGGTTACCATTGTTGATAGTGAGTTTGATGTTTCCAACTCCCCGGCTTCTGAGAGCTTTCCCATCAGCTGTTAGTACGTCCATCTTTTGTCTGCTCCACTGTCGACATATCGACCCGTTCGTGAGTGACCGAGAGCAGCCCGAATCTACTAACACGGTACGCGTTATTCCATTGATGTGCACCTTAATCACAGGGAGCGCCTCTTTCATGCTCGGTGCGGAGAAGAGACCGGCTGATGTTGCATCCCCCATTCTATTTCCCGGACACTTAGAGGCAATGTGACCTACTTTGACATTGGAAACATCGTAGATCGAAACGTGTCTTTCGCGCCGGCCCGCTGCGCATTGATTTGCATTGATAGCGGCAGTCTTTGGCAAAATGATTCGGCCCAGAGCACCGATAGCAGGTGACATTGCCATGGTGACGGATGGCTGGGGTCGGACCTTCCTTTGGTTGAACAACTGCGGACACTGGTTCATCAGCCTCTTTTTTGTTGATCATGATAACACAGGCTTTGGTCTACAATTGATTGAGCGTCATGTCTTCCATTCTGGATGATGCATGGAGTATCTGCTTAACATGACAAGGCAATCCAGACACGAAGGCACAGGTCATCCATTCTTCAGAAAGCAGTGCAATCGGTACGGTGAGCTTCTTTAATTCTGCCAAATATACGTCTACTGTCTCACCAGGTCGTAAACGCCGCGCCTGGAATTGGTCATAGGCCACGAACCAGTCAGTTCCAAACGCGTTTAGTAGAGCATGCTTTATTTGCTCAATGTCACTTTTCTGTTCTTTGCTCAACTGCCTGTACACAGCAAGGGTGCCGCCTTTCAAGCACAGTGGAAGAATCCGTTCAATCTTCATGATCATGCATAATTCGCAGACCAGTTCCACCATTTTGATCCATTCAACCACAGACTTTCCACTTGTATTTTGTCTGTCCTTTTTGTCTCTCCTTTTTGTCTCTCCTTTTTGTCTCTCCTTTTTGTCTCTCCTTTTTGTCTCTCCTTTTTGTCTGTCCTTTTTGTCTGTCCTTTCTGTCTGTCCTTTCTGTCTGTCCTTTCTGTCTGTCCTTTCTGTCTGTCCTTTCTGTCTGTCCTTTCTGTCTGTCCTTTCTGTCTGTCCTTTCTGTCTGTCCTTTCTGTCTGTCCTTTCTGTCTGTCCTTTCTGTCTGTCCTTTCTGTCTGTCCTTTCTGTCTGTCCTTTCTGTCTGTCCTTTCTGTCTGTCCTTTCTGTCTGTCCTTTCTGTCTGTCCTTTCTGTCTGTCCTTTCTGTCTGTCCTTTCTGTCTGTCCTTTCTGTCTGTCCTTTCTGTCTGTCCTTTCTGTCTGTCCTTTCTGTCTGTCCTTTCTGTCTGTCCTTTCTGTCTGTCCTTTCTGTCTGTCCTTTCTGTCTGTCCTTTCTGTCTGTCCTTTCTGTCTGTCCTTTCTGTCTGTCCTTTCTGTCTGTCCTTTCTGTCTGTCCTTTCTGTCTGTCCTTTCTGTCTGTCCTTAATAACATTCTTATCTACTGAGAAGACCTGTTGCATTATTCATGTAACTATAATTGTGCCATTAATAGATTCTTTAAATAAAAAAGCAAACTTTGCAACTGTATTCTCATGAAATTTGACCTGTCATTAATAGTTCCACATCTGTTGAATGAGAATTGAAAGGGAACTGACATAAGCTGGTATTTGTGCCAGTTCTGCTTTATCCAGGTAGGTTTGTTAAAGATTAACAATTTTGTGTCTCATCAGCATAAAATGATAGTTTATACTCTGCATCATTGTTTGTATATAAATCTCTTCCTGAACATTTATACTTAGTTTAAATACAATGCGATTTTCTCTTTCATCTTCCAATACAGTTGCACAAATATTTTTAGACTTTTTGTCTGTATCTTGAGCATAGAAACTCAGACATTGGTTTCTCCGTTGTTATCCATTAATCATATTAATAACAAAAAAAGCCAACCTAGGGCAAAGGTTTCATAGTCCTCTTTAAAGTACACTCCTTTTTGGGACCTCTTACACTTATCCCAGCATTCATTTCATTTCCAGAAACAGTTTCTAAAGTCATCCTTTGGAATCATCAGCTATTCTCCCTCCCCATTTTCATTGTTTAAGTTAAAAGGTAAGAAACTAATCAAATCTTTTCAAATAATCATTTTAAGTTTCTTAAATCAATTTTTTCAAATGAAATTGTATTTCTCTCTTTCAGAAGATGACATTAAGCCATGTCCTCGCTGTAGTGCATTCATCACAAAAATGAATGATGGTTCTTGTAATCATATGACTTGCACTGTGTGTGGTGCTGAGTTTTGTTGGCTTTGCATGAAGGAAATATCAGATCTTCATTATCTGAGGTAAGCTTTAAAAAAAAAAAAAAAAAAAGCTTTCCTTGTTTTTCTTTTCTTTCCTCTAACCAGCATGAACAATTGGGTTTTTGCTTTTCATTAAGATGATTAGTGGAGTTTTAAGATTTCTTTTTTTTTTTCTTTTTCACAAAGGTTTCAAATTTCAAGCTACAACTAGTTTAGTCGAATTAATCTTCAAGAATGTTTGATCTGCACTTTCTTTATTTAAAACTGCCCCCTTCATTTTATTTGTTTGCAAGGAAGTCCAACCTAAGCATTATAGTGTATAAGTGATATTAAAGCCATCTGGTCCTTGATAGTGATACTCAGTTAGTGTAGGTGATGCTATTTGTGCATTGGCATTAGATTCATTATATTTGAATCATTTCACAAAATACAATTAACAATTTCTAATCATAAAGTAAATTTTAATTTTATAATTACAAATATCCATTTTAATAAATCATAACTTTAATTTCTTTTGTTATTTCACTTTGGTAACATTTGATAAGAATGAGAAACTAAATTACTCCTATTTACATTATTAGGACTATTGTCCTTATCTTTGTCGCCATATTTCTTACGTTTCGGCTGTTGTACGCTCCAGCCCTCTTCAGGTGGTTGGAATGTCGAACTGAACCCTTTATTTATGTGCCATGTCTAATGGATGTCGGTTATCTCCTGTTAATTTACCTCTGAAAGTTCTGCACTGCCTTAACCAGGTATTGAACTCGCACTCTTTGGGTCCTGTCACTGGATCTAACCAACGCCTTTATCCACTGAGCCATGTGTCCTTGAGGAATTTCTGGGTATTATCAACCTAATGTCTCCTGCAACCATTTTTACCAGTGTTTATATTGCAATTTTTTGCATGTTTTTACCAGAGCCCATATTGCAATTTTTGTTATCGCTTTTCTCTGGCACTCCTTATTACTGGTTCCCATATTGTATTCATTTCTATGCTTGGTCAGCTCAGAAGATTTTTGTGGCTTAGCATATGTGCTGATTCCTTAAGTTTACGAATTTTCCAATGGTGTTCTTTGTCTATGATCTGGTGTCCTTGAAGCCTTACCTTAAGGGGGCAGCCTGTCTCCACTTTCCTCAGCTGCACAGGATAGCATACGCACAGTCTTTAGTCATGTTCTCCTCTATGGGGGGAGGGTCTTATTTGGATGAGATATCTGCGAAGTGTCGTCCAGCTTTTGAAGGTTGTCCTCATGTTATATGGACCGCAGGTCCTTTGTATTTTCTCTGATAACCCCTTCACATAAGGCAGGCAGACTGTTTTCTGAGTGTTGTTGTCCTCCTCTTGTACCCACCTATCCCAGTTTTTTGAGGCTGCTGCCGTGTACCCAGGGTAGTTATGTTGTAGGGTACTACTTATACTGACCAATTCTTTATCTAATGTCTCTGGGTCGCCACTTATGACTTCTGCTTGGTGTTGTAAGCAGCGTACGATTCCTTTCTTTATGCTGTATGGATGGTGGGAGTTGAAATTGAGGTACTGTCCAGTGAATGTCGGTTTACGGTATATGGATGTCTTGAACCCATGCTCTGTTCAAGATATTAGAACATCCAGGAATGGGATTGTGCTGTTACTCTTTCTCCATCATGAACTGTATAGAAGGTCTTATTAAGTTCACATGGTCCAGTAGAACCTGGACATCTTCCTGGTGTGGCCAGAGTATGAAGGTGTCATCTACGTACATTAACCATAGAGTTGGCTTTAGAGATATAGATACTAATGCCATTTCCTCAAAGTATTCCATGTATATATTCACCATTTGTGGTGACAATGGTGAGCCCATTGCTAAGCCCTCATCCTGTCAATATGTGGGATCCCATTCCAAAGTGTGTTGTTTGTGTACAGAAAGTCAACATCTCCATCAGATTATCTATTGGAATACTGGTCCGTTCTTCTAGGGATGAGTCAGATGCCAATCTGTCTCTGACTACTGAGAGTGCCTCCTCCATGGATACCTTAGTGAACAAATTCACCACATCCAAGCTCACCATCTGGTTGGATAGGATGGGAGCATCTTTGATTATTTTCTGGACATATGAAGGAGACTTTCTGATCAATGGGTCAATTATATCTACAAGGAAGCAACTCTGAGAGTGTCACACAGAGCCTTGGCAACTAATAATCGGACTGAGCGGAATACTGTCTTTGTGAATCTTGGAGACTGTATATGTGAGGTAGATTGGTGTAACACTGCGATAACTGCCTATACGTCCTAGGTGTGAAGTGATCCTTATACTTCATTAGTATCTGTGACAGTTTGCATTCCATTTTCATTGTAGGATCCTTTTTTTACTTTGCTGTAGCTACCATTGCTAATGAGGTCTTCCAGCTTTCTTGTATAATCTGATCTGTACATCACTACAGTCACATTGCCTTTGTCAGCCAGTAGTATGATGATGTTTTCATTCCTCAGTAGGGATCCGATCACCAGCCTCTCCAGTTTCGTGATGGTTGTAGCAAAGTTGAGACCTTTATTCAATACTGACTCCTCAGAGGCAGTCAGCTGATATTGGCTAATGTTGATTACTGCTTTCACTGGTGGGTGATGGACCTTGTGCATCACCTTCTGATCTTTCAATCTGTTTAATTTTTGTACTTGGAGAGCCTTGACTACATAGAATTCATGTCTGAAGGATTTATGGAGGTCATTTTGGATTCTTCTCCAATTTTCTTCATTGGTAATTCTGTTGAAGAAATACTCAAACCTCTGGGAGATATGAGCTTGTAGTCTCTGTTTTATCCAACAATTGTACTGAATTCTCTCTCGGACAAGGCGTGTCCTGCTTTTTCTGCAACCAGATGGGCTCTCCTTGAATTGACAGGAAGTCTTGGTGCCAAGCCAGAAGGGATGAGTTGTAGATCTCTGCATCAGTGTAGGAATGTCAGATGGTTTGATATTTGTGCCAGTTTCTGGTAGGATTTTTCAATTTGTCTTCACAATAGTCTGAATAATGTAAATAATGTACATAATACCTCATCTCAGAAATATAGACAGTTACTAAATTACTCCTGTGTAAAATAAGTTTATTCACTTCTGAATGCCAAATTAATGTTGACTGAATGAAAGGTAGGTTCTCTTTAGGTTTTTTTTTTTTTTTTTTTTTTTTTTTTTTTAACATTCAATTTTCTTGTGTGTTGCGTATTTATGTAACTTCCTGTTTTCTATGTGTATATCCTAATTTCAGTGGAATTGTTTATCTTGGTCCCTCTCCTGGGACATCCTTTTGAGCCAGGTTATGTAATTGGTGGCTTTGTGATTACTTAGGTTAACTCTGAGGGCTACTAGTTTTGGGACTCAGATAGTACAAAACATAATTTGGTATCTCTTAAGGTTAACCTAGTACAGATCTGGGGTACCACAGTTCAACTCTTCTTAGACTAAGGTTCTACTTTGAGTTTAAAATATTTTTTGCATAAAATCTTAAGTATAATTTGACAGTCTCATTTTAAGAAAAGCAGAAGGATTATGGGAAAAAATGTTTTCTCAAAGCACATGGTTGGAAAAAGAGAAAAAAAATTGAACTGTTACTTTCAGATTAATATTAATCTGAAAGTTTTCTAAGAGGATCAAAATAAATCTTTCATAATAAAATTACTGTGAATAACAAATACTATTAATAAAATGCATTACAGGTGTTATTTATGTTAGCTATTTTTTTTATATGTAGATTTGCTCCTTAAACAATTTGGTCTCTTTGATATTGGTTCAATATATCTGATTTTACAGTCTCCTGTTACTGCACGTGAATTCTTGATTCCTTGTCTTAAAAAAAAAATATCGAATACAATGTGACGGTCCCTGCATTTCCATTGGTGATTACTGGTTCAGGCTGATGAATTGCTTATTGTGATTGGCCAATGATGCTTTCTAAGCAGATTTGAAAGCACCCGTGCATAAAACAAAGTTACTCGTGCGGAAGTTTATCAGATTGTTTGTTTTTTTTTTTGTTTTTTTTTTGTTTTTTTTGTTTTTTTTGTTTTTTTTGTTTTGGCTGATACTCTGAAAGCAATTTTCTTCTTAAGCCATAGGCCACCAATGAGACATGTGTCCAGACAAGTGACTTTTTACACTTCATTGAATATATCTCTTAAAAAAAACAAATTAAGAGGATTTGTTCACTTAATCCTTTACCTGAATTCTTTTCTTTTTGTCATTGTGGAAAACAAAAGCTCATTTCAGAAGTTGCTTGATGACTAAAATGAAATTTTGTACAAATATTCAGCTTATAGTAATTTATTGTTGACTTCATTTGGCAAAAAGTCTGAGTCTTTTGTTAAACAGTTTGACTGAAGTAAACTCTAATCAAAGTTCCATTGTTGAAGTTTGATTCTTCAACTGGTTGATTCTGGTTCAATCTTAAATGAAATCTAGCTTGAACAGGTTTTTTCCAAGTTCAGTAATTAATGCAGGTGATTGATAAATATAACTGTAAAAATCTGATGGCCTATTACAGGAATTTTGTATTTTACTTCAAAATAGTCTATTGAAATTTGCCAAGTTGTAGCTTATGCATAATCCAGTTTCTTGTAAAATCTGAGTACATGTAAACCTCTGCAACACATTGAATGTGAAACTTTTTTCCATATTGGCTATTTTTTTCAATTTATTAAAATTTAAGTTTTGCCATGACTTTATCATCAATGATGCTAAGATTCTTCTCTGATTTCAGATATAAAACTAATATTAACTGCCAGTCAGACTCTTACAGTTTTACTGTGATTTACAAACTATTACTGTTTATTTAATGTCTTTCAAAAAGTCTTGAGATTTCATTTAGTGATGATTAAACCACTTATTGAATCTATATATAGTCTTCTGAAAGTATTTGACTTTTTATCCATCAATTTTATAGATGATAATAATAATAAAATTAATCTTTTGTTTTATCAATTTAAAAGGGAAAAAAAAAATAGGTCATAATATACTCTGAATCTAAAATCTCCCAATTTTTAAGTTTGGTTATATTGTTAAATTATGTAGAATAGCTATTGGGTGTGTCCACTTGAAGATTTTGTGTAAACAGTTGGTAGCCTGATTTCAGAATTATATTTCTTACAAGGTATGTTTTAAAATGATTAAGAGTCTTCTATGAAATACAAACTTTTAGATATAGCATGAATGTTCTTGTCAGAAGCAACTTTGTGATTTTAAGTGATGACCCATAGAAATCTTCCAAGTAATGTATATTCTTCTACATTTCTATAGGCTACATATTATAAACGAATTTGTAAAAATGCAGGAATAATCTTACTAAATCCTAATTCCTTAAAAATGGTTCAATAATCAAAATTTATAATGACATTATGAAATAAAAATATTTCATACAAATTTTCCACCTGTAAAATACTCTAGGCACGCTGTTAGTATTTACTCCAATTGAAAAATATACTTGGAGCACTTTTAGATATTTTGTGAATTGACGGCTAACTGTAATAAGGACATTTAAGTAGTTTACAAAATCACCCCCCTCCTGCCACTCTCTCAAATTTACTTATGACTATTTGTACTTTGATTTTGCTTTTACAACCGAGTCATTTTAAAAATCATAGAAAGGCATTTTTAATTCATAGCTCCCAAAAAATTCTCTTACAAACTGTTTAACAAATTGTTCATGCTTTGCTGAAAATTCAAACCTAAACTTTAAAGTACATGATTTTTTTTTTTTTTTTAAATATATATCATTTTAACAAAATTGTCTGTCAATTTGTCACTAAGATCAATTGGAAGCTTGTTAATTTAGCATCACTCAAGAGATTATAGCTTTTGGTGCAATTGAGGGAAGCTTAGCTTATATCCTAATTTAACAATAATCTATTAATAATCCCATATTAAGTTCTTTTCATCTGCGATGAGATTATTGGTTTATTCACTTTCCTTTGCTTGGCATGTGCATAACCATGTGCTTTTTTTTATGTTCTCTCTGATCACCTTCCCCCAGATCATTGCTGCTAACAACTCTTGCTACTTTGCTTACTAGTGTTGATTGGATTGCTTATTTCTTAAAAAGTCTGGCTGATATGATTCACCACCATTACTGCTTTGATATAGGTGTGGGGGTTGGCATGCCTTACACTTCTTGCACACTGGTATAGTGTCATGATCTTTCTTCATTAAAATTAATACTACATACTCTGCCATGAGAAAGTATGGCAGGTATTTGTCAAGTGGGAAGTGATGAGTGGTTATTGACAACTTTTAACCGCTAAGGTTAGTGGGGACGGGTTTCATATTAAATATTGTATGTTAATATTCAATTCATATGTAGCATACCAATTTCTATTTGGGGGTGGTGGAAATAGATAAAATATCAAACCTTCTTGGTTTAATTATAAAAAAGAAATTTGATTGACGTTACTTGCCCAAACTGTTAAGTGTTGGATACAAGTTGTGAAAGAATTAGCATCTAAAAGTTGTTTAAAATCATGAACACTTGCTTAAAGACTTCAAACCTAAAATATCAGGTTTAAATATTAAATTCATAATATATATTAAAAAAAAAAAAAATGTTACTGGCATTTTTTTTTTTTTTTTTTTTTTTTTTTATATCTAAGCCAGTTTGACATTGTTTGGCAACCATAAATAATGTCATACAAAGAGAACATGGGGAAACATAAAATGGGAGTGAGTAAACTGGCCCATGGGTTACATGTGGACACCACTTGATGATTTTTTTTTTTTTTTTTTTATATGGCCTGCAAGAGTGTGACACTTTTCTCTCTTTCTCTTTTTTTTTTTTTTTTTTTTAACATTAAAAACATGCCTTCTTTATTTTTTGTTGCACAAAATCATAATCTATTGAAAACTGGAACTAAAATGGAAACCATATGATTTTTTTCATTTTTCTTTAAATGCTCACTCCTGTCATAAAATGTCTTCCTCATTAAGCAAATTATTTATTTTCCAGACAATTGGAAGCTTTTATCTGAAACAGATATACCATAAATAAGGTGACCTGAGAAATATCAATTATTCTATAAATATATAGTGAAAACTGTTTACTATAGTTTTATGTATAGCACAGTGTTCAGATCTTCTTGCAGCTTCTGGGTGTTATCTTCAGACCATTTGTAGATATTTAAAGTCGACACTTTTCCAAAGCGAAATTCAGACCTTGTTTCAAGTCAATCTAGGGTTTATTGACTCAGTTCATTAATTATACTTGCATATTTATAGTTTGTATTCTAATTTAGTCCTGTTGTCTTTTCTATTAATGATACAAGATAAAAGACCTTTTTAAAATGTTAACCAATCAAGAAAAATAGTTAATAAAAACCATTTTGCCTATTAATGAAAAACTTGCAATGGAGCTGACAATTGAGGATCAGTGTTAAATGATAAAACTTATTCATAAGAGTTCAGTTAGGTATGGGGAGGAGAGGATAACATCTGCCATTTCAGTTACTGTAAGACTGCAAATTACAAGTATTTGTGTGTAAAGAATACTTATCTTTCCATGAAATTATACAGGAGTCAATATGGCAGAATTTCAATTAGAAAATAACACATTCAACTTGAAGATTTTGTTTCATAAAAAACTTTTTTTTTTTTTTTAATTCTATGTCCATATAAAGGTAATCAACACATCTACAGACTTTATTTGTGAATTGTAATTACTTATTGAGAAAGATAGTGTTGCTTTATCCACAGTTTTAAATGCAACCTGAACCCCCCTCCCCATACACACATAATTGAATTAGGGCACCTACATAGATAAAATCATTTACTGTCAACTTCCGGGTCTGAAATGCCTAGTGTTTTATAACTACCAGTAAAATCTACAAAGATCTTCAAAGCAGCCACCCACTTGACCAAAATGAAATAAAACAAATATCCTAAAGAAATAAACTTTTGGGAATATGTGCCACTTGACTGGAAGTTTGAGAGCCCTGCTGTATATTTACATGACTACAGAGTATCCTTTCTTAACTGGTTACCAGCCAAGTCCAGAGAAACAAATCTACCCTGTCATTTAACTCTGGAAGGAAGAGATATTAGGTTGGTGCAAAAATAATGGCATAATAATGTCGTTTTTTGACGTATTTTTTAACGTCAAAAAACGACATTATTACGTCATTATTTTTGCACCAACCTAATAGATTCATGCCTTTCTCAAGTGAACAAACTCAGCTCACTGATCCCATCTTGATAGCCTCATGTATATGATGGCAGCATAGTACACAATTTAATGGTGTACATTTAATGGTGTCTCGTTGTGAGCTATCGGCATGTCTTTTTATGGATAGAAGTCCAGAGATAAATTAACTGAACCTTTTTAATAAAATTTTTTAAAAAAAGTGAAAGTTAAAGAATTTTTTTTCTCAGTATGAAGTCAAAGGTTGATCACTATCTCTAAATTCCTACAAGAAAGTTTACAACCACAGGATTTTCCTCCTGTTGCTGGCACTCTGTGAAAAGTTTAAAAACTCAGTAATATAAAATGTTTGAGATTTTTTAAAATGTGCCTCTTTAAAATTAATTACATGTATACTCATAAAATTTACTGCTCAAAGTCTATGGAGAGTATGTGGCTGTTTTTTATATATATATATATATATATATACACACACACACACACACTACTATTACTACTACTACTAATAATAATACTCGTTTGGAAAAAACCTCAGATAGCTCAACTTGTAGATATGTCGAAACAAATCGGTACCCAAGGGAAAAAAATTGGAAATAATAAAAAAAAAAAAAAAAAAAAAAAACTAAAACATCCAAACAGGGCAAAATAGATCGTCCAGTGCCTTAAGTCCAAAGCAAAAAAAAAACCAAGTGAGTAGTAAGATTAAAACGTAGAGTGCTCAATACACTAAGTAGAGCAGGAATAACTAAAATAAATCATGAAGAGCCAGGAAAACCTACCTGGGTTTGACCTAAATGATCTTCAGGGTAGGATTTATTTTAGTTATATGGAAAATGGTTTATGTAATGAAAAAAAACATTTTGTTACATTCTCCTTAATATCATTAATGATCTGAAATCTCCTTTATGAGCAGTTTTCCTTTTTCTTTTTTTTTTTTTTTTTTTTTTTTTTTTTTTTTTTGCAATAAATATTTTGCACAATTTAATGGTGTACATTTAATGGTGTCTCATTGTGAGCTAATTAACTTGCTCCCAACGACTGGTAGTATTAAATTACTCGCATCATGTTTGCATAACTGGTTCTCCAAGCTATTTAAAATAGCTGACCACTTTCTGGACAGATATCCTGTGTCTCGCTTGTGCAATAAAAGTATCTGAAGTTAAAATGTTAGATTTTACTTCTATTCTATGTGGCTGTGTTCATATTTTTTTAATTTTTTTTTTTTTTTACTCACCAAGTAATATGTAATTTAAACATATTAAATATAACAGACAATGAATGTCTATTATGTTTGAATGTTTGCTTTAATTTCTGGTGAAAATAAAGACAAAAATTGCCCAACATTTTGGATATTTTTTATTTAAGTTGGTGCTAAGCTTTTGACTCGCATGAGCCATTGTCAGAGTTGGTTATACAGACATGAAACAAAGATATCCACCATCAAAGATGATCTGTTATTTTGACATAGAAAATTGCTATGTGACAACAACGGTCGCAGAATAGCAGATGCAGATTGTAAGTTCAAGATATATCTTAGCACACGATACACTTAAGTACTACAACAAAACCAATGTCTAGATGCAATGTAATGTGCTGTCACTAGTTTGCAATGTAATTTTGTTGAGTGTGGGTTGCTTTATTTTAATGTAGATGGCTTCCAACATCTGAAGGTTTTTTTTTTTTTTTTTCTTGTTTTTTTTTTTTGTTTTGTTTTTTTTTTTTGTTTTGTTTTTTGTTTTTTGTTTTTTTTTGTTTTTTAACTGTGTGTATGTGTGAGTATTGTTGTTATCAACTAATATCCATCTAATATTAAGTAAATTGCTATGTTTTTCTAAGAACTTTTAATAGAACTAAGATAAGGAAGCTGACAGGTAATTCTATGGGAGAGCATTGTTGTTGTAAAACCAATATATGTAGCAGGTTTATTATTAGCATCAGATACAATCTAATAACCCTACAACCACACAGCTAAATCCTCTACAAAAAAAAAACAATGTAGTGTATCAATTTCAGAGATTGTATATATTGATCTTTTTTTTTCTTTTTTTTTTTTTTTCTTTAATAAATAAATAGGTTCTTTGTCAATCTTGTACTCCTTCTTGGAAACCTCACTGTAACAGTGCCTTACCTCTTAAACAGCATAAGTTAACCAATAAGTCCTTCAAATTTAGCTACAGAGCTAGATTTCTTTATTGCTTTCCTATACTTCCATGCTCTGCTGAAACTAATAGCATTAGATGTTAGATTAGTATAACAGGAATAAATTAGTTACAACTGGCAAAATTTTACCTAGGTAGCTAACAAACTAGTTATTAACCTCCTCCCAATAGTCTAGACCCATTCCGTAGACAGCATTTCTCCCTGGATGATCATTACCTGGATTTCGGCAATATAAATTTAAACATTTCTCATGGACTTGCTTTGTAGAGTGAATATTTTGGTGCCGAGATCTGTTGTCTGTGTATATAGTAATAGTTATTTTATTTACTTTATAACTGTTACAGTATATCTCAATGAGACTCCCAAGATAAATGGCTTCATCCATTGCATCGTACATTGAGCGTTTCTGCTGCTAAATTGCTGGACACCTTGTGTTTAATTTTGTTTGATATCCAAGATAGTGGAGTTGCCCACTAAGAAATATGTAACCCTGTACACCAGAAAATGCATCTGCTAGATTGCTCCATGATGCTCTTTGAAGCTACCAAGGTTTGGAAAACAAATATTCATTTGAGTTTATTTAGCTTGGAGGAGTGTTTTGTTAGCACTCAGTAATTATTCAACTGTTGGATGCTGCCTGGACATGTTCAGCTCTAATAAATCCTAACTCTAGTCTGGTCATTTTTGTGTGGCTAGCCTATTCAAGTGACCAGCTGTAGCTCTTAAGGTTTGCATTTCATTGTTTAGTGGAGGTGTTCTATCATTCTTTTTACTCACAGAAACTGGAATTTCCTTCATTTCTGCAGCATTCTGGTTTACTTGAATTAGATTACTTCTCTTGTGATACATTTAAACCAACATAAATTCACTATCAGCCTTTTTCCAACCCTCTGTCTTACAATAGGATTAATGATATTCTTTTTGGTTTCAACATTAATTCCAGCAAATAGGAAATCATCCACATATCACAAATATGCTTTTTAATTTCCCACTGTTATACCATCCAAACAGGACTTTATCCAACTATGATTGCTTATAATCTATTCTAATAATGTTATCCTTTACACTGATGTACTGATTTCAAGATGTCAAAGTTCATATACTGCTTTGTTTAGCTTCCATTTAGTTTCCTTTACTTCTCTGTGTCATGACAAATATATCTATCATGCTGCTTGCCCTGTAAAGATGAAACTTTTACTGTCAATTGTTTCAAATCTTCATCTTTCATTTGCAGCTTTCACCAAGACTCTTCAAAATGTGAACTTAGCAATTGGAGACTGATTGAATCATCTTTTATTTTCAAAAACCTTTTACAACCAATCTTGATTTTACTTTCTTTTAAGAGTTCTTCCATCACTACCTGATGTGTTAACATCTTTTGACCATTGTTCTGTACTTTCTCATACACATTAAAATTATTCCAATTCTTTAAATCCAGCTCTTTGGCTTTGATTGACTTCAGATTTCCAGTGACTGCTCATTGGTATAAAGACCATATTTGCTTTTTGTTATTCATGGTTGTCCTTTGGCTCCAAAAAAGACTTTGTCTTGCAATTCATCAATGGATCTGGATGAATTTATATTGGTGAAAATTATTACACTGGAGTAATTCCATTATCTCTGCTTGGGGAGTCTTTATCTGGTGGCACAAGGAATTAAAACTGGAGGCTTCCAGGCTAAGTAGATGACCAAGTTTTCATTATTATTCTTTCATAAATGAAGACCCATCTTCTCTGATCCCATTATAATCTGTTTCCATTATTCTTTTCTTCAATTTCATTCTTAATGTCATTGTTTGCATCATCTTTCACAACTTCATACTCATCCATCCAGATGCACACCCAACATCTACTTATTCATCATGTTCACAGTGTACAAATCCACTTCTCACTTTATGGTAAATGTTTTTTTTGTTTTTTTTTGTTTTTTTTTCACTTTAGGAGCTCTGTGATCTCTTTTTTTTTCATTTTAACTTTGTGACAGGGATTCTCTTGGTCCTGTCATTTGCTTTTCCTGTCTCTGATCATCCTCTTTACCATACAACTGTGGTACATCATTAGTGCATTCTTCCAAACTGATTTCCTCTTCATCACATATACAATCACTAATACTTCCCATCTCATGCTCTTTAGAATAATCAACATTTTTTATTCGTCACTAAGAATCTCATCCACTTTCTTTTGTTTGTTTTTAATTCTTTACATTCTGTCCCATTTTCTGTCTTTATCACCCTACATGTTGCAACTCTGACTAACTGGCTCCTATGCCTGATAGAAACTACTTTACCATTTTATCTGATAAGTCTGCCAGGACTATACCACCTGTTGCTGTCATTTCTCTTGTAAAACACAGAATCCCCTGGCAGAAATTGCTCTTTTGGGGCTCTAACATTGTGATGCAATGCTCTTTTTTTTTCTTTTTTTTTCTTTTTCTGGGAATTCCTCTTCCAAGAATAAAGAGTCAGTTCAAATCTTACCAGGCTTCTTTTTTTTTTCTTTTAATTCTTGTTGCTTGATTCAGTTGTAAAATGACCTGAAAGTTTTTATAAAAAAAGCAACAGAAATAAGATGAAAGAAATAAGTTAAAAATTAAATAAGTTTGCTTCTGGTTAGTTTGGAATCTGTTTTGGCATGTGTTAACCATCTTTAAAGATTCAATGATACTGCACTAAATTGGTCTATATAGACAGTGTTAGCCGGGCAAAAGTAAAAGTAACACTTATGAAACTCAAATTGCCATAATTATTAGTAAAAATTTCTCCCCACATGCAGTTTATGGGAATTTTAATATATTCTGTGCTGTATTCCTTCAGGACATCTGCAATTGTGACTCTCTCCACAATTTCCTGCCTTTGTAACCCTTAAATTCTTCTTATCTCTCCTGAACCCTGTTCTGACTTCCATTTACTCAAACTTGTTAGCTAGATTATGCAGTGTTTTCTTCTGTCCCTTTTGCCTTCAATCTGTCCTCTATCAAATTTTCCAAGCCAATTTATTTTATCTAAAACTTTGTTCAAATACATCCTTCTGTAGAACCAATTTCTGTTGCTTCAAGTTTTTACTTCATCTGTGAGGAGATTGTCCAGCATTCACTCCCATGTGGGAGAACTGATATTATGTAATGGCGAGAAGACACATCCTTGTCTTACAGCCCTTTCTATTTTTGTATTTTTACTGAATTCATTTTCTATTCTCATGCAGGCAGTTTGCTACCAGTATAGGTTCTGGATTATTTCAATATCCTTCTCAAATCTGTCAATGTTACCTAGTTGTTCCAACAGTTCTTTGTAATATACTTTATCAAATACTTTTGTATAATCTATGAAACGGGTACACATCTTTCTGCATTTGTATTGCTCTTTCTGATAACATTCTGAGCATAAATATTACATTCCTTGTTTCAATGTCTTTAATGAACCCACACTGTTCTTGTCCTATTTCAGGTTTGATTCTGCTGCATGATCTATTCATCAGAATTCAGATAAGTTTTGTTATATGGCACATTAGGCTGATTGTCTGATGGAGTTGATATTCATTTGCACCTGATTTATTAGGCAGTGCTATGAAAATGGATCTACTTAAGCCAAAATCATCTAAGGCTTCCAACATCTCTATTATAATTCCATCTGCTTCTGTTTTGTTTCTGTTCAATTTAGTCAGTGCTGATTTCACTTAAAATTTTTAATATTTCTTGTCCTTCAGTATTTCTGTATATTGCCAGTTGTCATCTTTCAACGTGGAAGTGTTCCCCAATGTATTCATTCCAACTATGAAGTATTTAAAAAAAAAAAAAAAAAAATTATCAATGTCTCATCTTTTTGATGAGCATGTCTTTTGTCTTGTTAGTTGTCTAATTTTATGCATATCTGCTTTATCTTTGATACACCTTTCTATTTCTGCACATTTTTCATTGAGCCATTTCTCTTTAGCTTGCCTGCATTTGTTCTTAATTTCTTTGTGCAGTATCCTATAGCCTTTGCCATACATTGGCATTGTTTTTTGACTCCTTTTCATCATGTTGAGAATTTCAAGCGCTCCATTTCTTTTTTGTTTGTCTTGTTCTCATTAGGATTATCTCAATTACTGATGTTGCTAAAGTTTCTCTTAATGTGTCCCACTTCACATTTTGTTCATTGTATATGCTTTTAACACTGTCCATATATTTCTCCTTCACATTCAAGTCATTTTTTTGTGTTCGTTACAAGTTCCTATTCCAAATTTGGCAACTATTTCACCATCACTCTCTCCTTGCCTACTTTAACATTCAGATCTCCCACAATGATTGTAATTTTTGTTGATTTGCATTGAGCCTTGGCATTCAATTTCTTCTTCTGTATTTGCACTGTTGGTTCATATACACCTATGATGGATATGTTGAAAGGATTTCTTTTCAGTTTAATGACTAATTCTTTTACGTAATTGACATTATCCCAGAGCACATTCTATGGTCTAATATCAGTCCTACCCCTTTCATTTTTTTTTCTCTCCACACACACACACACATATATATATGATTTGTGTTTGACACTGACAAAGTCTTCATTGTTTGTTTCGCATGTACTTAAAATATTAACATTTAATCTGTTCATTTCCTGCTTTATATTTTCTAACTGGCCACATTGATTTAGTTTTATGTATTCCATGTTCAGAGAATTATTTTTTGTTTGATACAAACAGTTGCTGGGTGAGGATCCAGTGACACCTGTCACTGATGTCTTCCCTTGTCAAGGGATCAATTCCAAGGACTTTGACCCCCTTTGCACTATATTTACTAACAGCAGCTAGATTGATGGTCAGGTGATACCTGTTGCACACATCTCTCTTTACTAGTTAATATCAGTACTTGCCCTGCTTCATGCTGTTATCTTTTATAATTTCATTGTTAAAAGCCACAAGTTTTCCTGGTATTGGATTGGTTCCCCATTGTCTTCTCCATGGTCATCACCTCTGTAGGGGGAAGTCGATGTCCAGCTAACTAGAGTTGATAACAATCTGTCTCACTCACAAGAAATTTGAATGGGGGTGCCATCCAAAAATAGTGTACACACACACATATATATATATATATATATATATATATATACACACACACACACAGTGTTAAATGATTTTTTTTTTTCTTTAATTCAAAATAACTTTTTACCTTGATTTTAACGAGTTAATAGTGAAGACATTTCAATATTCAATCACAGGTAAAAATTTTCATACCTGATAATCAGAAACTTGGATTTAAAAATACTTTTTCCTTTTTCTAACCCCATGTTTCTATAGGGGCGGGCATATCTATGAATGTATTTTTTTAAAAATTAAAACACTTTGATAACATGTCCCATTTAACAAAGTACAATTCTAAACAATATATCAAGAGTTCCAAATATTTCTTCTCTCTCCCTTGCCATATATGACTGCTAAATAAAACAATCTTTTGTCTGATCACCAGTTTTTAAACATTTTGGGTGAAAAAGAAAATGTACGAGAAATATTGGAAAATATATAAATTCACCATTCAGTCCAAATTTTGGTCAGAAACTGTTTATGCTAGCAAATGGTGATTAGAAGCCAAAATATATACTTGCACATTCAAAAAGAAATACTTAAATTTACTTATTTGTGACTGAATCTAGTATGGGAAAAGAAAAATAAATAAATAAAGTAAAATATTATATTTTAATATTATTAAAAAATAAAGTAAAATATTAGTGATTCTAATATTGGGAGTTTTAAAATTCTATTGACAGTCAGTTTTTTAATAAGGTTAAGCATCTGAATCCCATGTTGGATTTCTTGCAGGGTTGTAAGAATAAAAAGTGGATTCCTATTGATAATGAGCATAGTGAAAATTTCTTAACAATAATTAAAAATTGAATATTTGAATGCAATTTTGTGTAATGATTACCAACTGTATTAAAGTTGCTAAGTATTACATCTGAATTTGCTCACACTCAATATAGCAATTGAAGTAATCCTGATAATCCCCTACTTAATTCCTTATCCCTACTTAATTGATAATCGCTACTCAATCTAAGATCAATATCCTTGGCTATTGTTCATGTATTTTGCAGTATCTTCATTAATCTCTTTTCTAACTATTAGAATGAGTGAAAAAGATTTTAATGCTTATTTTGATTTCATAGAATTTTTCTTTATTTCAAATTTATTTTGAAAATGCAGATTTTTTAAAATTCTTATTAAACCTCTGGTTTACACAAACACCAGTGAAAGAACAATCTTGTTAATGATATTTAAAGCAAAAAGGTCCTTAAGATGGGTTCTGGAATGCTTTGTTTTACTCTTAGTGAATGATAAGGCCAGATTTTTTTTTTTTTTTTTTTTTTGTTAAACCTTTCTTTATGAAACATCAAATTTGAAGCAGAATCTTGTCATAATTTTGTTATTACTCTTAGTCAGATATTTTAAGGCTTTTTATTTTATTTTATTTTATTTTATTTTATTTTTAAATCATGATTTTCTTGGTATTTTGTAGTGAGTTAGTAAATATCAAATTTTCTCTATTTTCAAAAATTCTTACCCTGTTTTCAAAGATAAAATAAATACATCATGTTCTTTTAATGCCCAAATTGGTAAAAATGAGTCCCTTTTTGTTTCTAAAGCATTTTCTTTTATAGAAAAGCTTAAACAAAATCTGTTTTAATCCCTTGGATATTTTTTTTTTTCTTTCTTCAGCCCTTCTGGATGTACTTTTTGGGGCAAGAAACCTTGGAGTCGCAAAAAGAAAATCCTTTGGCAATTGGGCACATTAATCGGTGCCCCTATTGGAATAACATTGTTTGCTGGTATTGCAGTGCCTGCGCTTATTATCGGAATACCTGTCTGGGTAGGAAGAAAGGTAATTACTTTTTTATTTTCTCCCTGCCACCTAGGTTTAAATGTGTGTAAAAAAAAAAAAAAAAAAAAAAATGAAAAAAATTCTTATTCATATCAAATATTATTTAGAATAAATGTTTTCAAGTTGTCTTTTACCATGTCAAGTTTGATATGTATTTCTAAGGGTCCTTTTATTTCTTCACCTCCTCTCCATCTGGGGGTGGTAATAAATTTAAAGAATATTCAAGGTATATCAATTTAAAGTTTTTGATTAATACATTGCATGATATGGTTTAAATCTTGCAAAATTCTTTATATAAGTAACTTGATATTTATACAGGACTCTCAAAGAAGGTTGCACTTGTCCGTTTAAAGTAGCAATTATTGCTACAAATAGCAGACTAAAGTCTTTTAATTGAACACTGTTTCATAATCCAGTTTCTAATCTACACAAGTAATAAAAAAAAAAAAAAAACAAGGTATTATCTCTGCAGCAACATCAAGGACATTTCAGATTTATTAAATCAAGGCCAAAATAATTTGACATAATTCCTCCTCTTAGCTCTCTTAACAACATGACTACAAAAGATATTTTCAGTGGAATTATCATTACTGTTTTAATTTTTGTATTCAACTATGACAATTTTAATGTTTTTATTTTAGAACTCAATAAAATTCAGTGAAAAAAATTCTATGAATAATTAAAATGTTACTTGTTGGCAAGTGGATGGAAATAGTTAAACGCAAGACATAACATTTAATCAACATATGACAAGTGAATGTAATGTTAAAATAATTTACTCTAATGCTTCATTTATAAATTGGAGGCTAAATCAGCAATTTTTATCTTGGCTGAAGATTGCATGACTGCAAAAATAGCTTCATTTTGAGTGGATGAAAACACCAACTAATGTTTGCTGGGTCACTAATTAAAGTATCTAATATGCTATTTTATTAACATTTAAATAGGTGCTTAAATTTGTTCAATGCCTTTTATATTACTGGAAAGAAACCTTTAATTTAGTGAGAATTGTTAGTGCTACATTAGCAAAAATGTTACAGTATCAAGTTATTCTTTTAGTTTTATCTATTTCTTAACCATCTCTAAAAAAATTTTTTATTTCTATTAAGATGAATTTTGTAATGATTTTCTTTAAAAGGTAATAATTGATGCTCTTCTACTTAAACTTTGTATAAAAATGATTTGTATTTTATTTAATGCATTTTTTATATCTTCTCACCTTTTGCAGCATCAGATGAACCACTCTCTATACTTTTTTTCCTCCATCTCTAAAAAGAATGGAAGATAACATCCACTTTAACAAGTTTCAAATTTAAAATTTAAGGTGGTTGGCTGAATTGACAAACTAGATAAAATCTTTTTTTCTTTTTTTTTTCTTTTTTTTTCTTTTCTTTTTTTTTTTCTTTTTTTTTCTTTATTTTTTTAATTTTTTTATACAAAAATCGAGAGTGGGAGTCAGACAAATCCATGTCTTTTGCTCATATAACTTACTCTTCAAATAGTTTTTGAATTCTAATTTTCTTTCAGATAATAACCCATCTTTTACTGTGGTAAATTTCTATCTATTGGGTCGGTGCATAATTATCAGGCGTTTTTAAACAATATTATTGTGAAAAAAGAAACGTAGCAATTCAACAATAACATTTTTAAATGATTATTACAGAGTGTAGTCAGTATCTACTTCAATAAATGCTTCCCATTTGCTTGGAAGACTGTCGATTCCATGGGCGAAGAAGTCACGGTTCTTGGAGGCAATCCATGCTTTGACATCAGCCATCAAGTTATCCAAATCGGCATAAATTTTGTTTACCTGCCAATTTTTCAGCGATTGATTGATGTGGTAGTTCATAGGTGCTTCTGCGGGAGAATATGGTGGATGTGGAAGCAGTTCCCAGCCCTTATTGGCGATACATTCAACATGATGCTCAACATGTAGATGCACATTATCATGGTGGAAGACAATAATGGCTCTTTTTGCACAGGCTTTTAGTCTTGATTGCAGCATGAATGCGGTCAAGTTGAGCCAGATAGACATCACTGTTGATGTTGAATTTCCGCTTGCTGTTTTTGTCTGGAATCTGCCAGTGTTGACACTCATCATCATACCTCTAATAACAAATCCTGTTTGAGATGATTTCCCAATAGATGATTCCGCTTCTCTCCCACCAAACACACCACAATGCCTTCATACAGTGCACGTTTTTCAGTATTCATTTTGGTGAAACTCCTGGCAAAACGCAGACTTTCTCTTGTCTTTTCTCAAAAGAAGCCATGATTCATCCCCTGTCACAAGATTCTTCAGAAACGAAGCTTGTTCGTTTTGTTGCAGCAAATCAGTGAAAATTCTGACACGTTCAGCTTTATTGTTGTCAAAGAGTTTGTGAGGGACCTATCCAGCCAATTTCCATACATTTCTGAGCTTTTTAAAACTACAGATGATGGTTGAATGGTCTACATTGAAGTCTCCAGCCATCATTCAAGTTGTCAAGCTTTAATCCTCTTCCACGTCTGCCAAAAGTGCCTGGTTGTCGAAATCTGATGGTCAACCTTTTCCTGGCTTATTTTCCAAGCTAGTGTTGCCAGATTTGAAACAGGCAAGCCATTACCTGCATCAACTTTCGCTGATTGTTCCTTTGCCAAAAAGTTTGAGATTGTGAAATAACTGCGCTGCATTCCATCCTTTTTCAAATTGGTGAAGCATAATATGACGAATATGAGTATGATTATTGACACATTTTTATAACCTGAATATAAAATATTTTTATTAAAGAAAAGTAAACAAAATGACAATTAACAAATAACTCTCCTACAAAACCGCCTAATAATTATGCACTAACCCAATAATATATATGTCCTACTCTTCTGATATCAATGTTATTTGCTAAATAAATGCATTTTCAGAAAATCTTTTGAGTTTTTCTGGATCAGCACAGAATATGTGCAGATGGCTCAAAGTGAAGCAGTTTGATCACTGGCATGCCATAAGGATTGATATCAGATTCAGTGAAGGCCTGAGCAATTCATTCTCTTACAACTGCTTTGTCTACCCAAAGGTGTTATTTGAATTTTTGAAGGAAAAAATTTTTTACCAGAAATAGATTTTTTTGAAGGAAAAATTTTTTACCAGAAATAGATTTTTTTGAAGGAAAAATTTTTTACCAGAAATAGATTTTTTTGAAGGAAAAATTTTTTACCAGAAATAGATTTTTTTGAAGGAAAAAATTTTACCAGAAATAGATTTTTTTTGAAGGAAAAATTTTTTTACCAGAAATAGATTAAAAAAAAAAAATTACCAACAATAAAATTTTGTCGGCATTTGACATGGCCACCAAGTTATCCAATTGAGCTCGATATGCCGTAAAATCAAACCAAACCAAAGGTGTTATTTATTGTTAATATTGATTTCAATGTCATTAAAATCTAAAGAATTTTCATTAAAGTTTTTTTTTTTTTTTTTTTTTTTTTTTCCCCCCCTGCCCAATGTGCCTTATGGGTGCTTATTTACAATAATGCCTTTTTGTCTTTCAGTTACACTCTAAATATGAGTACACTCCTAAACACAGACGTAATGTCACAATAGTTACAGGGGTGGCTGCCTCGGTGCTGTTTTCTCCAGTCATTGCCAGCCTCGCTGTAGGTAAGGATTGTGTGCATTAGTAAAGCAGTTGAGAATCCAAGATGAGCTTTTTGAGAAGAGGAAGATTTGATTGCCATTATCATTTGCTCTCCAAAATTAATTCATACAAATAATTTGAAGCATAATTTATAATGTTCAAAGAACTCTTAAAAGTTGATTAAACTGTTTGTGTCAAATCCCATGAAACAAGTGCATTATCAATGCTGTCACCTGTTCGCAAGGTTATCAAAATTTGCAGATAGAACTAAAAGGACAAATATTCACTCAAAATCTTAAACACTTTAGTATTTAAAGTACTTTCTTTTTCTCTACTGAGACATAAATTTGATTGCCAAGTGAAATGTGTGCTGGCTTTATATAGGGAGATCTTTTCTAATAACAATGATTGACTTTACTCTACCCAGCAAAGACCCAGAAAATGGCAATTCACAATGCCAAATTTCATTATCTCCATATTCCATAAATTGACCAGCTGGCCTTATCAGTGAAAGATCCTTCACCAGAAATCCCAAATAATGATGATTATAAAAATTGAAAACAATTGTCACAGAAAAAGGCACATCTTAGACAATCTTCTTAATTGGCCATATGGTATTTCCTTTGTATATTCAGTCTTCCTAAATATTTTTCTGTAAAGATAACTAAATTCTAGAGATAATCAACATAAATAAATCCCAATTCTTGGGGCCCTCACACAAGACAGATGTTTTGTTTCTTTGTCTAAAATAACTTAGATCATTAGGTTCTGTGGCCACACATATTTTCTACAGATAGCATAGTGTAAACAAAACATCCAAATTCTAGTTTCTTCAGAACCCAAGAAATTCAGACATTAATCATCTTATCAGCAGGAAGTTGGGAATCTAGGTTCTGCTTAATTTTACTGAATCTTGTCTATAGTTAAATCTGTGTTCAATTCTTCTTGGAACTGTTCTTAATTACATTTTATTTTAAAACAAATTTTAGCACGTTTTGTGTTTAATTTCTTCTCAACCATTCAACCTACTCTCCTGAGAATTCTAATAATTATCCAATTATTAGTCCCTCCAAATCACCATTTTGTAATTTCATGCACTTAAATGGGGCCAGTGCCCTGTTACAATGGCTCTTTCTTGCTCTCAAATTTGAAACCCTATTTGGTCATTATCAGATGATATTTCATATTGGTTTATCTAAAGATGCACATTGTTTTTTAAAAAAAAATCTTCTCTATATTTTTAACATTTAGCACTCTGCATCATTTATAAATATTACTTCCCCTTTTACTGTATATGAGACCCCCTCAAAATATAGTAATTTATATATTAGTTCTATATATTTGAAATTACAGTAACCTGGCTCTCAATTTCAGTCAAGATTGTTTTAGGCACTACCATAGGATATGATTACACAACCAAGAAATTCAAATTGCATTGGCAGGACTAACATTTTGCTTGGTGAAAATAGTCACCTACAGGGTGCTAAAGGTTAAAATTTAGACTAGTTGAGTAAATCATGATTGCAATATGATATGGGTAAAAATGTCAAATTACAATTTTTCCTTTTAACTCCCAAAAGGGTAGATGGAGATTATAAACTCTTTAGGCTGATAAGTGCTTGTTTATTCTTAGGTACCTGATACAAGGGGTGTGTCTTAATAATTGGGGATGGAGCCTGAATATTTAATATTCCATAAACAGGAGGTCTTAATAAAAGTAGTTCAAAAATCACTTAAATTCAGAATTTAAGTGAAACTTATTTCAGAACCACTACAGTAACACTCATCTTCATGACTTTTTGCAGCATATCTAGAAGAAATCCTAGCACAACTTAGTAGCTTTTTTGGAGGGGGGGTTGCATACTAACACAAATATTGAACTGTATAACTTGAATGTAAATTTGGGTGTCTGTGGATGAGGTTGGTATCAAACCTAAAAAAAAATAAAACAACCTATTTATACAACTTAATTGAATCCATCCTAAAAAAGTGTAAGTAAAAACTTGAACCAACTATAATAATTGCTATTTCCTGTTTGAGCTCCAAGGAGGAAGGGAAACAAATTAATAAAAGAGGTGGTCTTAAAAAGCTTGGTGTGGAGTTGGAAAATTTCCTTAAAGGCAAAAAAAAAAAAAAAAAAAAATCTATCTTTTATTTTATCAAACTTTACAAAAATAATTAACCTAAATAGCCTGCTTCATGTATTGACCCCCACCACCACCACTGTTACTCTTGTGACAAAAGGTGTTTCATCAGTCTAAACTTGTATGAAAAATTGATTAAATGGAATATCTGTTACATAGTCATCTGCTTAACCTAAGTAATTAGTAGATTGGCCAAATGGCTACAATATCAGTATTCTAACCATGAAACCATTGTACAAATCTCACTATTGTTGATTTATCAAGGTGTCTACTAATTGATAATATTAGTCTGGGGGAGACAATTTCAGCATATGGCATCCATTGGAAAGTGCCTCCAAATCCTAATCTCATGTTCTTGAGCAGTTGTTTGCAACAGGGATTAGCTAATCTTCCTAGTGTATTCCCAATATTGACAGATGTCTTCTAAGTCATAATACATTGCAGATTGCAACGTAGACAAAACAAGATAAGACTTCTTGAAATGTATTTTTTCTCTTCTGTTAAACCTCACAAATCTGAATTGTCAAATTGACAAACTTCAGTTCTGTACTCTCCCTTTGAAACTTTATAACCAAGTGTTCACACCCACCACCACCCACCCAACAACATGGGTGTGATACTATTCATTTATTAGAAGAGTGTTCAGAAAAGTTCTCTGGCTGATCAGCCCAAAATCTGAACAAATGACCAAGCATTATTTTATTTTTATTTTCCTTCAGCGGTTTCTAGGTTGGGCTGAAATCTTTTCAGCTTCCTCCTCACATTATTTGCCGATGATTGCTTGCTATTGCTGTCACCTAAAGTGTACACTTCCTATGCATACAATTGATGTTAGAAATTTCCTTGTTTGATTGTTATCTGTTGTAAAATGGTTGCTAATGGTAATGTGCTCAGTGTTTGATTTACAAAAGCAGTATCAAATCATTAGCAGTTTATTTGCTTTTCATATCGATTGAATATTTGGTTCATGGATGGTTGTTAAGACAATCTTAGGAGTAATTTGGGAAACTGTCAGCAGACGTGGAAATCTGAATGCAGCCATCTTCTTATTGCTTAGAATTTTGAAAGATTCTTTGAGGCATAAATCCAAGAACAATATAACTAGTCTTCAGTTGAATATTTTTTAGTTTAAATTTCTACATGAGCAACACTCAGCATGGTATGACAAATTCCCTAAATATTTTGGTTTTTATAAAACTTTTCTTACACTGGAGAAATGAAAATTGCCAGATGTCTTTTCAGTTTTCCTAAAACTTTAATTATAATTTTTAGTTCAATGTCTAATCTTGTTTATTCATATAGTAATATTAACCATTTCCTTATAAAGAAACATTTCGCAGTCATTGGTGCAGTGATCAGTTCTACTTTTGGTTCAAATTTATAAAAACCTTTCTATAAAAAGAATTTTTCAGGAAAATAAGTTTCTTAAGTCCTGTAATTACTATTGCTCTTTCCAGCACTGATTAGAACTTCCTAACAGTTGTGCCAATTTAGTTTTGAAGAAGGATGTTCCTTTGTGACACCAAGCTGTCGGCCCGTGGTCAACTCCCAGTCACGGCATGAAGCTCTAAGGTTTCTTCTACCGCCATTTTGGGGTTGACTCTTTGTCGCTGCCACCAGCCTGTGTCCCGGTCGTTCAGTGGTCATCGCTACTCGATGAAATCCCCTGGTAAGGATACCAATATGTGACACTCGGCCATCCAGGGTCGAATCCAGTGGTGACTGCACCAATATGTGGCACCAGGGTCTAGTTCTGGTCGTCTATGTTAACGGCTTCACCAGTTGTACCGGTTCAATGCCAACTCTATCATTTCCAGCTCACTTCCAACGTCTGGTTACTGGAGTAACTGCCTTGATCTCAAGTCTAACCTACCCACGTTGTGACTTTGATCTTAGGTAGACGAGATCAATCAGGCGTCGGAACGTAGTGTCAGCCGAGTCCAAATTGAAGGTGACACTGCACAAGCTCAAAGAAAAAAAATAAATGAAAGAAAAACCCAAGAGGTTCAAGTATGTTAAGAAATAACAATTTGACTTTATCCTTGTGTTATATACAGAAGTGTGTTTTTCTCCCAACCCGTTTCCTATGAAATGTTACACTTCTGTGTTTCAAGCAAGTTGGTCCTCTAAGTCAACAGATTTAGTTTTTAAGTGCTGGCTTAACTTCATTCATCAGTATAACTTGCTATTGGTAGCATCGGAGGTCATGGAATCTCTGTCAACTTCTGCAAGGCAACACCCTGGTTCAAAACCAGCTCAACTGTGTCTCCAGCTCGAACTATACTCAACTCCAACTGCTGCTTAACGACCCATCAACGGTCATTTATATGGATACCAACCAAAACCCGGTGTGTGGGGCCGATGCGGCCTGGGGTTCTCGGATAATCTCTAACAAGGAATCTTTGTTATTGTCAGGACAGGAAAATTGATTATTTCCCATTTTTGGAAAATTAACCACTTCCCGTTTCGGGGGGGGGTCTCCGTCATTCGTGAGGGAAGGTCAGAGGAGAGCTATCCTCCTAGACTCTCTCTCACATTGATATCTCATACCAGTCCCTTCAGTGGGCGTTAACATCTTCGTCTTTCTCATCCATTCACCTCCGCCTATCACCATGCTACCATACAACCAGTGTGGGTGTGGCTAAGCTGGCCTCCTTAAGATTATAATCTAGAATTTTTATTCACAAAATTCTCCTTGCCAATTAAATTTTTTATCATATGTTCTCTTTCCTAGGCCACCCAAAAGTCACTTATCCAGCACTCTTACCGTCTCATTAATCACTGTCAAAGCTTGCCATCTGATTCTTTACGCAAAGTTACTTTATCATGGAATCCTAGACTTGTTAAGTAATTAAATTCCTTTTATCTTGTCAAATCTCATTTCTCCACTATTTTCTGGAGATTGCCAAAAGTTTACAATTGCCGCATTGCCATTCGACATCTTGGCGTCTGTTGGCAAAGTAAATGATAACAATCCTCTCCCCTATATCGAGACAATGCCAAAATTTTATAATTGCCACATTGCTTCTCTTAGCCAGTATCCAAGAAAAAAAAAGATTAAACAATATCTTGGAAAGGTAATTAACATTGATTCTCACTGCTTGTATTGGCACATGTTTTGGCCGATAATTCCATATTTGCCTTTCTCTTTATCTCCCTTGGAGATAAATAAATCAACTTGACAGCACCTCACACACAGCTCCTTTTAATGTCGATCAGTCTATCTTTTGTTATAGCTTCTTTTTTTTTTTTTCTGCTTTAAGAATGTCTATTTTCTGTTTTAATTTCTATAGTTAATTTGTTAACCAATTACCATAGCTTTCCAAAACTTGCAGCTTCATTTGCTCTAAGCTATTTTTAACTATTGATCTGAGAAAACCGTTGTATGCAGCTGACAGTTTAGATATTTCTGAACAAGTTTGACACCATGCATCACAATCATATGAAAGTGTCAATCTGATATTTAAGAACATGATTTGAATTTTTAGGTTAATGTTTTGGTTTTGTAAAAATTTGCTGTTTGAAGGAAAAACTACCTCTAGCACAGCTTCTTCTATGATCAATTTCCTTATCTCCTATACTAAATTTGTTTTAACTGATCCCTACACTGAGGTACTTGAAGTATTTAGTATTTACTAATTCCACATCTTGAATTTTTATAATGGATTTAAGGTAGATGACATTGAGAAGCAATGAAACTGAAAACTGTTAAATGGTTCATTTCAATGAAGAAACAAAAGTTAGGAAATTTAAAGATAATTTTTTTATGTCTGAATAGTGTTTTTTAAAAAATTATCTTATTTAAAAACTTCTATTCATGATAATGAAAACCTTTTTCCTCTATAAATTCCTTTCTGAAGTCTTCATTAATGTTGCTTAATATGTTGCTTTTATTCTTGGAATATTAAAAAAATGAGTAAAAAAAAAATGTAAACTAAATCTGTTTAAATATTTATCTTATCCAAGATATGTTTTAAATAAATTATTTTTTTAGTTTTCTGTATTAATTCATATTACTATCTTTATTTATTTCAATATTTATATTTTAATCATTCTTATTCATATTTTATTTTTGTTGCTTTCAAAAAAAGAAAATCAATTTGCTGGTTTTAAATTCCAACATTAAATAATCCTCTTAAACAAACCAACTGGCTTGTCAATCATTCATTATTGTAAATAAGCAACAATCGTATTAAGTAATTTTTAAACAATAAATAATTTAGAAGTACTATTCAAACATGTTATATCCTTTTAATCTTCTACTTTAATTACTTTTTCTTCTGTGAAGTGAAGATTCAATTTAAGTTTTAATGAACCTAGTTTTCAGAAAAATGAGTTATCAACCACAGACCCAATGCCATCATTGTTTTCAATCCAATTCAGAGCTTTGCAAAACTGATGCTTCATATTAATTTTTGATGTGCCCCACACTCACTATTAAAATGACTGATTTATTGTTTCTTTGGGATGTGAACAATCATGGCTCTTCACAACTTCCTATCCTTTGTAGCTCTAAGCAATGTTTTTCTCCTTACTATTTTTTTCTAGTACTTGTTCTGCCATCCATTTACAGAAGTTCTTTGTCTGTTACTTGATGTTTCCGGTTTGTATATCCTGTGAGTGTCAAATTCTCCAAGTTCTTTTTCTCATTACATATCCCAGAAATTTCAGCTATCACTTTCTGAATCTAAATATGTACTTTTTGTTTCAATTTTCCTTGTTGCTCACATTTTTTTGTCCATGGTAATACCAGCATTCTTCTGCTGCCTCAAGTCTCCTCTTCATCTGTGAAGAAATTGCCTAGCAATCACTGCTATATAGAGGAATTGATATTATATTGCAGTTCAGTGTTCTTTTCTTAGTTTCTAACAATTTTTGTTTCTTAATACTTTTAGCTTTTTGGAAAGCAACTTCCACTATTCCAATGCACCCTCAGATTTCTGTCACATCTTCTGTCATCTATTATAATAATTTTCAGATAGTTATGTTTCTGTATTTGCTTCATACTTATGTTTCCAATTCATAGCTTGCAGCTTAGCCCGTTTCCCTTGCTGAGAATCATATATATATATATATATATATTCTGTCTTGATGCTTAGTTCTTTCATTTATTTACTACCTTTCCTAGATGTTTCTGCAGTTTCCTTTCTGTGTTTGCTATCAATACTGTGTCATCTGCAGTTAAAGTTTGTGCCCACCTCCAATAATAATAATAATTCTGGTAGGTTTCTGATTCTCTTGGGATCACCTTGCTGGAAAGGTTAAATAAATGCAGTGATAAGACATGTCATTGTCTTATACCCTTTCTATTTTTGTGTATTTGTTCAATACATCTATCTGCATGCAGGTGGCTTGTGCCCAATAAATGTTTTGGATTGTTCTTTCTCAAATAAATCAAGTTTTCCTAGCAGTTCAAATAGATCTTTTGTACCATATCTTAAAAATAATATATGCATTTGTGTATGTAATCACTATATCATATTTTAAGAGTGGTAGCTCAGTTACTGTGTAGCTGCTTAAATTTACTTGTGACTTCTGTGCACTTTGTAGATTCAAATTCTGATGAACTAACAAAAAAATACCAATTGCATTTATGAAACTAGAGAAAGTATCATTGCTTGGATTTATTCTCAAGCAAGTGGCATTGTATTTTGTTGAAAAGGCTTAACATTTATAAATGTCAAAGATTTTATGATTGATGTTTTGTTAGATTGTTATGGCTATATTTCTAATTTTGAAATTTCAAGCCATATTTGGCCACTATCAGATGGTATTTTGAATTTATCTAGAGATTCGCATATTTGGTTTAAAAAAAAAAAAATCTGTTTTTAAACTGTGAATTGGTTGAGTAAATCATGATTGCCATATGATTTGGTTGAAAATGTCAAATTACATTTTTTTTAATGTTCAAATGGGTAGGTGGAAATTATAAACATTCATATTTTGGTTGATTGACCACTTGTGATTTCTACTTTTTGACTCTTTTACTCGTATTTGATTCCTTGTGCCTTCCCAGAAATCCAATTTTATCACATTTTGAGACTTGCATGGCCAGTTTCAGCTATGTTGAGTAGCAGATTTTATGATTGCAATCAAAAATACCAGCCAAAACAGGTTTGGGCTTGTATTTGATGTTAACAAGGATTTCTCCCCACCCTGCCCCCTTTGTTAAATTTGAATAATTTTCTTGCACTTTTAACATTGAAGAGGTGTTTTAAGTAATGTAATTTTTTTTTTTTTTTTCTTTTTTTTTTTTTTTAAATCAAGTGATAACTCTTAATTAGCATTGTGTGGTGGAGGATCAACTCACTGATGTTGTTGTCATTTGTAACTTATCACCAGATTCTCTACATCTGAATACCACAAATTATGGCCTGTTGTCTTCTATGGAGATATAAATGATCATGTCTCTCCAGATTCCTTTTCTTTTATATGTGAATTGCTTTGACATCATGGCGTTACTTTCTTGTCTTCTCAATGCTAATTCAAGCTTATTTTGTTTAACATTAATAAATAAAAAGCCAATTAGTTCCTTGAATGTAGGCTTTTAATAATTTACTGAATTTCTTAAAGAAACTATTAACTATTTATTTTTCTTAGGTATTGGAGTGCCCATTTTGTTGGCTTACGTTTATGGAGTTGTTCCCATTTCATTGTGTCGTAGTGGTGGCTGTGGTGTGACCACAACCAATACTGGAGTCCGCTTTGAATTTGATGAAAATGAAGCTACTGTTGGATCTTCAGGCCCATACACGAGTGAGTGCTGTTTGTGATTGATTTTGCTTTTATTAGTTTTTTCTTTTACTTTTTTTTTTATGTATATGGATATTTAAACATTTTAACATTGTTGCTTTTTGCTTTTTAACTAAATTAACTTTTTAAAGAGTGGATATAACATCTTGTATTTAAAATGTAGCTTTATTTGATTCTTACTATGTTGCTTTTTGACCTTTCTGAATTAGGCAAAATAGTTAATTTGGATAATATTGGTAAAAGTTTTAATCTTTCTCGTTCAATGTTTATAATCAATTCATGATCAATATAACTGAATTTTTAGAATCATTAACTAAAAATGTGTGAATCTCAGTTTATCAAGTGGTAAGACCATTGTTAAGGAATAAGTTTTGAAAAATGTTTCTTTTCTAGCTGATAACGCAGCTGCAGAAACAGTGAACCATGTGGCCAATCCAAGTATTGCTCCTAGCATTGGTGAAGCTTCTGTTGCAATGACTAACAGTCTCAGTGCTAGTGGCAGTCATATTGACCGGATGGGAATCCTGAGGGATGAAAGTGACAGGGATTCTGCAAGTCACCGAGCCACCACAGAGTCCAGTTTGAATGGCAGCCTTATGGAAGCAGGTGGCTATCACAATAAGTAAGACCAAGTTCAAACTATTTTATAAGGGTTATAAAACTTGAAATAATTCTTGTGTGCTTTGCATTTGTGTCATGTAAGACACTAGCAGAAAGATTATCCACTTTAACTTTTACAGCTTTATTATTTTAAAATTTTTATTTAAGTCTTGTAAAATTGGAATCTGTTCTTATTCTCTTAAATCTAAAAAAAAAACATTTTCATTTAGTTCCCACACTTTTTATTACAAAAAATATTTTGGTAACATAATTTTTAATATAACCAATGCTCAAAAAATTATTTACTGCCTTGCTATTTCTCTATTTGACCACTCAAGAAAAATGTTTGGCATTTAGCTTTATCAAATAATTCAATTTAATTATTTTAAAAAAATACATCCTCTTAAAATGAATTTCTTTGTTTTATTTATTTGACTTTGTATAAAACAGGAAATTGTTGTCCAGGGTATTGCAGCTTTTAATGCTTTTGGTAAAAGAAATATGACACTCAACCAAAATGAGATTTTATTTGTTGCTTACACGTTCTAATTCAAGGTTGCAAAATTTGAAGGTGTCAAGAAAATGTAAACAATTCCAATGCCTACAAAACATTTATTACCCAAACTAAAATGTCATGCTGTGCTTTGTTTGCTTTTTTTTCTTTTTTGGTGTTTCTTGTTGTTTTTAAGCTGGTAGTTGTGAAAGCAGTTCTTTTGTCTCTCTTAATTAGAACTGTTGTCCAGTTTTAACGAAGGATTACTTTGCTCATTTGTTCATTAAATCCTTTTAATGTTATGGTGTTCCCAACAATCACTCAGTAATACTGGCTCACTTCTCTTGACATAGCTGTGACGAACATAATGGTCTATTATAATTTGGAATGAATCCCATTACAGCATTATCATCTTGATACAATGCTCTTAACCTTTTTATCACTTTTTTTTTTTTTTTTTTTTTTTTTCTTTCTCTTAAATGTGTCTTCAAGTTGTAAGTAGACATTGTAATGGACTTCTGGTCTCAATGAAATAAGGTCCATGCCTTGTACTGATGTTATCCTTTTATTTAAGAAACAACAAATCTCTCAAAAGGGAAATGGACAAACAAACAAAATGCATTTCAATGAAACAAGGAAAACACTTCAAATGAAAACAAAAATTTGAAACAAACTCAAAGAAATGATAAAGGGACAGTATCTTTGAGAACTTCAGACTTAGTAATAGGGGGCAGATAATTGCCATGTTGTAAGGAGTCATGTGGTAGCAGAAATTATAGCTAAACAAACACACAAACACATCTCTCTCTCTCTCTCTCTCTCTCTATATATATATATATATATATATATATATATATATGAAATATTGAAAATTTTCCTCATAATTTTAACACTTGCTGCTGCTACCATACTACTACTAAGTAGCAAAGTCTATAAGCCTATTAATGCATACTGTGGTCATTACAATCATAGCTCTCCACAGCTTCTTTAATATTTGTGAATTAGCATGACATTTTGGTCAGGATAGTGGAGTGGTTTCCTGTTACCTTCTGTATAGTTTTGAATTCAGAATTGTCACCAAAGATGTTCTACCATTATTCTAGCCATAATAGTGGAGGAGAGGTGGGATAGGTAGAAGGCATGGATTAATGTCTTTCTGAATGGCATTATTTCAAAAATGAATGCAGTAGACTAGACAGCTATTTGAACATGGCTTACCAATTCTTTTCACATCAATAACCATTATTACTTGCACATTTTTTTCTTTATCACTCCTCTCCACTTCCGTCAATCAATGAAATTGATACCTGAAACTGGGTTTGACTAGATTGTAAAAGTTTCCAACCACATCTAAGTATTTAGAAGTATGATACCAGACTGCTGAACAGATATTTAAATATTTTTCTCTGTAAACATGTGAAAATCTGAGCTTTATTAAGAATAGACTTAATGCTTCTAAGAAAAAAGTATTTTCAAATGAACAAGAATTTTATTTTATTTTATTTATTTTTTTTTTTTATAAATACTTATTTTTAGATTGGAGGTTCAAGCAGATGTATCAGCCAATCCACCTCTTCGAAAGAGAGCCAGTCTAAGTAGTGAATCTGCCAACTTTAGTATTGGAGAGAAATCTGCAACTGTGTCATATGGAGATGATGCCAGCACCAAAACACTAGCTGGATCTATTGCAGGATACAGGTAAAAGATGCCTGTGTGTGTGTGTGCCTGCCTGCCTCTGTCTGTCTGTCTGTGTGTGTGCCTGCCTGCCTCTGTCTGTCTGTCTGTGTGTGTGCCTGCCTGCCTCTGTCTGTCTGTCTGTGTGTGTGCCTGCCTGCCTCTGTCTGTCTGTCTGTGTGTGTGCCTGCCTGCCTGCCTCTGTCTGTCTGTCTGTGTGTGTGCCTGCCTGCCTGCCTCTGTCTGTCTGTCTGTGTGTGTGCCTGCCTGCCTGCCTCTGTCTGTCTGTGTGTGTGCCTGCCTGCCTCTGTCTGTCTGTCTGTGTGTGTGCCTGCCTGCCTCTGTCTGTCTGTCTGTGTGTGTGCCTGCCTGCCTCTGTCTGTCTGTCTGTGTGTGTGCCTGCCTGCCTCTGTCTGTCTGTGTGTGTGCCTGCCTGCCTCTGTCTGTCTGTCTGTGTGCCTGCCTGCCTGCCTCTGTCTGTCTGTCTGTGTGTGTGCCTGGCTGCCTGCCTCTGTCTGTCTGTCTGTGTGTGTGCCTGGCTGCCTGCCTCTGTCTGTCTGTCTGTGTGTGTGCCTGGCTGCCTGCCTCTGTCTGTCTGTCTGTGTGTGTGCCTGGCTGCCTGCCTCTGTCTGTCTGTCTGTGTGTGTGCCTGGCTGCCTGCCTCTGTCTGTCTGTCTGTGTGTGTGTGCCTGGCTGCCTGCCTCTGTCTGTCTGTCTCTGTGTGTGTGCCTGGCTGCCTGCCTCTGTCTGTCTGTCTCTGTGTGTGTGCCTGGCTGCCTGCCTCTGTCTGTCTGTCTCTGTGTGTGTGCCTGGCTGCCTGCCTCTGTCTGTCTGTCTCTGTGTGTGTGCCTGGCTGCCTGCCTCTGTCTGTCTGTCTGTGTGTGTGTGCCTGGCTGCCTGCCTCTGTCTGTCTGTCTGTGTGTGTGTGCCTGGCTGCCTGCCTCTGTCTGTCTGTCTGTGTGTGTGTGCCTGGCTGCCTGCCTCTGTCTGTCTGTCTGTGTGTGTGTGCCTGGCTGCCTGCCTCTGTCTGTCTGTCTGTGTGTGTGTGCCTGGCTGCCTGCCTCTGTCTGTCTGTCTGTGTGTGTGTGCCTGGCTGCCTGCCTCTGTCTGTCTGTCTGTGTGTGTGTGCCTGGCTGCCTGCCTCTGTCTGTCTGTCTGTGTGTGTGTGCCTGGCTGCCTGCCTCTGTCTGTCTGTCTGTGTGTGTGTGCCTGGCTGCCTGCCTCTGTCTGTCTGTCTGTGTGTGTGTGCCTGGCTGCCTGCCTCTGTCTGTCTGTCTGTGTGTGTGTGCCTGGCTGCCTGCCTCTGTCTGTCTGTCTGTGTGTGTGTGCCTGGCTGCCTGCCTCTGTCTGTCTGTCTGTGTGTGTGTGCCTGGCTGCCTGCCTCTGTCTGTCTGTCTGTGTGTGTGTGCCTGGCTGCCTGCCTCTGTCTGTCTGTCTGTGTGTGTGTGCCTGGCTGCCTGCCTCTGTCTGTCTGTGTGAGTGTGTGCCTGCCTGCCTGTGTGTGTGCCTGCCTGCCTCTGTCGGTGTGTGTGTGTGCGTGCCTGCCTGCCTCTGTCTGTCTGTGTGTGTGTGCGTGCCTGCTTCTGTCTGTCTGTGTGTTTGTGTGCGTGCCTGCTTCTGTCTGTGTGTGCGCGCGCCTGCTTCTGTCTGTGTGTGCGCCTACTTCTGTGTGTGTGCGTGCCTGTCTGTGTGTGTGCCTGCCTGCCTCTGTCTGTGTGTGCGTGCCTGCCTCTGTCTGTGTGTGTGTGCGTGCCTGCTTCTGTCTGTCTGTGTGTGTGTGCCTGCTTCTGTGTGTGTGTGTGTGTGTGTGCGCGCCTGCTTCTGTCTGTGTGTGTCTGTGTGTGTGCCTCTGCTTCTGTCTGTGTGTGTCTGTGTGTGTGCCTGCCTGCCTCTGTCTGTCTGTGTGTGTGCCTGCCTGCCTGCCTCTGTCTGTCTGTGTGTGTGCCTGCCTGCCTGCCTCTGTCTGTCTGTGTGTGTGCCTGCCTGCCTGCCTGCCTCTGTCTGTGTGTGTGCCTGCCTGCCTGCCTGCCTCTGTCTGTCTGTGTGTGTGTGTGCCTGCCTGCCTGCCTGCCACTGTGTATGTCTGCCTGCCACTGTGTGTGCCTGCCTGCCTGCCTCCCTCTGTCTGTTTATGTGCCTGCCTGCCTCTGTCTGTGTGTGTGCCTGCCTGCCACTGTCTGTGTGTGCGCCTGCCTGCCACTGTCTGTGTGTGTGCCTGCCTGCCTCTGTGTGTGTGTGTGCGTGCCTGCCTGCCTATGTCTCTGTGTGTGTGCGTGCCTGCTTCTGTCTGTCTGTGTGTGTGTGCCTGCTTCTGTCTGTCTCTGCTTCTGTCTGTGTGTGCGCGCGCCTGCTTCTGTCTGTGTGTGCGCCTGCTTCTGTCTGTGTGTGCGCCTACTTCTGTGTGTGTGTGTGCCTGTCTGTGTGTGTGCCTGCCTCTGTCTGTGTGTGTGCCTGCCTGCCTCTGTCTGTGTGTGCGTGCCTGCTTCTGTCTGTCTGTGTGTGTGCCTGCTTCTGTCTGTGTGTGTGCCTGCTTCTGTCTGTGTGCGCGCCTGCTTCTGTCTGTGTGTGTGTCTGTGTGTGTGCCTGCTTCTGTCTGTCTCTGTGTGTGTGTCTGTGTGTGCGCCTGCTTCTGTCTGTGTGTGCGCCTGCTTCTGTCTGTGTGTGTGCCTGCTTCTGTCTGTGTGTGTGTGTGCCTACTTCTGTGTGTGTGCCTGTCTGTGTGCCTGTCTGTGTGCCTGTCTGTGTGCCTGTGTGTGTCTGTGTGTCTGTCTGTCTGTGTGTGTGTGTGTGCCTGCCTCTGCGTGTGTGCGCCTGCCTGCCACTGTGTGTGTGTGTGTGCGTGCCTGCCTGCCACTGTGTGTGCCTGCCTGCCTCCCTCTGTCTGTTTGTGTGCCTGCCTGCCTGCATCTGTCTCATTTTATTTTTGCAAGATTTTTAAAACAGAATTAACTTTTGTTTACAAAAGTGTCATAAATAGCTGTTTTTATCAATTTTATTGAGAAAAAATCAATTCTGATCAATATAATTTGTTTGAAATACATGACAGTATTTTGCTTACTGGAAATAGTAAATTTTAAATCCTTTAGCTTTCAATTAAAGCTAAAATGAAAGCTTCAGGAAAGCTTTTTCGTTTTTAAAAATTCATTTTAAACTTATACTAAATTAGTGGAAACACCTATATTATTGTATGTATCAAACTGTTTTCATTAGTTTTTGGCCCCAAACATTTTGATCACACCTGTTTGTTTTTTTTTTTTTCTTTTTTTTTTTTTTTTTCCCCCCCAAAAGGGACAAAGACAGCATCTCTGCCACATCTCCATCTTTAGAAGTTCAAGCAGAAACCATGTCCAACCGATGGTGCAACAACAGTGGAAGCAGCATTAGTGCAGAACTGAAGTGCAACCAGGTGGCATCTCCAACTCAGTGGTCACCCATTTCAGGACGCAGTGGCAGTTTCTCAGGTGATGACGTCATCAAGAACAACTACACAAAATACCGCAAGAACATACGACTGAGTATTGAAGAGAAGATTCACGAACATTTGTCCAGTCGCAGCAATGAACTGGACAGCAAAAGTGTTGAAGGCACAGAACTAAAGAAGTCTAACCGGTCACAGGAACATGCAATGAGTTTACCCTTGGTTAACACACAATGCAAAGGTTCTTCAATTGAGAGTATCGGCTGCTCTGCTACTGTCAGTGGCAAGAGTCTACCTGGACTAAGTGAAGTGGAAAGTGGCAGCCCCTTGTGTTCACTGGCTGCATCAAAACCTCTCTCTCTGATGAATGCCCGGAGCAATTTAAACAGTTGTGCACTCTCTGACAAATCTGACATCTCTATAGGTGACGGCAGGGTAACAGTCACAGTCAACACTGCAAACACTCAAAGGGAATTCGAAAACTCTCAGCATTGCTTACGTCGCCGCAGCTGTGAGCTGGCATTAGAGCATGGACGCCTGTCGCCCAAATTAGAATGAAAACCTTCAAAACTTGATAGAAGGATCATACAATCAAAGTCCCTCCCACCCCGTTATGTAAAAAAGACATGAAGAAAACCAAGAAGGATATGTTTATATTACATATAAGCATTTGTATCTTTGTACGTGCGTGTGTGTGTGTGTGTGTTCATTTATGTATATGAACAGGTGTTAGTATATACATACATGCATGATTGTAACATATGCATGCGCACACTGACATAATGTGATTTTTTTTTTTTTGTTTTTTTTGTTTTTTTTTGGGCCATTTTTATGTCTGCCTTTTGTAGCAGAGGAAATTTGCAGAAACTGCATTGCCATTATTAAATGTTCTTAGGCCATAATGAAAAAAAAAAAAAAATAATCACATACCTCTATAAATATCAGTTCTGCATCAATGATAGAAATCAAGCTATATATATATATATATATATATATATTGATAATTGAAATATCCCCCACCTGCTCCCACATTTCTGTATAGGTTCTTTCCCCACCCCATCTCTATAAGAATCTTTCTCCTTTTTGCATCAAAATCATTACATCCGACCATTCTCTTGATATTGTATAGTTTACAATTATCTATTTGTCGTGGGGGTTGAATTTGCTACAGAAATATTAAATATATCTTAATCGTCCCTCTCTGCCATGTCCGCCTCTGTGGCTTGGGCTCCAGAAAACAGTAAATAAAGAGATGAAGAAGAACTTTCAAAGTAATTACCACAAATTGACAAATGCAAAATATGGAAATAACCGGTTTGTTGGAATATCTGCCCACACACACTTGGTTTACTCCCCCCCCCCCAACCAATTTATACCTTCCTTTCTATACATACATACACACACACCATTCCCATTTGTGATATATATATGAGATTCACTGTGTGTGTGTAATATATATATATATATATATATATATATATTGTGTGTATGCACGCATGTATATTGCACTTTGTGTTAGTTTGTGGCAAGTTCAGAAAAATGGCTGACTCTAATAGGATCATTTTATTCAATCTCTCTTCATCTCCTCCAAAATCCTTTGCCCTCTAATTCCCTTTTTAAAACTCCTTCCCACCAAAAATTTGTCCCCTCAACTTCCTCCCCTCCAATTACCCCCCTCCCCAAATACCTCTCCCAACCAAACAAGATAACTCCTCCCACTGTATATAAACATTGATCTATAGAATTAAGTTTGTATAAAATAGACTGCCTGCATACCTTTAATGCATGGATGCCATTTTCTTTCATCTTGAAGTTTTTGTTATCTTCAGAGTTAATTCTCTGACATTTTGTGTAAAAATTCATTTGTGTATTTTGACAATTTATTTTCTTTTTATAATCCTTTGCTTTCCAGTTTCTTTTGGTATTTATTTTTAAGACAAATTGTCTTTTCCAAAGCCCATGAGATTTGTAATTTTCCCCACCCCTCTCCCATCAACATGTTATCTAAGAAATGTTGTTACTGTATGTTTGTCATTGGAGCCAACTGATGGATTTCTACTGCTACAAACCAAAAGCAAAACACAAATGACTATACAAACAATCCTCTAAGTTTATTTTTCTTTTGTTGCTGCAAAGTATTTTAAAAGAAATAGTAAAAAGTATTTCTCAATTTCATTCAACCTTTTTCCTTTCCAAAATGTAAGTCTTGAAGAAAAGGCTACATTGAAAAGAGGGAGTGTTATTTTGAGGCCAGTTGTGCCTTTTTACAGCTTTTTTTATTTTCGTGTTTTTTTGTTTGTTTGTTTGTTTTTTTTTTTTAATCAGTAAAATTGTCAGATTGTTGACAGAATATAATTAGATTTTGTCTTTTTTAAATTATTGAAAATGACAGCTTTTCATAAGTTATTCATTTTTTTTTTATGATTATTAATCAAAATTCTTTAATTTCTAATTTTAAATTTTAGTTAGAATTCAAATTCTCCGAAAATATAGATTTTATTGTACTTGGTTTTAATAATTTTTCTAGAAAGCAATTTAGACTATACTTGTACTAAAATTTGCATTACTAATTCTTACTTTATTAAAACTTTACTAACCATATTGATAAAAGAATGTTGAGGTTATGAATCTAGCTGAAGTGGTCATTTAAGACTTGGGCAAATCTTTCATGTTCAATACCAACAATACTTCTAATGTGTTGCAATATCTGCAATATTAAAACTATCTAATTTCCAAGCAATTTGTCAAAAATCTGCTCCCTATATTATGTGGACACTGCTGTATGGCTTGGATCATATTTCTGCCTTAAAATGCTAATTTGATGAGGTGTCTCTGAATGTGTTTGCATGTAATAAGGGAAAATTCTTCTGACTTGGATTATAAATTGGTAGTCCACTCTCTATCTACCACACTCTTTTGCATCAATATCAGTCAATTATAATTGTATTAAATATTTTTTCATTCATTTTCTGTTCAGCTTGAATGAAATTGGGAACAAAGTGGAATGATTTTACAAAAAAATTTTTTTATATTTGTCTTTTATTTGTATTGGGAAATTATTTAAAAATGTCTTTACATGAAAATTTTCTATAAATGACAAAAGAAAATATTAAAGCCTTGTCTTTTGTAATGGAAAAAAATATGGCTTTCTATGCCTTGATCTACGCACAGTACAAATTTTGGGACCAATATACAGAGCTTGCATCCCTGTGATGGTGATTTTTTTATTATAATAATATACTTTTTCTCTGGTTCATGAAAATTTTTGAAATCCATATCAGGGCTAAATAATTTCAAGAGTTTTTAGTCTTTAAAGAATTTTTTTATTTTTACAACTGAAATAGAAATTTGCCTTGTATTTTATGGGTTGAAGGAAACCACAGTTTCTTTAAAAGAAACTTTATATAAAAATGTGTGTGTGTGTAAATTTCAAATGTAATTTTATCTGTAAACTTTGTCAGATGGTAAATCATTAAATTAATAAAAATATTGATTTTTATAGAAATTGTAGACTATTAATTTATTTAATCTATTATTTCCTTCAAATGTTTTAATTTAAAGAAAACATCAGTATTAGTTTTAAAGATTAATCCAGTAGATTTTATTTTATTTACCTTGGCTTGGATGGAGGTCAAATATGATTTTTATTATGTCTCATTCACAAAAAGAAACTCTACTTCAAATTTGTATAATTATATTTATTTTGTATTTGCGAGGAGGAAAAAAAAAACAGTTATCTCCCTTATGTTTGAAATAATTGGTTGGTAACTCCATTGATGATAGGTGATGGATCTGTGTACTGGGAAGACAACTTTTTTTTTTTTCTCCCCCCCCCCCCTATTTTGTTTGTTTGAATGCTTCTTTTATTCTTATTTCAAATTTCACTTCATTTCTAAGTGCTGCTTAACTAATGTGTACTTGGACTTATGCAAATTTCGCCTGGCTTGGTTTCAGCACTGCTTTTAGTGATCCTTGCTATTTTCGTCATAAGCTTAAAGTACCCAGTGCAGCACATGGCAACTGCTGCTTCCTCTCGAGGCCCTTCATTGGACTGCTACTTCATGTCCCACATGAAGAGTCCTCAAGCAAAATGTCAACTGTTACATCTGGCATCTAAATATTTCCAGGCATTTTTTGTCACCTAAAAATAATTACTTTAAACATTTTTTCTATCCTTACTGTATTTATTTTTGTCAATATAAATTTTTTTAAATGTTTCTTTTTCATGATGGTACCAAAGCTGTGTTTTTAATTTAATCGTTATCCGATAAGTTTCATTTTTTTTTTTTCCATTTTGAAAGTCACTTTCAGTAATTCTCTACCCAAAACTAGATTACATCCTCTGTCTGTGCAGCTAAAATTGTACACTGTTGTTTGGTAAGAGCCAAGTAATCTGTGTTTGATGAAAATGTTATTTAAATTTGATGTTTACAATATGTACACACTTTTTGTATCTCAACTGCAGAATGTGCTTTGCTTTTATAACCAAAAATATGTCAAAGGTTGCATATTCATTCTGAAGTGAAGTGAAATAAATGCTTAGAATCCTGTGACTGATTGATCTTTGAAAGTTAAATTCAAATTTTCATAGCACTTTCATTCCTAGAAGCTGTATGGTAATAAAATCATTCTTGGCACCTATATTTTATTTATTTATTTATTTATTTTAAGTTGTTTACTCCAAAAATTAAAAGCTTTCTATTTGGAAAAAAATTAAGTAACTTAATAGATTTCACTTTTCCTCAGTTAAAAGTAAGATATCAGATTATCAATATGTATAGTTTTCATTTTTTTTTTTTTTTTTTTTTTTTTTTTTTTTTTTAAGGATGTTTTGGGAAGGGATAACTTGTATCAGAATAGATACACAATTGGAGGATGAATTTTGGTTGGATTCATAAATGCAAACTGCATCATAAAATATCTTGTGATTATTTAGAAAAAGATGAAAAAAAAAAAAAAAAAGTTACTGCTTGCAGTGGATGATACTACTATGAAATGAAGTCCCAAAAATATCTTTAATCTTGTAGAAAGAACAAATTCTTATTTGAAATGTTTACATTGATCTTTTATGATTTGGGAGGGGGGTACAAGAGAAAATATTTTCTTTTTTTTCTTTTTTTTTTTTTTTTAATTCACTCTTGTTTTTCTTTACATTCTCTAATTTACATTAATGTAACATTGTTGGCATTTTGTCTGGGAAGTAAGCTCCCAGTGCAAATTTGACTTGAATTTAACATGTAATGGTGCCTCTCGTCATTTGACAAGCCTTTATAATGTCTTGATTTATTTAAAAAAAATTTTTGTTTACCTTTTTGTTCCCACACCCCTCAAAGTTTATATATTCTTTAAATTGTGACATTAAATACTTTAAGTTGGTGTTTGATTAATTTTTCTTTTCTCTCCAATTTCTTTATAACAACCACTTCTGAAAATTTGAATTGTTGGAATTTTTCATTTCTTTCTTTCCTGCACCTTACTTTTTCTTTGTTTCTTTTTTTTATTTTTCCTTTCTTCCTTCTCTCTCTCTTCTTTTTTTTTTTTTTTTTTTTTTTTTTTCCTTTTAAGCAATTCTGTTTGACTTATGGTGATGACAGCTTTCACAAAGAGAATCTTGTTGGCTCCAGTGTGATTGTAAATGAAAGTTTCTGCTCCCCTTCCCTTTTCTGCCATTCCTCCATGGAACCTGGCATGAGGTGCCCATTTTCAACAAACATCTTCTGTAAATGTGGATAAGTTTATTGTAATCTTGTAAATTCTGTTAATATTAAAAGGAACTTTTCCAAAAGAAAAATGTGTCTGTATTTTCTTTCCCTTTATTCATATTATTATTGAAAGATTATCACAATCAGATGACAGTTTGTTTTTTTTGTTTTGTTTTTTTTTTAACAACTGGCTGATAACATTAGGCAAAAAGAGAAAAAATTGGAACAATTTATATTTAAAAAAAAAAAAAAAAAAAAAAAAAACTAAATTTTGATTTTAATTTTTAATTAATTTTTGTAATGTTTAGGTATGACTTTAACATGTATTTATTTCCAACAACATAATTATTTTGAGTTCTTAGTCTTGATTCACTTTTGAATTCTGAGATATCCTAGCAACATTTCTAAAACTTCTTTCATAGCTGATTAATTTGTCAAATATTTTCTTTCTCTAACTGGGGTGCTGAAAACTTGTTAGCTCCACTCAATTTTTTTTCTCAAGTTGGTCAACCTGAGAACTCTGTCCTATCCCATCACAAATGCCATTGTTGAAAAGTTTGCTCTAGTTTCTATTGAAAGTGTTATTTGTATTAAGTATGGCACAAAGACTAACTCTTAAAAACCTCAGTAGGCTTAAGTTTATTTGTAATTTACTTAACACTACAATCAAGCAACAATTCGTAAAAATTTATGGGCAATTTCAAAGAATAGTTAATCAAATTTTGTTTACTTATATAAAAATTATATTTCTTACAAGCAAAAATTTGAATTGTTACTTAGTGGGCCATATTGTTACTATTGACATGGCTACTGGGTTAGATGCTTTTAAAGGCTGTATACTGAAAAACGTAACGGCTTGAAACTGAAAAATTTTCATGATCAGTTAATTATTAAAAACATTTTGCTAGTTGCAAAGTTTAATTACAATTCTTTCAGAAGGGGGAAGTGAGCCAAGTTTTGTTCAGACAGTTGTTTAGCAAAAAGTGTAAGCTTTGTCTGAAAGGATTTTACCTCAACAAATCATGAGCAAAGACACCTTTACCTTGACATAGTGTTTGAGCTCATTCATTATTTTATTTTTATTTTTTTTTGTGGTATCTGTAGCAAAATTACACACTCATTCTGCATCCTTTATTTTGGTGAAGTCACAAGACACATTTATTTAAAAAAAACATGAAAATCTCTTGAGGTCCTATACTCTTTTCCAAGCCACCTTACATTAGTGTGATACAACACATCAGAAAAATAAGACTCCATTTCTTGCAGCAAATTTTGGAACTGTCTGTGGTTTAGTCTCCCTTGATCTTATCACATTTACTGCACATACCATTGGATCAATCAAATGTTTAAAATCCAATTTTGCTTTGCAAAGACTTTCTTGGTGAATTATGCATTGAAATGAAAGCAACTTGTGAAGTGGTAAGTTTGACTGAATCTTGTCATTTAGCCGTTTGACAAGTTCACAATGTGCCACATCAGTTATGCTCACAAATTTATCAAGGCATAACTGAATTTTCCAAACAATACACAAGACTTTCATACAAATCATTCCCAGTAGTAGCGTCTTTGATACTCTCCATTGACAACAGTTCTTCTGTGATGTTGAAATTTTCATCAATACCGTGAATGAGAATCGGTAACTGTACAGTGTCTTGTTATGTCTGTGCTTTCATCTAAAGCGATTGAAAACCACTTGAATTTATCTGCAGTATCCAAAAGTTTTTCATACAAGTTCTCAACATGAACTATAGTCCTGTTGACGTTTTAGTTTTTTTTTTTTTTTAACCATGTCCGTTGCTTTCTTTTGCAGTCTTTGTGTGGAAAAGTTTTGGCCAAAGTTTCCAGCTTTTGTACCATTTTCTATGAAGAAATACTTTTCAGTCCATTCCTTCTTAAAAATATGGCATTCAAAGTCAATTTTGTCTTTATGGAATTCATTATGGGTGATTGCTTTTTCATTGTTTTATAATCTAACTTACTAAAAAAATCGAATCAAATTTTAAAAACACTGCAAAATAGCAAGTCTCACTAAATCTTGTTTACAAATATCCTGCAAAATGATACATAAACTAAAATTTGAATCAAAGTGGAATTATTACAAATGTTTCATCAGATGTTTTTTATACAATTTTTAAATACCCAGAAAATTTATTAAATTTGTAAATATTATAAAAGTAATAGAGGGCTACATTAAAAGCCTTGGCAGGCCCGGATGTGGCCTGCAAACTGTAATTTGCCTACCCTTGCTTTAAGCTGTCTATAAAGATAACCCCTTTTTTTATGTCTGTAGAATCTGCCAAATAATTTTCCATTTCTCTGCTTTACTGTGATACAATTATTAATATAAACACAACTCTTAAAATTAATTAATCTGGCTAATTATCATTGTGCTGATCGACTTGTACAAATCTTATGTACATCAATAATCATTTTTTAATATTAATTACTTTAATATTTACTCTGCTTTACGCAAGGCCAAGGACACAGGAAGTGTTGAACCAGACCTCCAACTTGAAAGAACTTTTATGCCTCTAAAATCAGCATCATTAAATGCCAGTTTCTTTCTAGGCTGGAATATCAACTTCTGGTAGTAAATATGCAATACAAATTTATATTGACTACAAAAATGGTTTGTAGGGCTTTTTATATCCAGTTATTTGTAAAGGGAGGAATTACACTAACTTACTAAATTGTTGTTTTGTTTTCTCCTCACCAACAATGAACAGAAATTCTGTGTAGTGTAAATCTAAAAAAGTCTGGTGGTATTTGTAATAGTCTTACTCTACTGAAATTGATTATATCAATGCTCAGAAGCAAAATGATTTTTAACTAAAAATTAAAGCTTAATGCAAGTGCCAAATTAGGACTGGCTATTTTTTTGGAAAGGTGTCTTTAAAAATGAGACTGACCTTATTTAATAGTATGTAACTACCCTACATGTGTCCCCTCACCCCAATATCTTTCCAGTTTTAGATGCAAAGATAAGGCTCGGTATAAGACAAAACACTTGTACCTAGGCTACTAATAAATTCCTTACTTAATGACTGAGTTCTGTTCCAATATGCTGATTGCTAAGTGATAAGACGTACCTGACTGCTATTGCCAGCATAACTATGCATGTGTCATCCAGCTTCAAATAGCTTTAATTTTGACTAGCGTTATTTTTGTAATCTCTAATTTATTTCTAAATGTTTCTACAATATTGTATTGTACAAAATGATAAATGTAGGTACTTCTGCTTTTTGCTGAAAAAATGGCATAGTTTAATGAAAAAAGGCCCTAAACTTAATATAGTTTTATTGTCAAAACATTTAAAGACAAAAGTATTTTTTATTTTCAAATTTTTTGATTCTTTGTAGCACACTGAAAATTTTGGTTAAAAAATTCTTTTTTTTTTTTTCTTTTTTTTTTTATCAGTTAACATAATATTTACGATTAGTGCTTTAGTACCTTCTTTTCTGGTAAAAAACATTGATTTGGAAATTCTTGCAAAAATAAAATAATTGTTGGATTTTAATGAAACCTTCAAGACATATTTACAAAGGGATGATGATTTAAAAAAATTTTTTTTTTTTTTTTATTATACATATATCAGCACAAATAACCTCTCCCCTGGACATACATGCTTCCAAGAAATTAAATTTTCATTCCAAAATGTTTTATTAGTTAAAAGCTGAACTCCTTGGAGAATGTAAATCAATTTTTTTTTTTTTTTTCCCCCACCCCCAAACTGCTACTCATTTCCTGAAAATCTGCTCTGAATTGTAAAATAAAAAATGCAATAAAACTGACATTATTTAATTAGAAAAGCTTTTAATTGCTTTGATAAATCAAATTTATTAAAGACACTATTGCCTTAAGGAAAAAATTTTTTTCATTGAATGAATGAATTTTTACAATTGTTTTCGTATTTTTTTTTAAAATCTTTTAAAATTCTACATTAGTTTGATCTCATTAGGTGATATTATTAAGTGAAAATTTATATTTTTTAATCAAAAACTGAAAAGCTTAATATAATTCATTTTGCATGAAGATTTAAAAAAATTTTTTTTTTTTTTTTTTTTTTTTTTTTTTTTAATGTATACGAAATATTATGTAATGTGTCCATTTTTGAAAGTATGATCAACCATACATGACATTATCAGGAAACGAGCGATAACTATAGTAAATTTAAATTCAACATTCCTAAAAATTAGATGCTGGAGAATATTTTCTGAGTACTTTAAAATTATTATTTTTTTATCTTTTTTTTTTTTTTTTTTTTTTTAAAGGGGGGGGGGTGCTCATGTCATTTTCTTAAATTACATTTTAATAGATGTTCTCCATAGAACAGTCATCACCTCATCAATTACCTTTGTTTTCATGACAAAACACAACTACTTAATATTTTTTTCAAATCAGATTAATTATACTTTAATTAAGCTAATATTCCTCAAATAAAGTTTCAGAAAAGTATATTTTATTTTTGGAAGATTTTTTTTTTTTTTTTTTAATAAAGAGAATTACAATGCGATGAAAGACTACTTAAAAAAAAAAAAATGATGGGTGCTAATCAGCTATTTGGAAAAAAAAAATTGATTCAAATCAATATAATTTCTGTTTGAATTAAACGAAAGTATCTTGCTTACTGGAAAAATAAATTTAATCTTGTAGCTTTCAATTAAAGCTTTTTCATTTTTAGGTATTAGTGGAGGTACCTAAGTAAATGTAATAAACAAATTCAAAAATCAGTTTTAAATTCTTTACATTGGTTTGCATATTGTAAATTATATTTTTCATTCCATTTTCTCTTTCTATAAAATGAATAATCCTGATCAATGTACAGTACTGTCTGGTTAGATGATTTCATTTCATAAGGTTTTGTAATTGGTTGTAAGTCCGTGAAGGTGGGGGTATCGTTAAAGTGACGTCTGGCTTTAAATCTAAAAGCCAGAAGATCTAGACATTAAATATGGTAATTATGTACTGGGTAGGGTGTGGGTTGCTGATTTTCTTGCACTAAAATATTTTATATTAAATTTTGCCATTTTTGTGTGAAAAATACTTATCCAATACTTAAATATTGTTTACAATAAATTGTCCTTAATTATTTGACTCGTTAATTTTGTCATTCCAATCATCACGAGTGCAAGAGAGATAACTCTAGTGATATTTAACATTATTGACCAAAATAGATAAAAGTACACGTATAGCATGATTACCATCTTTATTAACGTTTAAATTATCAAATTTGGTTATTCATAAAATTTACATTTAAGGATGACAGTAATAAAATGTGCCATGTCTTTTGAATGGCTTAGAAAATCCTAACTTTTATGTTCCTTTTGGAAAAGGATTAAGAATCAGGCACAAAATGAAAATTAAAAAAATGCAAATTAGATAAAACTTTTTTTTAAATTGTCATTATTATTATCATTATTATTATTCTTTAAAAGAAAATGAAGTAAAGTAATTTATAAATGTTGATTTTCTTACTAGAATATTTAAAATGAAATTTGATTACCCAAAATTTCATTCAGTTTAATAATAAAAAAAATAAAATATATTTAACATTAACCCATCAATGTCCATATTATTATTATTTTTTTTTTTTTTTTTTTTTTTTTTTTTAATTCTGTAGCTGATTTTTGCAGTCTTCAAGGAAATTAGTCTTCATTAAAACCAGAATTCATAGCCAAATTCTAACAATTTTACTATGTCACTAAAGAATTGGATATTATCCTGATTTGCTTTTGAGGGTTTTCAAAATTAATATCTCTGATGAAATAGGATCAAGGAATTATTTCTAATTTCCATGCATGATCAAAAACCTGAATAAAAGGTGAACTGCACAAATGAGCAGGAAGAAGGATCAACAACTTGATCTATGCTGGACCAGGCTCTGTGTGACTATAATTATATTGACACATATGTCTTTATCATTCTTTCTGGCAACATTTTCTGGAAATTTCAGTTACTTAAGCTCCTAATTTTGTCATTTCTAGTAATTTCATCAAATTTCAGTTCACATCAAATTTACAGAACTTAGTTTCAACTTCAATAAAACTTTGCTTCCAAAGCTGAAGAGTATATCTTAAGAAACCATTTCTTCAAAAAGATGACAATTGTACTTCTATATTTTAATTAAACTTACAGTGGCTGACCATGGTTAACAGTTTCATATGTTGTCAGGTAATCAGTCACAGTTATGTGTGAAAATCAACACTTTATACCACTCAGTTCAATATGTTAAGTGTAGTTTATGCATGCATACCATGCGCACACACCAACTAAACTTGCTGGAGGTGGGGGTAGAAAATGCCCATCTGGCCAGGATGAAAAACCCAAAAATTCACTATTTAAAAAAACAAAAAAAATCCTCTAAACCATGGGGAACAGGAGGATGTTGGCAAAGCAAAATGATGCTCAAAAGGACTGGGTCCTCAAGTGAATGGCATTTACAACAAATTACAGTGGTTTAACTAGCAGATGAAGAAGACTACACATATCGGACATGCTACAGAAGGTACCACTTAAAATTATAAGTCGCTGACAGTCTGTTACAGTTTGATAACTGAATTCTGCATGTCTCATTCCATATGTGCTGCAGAGGGAAGGTCCATGAAATCAAGTTTATGGATCACTTTCTGGCAAGCTTAGGTCCCACCTTAAGTAAATTCATGCCATCAGCCCTTTCTTCTATTCTGATTATAAAACAGCAATAAGAAATGGATGACAGGAGCCGGTTTTGGTAAAACTGGAAGCTTCTAGTCCTGAACCTGCATGTTGGCAGTGAATTTAGTCATCGATGCCATTAGTGATGAGCAAAGGTGAAACACTTTTACTTGTGGCCCTCCTGACTTAAAGCTGCCCTCCCCTTGACTTAAAACACTCTGGTGATTGACCTGACTGAACTCTTTCCCCACACTGAAACTTATTGGATCATGCATAACCATTTACAGCTTTGATAATGGTGATACGCTCACATTATTAATATTGGAGATGGAGATGTGATCTCTCAAATGACATGTGAATTTATAAGCAAAATCTGTTTTTACATTTTTTTAGGTCCAGAGATATTCATAATGATTAGCTTAGATTTTTCTAATAAATGATAAATCTAAGGTATTTATTGGATAAGTGATATGTATCAGCAATTTATGCATTTGGGAAACCATTCTACACATGATATCACCAATAAAATGCAGGTATATTTAAATTTGAAATGTATCATTCCAAAAATCAATATGTAGCCAAAAAAATAGTCTACCATACTAACAACATTTAGTTCTTAAAAATGCCTGAGATAGTGGAATGCAGTTGAACAAGAAAAAGAACAAAAACATTAACTTTGCACAGTTTATCCAAAATTTTGATTTGCATTGGCAACATCCAAAAATTACACTCAGACACACCTTGTTGGGTGAATTTAACAAAAACATATCTGTCTAATCTCTCTCTCTCTCTCTTTCTCTCTCTCTCTCTCTATATATATATATATATATATATATATAATGGTAATTTGGAAAACTGTTGTTGAAGCCATTGAAGAAAAGTAGGCTTTGTGGTAGGGTGCTCTCATGTTGAAAGCTTTGTAGTTGCATATATGCAATTCCTCATCAGAACAGAGTTAAATTTATTTTTTTAAAATAATAAAAAATAGACAAAAAGGAAAAGAAAAAATGAAAGTAGCACATTCACATCACAATAAAAGTACACAAACTGAGAAATATTAACTGTTTTGATGCAGAATTATGAAACTTTAAAGTAAACATGAGGTAAATGAAAAAATTTTTATTACTAATTCTCTCTCTCTCTCTCTCTCTCTCTCTCTCTCTATATATATATATATATATACAGGATGTGATGGATAAATTGTCATCTAAATTACACAAAAATGAAAATAATTTTGACATCTCATTTTAACAGATATATTCACCAAAATTACACAAAAATACCTTGAAATACTAAAGAGTAAACTTATTCAATAAAATTAAAAAATTTAACAGCCTCCAAACAACTTCAGAATCTCCTGCAACTCTTCTGGACAGTCTCCTTGTTTAAGTGAATGCAAACATAAACCTTGCCTTCAGTTCATCTTTGGTGTTACAAGGAGTTTTGTTGGCCTTTAGCTCAACTTTGCACCATGCATAATAATCAAGGGGGTTGCAGTCTGGGGAGTTAGGTGACCAGATGTAAGGGGTGATGTGATTGCAGAAATTGTCTGACAGCCATGACTGGGTTCTCCTGCTTGTATGGCATGTTGCAGAGTCCTGTTACCAGACATAGAGTCTTCCATAAGCCACCCTCTTGATCCAGGGTAGCACTACCTCCTCAAGGCACTTGATATAGACCTCTGTGTTGAGTCTGAAGCCCTGTGGAAAGATGAATGGAGTCATAATGCCTCTTCCATCCCTAGTGATCACTCCAAACACCAAGATGTTGACTGAATATATCATCCAACTCTTTCCGAATCGTCTGCACTGTCCTGAGATTGACACCCAAACACTCTGCAATGTTTGTATTGGAGCTTTCAGCATGAATGTCAAGCAATACAGCATGCCATTTCCAAATTTCTGGTGGAGTGAATTGTGTTATGGGGCTCTTTTTCCCAGAGATGGTATTGAACTGACCCTACTATACTGTGCAGTTGACAAAATCAAAAACAAACAATGTGAAAGCATTAAATTAAAAATATAAAATGGTGACAAATTACCCATCGCATCTTGTGTGTATGTATGTATGTATATATATATATAACATTTTTTGATTCAATCTGTTTTACACATTGTGAATTTTAAAATGGTCATTTACTATCCTTGGGTACTCTTAAGCTTTATAGTTCTTTTTGACAAACAAACATTTTGAAAATTGAACTATTAATGGATAAGTAATCAAAAAATGTTATCTATATCTATAATTCTCAAACTGTGTGTGTGTATGTATGTATGTGTGCGATCGGATGTTGTTTATGCATTTCCACAGTTTTCATCAGATTTTGATGAAAATTTTTGTTTGATAGACAATTCTTCAGTGCTGGTTTTGAGTCCAAATTGTTGGTGACAATGGCTCTCCTCTACTTCCTGTCCATTATAACTCTCCGCATCATTTTACTATTTACTATCTGTTCTTGAATATATATCCTTCATAAAAACTTTAATAAAAACAAATAGTTTAAATTATTACAATAATATTATTTATTATTATACAGTTCCTTTTTCAGTGTCCCCCACATTCAAAAGCTCTTGTAAAGGTATTTAAAAGAGAGCACTCACATATATATATATATATATATATATATATATATATATATAATTTTTTTCAGAAAAAGTGGTTGTATTTTACTTTTAAATCTAAATAAATCATTCACTTGCCAGTAATTGCCTGATAAAATGCATTTGACTACAGTTGTGTAGTGATTTTGACATGTTTTTGATGCAATATCCTAAAATAAATATAAATATATATATATATATATATATATATATATAAGAAAAGGAATAGAAAAATCATATATAGTTTTTGGGATTCCTCCTTATTGTGAACACCTTTGTTATTTTCCAATAGAGTTCTGATTGATTGATTTGTTTTTTTATGATTTATTAACCCTTTTAAAACCAGAATTACTTTTTTTTTTTTTTTTTTAGATTATAAGAATTTTTTTGGTTCGGGTGTGGGGGGTGGATAATAAGGGTTTAGTGATACAAGTCATGGATCTCTGTTCTCCAATTAACAATTCTGAGCCATTTTCCATTACACCACCTGCACATCTTTAAAATGGGTTGTAAAACTGAAATAACAGATAAAAAGTTATGTTTAATGACTTCATTATTTGCAAAAGATAAAACAAAGGTTGAAATTGCAAAAATGATTGGCAGTTTCTACTGAACTGTAAAAATTCAATATCCTGAACAACAACAATAAAGGTCTGAATAAGAGGTGAAAGAAAAATTCAGGGGTTTATCTTGCTGATCTGTATAGTTGGACAACTTTGAAAATTCAATAGCAACATTATTTAAATTCAGTCATCATTTTTGACAAAACAACTAAATTGATTGTATAACAATGTCTAAAAATAATACTTTGTCATAAATTGATTCTTTCTTTATGCTTTGCTTTCTCAATATTATGTTAATTTAAAAAAATTAATTATTCTATTTGATATGTAAAAAAAAAGCCGATATTAGAAAAGAAACTGTTTTTCATCAAACTTTGTCTAAGAGGCTTGACTACCATTTACTTGGTACATTTAGCAGAGCAGTAGGATTCAAGAAGAACGGTGACAACCAAAACAATTGAATTACTGCCAACTTATTATTATTTTCTTTTTACACAAAACAATTGAATTAAATTTCCTAAACAACAATGAGAAAATTAATATCATGCTCAAATAAAAATGGATAAAAATCATAATTACTTTTTTGAAATGGGAATATGCTTATCTCCTAACTATAATTGTTTGACTAATTCTCTTTGTTTTCTTATCCTTCTTACTCTTTATTTTGGGTTGCTTTCCAAGAACTTGAGGAATTTATCATCTTCAGATTGAAGGTACATTTTTCAGTAAATTTATATGAAAAGACATGACCCTCTGCTCCTTTTTACTACTTTGAGACATTTCCAATCAATGTAGTGTTTGTGACTTTTTTTGATAAGTCTTGTTTCTGAACCTGATTATGGCAACACTGTGTCATGTTCAGAGTAATAGAAATGTTTTGAGAGGAGAATTTTGGACATTATTTACATTATTGTAACTGGGGAATTTTGGATTATACTCATACTGGAGAATTTTGGATTATTTTCAACCAATCAGAAGAACAGAATTTTAAACTTGCAATAATCTTGAAAGGTGGCTTGGAGCCAAAAGGCACAAACACAAGGGAAGCAGCCATCTGGTTTAATTACTATTCATTCACATCATAAACCAGAGAGAGTACTCAGAAAAGTTATCAGATGAAGTTACCTTCAGTAGCAAGTTGAGAAGAGGACATTGGGCAATGTGATACCAGGTGGCCAAAAAACAATCTCAAACAAACATTAAAACAGATAATATTGAACTTTTTCATCTGAAACTATCAAATCAAACAGACCAACTCTTTGTCTGTGATACAAGACAACTCAATGCAACCATGATTCTTCAAGACTTTACTAATTATTACAAGATTACCACAAACAACATTCATTCAGCACTCCTTTTATCCAACTATGGATGCTTCTGCTATTACATTGGCCTATCAACTTCAGATGGATCAGAAAATTAACAATACATTGTAAGCTTTACTGTCACTCTATTAAGGACATTTTAACATCTGTCTATATTTCTGAGATGAGGTATTGTAATTATTTACACTATTTACATTGTTCAGACTGTTGTCCTCATCTTTGTCACATTCATACTCTGGCCTTCTTCAATTCTTATACATTGCAATTTTGAACCAAACTCTTTATTTAGTTCACTGTGGTAGATTATTCTCGTTCCACATGCCATGCCTTTTTTGGATATCTCAGTTTCAGTTATTTCTCTTTTAGTAACTCAACTCTCCAAGTTTTTGTTTGTTCAAACCTAATGTCTCAGTAATCATTTTATTTGTTTTTACAAGAGCTCATATTGCAATTTTTGCAATTGTTATTGTTGCGGCCAGGTTTTGAACTCACAACTCTTTGGGCCAAGTCACTGGATTCCTTCAACCAACACTTTGTCATGTGGGGACATCAGTGAATAAATTTTGGGGGCTTATAAAACTAATATCTTAATGACCATTTTTTTTTTGTTGTTGTTTTTCGATAGCACTTTGTATTACATGGAACAAAAACAATCTACCGCACTGGACTAAATAAATGGTTTAGTTCAAAATTCCAACATATATCACCTGAAAAAGACCGGAATGTACAACAGCTGAAACATTGTTAATATAACAATAAAGATGAGGACAACAGTCCAAACAATGTAAATAGTGTAAATAGATTTTTTTCACTTTTGCAACTGATGTAAGTGCCCATTTTCTAATAAACATTTTTTTCTACCTGGCTTAATTTTTATCAGGCACTCAAAATCAATATTTTGAACAAGCCTTTTCATCCTTCTTCATTTCATATAAATTATCTATATATATAAAACAGAGGATGTCTGTGTCTGTCTGTCTATGTGATAACTTTTCACTTGAGATCCATCCAACCAATTTTGACCAAACTTGGCACATACATTGTACAATGTAAGAGATAGATTCTTAGGGTAAAAAATCAATAATTTAAAAAAAAATGAATAATTGATAAAGCAAATCAAAAATTGATAAATTTAACTTTTCCCTCGGATTTCATTCAAACTCGGTATGTAGGTTACTTACATCATCATGATGAACTCATGACACAGCTGCTGCAGAAGCGTGACAGCCATAACTGTCCCTTGTTCATCCTCAGAGTTTGCTTTTAAGCAGTTCTGGTAGTCCAAAAGGGAGTCTCTTTTACTGGTGGGAATGTTTGCAATTGGCCACTGGCAGAGTTCACTCTGTAGACCAGGTGTGGTGTGCAGAGCCCAATCTGTGGAAAATGACTTTTGTTATTTCGGCTTCTGCCCTTGCAGCATTCACATCCGGCCAGCATGTAAAGTGAATCAAAGTGAGATCTAAATGTGACGGAGTATAACAGTACCAAAGAGGAAAGTAATTATAGAAAAGGTACATGGAGTCCATGTTATGGTAGTGGGAAAGTGACTGAAGCCAGGATGCCAGGTCAGGACCAATAACATTGCAGATTCTTCTTTGGATTTTATCAAGAATCTCTAAATACATAGCAGAAGAACCAGACCATATGTGGCAGCAATATTCAAAACATAGATGCATGGTAGACTTATAAATATATAAGATAAACTCTGGCAAGAAAATATGTCTAGCACTTTGAACCAAAGTTCCTAGTAGCAGACCTGGCAATTGATCCAATATAATCTTTCCACACCATGTCAATGGAAAATATTAGCCTGAGAAGGCACAATGTGTCACTCCCCTGGAGGTTAGCATTAGTCATGCTAATGGAAAATAAAAGGTTCTCTCAGATGATAAAACTAATTTTGGAGGCTTTACAATTAACAAGCCATTTCTTGTTCAAGTTAACAACAGAATGTTGGTCATTTTTTAGATAAGCTGCCAATTTGACCTCATCAAAACGATCAAACTTACTATTCAGACAGGAGTAAGCATATATACCAAGTTGAGAATTGATGGCATCAGAAAAGTCATTGATGAAAATTAGGAACATCATAGAATAGAGAGCCCTGAAGGACACCTGCATTATATAAAATGATCTAGAAGAGTGGCCATTCAAGGCAACTTTCATTTTTTGATTTGATAAGAAAGACTGAATCAGTTCAAAAATTCATCCAGAAATACCATAACCTTTCAACTTGTGAAGAAGACCAGCATACCAAATCCTGTCAGGTACCTTTAAGATATCAAAAGCCACAGCCCAAGCTTCACCATTCTTATCTAAAGTTTGATAAACCCTTTCAGCAATAACTGTTAACACATCAGCAATTGACCTAGAGAAGCAAAAGCTATATTACTTGTCTGAAAGAAGACCCTCTGAGGTGAGATGCTTAACCAATTCAGTGTTGATTAGAGCCTCTAGTATTTTGCCAAAAAGAGGTAGATGTATTCATCTGAGTTCTTAAAGACTAAAAGTACAGAAGAGGTTTTTCAACAAGCAGGAAAGCAAGGAGAATGGTATTTATTGTATAGTTTAGAGAGTCTATATGCTTTGTGGAAATCCAGTTTCGAAATGATAGCAGAAACTATGGATGGATTTATATGCCTTTCACTCAATAGAGACTCAGTTCTAAGTGGAAAGTCATGCAAAGATAATTCAGATGAGTCTAGAGTAGAACTGGAAGAGAATTTATAAGCAAAACAGTCTGCTTTATCAGCAGATGATAACCCCTCAAATTGAGTGAAGGGAAGTGGGATAGAAGACTATTACAGAGCTGCCAGTAAGCACATGAACCAAACATGTTAGAGGCCATACAGTGCCTCATTCTGTCAGCAAACAAAGACTTAGCCTCTTTGAGGACATGTTTACAATTATTACAAGCAGACACAAAGAGGCATATGTTGTGATTGGAACTATCATGCTGGCACAACTGGAAAAATTGATTCCTGTAAGCTATAATGGCTGAACATACCATTGTGAACAAAGGAGAGGATTTTGGTTTTACCTGGTATTTCTGAGAAGGTGCAAAAGCATGGATGCTGGTTTTAACCCAAGAAGAAACCTCTGTGGCACAATTCTCAATAGGAAGCTTAATAATATCAGCTCAAGGGGCATCCTGAAGAAAGTCATAAAGTGAATCCCAATCAGTATATTGGTAACAGAAAGAAGTCTTGTAAGTAGGGGGTTCCTTTCTAATAGACAACTTAAAAGAAATATCAACAGATATACAAATTTCCAAGTGGAGTTGTGATGCTTGACAAGAGTTAGGAGAGAAAGTAAGGAACAAATCAAATAAAAAAGAATGTTGATCAGATTTATTAGAGAGACTATTTGACTGAGGGATGGAAAATTTGAAAGTCTGAGTTCAGGCAACATCAGTAATATTAGAATGCTTAAGCCACTTGACGTGATGAGCATTAAAATCACCAAACACAAACATTTTAGCAGATGAAGGTAGAGAGAGAGAGAGACAGTCATTTCTCTATTATAAAAAATAATGTTCTATATTGTCACCTCTGCTAAAATTGATGACCCATCATTTACATATATAAAATTTATTTGTCACTGTTTTTAGTCAAACTCAGAGATGTACTGCAATATATGATGATAAATGACAGATTTCAACAAGCTAGTATCAAAAACAGACTCAACTATACACCATTTTGGCATTTTCAAGACCAGGAATCAATGAAGAGAAATCTTTAGCAACAGATCCTTCACTGTTTCCTGGTCTTGAAAATGTTGAAATGATAAATAGCTGTGTTTAGTTTTTGCTTTTTGATCCTAACAATGACGTCCTGTCATTTCCATGTATAAATTTTGTTTGCCATTGTATTTAGTTAAACTAGGAGCAGCACTGCAACAAATTTCTTTATTCTGTGCTTTGTGTGTAGGGTTACAACCCCAACCATAATCTGGCATATGAAATTAATTCTTCCATTTTAAAAAAAATTATTTTGTAAACAGGTGATAAAAACATGCCATCTTGAATCCTACTACTTTGCTAAGTGTACTTGGTAAATGGTAAATGGTAGACAAGCCATCTGAAATATTGTTAACTAGCAAATACTAAAATTTAATTCTATGAATGGCAACATTAATAAAAATAATTTAACAGGAAAGTGAAAAAAATTTTTTTAAAGTTGGGGGACTATTGAAAAACTTTGTTTTTAAAATAAATGGAACAGAAAAGGATTTTTGTGAGAGAGAAATGAGAACATCAAATCTATTATCCCAAGTATTATGAATGATGCAAACAAAAAAAACTCTTACTCTGGTGTGAATAAATTAAACGACATAAAAATACAATTTGGAAGCTCATAAAAACAATTAAATTTATCATAAAGATGTTTACTAACTTTGATTCATACAATTGAGATGGATAGCAAAATCACAGGCATTGCTATGTTTCTTTTAGGCAATAGTTCAGTTTTATAAACTGAGATTCAAAAAGGAGATACATCTCATATTTTCATAAAAAGTTCAAAATCAGGTTCAATACCTCTAATTTTTGATAAGTTTTCATAAACAACTATAGAAAGATAATCATATATCTCTCAATTTGTAGAAACTTTTCCTTTCTGCTTTGCCTTTTCTTTTTTCTGCTCTTCTCATTCTTTTTCTTTTGTTACTTCCTTTTCTTTTTTTCAATGTCATCATTTCATCCTTGTGAATGCCAAAACCCTTCTGTTTTCATTTTATTCTTCTTTTTCTTCATCTAGGTTCAGTTTCCAAAAACCAGCTGCAGATCTTTCTTGCGAATGCCGAATCCTTGTTATTTCTCAGACAAACCAAACTTCTTAAATGTTCACACATCAGCTCTGATTGAATGAGAAATTTGAGACTATATAATCATTATTTATTTTCCCCATTGGTTAAAAAACCACAAAATGTATCTCTTTAAACCATGTCTGTTGGCAAAATTTATTTAGGTTGGTTTTGAGTCCATAAGACTTGAGCTTCTTTTTTAACATATTTTAGAAAACCAAATTTTATACATGTATCTTTTTTTATAAACCATCAGGCTTCATTTGGGCAGTTATTTTACAATGTCAATTTGAGCTTCACATATACAATGTTTTAAGTATTAAATTTTATTCAAGCTAGTTATTATTAACCAATTAGCTTTATTATAGGAGTTTTATATTTAAAGAATACATGTTTGTAATTTTATTCTTTTAATAAATGTTTTTTAAATATTCTCCTTGAAAGAAAGTGTAATAAAGAAACCTAGTCTATTGTATTAATATTTTTTATCCTTTAATTACATTTATATAATTTTACATTTCTTTTTTATTATATAATTTTTTATAAACAGACTGCCAAGACGATGCTTTCTAAATCACTACAATCTTAACCTCTTCAAGACTAGGGCCAGTTGTTATCTATCCTACATATCCTCATAATCTGTACTTCTTACCTACAAACTCATTCAGTAATGCTCTATCTAGATAGCTCTTGGGCTTTGTATTGGGTAAATTTTGTTAGTGTTTTGCTGAAGATTGTTTTCACAAGTCAGAATAATAGTTCTTTTTTTTTCAAATAAAGAATATCGATGCATTGTTTATAAATTTGAATGTGCTAACTGTAAAGTTAGTTTTATGGGTGAGATGTCTCTTCATTTCCATGAACATGTAATGGAATATCTGAATGTTGATAAAAAGCTCTCAATTTTCAAACATTTGTCAAATAACAATCAGTGTAAATTTTATGCTGACTGTTTTACATTTTTGTTTACATTGTATATAAAAATGTAATTTTAACTGTTTTGTCATCATTGACAAGATAGACGCACCACACAAATTAGCTATTAAAGAAGGACTCTGAATTGCTAAAAGGGAAGCTTATTTAAATGAACAAGTTAAATCATATATGCCAGTGTTGAGTATGTAAAAAAATAATTTTGGAGAATTATAACAATTGCATGTTGTGTGAACACCCTCTTCTTTTATATTCTCTTCTCTTTATAAGAATTTTGAATAATTGTCTGTAACAAATTTGCATTTTACTTTTGTATTTCAACTTAAAAATTAAATCAATCTAAATCTTTGGCTGATTAAGAAAATTGAAGTCACAAAACATTCAATAAAAAATATGTTATATTTGATTTTATTTATGCATTTTCTTATTTGTCTTTGACTTTCGTATTTTCGGTAATCAATTATTGATTTTTTTAATACCATGTGCCTTCAGGCTGCAGATGATCATGATTGCCAGTGGCTTCTTTTTCTTTGTGCATTGTCATGATTGTTATTGAGAAAGATAGTGGAGAGGTTTTTTGTTGCTTTCCCCACGGTTTTGAATCCAGAAATCCTTCTCGTAGACTGTTTGCCAACCAAGGCTAGAGACCCCAGTCTACACTTACATTTTATTTTTAACTCAAAGAGATTTATTCATAATTTTCCAAAGAGCATTAATGCAAAGTAGTAAACGTTTCAGTCAGAATTTATAGATTTCATAGCTTATGTTAGTGTCATAAAACTAAATTGGAGGACATGGATGAATAAGAAGATTATGTTGCGCCAAACATTTGACATTTGGTATCAATGAGAAATTCCACTTTCTTTTAAGCAACCAACCAGCTATATTTCGTTGTACATTGAGAAATCAATTTATATCGGTTATGTCCCTTGATTTGCAGTTATCTCCCTTGATTGTTGTCGCTTGACAAAAAGGAATATCACAATTTCATTGCAAACTCATCATCATGGCGTCAGGAGCGTTATTCGGGTCTTCGGGAAATCGTTCCCAGACCAAAAATTTGGTAGAATTTCGGGCAGGGAGAATGAATCTCAAGGATAGAATGGTGCACCCGGACAAAAGAAAGGGTTTGGTGTATATTTATCAGGCAGACGATTCACTTATGCACTTCTGTTGGAAAGATCGAACTTCTGGCCAGGTCGAAGATGTAAGCGATTTTTATCTTATTTTTTCACCTTGCATCATTTACTTTCTATAATTGAATTGAGATCATACATTGTCTGTATTTATTCTACTATCGACGTTTTCTTTTTATTAAGTGTTTGTAAACTCCTTTCGACAAGCTAATTTATATGTTTTTGAACAGACGTGTAAAAATGGTTTAAAATAAAAATTAAGCTCAATTGAATACGCCTCTTAGATTTGAATAATCATAAGCTGATAATTTTTTATTTCCACGTTTAAGAAAAATATTCCTGTTATTTTGTCTCGCCATAAATATTAAAAAAAATATATTTTAAAAATTAAATTACCCATTGAGATGTCCAATTTTTGTGCCATGTCTTGTGTCTTTCTCTGAATATGTGATAAAGTTTTATCGAAACATCTCTACTGTGTTTTTAGCTTTCGCCTATTTTCGCCATTTTGAACTTAAAGTTTCAGTTTTTTTTATTTCTTTATTTTTCACAAGTGGAAAATAATCTTGAATATTTGTGTTTCAAGAAAGGAAACAGAGATTTAGTCTAACAAATTAATAGGGTCTTAAATCTCTGAATATTTTTTCTTTATCGTATTTTTTTAATTTCGAAATTGTATTTTTGTTGAAAATAAACTCAATATTTGTCTACGAATTGAATATCGCAATTATTAATGAACAAAGTACAAAGAATATTTCTTTTAATTTGAAAAAGAAGCTTACCTTTTTTAAGATGAAAGGAAAAATCTCTAAATTAAATTTTTATAGCATTTATTTAATTTACATTAAAATCCCATTTTTATTTAAAGTATCTCATAAAAAAAAAATAATTTTCTGTATCAATATTTTAAAAAATAGCTTCTTTTACAGCGAACTTTTAGCAAAAACATCAAAAAATGTGCCTTAAAAGATTATACCAAACATTTGTCAGTTGTGGCCATAAATTGCAATTAAGATTATTATTATTGGATTTAATAATAATAATAATTTAATTAATTATTATTATTTAGGAAAAATAAAAAATAAAATAAAATAAAATTTGTATCCCAAAAGAAAAAAATAAATTAAAGAATTTATTTTCTTTTGAACAAAGAAAGTATTTCAGTCATAAAGTTTGTTTTTTATATTGTCTGCTAGTGCTTGAGGAAATTAACACTTTTTTTTATGATTTTTTTTTTTTTTTTTTTTTTTTTGTTCCTTCCTGAAATTTATGACCTAAATATTTCAACAGGTTTTCTTGTTTTGGAAATCTTTTCTTTAGGAATTAGATCTTCTTAAATTCTTAAAATGTATTTTCTTTATAATAAGTAAAAACTAACTTTTTAATGTGAAATTTTAGAACACAAATTAATCGTTAGACCACATGACCTCCCATCCAGAATTCTAACTACTGAGCTACAATTGAATCAGAAAATATTATCTTTATTTTTTCTTCGATAAATAAATATATGCTCACTTTTTTAATTGTATTATCATTATTACTATTATATTTAGATATATTTCACAATTATGCAAAGTAATTTTTGCTTTCATTTGATAATGAAATGTACATCATTATTATCAAATGAAATTGAAAGTTAAAAAAGTTAGTTTTTATTGGGTTGTATATTTTTTTTCATCATTTTTAGTTGTGAATTTAATTATATATCTTGTAATATTTTTTCCTTTTCCTCAAAGGATCTGATTATCTTCCCAGATGACATAGAGTTTAAGCGCATTACTCAGTGTACAACTGGAAGATGTTATGTACTGAAGTTTAAATCCTCTGTACGGAGATTTTTCTTTTGGATGCAGGTAAGAGGCTTTATTGAAATGTTCACTGTTCCATCAGAGAAAGAAAGTGTTTATTTATTTATTTATTTTTTTGTTCCATCTTATCCTCTGCAACTTTTGACATAATCTTTGTTTGAAATGAAAAGTAAACATCCTGACTTGTTAACAACTTGGTGGTAATGATAGCAAATACATTTTTCTATAACAATTTCTTTTTAAATCTATAGAAGTTTTGGGAGAAAAACCACAACAAAAAATGAAAATGGTAGGCATATTTTATGAAAAAACATTCAAAAGCACAGAAAATGTGTAGTCATTGAAAAAGAAGAGTGTTACTCTTCTTACCTGTCTATAAATGAACGACTAAGAAAAACAAAGATTTTATCTTCCACAAAGGCTGCAGTTTTTATTTATTTATAGAGATATTTTCCTAATCAGTACAAATGGAAACATTTAACTTAAAAAAAAAAATTATTTTTGAAATAAAATATTCAAAATAAAAAAAAAAAAAAGTTTCAGGTAACAGATTTCTTTAAAAAGGTTAATTAAAATTAAGGTAAAATTTAATTTGTACCTGCAAAAAAAACAAAACAACCCCAATATGTCAAAATGACTTTTTTTTCTCTTGCCACTGCTATTATTGTATACTTCCTCAGCAAATTTAATTAAACAATTTAATGTTTAATCCTTTTGTTGTCAATTCTTGTGAAAAAAAGAATACATAAATCCAATTTCATATGTTTGGGTTTTATTAAAATTCTAAAAATAGCTTTTCAAAACAAATGATAGAAATTGCTGAGGGTGTAATAGTGTTAAGTGGAAAAAAAAAACATAACTTTCGACAAACTATTTTTTTGTGGGTACATAGGTTAAGCTTTGCTTTGCCAAAATTAATTTGTAGAATTTTTAGAGTATATGTAATATAAAAAATAGTTCGTTATTTAACTGTGAATTTTTGCCAAGAATTTAAAACTTAACAAAAAAGGTTTGCAAGATTATTTACAGAAAAATAATTATGGTGCTGATTGTTAGTTTTAATAGAACATTTTTGAAATCTCAAATATTAGATTTATAAAATATATGGAATTGAAGTCTTAATTTAATATTGAAAGCTTTTTTTGTTTAAGTGAATAATTTTGTAAATAAAATGATAAATAGAATTTACATTTATGAAACTCTTGTCTAATTGGGATGTTAGTGATGTTAAATTTTTACTTGACTTTCTTTTTTTATAACAGGAACCCAAGAGTGAGAAAGATGATGAACTTTGTCGGAAAGTAAATGAATATCTAAACAACCCACCCAACCCTAGTGTCAACCGAAACAATGTTTCAGATCTCCCTGGTTTGGGTAAGTTTTGAAATGTCAAATCTTTCACTTTTGTTTATATCTTTTTCTACTTGCATTTTCATGTAGAATCTGTTTCATTTTATTCAATAAGTTGATTATTGAAACCCTCAACATATATTCTTGTCTGCTGTTAGAGTATCTTTCTATGTCTGTCCAAAATTCTGGCACATCACAAACATTACTGACTAGTTTGCCAATTTAAAAAAAACAAAAAAACTTGTAAAATCTTGATTGATGGAATAAATACCTGACACTGCCTGTTGAGAAAGAGAGCTGAACAAATCAATCTGCATAATGCAACTGAAATGTAAATGTCTTTTCTTACGTTGATAAATGTCAATTTCACAAGCAGCAATCTGGTGGTGGGGTAAGATTTATCATAAAAAGAATGTGTTATTAATCAAATCAAGTGATTGAATCCACATTTTTAATAATAGTTCATGTGAAAACAGAAGAAATTCAAGTTTCTTTATTTAAAGACTAAATGGTTGACATGATTTGCATTTCCCTTAGTATAATTTCAGGCCACTAATGAACATTTTGTCTTTAAGAAAGTAAGTGAATATATGTTCATTCAAATTTTAAAATTACCCAATGATATATACAGTAATTAATTTGGAGTGTAAATTAGACAATTTCTGGTTTCACTGAAATGTTAAGGAGAGAATTAAAAATAAATGGTCATTTTGTGAATGCCTTTAATTCTTATTTGGTTAGCTTATGTCCTTTTTCATAAGAAAAAGTTTTGATTTAAATTTTGCTTCAGCTTCCCCCCCCTTTCTTTATAAAAATCAACAAGTTCATGTATTTAAACCAAATAACTAATAGCTCTGTATATTACAGCATGCACTTAAGAATGCTCAGTTGACTTGGTAAATAAACCTCTGAGATTGTCACTAATCTATGCAGAGCAAGAATAGCTTTTACTGTAGCCATTAGCCACAAATTGCTTTGATGGATAAGTGATTTCTTTGGCAATGAGTAGAAATGAAATGTTTGTTTCCAAATCACATGATTGTATTCCCATAGTAATCCCTTGTTTAATGTTTTTAAAAATCTTTAAAAATAATAGTTTTGTATATTATGATAGCAGTTGTAAGCAGAAATATTACTTTGAACTTCAAACAGGACTCTTGTTGCTGTAGGAAAGAATCTTCCCTATAGTTAACAACTCTGGAAATTGTTCTACCTTTTTGATTGAGAGATATCTCTATCTATCTCTCTCTCTCTCTCACACACACACACACACACACACACACACACACACACACACACACACACATATATATATATATATATATACACACACACACACACACACACACATTGTGTATTTAGGCAGCAATCCCTCTTTTATACATGTTTCTAATGACAGACAAGGTACTGCGGGTAAGCTTTTTATTTAACTTGTGTTCAAACAAGTGTTTTCTTTTCTGGACACAGTGTGTAGAAACTGTCCAAATGTTCTGTAATTCCAAGCACTTTTGGCTTTACTTTTAGCCATTATCAAGGATGATTTTTTTTATGTTAATTGGATGTATGGGTTGTGTGTATGTATCTAGAGTTTCTACATGCTCTTTGTCCAGAAAAGAAAACATTTCTTTGAACACAAGAGAAATTAAATAAAAATCTTAATTGCTGTACTTTGTCTTTAATCAATGAAATTATTTGTACACCCATCAATTTTGAATATATTTATCCATTTCTCAGAATCTAATACCTGCAGTTTTTTTATGTTATTAAGCACAAAAAAAGGAATATAAAACTGCCTTTTTGGGAATGGAATGATAAATAGGTTAAATACATCAAATTTGACAGGCGAATTATGCAAAATAGGAAAAGACTAAATTATTTGTATAGTATGATGAATAGAATTATGACTTTTTGAAGTGTCATATCAGACAAAGTCCAATTATTAAAGAAGTGGAATTCCTCTTTTTGTTCAATTTATGATAAAAAAAATTGATTGTTTTGTCCCATATAGCTCATTTTAATCATCTGGACAGTGGTTTATTTATAAATGGTCACATTTAAGGTTTTGATCCAAATTTATAGTGAAAAATTTTTTTTTTATGTCTTTACAGACATTTGGATATGAATGTTTACCTACAACCTGGTTGAAATTTTACAAGAATTTTTTTTTTTTTTTTTAATGTTGCTCCTCATTTAGAGGTAAATAGGTTCACTTATAATCTAGTTCACACTCCTCCCTGATCTTTGGAATGAGAGTAGTGGTTTATCCTTTGTTTCATGATTAGGGCTAGGTTTCCAGTTCCTTCTAAGGTTTTTCTCATTCTCTTTCCCTCCCAGTTGCTCCTTGTGTCTTAGTGGCACCTTGCTTGGGGATGAATTGATTTAAAAAAAAAAAAAAAATTTTCAATAAGTTAATCTTGCTGTAGTCTTTGGATGTTAGTAGAACTAAAATTGACTCTACTGCAATTTATTCAACAGTGACACTACACATGGCAACACTATAAGGAATAAACTCCACCAACTCCATACAAGAAAGCAACAAAGTGTGTGTGTGTGTATACACACACACATACAACTTTATAACCAAAAATGTCATTTCTATATGAAAAAGTACATATCAAATTATAAGCAAAATTACCACACTCTCTCTTGCTAAATAAAATCCACATGATGCTTAAAAATAATAAAAAGGCCAACTTAGTTTATGTATAAAACCTAAGCCATCATACTGCAATAAATGACTAAAATCATAGGTTCAAGCATTTAGGTTTGGTTTGTTTTATGGCATATCAACCTCAATGCATTATTTAATGCCAGCAAGATTTTTATTGCTGGTAATAATTTTTTCTCAAAAAAATTATTGCTGGTCTTAAAACCTATTTTTACACTTTTTGAATTCCAGTCAAATCCATTACATTAACTTACATGCTAATACCCTTGGGAAAGGTATGAATCCTCTTCTTCTACCATCCCCCCACCACTCAGCTATGGGTGAATAGCAGGACAGACCAGGTTCTGTAGTCTTGCATGGCAACCTATTGTGGGGAAAAAATCTCTCATCAGTCATGTATCTTTCGATACAGGATTGCCTAAGCATGTATCATGCACATAACTGACTGAGTGTTTTGAGCTCATTATTTGCTGATATCTGGGACCCTAACAGGTGCTACCATCCAGGACAGGGTGGACCTGGGAACACTGGCACCATGCTCCTCAAAACCACCTGATTAGAGTCCCTTCTGATAGATGTAGTTTGTTTTACCCAGGATGCCCCAAAATGGACTGCTTATGTAGTTACAGTTTGGTTTGGTTTGGTTTACAGCATATCAACCTTGAGCATTTAGGTGGCTTGCATCTATGTTCAGATTGTCATAATGTAGCCTTGTTATGAGGACACTGAGTACCGTTCATCTGAGGAAATCAGTGACTCAGGAAAAATCTAATCAGCTTCATTCTGCATAGTGTTTTGGTCAGAATTCACATCATGATTGACATTATCATTTGATACATTCAGGTTGTTAAGAGTTAGGGTTGAGTCCTGAATTTCAAACAGGCTATTTCATTACTAGGGCGAAATCTCTGAGTGACACAATTGTATCTTTACCATTATGAAGACATACATGACTGTAAAGAGGATTTGCCACAGGGAGTTTGGATTTTTCAACAATAGATAATTCTTTGTCTGACATAATGCCTCAAAAGAAAAACATCCGAGGAAAATTGTTGGAATAGAACATTTACTAATTGATCTGTTGGAAATTAAACAAGCAAACACATGGAGTGGCATTAATAGAAGTTGATAGCTACATGCCTATTGAATACAATGCATTCTATTGAAGTTCTTAATGTCATAGGCAAACATTGAGTTGAGTGCCAGGTTTGCTGCCTGCCTTATAATTCCATTATACCATTCACACTTCCTATTGCCTTGGGGATTATAACAGGTGGTCTGTCTAGTGGAAATTCCACAGCTTTGTAAAGATTTTCTTACATTCCATGATATATAAATGAAGTATGACTGTGGTATGACATGAATATGTGCACATCAAATAAACTGGTTGAAGCAATGGGTCACTGTTGAAGATGTTACATCTGAACAATCAAAAGAAGAGAGAGAGAGAAATCTTGTATATTATAGTAAATAAGTATCAGTTGATTGGCAAAGGACCCTTAACAATCAATACCAGAGTCTCCTAAATAATAGTGTTACCTTGGAACAAATTTCTTACACTGGGTCAAAACTTTTTTTTTTTTTTTTTTTTTTTTTTTTTTTTTTTTTTTTACATTTTCAACAGTGTTAGATTTGTTGTTCTAATAAAGTGCAACATTCATATAACATGTGGAAGATAAAGAGAGTTGTACATTGAAACTGACAGCAGAACAGTATGTCCTAGACAAAGTATCTGAAGTAATATTATCCCTCTAAGGGTGATACTTTGTCAAAACTCAACCCTCCATCTGTGAATTTTATTATTCTTAATTTGACTAGACTGCTTAGAATCAAATATAAATGCCATTGATTTCTGCTCAGTAAGAAGAGGAAAATGGCATCCAGTTGTGTCTGCACTTGTGCATGGCCTCCATTATAGCATAGGCCTAATGTTCTATTACTGAGTGTTTTTGTTTTTGGTATTTAGAAAAACAAGACTTGCTGAAGTGGAGGATATAAAACTAACCAGGATTCTCTTGGCCATTCTGAATGCAGCAGAAGCCCAACACCAAATCGCCTTGAAAATTAATGGCTGCTTTGTGGCATGCAGTGCATCAATTAGATACAAGCTGTTCATTTGAGTCTTGCATAGTTTGGGATTTACCCTAACTGGTAGCCACCTGTCCAATTTGATGCAGATGACAAGCAACCACCTTTTTAATCTGAGAACAAGCCCAAATTAGATGGTGTGCTCCAAGTCTAAATAACAGGGTGAGTCCAATAAGTACCAAGAGAGACATTTGGAGAAAGCTCTAGAGAATGGTCTACTATTGTAATAAATCCAACTATTAAATCTTTCATAATTTTTTTTTTCTTTTTTTCTTATATAGGTGAATCTGATTTACATAACATTTTAGGAAATATGAGCCAGCAGCAATTGATGCAACTTCTTGGTAAGTAAAATCTGTTTCAAATTTGATAATTTATTCTGCCTCTCTTCGAATTTCTTGAATTTTTTGTTTTTTTTATCTTAATATTTAAAAAAAGAAAAGAAAAAATGCACGGAAATTCATTGTCACCAGGAGAAACTGATGATTATAATATTTATGGGTAGAAGTGGGTGGGATATTTGTTCACGTTATAATTTTAATTTTTTTTTTCATGTTTAGGTGGAATGGGAATGCCTGCTCAGAATAATCTAAATCTTTCTACAATTTTGGGCCGGCCAGGAAACTCTTCAACCAGTGGTTCTGACTCGTAAGTACTATCATTGTTGGCTTCTTGCTTCTGAATTTTAATTTTGTTTGATGTTTATCCCATTAATGCATTTTCTGCTGTACTCAAAGTAGAGGTTATTTGGAAACCTGTCTACAGATGTGAACACAAATTGGCTAAAATACACAATTACTTCTGTTATTTTTTTGCATTTTTTTTTTTCAAATCAAAAAATGAGTTGGCCATTTTTTAGGGTCCTAGTCATAAACCTAAAAAAAATATAGTTTTATAAATGTGCTACCTTCATGCATTGTAAAATTGCTTTCTCAACTTCTAGAGTGAAGGATTTTCAATAATCTAAGACAATTTTCAAAATGCACATACCAAACTCTCACCATATTTTATTTTATTTTATTTATTTATTTATTTATTTTTTTTTTATAGAATAATTCATTTGAAATGTCACTTTGTAAAAATTATGAATCTCTTAAATTAGGTATCGCAATTTTAGTGGAGTTACCTAAGGTTTAAATTAATTTCAAAAAATGAAAAGGCTTTCATTTTAGCTTTAATTGAAATTAAAGGTAAAGGATTACATTTACTATTTCCAGTAAGCAAAATACTCTGGCTTATTTCAAACAGAAATTATATTGATTGGAATTGATTTTTCATTTTTGTTTTGCTGAAATAGCTGGTTAGCAGACCCCCCTTTTTTTTATCGTCTTTAATCACAATTATTAAAAAAAAATCTTCCAAAAATATTTTTCTAAAACTTTATTTGAGGAATATTACCTGATTTAAAATATAATTAATCTCATTTGAAACAAATATTATTTACTTTTCAATTTTTGATTAATAGTTTTCACTTACTTTGATCACATTAGGTGATTATTATTAATGCAGTAATTTAAGATTTGAACCTTTATAAATTATGATTGAAATTTTTTTTAAAAAAGTAAACAATTCTTGTAAAAATTCATTATTTATCAAAAAATAATTTTTTCTTAGCACTTAGATCTTATTTGTAAAAGCAAGCTTTTCTAATTAATGTTATCGTTTTATTACATTTTTTTATTTTACAATTTGGAGCAGATTTTCAGGAAATGAATAATTTGGGGAAAAAAAAATTGATTTACATTCTCTAAGGAGTCTTGCTTTTAACCAATAAAAAAAAAATTTTTTACAATCAAAATTTCATAAAATAAGTGGTGGTAACAATTGTAAAAAAATATTTTTAGTGAGATTTTCTATAAAAAAAGAAAAATCAAAAATAATTTAATTTGTGAATAAGTCCTGAAAATCTCAATAAAATCTGACAATTATTTGACTTTTGCAAACAATGTGTTTTTACTAGAAAAAAGGTACTAAAATTCCTATAGTAATCTTTGGCCCACCACTGACACATCAAAAAAACTAGATTTTCAACTAAAATTTTGAATGTGCTAGAAAGGAATAAAAAAAAAATGATAAAATAATAAAAAAAATACTTTGCTTGGTTTTTCCTTTTAATAATATAAACATTTACATCATGCTATGCTCTTTTTTTACCGAAAAGTGGAGGTACCTATTTTAGATAGATTTTTTTTTTTTTTTTTTTTCTCAGTAGCACCAGATTGCAATCATCTTTGGGGACCCGAAATTCATCCACCTCAAGTGATAGTTTATCTTCTGCTGCCCGTCCTGCAACCGCAACTGCCTCCCTCACTTCTCAGACCACAGATTCAACTGCTAGCAACAGCAGCACTAGTACAGCTTCAGCCAGCAGTGGGGCTGTTGCCAGTGGAAGTAGTAGTAGTAGTAGTGGTGGTGGTGGATCCCGACCAGGTGATACACCTTGGCAACAAATTCAACTTAGTGATTTACAGAATATATTGTCTAATATGCAAGGTAAGAAGTGCATAAAAAAATTTTTCTTGTAGCAAATATATATATAATGAAATGGATTAAGACTGACAGTTATTTAATATATTTTCTGTTTATATGTTATTTTTTATAGATCTTATTTAATTATAACTATAAAAATAATGTGTGTGTGTGTGTATGTGTATATATATATATATATATATATATATATATATATATATATATATATATATATATCCAGATGTTATAGTGGATACTCATATTTGAAATAGGCACTCCATTTTCATTTTTCCTTTAAACAGTGTTTGTTGCACTCTAACAGTGTGCATACTGAGGGAACTCACTAAAGAAAATGTGATCTCTGCTAAGAATTGAACCTGTGTCCTCCTTTTTCAAAGAGTAACTACTATTTGATCTAGTGTGCTTTACCCCTCAGCTATGAAGTGCATGACAGTACAGCAAGGTTCTATTGCCCACTTTTTAAATGTTGATTTCTCCTGCAAATGTGGAGCCCATTTCATATGGGTAGCCACTAAAAAATAAATCCATTAATTCTTTATTTATATAATCATTGCTATTATAGAAACCAACAATGAAAATACATTAGCACTGAGACACACCTAAAATGCACTAAAGAACCGAGCAAGAAATAAGGAAATCCACATTACTCCCTTTGACAAGGGAGGAGGAGGAGAATGTAATCATAAACGAGAATAGATACACAGAAAAAAAAAATTAACTTACTATTCAATGATACTGAAACACAAAAATTCAACAAGGAAATTAGGAAACTAATTAAAAATGAAAACAAATTATCATCCTAGAACACCCAAACTATGTGTCTCCCTATGTACCCCATCATTTCAGGAATAGACAGCGCCCTCCACCAACTAGCTATATAGCACACATGCCCTGGGTTAACCCTATGCTGGTCAGTGCTGTTGTCGATCAACTGGTTGTTGGTTGCTGGCCATTTCTGCCCACATTTTCTTTAATCTCAGAGCAGTAAAACTAAAATATTGTTTGTAATTTGGAGTGCTAGTTCCAGCCACGGCAAAGGTGTATTATGAAAGAAATAAAATATCTTCTCACAGACAAAATAAAAATGGAAAATTTGTCGGATTAGTTTTAAATTGTTTTATATAGTTCTCGGTACAAAAATCAACCGTTTCCTCTTTGAATTTCTATAGTGACACTTTGCTCTTCTAAATCTTTAAATGGGGTTCAAGGTCAGGAATTCTTCCAGCAGCAGGTCACACTGGGTTTTGGTAGCAGCTTGTCTGCTGTTTGCATCTTTCTCTCTCTGCCTGAGTTGCCAATACAATCTGCTTATTGGTTCAACTTGTCTGGGTGTTTCAGTAATTCCCATCTTTTGGATTTAGTTGTAGGTATTGCATAACAACGACCCCCGACCCTTTATAACTCCTCCTTTCTCTTATTTATGCCTTGCACCATTACTTCCAAATGGGCGGAGGTAAATTTTCTCCTTTTCTCTTCTTTTGACATTCCATCCAAAACCATCCCCACAGGGAGGGTTTGACAATTCTAATTTTAAACTCAGTAGGCAAAGGGGCAGTCTTATTTTAATCATAGAGATTTTCTATAACACATTATTTCCCAGCCTTTGGTCTGGTTTGTTTTATTGCATCTCCAACCAGTCATCTCGCTTCCACAGCCCTCTAGTTATCATGCAGACAACCCTTACAGTCTGTTTCTCATTTCAATTTCCTTTTCAAGTGACAGATTGTCTGGTCTCTCGAGTTGTTTATATTTCAGATGGCCCTTTGGCCTGGCAATCATAACGTCAATTTTTGTTGATGGCCATAAGACAAATATTATTCTCCAATTCTGTTTTTAATTCCGTGGTTAGCAAATAACAACTGTAGCAATTTCAGCTCACATTTTTACATTAACCCCTTTAGTTCCACCAGTGTCACAGCTAGAGCCATAGCAAAAAATTTTAACCTCCTCTCCTTGGAACAAAGTCCATTGAAAAAGTAAGGGAAACAAATATGACTGACAAACTCATGGCCAGTCTAGACATAAAATCACTTTACAGTACACTGACTCGATTGAAAAAAAGACTTAAATCTTAAAAAAAACAAAAAACAAAAAACAAGCATCCAACACAATCAAAGATAGACCTCTCCCCCCTCCCAATTGCTAAAATAATAAAATCTGTCTCATCACCAATCAATACTATTTCACATTTAAAAACAATTTTTACAAACAAAATTTTGTATTACCAATAGATTGTCTATCAGTGGAGTGATATATTTTCTTGAGTCTGTTTAGGTAAACTGTTTTGGAAAGATCCAATCAACTTATTCCCGATATATTGATGATGCTCTATTAATATATCCCTGTGATACTGACTTAACAGATCTTGTTGCTGAACTAAACAAAGTTAAACAGACAACAGAATTTACATACGAAATAGGTAAAGTTTTTTTTTTTTTTTTTTTTTTTTCATCGTCACAGAGTTGACAACAGCCTAGAGACTGTCTACTGAAAAAAAATCAACCAATAAAAATGACTTAATAAACTTCTATTCCCATCATAACAACAAAATAAAGTCCAGAATGATTATTGGATTTTATTTAAGAGCACTCAGAATTTGCAGGCCTCAATATTTAAATGAAAAGGAGAAATATATTGAAATTACTTTCAATACCCTAACTTTTTCATATTCAATTCAAAACAAAAGGCTCATAAAATATTCCAAAATAGAAAAGTTGTCCTTCCTGACAAAACCAACTTATCAAAAAATATATACATTATTCTACCCACTAACTCTATCACAACTATAACTGAAAATAATTTGTCAGAACTACATCTAAAACAATAAAAAAATTTAAAAAAAAAACTTGGAGGAGGAATTTACTCATCAACTGCAAGGATTGCCAGAACAAATATATTGGAGAATCCTTGAAAAGTTTGAATAAAAGATTATATGAACACAAAAGACGTTTTTAAAAAAACAAACAAAATGCATTGGATGTTCACTGTAACAAAACTGACCACAATTTTGACATATAAAAAATACTTTAATTAAAAGAGAAAATAATTCACTAAGACACAAATGTTTCAAAAAGTGCTTTAATCATTAATTCAGCTACAGTAAATTTACGTCCAGGTTCTTGGCAGGTTTTTTGTTATCACAGTGTGGGATATTTAAAAACAAAGATGATGGAAAGAAAAGGAATGTAGATGAATTTGGCTAGATTTTAAAAATTCTTTCCAAAAGTTTTGAAACTACCAGCCCCATCGTTCATGTGTAGTCATAACAATGTCAACAAACCCAAGTCTCATGAAACGCATGACAAATTCACTTTTTCCATTTCTGCCTCTCTTGCTCATAGGTCTTTATTTTTTGTGATTGAGGTTATCGGAAAGTTGGTTTTGACCCCCCCCCCCCCAAAAAAAAAAACTGTTCATTATATTAAAGTTAAACTGGATTGATAAATACAATTTACACTTCATGAAAAGACTTGAAGATTCTTATTTATAAAGAATAAAATACTTTGCAATAGATTCCAACTGATTAAGTTTATGAAATGTACATTTATCTTTGTTTTCAGCAACTGTCTTGTTTTAGTTGACTATATTTCCATATCTTATTCAGCTTTATCAACAAACTAAGGATATTTATCAAACATTTTTTTTGTTAGATCTTTCTACTACTGGAATTCCTTCCATTGAATAAATCCTTCCCACTATCTCTATTGAAAGTTCAAAAGGTCTTTCATGAACTGCTTGCAAATTCTCCTTTTTAAGATTTTCAAAGTAAAAATTGCTTGACTTCCCTTCTTTTTTTTTTCCCTCTCTCTACTCCTTTCAAATATTCAAACTTTTTCTTTTTCAGTTCCTGGTGATAAACCTCAAGACAGTGAGTATATCCTAGTTTTTTATGCTAACTAAAAAAATTTACATAAATATTTTATTTCACATGACTACAACTTTTTTCTGCACCTATCAAGCAATTACTTGAGTCATTTAAATCTAAAATCTATTTGATGCCTGCAAAAACCATGAAATTATTTTTGTTCAAATTTTTCTTTGCCTTTGTATTAAAAACTTTTTATATATATTTTATTTCAAGCTCTTGAATTGTCTCAAGTGTTGAAACCTGACGACATCATCCCTATCCTGGCCAATGCAGATATCCAGAAGCACTTGATGGAATATCTTCCTGAGGGAGAAATGTTGCCTCGAACTGAAGAAGAATTGCGAAATACTGTCAAGTCCCCACAGTTTCAACAGGTACCATGCAGATGGTTTTTTTTTTTTTTATAATTTTTTATTTTTACCCCCCCCCCTTAAGGGGGGGGCTGAGTTTTAGATATGAATTGGTCATATGGAATTTATATTTGAGCACTAAAATATATATATGGCATCTCTAAGAAAAACTAACCAGAAAATGTTTAGTTTTTATTGTGAATTTTTTTTAATGGAAACTATTTTGTAATTTGCAGGCTCTTCAATCATTTAGTGCTGCTCTCCGATCTCGAGAACTAGGCCCTCTTATGACCCAATTTGGGCTGGGAGATGATGTGGCAAAGGCTGCGGCTGAAGGAGGTTGTTTTTTTTCTCTTAAAAATTAGTAATTTTCACATGCTTTTTGTAAGTGCATTAAAAGCATAAGTAATTTGATAAGACATTTTAATGCTGGCTTTGCATTTGATTTCCTTAAAATTGAATCTCAAGGAGATGATTAATAACAGATTAATCCCTTTTTTATTTATAATTTCTAGTTAGTAAACTAAAGAGCCAAATATTTTTTGTCTTTTCAGATCTTGAGGCTTTTGTAAAAGCTTTGCAGGAAGCTCAGAAGAAAAAGGCAGAGGGAAAATAGATCAGTGTAACTCTGGAATTGTATTCCTTTTCTTGTGGGTTTCATTGAATGAGGTGGTCATCCCCCCCTCCTCTTATCAGATTAATATCTTACTAAAAATAAATAAATCTATATGCAGGCATGTTTATTTATGTTGAAACTTTTTTTTTTTTTTTATTTAATAAATGAACTGCTTCCAAGTTAGGCAGAGAGAAATTTTAACAAGGTTTACTTCAAGCTGGTGTTTTTTGTTTTTCCCACCCCCCTGCCAAGTAAAGGATCCTGATTACATAGTTTATATTAGAAACAAACAAAAAATAAATGCTTCCCTCTTGAATAGATTTTTTTTTTCTTTCTCTCCAACATGAAGGGAATGTCATTTTCTCTTACTCCAGACAACTTTTGATATTAACATTTACAAAACAAACATCAAGGCCAAATAATTTCAAATTGATTTATTTCTTTTTCTGTAACAAGAATGAGTGAGCATATGTCTGTGTGGGAGATGCACACGTAGATATCACAGATGGGGGTCATTGACCGCAACTGTAGCTCAAAGTCTATTCCTTTTGTCATCCAAAGGGCCCCTGGATGAATAGAGGTGGGTAAGCTGTCCCCAAGATAAGTGACTACTTACTGTACACTGCAGTTGCAAAGGGTAAAAGTGGCATGGGTCAAGCTTCAGCTGGATTATAATAAATAGAACAGTGATCCTGCCTTTGGACTTTTTTGCTGGATCACTGTATGCAAAAGAAGTGGCAGTTTCATGAGTCCAGAATTAAGATGCCATTGAGGTAAGATATTCTGTTTACAATGATGCTCACATGGCTGAAGTCAAGTAAACAAAAAAAAAATATTAGTCTAACAATTAAAAAGCATTTCAATCCTTTTATATTTAAAGCAGAAAAAAATCTAGCACAGTGATGGTCAACAAGCCAGATTACCTAACCATTTGCCAATGGAGTGAATTCAATCCTCACAAAGTGGTGTTGTCTTGGAAAAATTGGCATGATCAGACAAAACATTTCAAAAAGGTTTCAGCATTTTTTTTTTTTTTTTTAAATATGTACAACTGAATTAAGTTTCTATTCACTATTGTCATTTGAAAATTTCTTTGAACTATTTATAATTTAGAAAATGTAAGAAATTGCGAGACATTTGACTGAATGTTTTGTTTTTCATTTGAAAACTGCTTTTTACTTTTCTTTTTTTTTTTTAGAGGAAAAATTATTAGAATCCTCTCTCTCTCTCTCTCTCTCTCTCTCTCTTTGAATCTGGCATCCCTATCTTCTGTCTGTAAACATTTCGAGATCACTTGAGTTTAGAAATTCTGTTCACTTATTTTCCTGCCCTCTTTCTCCACAAGCAAAAGTATGGAAGGGACCAAATAGAAAATACTTCAGCTGAAGGCTGCAAGGGTGAAGGTTCAACTTGACCAGTGCACAAATAGCAACATTTTCAATTTAAAATACTGATTCTTCTTTCCCTTCCCCTGTAAAAGGGTACTTTGCTCTGCCAGGCACACTGCATTTAAAATGCTGTAAGGAATTTGGAACCAAACCTTTTTGAAGATTGGAGTTCTCTATCTTGCTTAGATAAATCTGAAGCACTTCTGTTTGTCCCGTGGAATTTTTGTCTTGAAAAGAACAGAGTCGACACGAAACTGGGTATAGAGAAGCGGCATATAGCCATAGACTTTAGCAAAGAAGTTGATGCATTTGTGCCGTTCCTCGAAGTGGGTTTCATCTTTAGCCAGAGCCTGGGAACAACCAGGGCAACGGAATGTCCAGCGTGAAGTGACCTGAAGAAAAAGTTGAAAATAAGATGAGACTGAAAGAAATTTTGGCAATATCTGAAATTGTCATTTGTTTTGTGCTTCAAGCAAAAGTGTATTTATGAAAGAAAATCTGGATTTCATTTGCAGTAACCAATGTCTAGTTTAGGGAAATATTTTCAATTCAAATATGCAAAAACTGGATGTTGAGGCTTGAAGTTATGTTTAAAAGAAGACATTTGATGTGCTTATGAGGACATGGTGGGGGGGGGTCATATGATTCATCAGCCCACAGAAGAGAAAGTAAAAACTAAATTATAAAAATCCTAAAACAAATCATAGCTTTACTTTCTCCAGAGAGACAATATATTTTTTTGGTTTACTAATTAATACTTACCTTGATTGGAGGTTTTCTGGTCAGATGTGCAACTAAAAAGTTCATAGCAATGTCTTCACAGTTGATATAATCATCCACCTTGTCTCTAATGGCTTGTGGCATAACATACGAATACATGTAGGCATAATACTGAAAGAGAAAATGGAATTGTCACAAAGTATTCAACATACAATGAGATATCAAGCAAATGTATGATTTTCATTAAAATATACACACTTTTCTGATTTTTTTATCTTCAGTCTAGAAAATTGTTGCTGTTATTTGAAATTCTTATAAACTTTCTTAAATTGACAATTTTAATCTTTAAAAACTTATGTAGTCATTAAATAATGTTAGATATTTTTTTTTTTTTTTAAACATTGGCCTCAGAAGATTCAAAGATGATTAGTGCTTATGCCAGATTAAAAGATCAGGGGACATGAGTGAAGGATAGATTTGGTGAGTCTTGGTACAGACTACCGTGAAATGGATATTGTCTACCTTATGGAAGAAAGCAGCGCCTGTTAACACCATGGACAATTCACAAGAATGACTGGCATTGTAGTGCCAAGCCTTTTCAGCAACGTGCCAACCATGATAACGGCCAGGGAAACCAACAACACGATCCCGAGATTCACGCCACACTCTGAAAGAGACAGGAAATAAAATTAATATACATATGTATAGAAAAGAAAAAACTTTCGTATTATAAAATTATGGTTGTGAATTGAGGTGCAATCTACCAGACATTTGTTACAATGAAGATCCTTGCAAACACAATTGGTTTCAAAGAGAATTCAACACATTTTATGCATCAAATGAAAAATCTTACATAACAAACAAACCAACATAGTGAATTTGAAAATGAGAAAAAATAAATTATTATTAAGGGAAACAAACACAAATGCCAACATTTCATGCCTGTTTCCAATGTTCTGTCTCATGTCATGTAAGCCGCTGGATTTTCATGATTGTAAAAAATAGCAAATACTTTATGGAAATGTAGGCTAAGAATTTGAATCAACCATGATTGAGTGGCTCATAAATATAGTCTTTGGCCAAAATTGGCTTGGTTTAGAAAATTATAAATTGGGGAGGTGTATTTTCTCATCTTCCTTGTTTAATTCAATACTTCTCCCTTAATAATAAAGGTAACATTTCAGCTAATAACTGCTGGGCTACAGATTTATTGATCCATTCCCACGTGGGCAATATTTCCTTTTATGTTGATAAATGACAAACAAAATTGCCTTTTACTGCCTCTTAGATGTGGTGATGCCACAAGAAATCAACCAATAATGAAATGATACAGAGAAGTTTAAACAACAAACTAACCTGAAACCAAAAATAATCTCGTCGTGTCGGAGGTGAACATCATCATCAATACTTAATATGGCTTCCGTCTCTATGACATCAAATGGTAGGAACCTGTTGTTCAGTGTGTTGCGATCTGTTTTCACCACCTGAAAGGGGGAAAGAAAATTCAGCAAAATGAGAAATCAAATTTCATGGGGAAGAAAAGTAAAAATAAGAGATTAATGCATTATATGAAGAAGCAGATGCGAAAGAAGAAATATGAGTTTTGTGATATCAATTATCAATTGTGGCAGGCAGTAAATAGAGTTAAATTTACTCAATCTCCAAAGAAGCAAAAAAAGAAAGACGTCCATAAATTGTGGGATTTTTAATGTGATGGTGACCAGTAATCGAGTGAAAATATGAGTTATAAATAATTATTTGTTAAAATTGGAAGGCAAAAGTTTTGTCTGACACTGAGCCAATCAGTAAGTCCGAAAACTTTTTGCGTCGGATTACAACCATTGTCAAGAATTTTCAAGTGAAACTTTCACAGAAATATTTATTTATTGTTTTTCTTTTAAAGTTTTACTTTTTAGAGAATTTGAATTTCTTTAATCAGGAATCCTTTTTAAATAATTTCTTCATCTTTCTGAAGACAGAGATTGTTACCCTGTCATGGCTGACTATGACAATTTTGCTGCTACTGCCTGAGCTTTTGCTATGGAAGAGTGGTTTATGCAAGTGTTCCATCAATTATTTATGAAGAATGGGACTGAGCACAGGGTGAAGTAGTTCATGCCTTCTCTAAAAGTATTTGTGCAAAGCAAGCAAAGAGCTTTAAATGGAATTAAAATTCTCTTTGCCAAACAAATATATTTCTGCCTCTTTAAATTCATTGCAGAAATCACAATGCTTTAAAACTGTCTAACAAAATTGACAAATCTAAAAAAAAGATTACTTTTTCCCATAAAAATGGCCAATTTCCTGACAGGATTATTAAAAAGGCTTCAGTGGCTACAAATTAACTACATTAACATTTCTTTTTGTAACTGGATTTCTGGATTTTTTTTTTTTTTTTTTCTTTTTTGATTGTTGTCAGGCAACAATAATTATGAAAATACACTTGAATGACACTGGAAGATTTAATGGAAACATGTCAAAATGGGGACACAGGGAGAATATTAAAAGCCTTCATGGAAAGAAAATATAATTGTCCAAATTAGACATTTCTATTATTGTTTATCTCATTTTTATTGGAAGTTTTTTTTTTTTTTACAATCTGCAGGACATTTTTCTCCATTCTATAACCATTAAGCCATCAACATTTTAAACGGTTTAATCACAGGGATACATCAGCAGGCATCATACAAATTTAGTTAAATAGCCACATTGTCTCAATTGATTTTCTCTGCTATTTTTTTTTTTTTTTTAACACCTTTTAATAATTTTAGGTTGTCAGAATTTTATCAATTAATTTTTATTCACGTGGCGTAAATGTTGAATTTTTTTTTTTTTTTTTCCACATAACAATTATTATCCTGTTACCCCAGCATCGAGAATTATCGCATAACGTCGTAACGTTCAAAAGATGTCCATTTTCGTCTTTTAGTCTTTTCCCCCATTTTCGCCCTTTATTACTGATTAGAAATCTCCGGTGTTTTGACTGACTTTACTTTCCGTTTTTTTTTTTCTCTTTCTCCCCAACTATTTGAATTTATGCAAAGCATTGATTGATCACGAATTTTTCACCAATAGTCCTTTACCCCCGCTTCTCGTTTCATTTCTAACGAAAAACAAATTTAATTGTATAGATCAGGGTTTCTACTCGGCAACATGTTTTAAACGTTTTAAGATATTTATTAGCATTCTTGGTTTAATTCATTGTATTTATTCATTTTAATCGCATAAACGAGATTATATTTTTTTTTTTTTTTTTACTCATTATCATGGTTTTAACTCGCTGTAACTTATTAATTGCTTATTTTTATGTTAATTTTTTTATTCGTCAATATGTTTTATTACGTAATTTATAAGATCTCTCGGTTTTAACTCGCTGTAATTTATTTATCTTATTCTATGTTTATTTATTCGTAAACATTTTAAACGTTTTATTATATGTATAAGCACTCTCGGCTTAATTCGCTGTAATTTATTTATTAATTTTTAATGGCCGTATTCCCTTATCTCTGTAAATAGTAATTATTAACTGGTGAAATGAAACGCGAGGGGAAATGGGTAAAAACGGAAGACATAATTACCTTCTAAGTATGGTCCACGAGAAAGAAAAAAAGGGAAAAAAAATTTACCCGTAAACAGCTTAAATAGAATTCGCACCATTGTGATTGGCTGTTGGTCAATCTCCAATCAAATGGGTGATAACTGGGTATATTTATAGAAGTCAGTGTCTACAAGCATTTTTTAGAGGGCGTTTCAGAGTCTGATCAGCTCTGAAGGGGTCGATTTGGTGAGGTCAGTATGATGTTTGAAAGACCCAAAACTGCCCAATGATCCATCTCCAGAACATCACTGACGACGCCCTCTAGCGCTAAAAGAGCGTATATTCAAAACAATGGAAATTACTACTTTAAATGGGTGTAGAAAAAAAAAAAAATAAAAATAAACACGGTGATATGAAATGAAAAATAAACTATTCCTCATACTAAATAAAATAAAAAATAAACAATCCTCCCAACAACAAAAAAAAATTGAGGGCTCCGAGATACTTTAGAATATAAAGAAAGTGTAATAATAAAAAAAATGTTGAAATACCTAATACAAACCTATTGCTGAATTTGTTTAGCAAATTTATTTGTCAAGTGTTAACCCAGGTACACAATCACCCCACCACTGACCCACCGGTAGCAAACCAGACTTGTCTTTAAAGGAAGATTTCAAATAAAAAAAAAATATTCTTTTTGTAACTTACACTTATAGGAACATTAATGTCTGGCCAGTGGAGATCAGGAGAAGGAGGTTTGGGGCTGTTCCACACGACTACCACCCTGTTGAGATGGGGTACACCTTTTAATCGTTGCAGGGCACTGACCAACACAGCTTCCCGTTCATAAGTCAACATCACAACTGAAAGAAAGAAAAAAAAAAAAAAAAAAGCATGTATTTTTAGATGAGAAAGTTTATTTAAGCAACATTGGTGTACAACAACCAACAGCCACTAAACACAAGCAAAGAAATAAGAAAATATCTTTAGTAAAAGGAACAACTAACAACAAACTATTTTTTTTTCTGCAAAAACTTGGATAATGTTTGGAAACTGTTTTCACATTTCAGTTACTGTATCATCTGGCATTCTTCTGCTATCTCTCCTTGTTCCTGTCTCCAAGAACTTTTAAACAAACCCTTTATTCAATCCACACTTTTTTTTTCTCATTCTGCTGTCCATGCTACAGATCTTGTAATGAGGTTATGCCTTTTCCACTGAACTAGAATAATTAACTTCTTGCATTACCTGATCATGGCAGTGAACTCACAACCACGGGATAACTCAATTTGCTTAACCAACATGGCCTGTAGGACAGCTTGTCCGCCTCTTCAATTGAACCAGAGAATATGATTTTTATAAATTTTGATGTTCATTCCCAAAAGGTTTGAAACTATGATAGTCACCTGAAGAAAAGTTGTGACAATAACCAAAAAGAAGTTCTAGCAAATCATTTTCTAAATTTTTTCTATACAAGTTAACGAGCTGTAATTTTTATTAACAATTTAAAAAAATCTGGTCAAATTAGCAGCAGCTACATTAGAATTGTTCACATTTGTTTCATACTCAGAATGCTTGGGCAATTGCATCCCAAAACTTTGTGAAAGTTGAACAGCAAACTGAATTAAAAACTGATTGCCTTATTGCTATTCATTGTAAAGGGTCTGAAAAGATTATTTTGAAGGAAACTAAAGGTTAAAATAATGTTTTACTTAGCCAATATTTGTGAGAATTTAATCACTAATGAGTTGAATAATAATTTATTTTCCTTATTGAAAGTTGTTTGGTCTGTGGTGTCCTTGCAGGTCCACCATGAAAAGAATGAGGATAAATAAACATTGTGTATGTTGCCATTGCTCGAATCCAATCTGTATGTCATCCTCAAGATAATGAACAATGATTGGTAGATAAAAGCAGAACTCACCTGTGAATTGTTCTCGGGGTACATTGCCACCAAGCCCTTCACTGAATTCCTTGCCAGCACCACCAGCGCCTTTGTTTATGGGACGAAATCCATACCCAGAACCTTTGAACAATGAAGACAGATAATTTTTATTAGAAAGTTTCCATTTTTCAGACACTCAAGTCTAAAATAGCTTAACATTATGGCCACAATTTATTGTGCATGAATCAACATCTCTGCCTTAGATTAAAGTATCACTTCCCAGGTCCTCTGCTTTGGTTCACCATGTATCTGTGTAGAAAGATGGACATAGGCACACACTCCCATATACGCACAATAAAATATGTATACACATTGCATTTCATCGACATGGATAATTCAAGTCTTTAGATGATAACTGTAAATGTTTATTCAGATGAGCATCTCCATTTGCTTTTACACACTTTAACAATTATTATTATTATTATTATTATTATTATAGTATTTTTCTTTTGTGTTGCCTTTTATTGCAACTCTCAGAATGTCAGTGAAGATCAGGAGTAAAGAATGTGAGTTTCTGACAAGACAAAGGTTCACCTTCTTTATCCTCAGAAGTCTACCACCTTCATCCCTACTGCTGTTCATTATGAATGATAATCTGGGAATTGGGATAAAAGGCAACAGGAATTAAAAAGGAAGAAGTAAGTGTCAAAAATTTATACCAGGCTTCATCTAAGTTGAATATTATTATTACACTTTTTAACTGGTCAGTTCTCTCACTGTCATCAGGTGACCACATTGTTTTACTTTTAATGAACATTTAAAATAGCAATGTTACAGAATAATCATTTTTACTTATTTTGTCTAGTCTGGTAAAAGGCCATGTATCCCAGAGAGCCAAAAATCTCTACAGTTGCTGGATTAAAGGGAGAGAATGAAACAGTTGAAATTTGTTGAATACAAGAAAAAAGGTTTTAGAAGATAATCAAGTTTTATTGTCAAATTTTAGGAAAACATTTTAATTTTTTTTTTTTATAGACATTAAAATGAATACAATAGTTACAGATGGACACAAATTTACCAGAGCAAATTAGAATTCTGATGTCACTAACAGACTTGAAGCATGACTCCATCCTCCCTGAAGGCAGTTTCATTGGTAGTCATTTTTATCCAGGTTCTTGTTAATCCATAGTAGTAGATACAGAAAAAAAATATTTGGTAAATATTTTGGGGGTTCAGAAAAAGCAGCACTTTTGCTTTTATATCCACTGCTACTTATGACAGGAGTATTCCAATACATTTCAGCTTAGCATGATGTGGCGGACAACAGAAATGGAAACAAATCTATCAGCCCCTTGCATTAAGCATCAAGTCAATTAATTAGCATAAAATGGCTTTAGTCCTCCGATATGTATTTAAGTGTCACTAGCCTGATAGGTAAAAATACTTCAATAATGAAAGCCCACTTTAAAATGAGTGTACATTCAAACAATCTTCACATCATTTATCTTCACAGTGAAAACTATTTGCAATCATTAATAAACAATTCAGCTAAAAAGCTTTCCAAGAAATAGTCAAATATTTACTCCTGTTTAAAAAAAAAAAAAATGTTATTTTTGTATAGGGATTTGTACAAAAATGCACACCAAAGTAGATATTAACAAAACTTGGCCATGTTCACTGATTTCTTTGACCCAATGACACTTGAACCAGTTAGCTTTATAGTAAAAATGTGATATGTTATTCCATAAGGAGCCAGGTGAAAGAATATTTTAATTAGTACAATTAAAACACACATGCACACAAAACAAGCCACTTTAACATTTTAAAAAAAAATTCAATTCACCCCAATCAAGGTGATAATGCCACTAAGATGCAAGGGGCTACTGGGAGAAAATGAGGATACTTTAGAAGGAACAGAAAACCCAATCCTAAAAAGGAAACAAAGGATAAAGCTCTAGTGTTCAAAAGATCTAGGGAGGAGTGTGAACTGGACGATATGTAAACCTATTGAAGAAAAAGATAAATAGTAAATAAAATTTCAGAGTTTAGGTGGAGACAATAAAAGTATAGAGTCAAAGTAGACTTTAATGAAAACCAGAAACCCAATCCTAAACAGGAAACAAAGGATAAACCTTTACTCCTGATCAAAAGAACTTTTCCTTCTACATTTAAGAAGTCCACCATTCTTGGGTTAAAGTATGATAGCAAGAAAAGGTGGGGTAACTAATAGATTTTTATCTAGAAAACATTTTGAATTCCAATTATTTTAACTTATAAAATGCATTTTGCAGTGACAATTATTCTCAAGCACAATTGCAATAAACATTATCTAAGTTTACTAAACAGATTTAAGATTTTTGTGTAAACAAAAGAAATGATCATTGTGAAAGAGACAGGTTACTTTTTCAACTGATATCAAATGCAAATTAGAAATTTATGATCTGTCTAGTCTGGTAAAAGGCCATGTATCCCAGAGAGCCAAGTGAGAATCGAACTCACTATTTGCATTAAAAGCTCTACAGCAGGTGTCGTAAAGTGACGGGTGAGCGAGATAGTTTTGCAAATAGTATGTCTACAGAATGCAAGAAGTTATCTCCCTTTATCAAAATAACTTTCAGGAAGTGTATTTAAAAAAAAAAAACAAGCAGCAGAACGTGGGGGCGGGGGAATTAGCAATTAAAGTTAAAGGGTTTATTGATGTTGGGCTCTAACCGACATGTTAGAATGAATTGGTACTTAATTGGACGAAATGGATATATGACGTTGATTTGCGTGTGTTAATTCTTTCTTTTTTTTTTTTTTTAATTAGTTATGTATTTTGAGTCTAGCAGGTGAGTTCTGTAAAATGATGAACCAATGAAAAAGAAAAAAAATATATTGCACATGATTTTTTTTTTTTTTATATCCAAACCAAAAACCTTTCAAAACATTATGTGCTTATCCCCTTTTCTTTTTACAGAAATTATTTAGGTTTTGGTGTTGTTTCAATTCTATTTATTTGATATTTACACTTTTTGTGAATTAGAGATTTTACAAGTAGAACACTGACCATAAAAGAAAAGACATTTTTTAAAAACAAATTTGAATTATTTTTGTACCAAAGATAAAGTTCAGCAGCAAAAAATTTAAATCTCAAATTACCAACTACAATTAATTTGTCACTGTACAATAGCAAATATTTAAAGTATTCTCATTTCCCACATTTTTTTTTTCTCTTACCACCATCATATCTATTTGGGACAATGAAACAGTCTTAGCAAAGTAGCATCAAGATTAACCAAAATTATACCAGCGTTGTTATATATGTTAAGGGATGAAAGTTCAAAGATTCTTTGTTCTGGATTTTCATAATTTAAATTCAAAATAAAAGTACACCAAAAATTTTTGAGAAAAAAAGTGAAATCAAATATGAGGGAAGATTATTAAAATGATAAAATTTTTGTATTTAAGGAATTTCTTTTTCATAAAATAATTCCTGTCCACTAATAAAAAGTTAAGTTATCCAAAACAAAGAATTCAAAATTTTTAATGTTTTGTTCAAATTTTTTTTTTTAAGACAATCCAGAAGATATACAAGGAAAGGTGGAATGAAGTTGGTAAGTTGATGACAACTTCAAACTCATGTTAAATGAATAAAATTTATCTTTGTAGAAAATAAAGGTAACTCATAAAAATATATAAATAATAAAATGGTGCTTTTAAGAAGATTTAAATTTTCTTTAAGATTGAGTGAATAATGATAATAAATAGTAAAGCCAACTGTAGTTGAGATTCTAGAGTCAATGTAAATGTCATCTTTTCCTTAGTTGCATGGTTTGTGCATCACCAGGGCTACATAGAGTTTTGAATTCAGATTTTTCCTTCTGTGACTGGATACAAAGCAATGCTGAAGAGCCTAGTCTGTTCTATTTAACCCATAGCTAGAGGGAGAAGAGGTGGAAACATTTTTTCCAAGTGTATTTGCACATAAGTGAATGTAATAAACTTGACTGGAATTCAAACTCAGTTTTCCAATTTCTTATTCTCAGCCACTATCCATTACATCATCTGCACATCCATAATAATAATAATAAAGAAGACAAAATGATTCAGTAGATATAATCAATCAAAAACTGTCAATTTTATTGCAGAATAGCAAGAAAATTATTTCCCCCTCTTGTTGAATTAAAAAACAAAAGCATAAAGCAACTGAGTGTAACAAGTACAAAGAAACCCCAATGGGCTGAGTCAATAGAACCTTATTCTATCAGACCAATGGTCTAGACTAAAAGTCATATTGTTGACATGAAATAAAATTCAAAGATGAGAGGAAAGAAAAGAAACATTTCTTTCCCCTTCATTCAACAATATCTTATTTAGCATTAAACATTTTTTTATTTTATGAAGAGATTTTTCTGCATTCTCTACTCCAGGGTTTATCAAATGCATCTGAATCTGGTGTACATAGACAAACGTTTTTATTCTTTATTTTATTTTTTTTGTTCGCTGACTTTACTACTACTTTATCATTTGGTTTTAATTTCTGCACAAACAAAATATTTCTGGTTGCAAAGGAAAAAAAACTGGATGATTAAACACTGAATGTTGCAATTTTTTTTTAAATTTATCAAGTTGATATTTAATTTGTGGAAAATTTGTGCATTGCAAAAACAGAAAAAAAGTGGTAAGGTATTAAAAAGTGTTCCTGATTATATATACTTAAATTTGATTTTCATTCAATTTTAACAAATTTCATTTAAACATAGTTTATTTTAATCTATTTATGTTATAACATTTTGATTTTATTGATACAATGGGATATCAATAAACAGATTGAATAATGAACGTTTTTTCTAAAGAAAATAATTCACTTAATGAGCTGAAATTTGAACAGTGAATCTCAAGTAGAATAAGAATGCATACAAGTATGCCTCAACATCATATTGTACTTGTTTGATGTCATAAACTGTGAACTTAGCTTGCAAAAGTTCAAGTTTTATATTGAAAATAATATTTCTATAAAAACATAACCATGGATTGACAAGAATGAGTGAAAAAAATCAATTATTGTAGAAATTAAGAAAGAAATAATTTCTAAACATAAAAGTTGAACAAGAGTCAGCAAACAGTGTAGAGTATGGAATGTCAAAACTAACAAAATATGCATTATATTCAAAATACAAAAATGAGAATATTCAAACTTAGTTAATTAGATAAGAAGTTTATTAAAGGAGATGAAATTTTTACTTTTGGTGTGGTTAAAGTAAAAAAGAAATTGACAGTGAATAAGTGAATTCATAATTTATGACCTTTAACGTAAGGATCCCAGTGGAAAAGATTCTACGGATTTGGATTATCTTGATTCATTTTATATCTGTATCTGTACTTTATGAATACTTTGCATTTTCGTATCTTCCATTATTCATACGTGGTTATGTCAAGCTTGGGAGGTGGCGGGGTTGGGGGGGGGGTGGAACTTGGAGTGGATTATTTCTACTTATTAGTATTTCAACTTCTCATTTTAACAAACAGATAACATTTGTATAAGTAATAATAAAAGTGATAAATGATTACCCATACACATATATATCAATAAGAACATTGGATTACATATCTTACTGTTCTTCTTTTTTACTATAATATATATATATATATATGTGTGTGTGTGTGTGTGTGAGGGAGAGAGGAATATGGGCTTGAATCCTGCCGGTGAGCACAGATTTTTCTCGAATAAGATTTCTTGAATATTTAGACCAGTAGATGAAAACAAATAAATATGCTGTTTAATGAATAAACAGTGTGTCAACTCAAATACAAGCATCCACTAATATATATTATATATATATATCAGAACAATGTTAGGCAAATGAATCACAAAGTGGGAAAAATTCCATGCAACACATTTCATCCTCCAGAAGGGCTCTATCAGACTAAAGCAATGTTTTTGCTGATCAAATTATATATATGGGGAGGGAGGGTGATATAAAAACATGAGCATTGGCTACAATTATGCCCTGACAGAAAATGTTGAAGATGTTGGAATGCTGAAATTTTATCTTTTTTAGGTACCTCCATGAGATCGCTAAAAAAGAGCATAGCATGATGAAAAAGACACCAAACTTGATGAAAACAATATTTTATTGTCTAAATGTTTATGTTATTATCAAGAGGAAAGATCAAAGTATTTTTTTACATTTTTTAATTGTTCCTAGCATGTCTGAAATCTTCGTTAAATATCTTGTCTTTGAATCAGCAAAATTGACAGATAATCAGTCATGTCAATCATTTTTTTCCATTTTATAAAAAAAAAAAAAAAAAAAAAAAAAAAAAAAAAATGAAAATCTCAGTTTCAAATTCTTTTAAAAATCAATTATAATTTTTTCATAACTAATTTTAAGAAAATTAAAAATGTTTATTTAAAATATTTTGAAACAAGTATTACTTATTTTTAAATTACATCTTTTTGGTGCAGAAACTAAATCATAACAAATCATAACATTTCACGTCACTTGACAGGTGATGAGTGATGATTTCATCACGTATTGACAGCTCATGTGAGGAAAAGTTATTGTACAGAATGACAAATGTGACAATTATTTACATTTAAGTGAACAAATTATTTACCTTGTTATTTTTAAGGAAAACTTTCAGTGCTCTAATTTTTTTTTTTGTACTTTCACCTTTGCATTTACAATGCATTATGGAAAATATATTATAAAAAAATTAAAATAAGACTGTTGAGAGTGAGATTAAATTTCATAAGAAAGGTATTTAATTTATAGGTACCTTTTTTATGAAATTTTATCAGAACTGTACATAAAATACTATAATTTTATGTACATTTATTACATTTTACTGTGTTATTTGTATTTCCATTCATTTTATTATTAATTTTGATATTTCATTTATGGAAAAATCTCATAACTGAGATTAATATAAAAATAAGATCATATAAATTTCATAAGGTGATACTGATACTTGTAGGTACCCTTCTCAGTTGAAATTGAAAATCAAATTAACTTCTCCACACATGTTTTGCAAACAATGCTTAACTCAAATAATGTGACTTAATTGTATTCTTGCTGGTCTTCTGTACTTTATAATTACGGCTGTATTATGAACACAAAATTACATTTCTTAATTACTTCGGGTCTTCTGATTGGTCAAAGCGATACAATTTACAATGTGGTAAAAAAGATTTTATCTCATAAGGACATTTATGAAACGGAATGCAGCTTCTAACTAATTTTATAATATTGTAACAACTTGAATGTAAAAATCTAAAATAATGAAAGAAATAACAAATAATTGTATTAAAAATTCATTTTTCATCGAAAAAGTTTTTTTTACTTTCAGAAAATATTGTCCATATTCATAAAAACAACTAAAAAAAAAATAAAAGCATCTGAAATTAAGTAATATTGTTTTATTGAGTATTGTATGTTACAATTCAGAGCTGATTTTCCGGTAGGGGGTTCCAATTAAAAAAAAATACATGATTTGCTTTCCTCAAAGCCTTGTGCTTTTAACTAATGTAATCACTACACTGAATGCTATTAAATTTCTAGTTTTCATAAAATTAGTTATGGAGATGGGGTGGTAATAAATATATAAAAAAATTTTTTTTCCATGACTAAAAAAAGAAAACATATAATAATTTCCATTACCTGTAAATAGTTTCTGAAAGTTTCATTAACATCCGACAATTATTTTTATTTTTGCAAGATTTTCCAAATTAATGTTTGTCATACAAAAAAACATGCTAAAAATTTATGTTATTTTACTAGTTCCAGTGATACAAAAAAAAAAAAGTTTTTTAATCAAAGTTTAGAATGTTCTAAAAGGAAGGAAAATTTTTTTTAAATAATTTAAAAAAATACTTTGGTCTTTCCTCTTAATAATAACAAACATTTAGATGATAAAATTTTGTTTTCGTCAAGTTTGACATCTTTTTCATCAAACTATGCTCTTTTTTTTAGCAATCTCATGAAGTTACCTATATATATATATATATATATATATATATATATATATATATATATATATAACCAAATGAGTAAATATAGGTAGGTATACGAGCAGGTGATCATATGCAAATATATATAAATACTCTTTAGTGTAAGAAAAAACAGTGCTCAATGTTAAGTAACAAAGCTATTTAATATATATATTTATAAAGAAATCTACATAATATTTTGCATTAATTACACAACTCCGAGTTTCATGCCAAAGTAATTTTTAAGTGCTGGAATTATTATATTTATTTTTTTATTAAAATGTGTGTATATATATATATATATATATATATATATGGGGGGGGCTAATGATTTCGTTTAGCATGAAACAGTCTGTTGCCTCAGTGTTGGTTGACTTCAATGTTCACCTTTATATATATATATATATATATATATATATATATATATATATATATAAATAGCTGGCCACTTGTATTCAAAGATACCCCTCTACTAGGGTGGCTAGCCAATCCCTATTGCAGACTCTCGCTCAGGCACATTTGTGTTTATTCAATACCCACAGATACTGCAATTATGCTGAACAGACCTTAGTTACAGTTTCTGGGAGAAAGGTCATTGACTGGTGAACCCTTTCAAATACTCCCACACATTTTGCAGGCCCCTATGACACATTGATGAAGTGTCTGATGCATAAATCAATTGTTTTAGGTAGCTTCACAGATAGAAATCGAAAGGATTGAGGTTTGGGGAATGTGCAGGGTGTGGAAATGGTCCACTCCTACCTATCCATCTTTCATGGTAGATGTCAGCTAGTGCATTGTGGACATTGTGACTAAAATGTGCTAGAGCCCCATCATGCATGAATGACATGCATCTTATTAGCAAGGGTTACGGTTAATGTACATCTTCTAGCTGGTCTGGAAGTGTGTTCAAAATAAAGTCCATGTAGACGTTCTGGGAGAATATATGGACCTACCAGACAGTCACTTACAATCCCAACCCACACAATAATCCTAAACTGATTCTGATATCTACCCTATATGGATTATGATCGACAAATTTGTAAATTTGTTATTCCATCTCTTCCAAATGTTGCCTCATCCATAAACAAGACTGAAGAAACAAACAGCGCAATAAACCACTGGTAAAAATTCTACCATAGTGAGTGATCAGAGGGCAAAAGACCCTGCACACATTGCAAATGATATGGATACAGGAGCTGCTCTTGAAGTATCCTCCATGCAGTACTATAAGATGTATGACATAGGGCCACTTGACATATGCTGATACATGGATTGTCTCCAAGAGTCTGTAGAATGTATTTTCCATGGTCAGGCATACAAGCAGATCTTGGTCTTCCTTGATCCATAGTTTGTGTTGCCATGGATCCTGTCTCAACAATATAATGATAAACTGCGGCAAAGTTTGGATAACTTGGCTGCCTTTGGTCTAGAAATGCAATCAAATACAGCCATGCAACCTTGCTGTAAAAATCCTATCTACCTGCTCACAATATGAATATCTTGCCATTGTTAAATGGAACACTTCTCAGTTAACTCACTAATACACAGGTTAAATTTTGAAGACAGACGAACCACAAATTACATGAATGACAAATGTAACATAGTCTTCCTGCAACACAGCACCATCTACCATAAACCTTCTTTAAATTTAATAACTAGAAAATAAAGTATTTTTTATACATCCTGCATATATAAGTATATAAAGCTTAACACTAGTACCCTGTCAGTTATCTTTAATGAAACTTGTATAAATGAGAGGTTGTTGCCTACATATATATACATTGAGAGGGTGTGATGGATAAATTATCATCTAAATTATGCAAAAATGAAAATAACACTGATATCTCATTTTAACAGATATACAGAGTTATTCAAAAAGAATGAACCGATTTCATGACGCATTGCTTTAGTTCTCAAACATTGTCATGGAATGAGTCAGTGACCATTTTAAAGAGGAGTTTGCTAAATTTTGAATGGCCGTCTCAGGGGCGCTGTAGTCGTGTCATATCTCTGGCAACATTCAGTTGTTTATTTACTCCTGGAATGGAGAGTCCTCAGCAAAAGGTGTTCCGCATTCTCGATTTCATGAAAGCAAATATGGCTGTCAGAGTGCAGTATGCTTTCTGATGGCAATTTGACATTAATCTGCCTTCTCCTAAGAATATTTGATGGTGGTTTAAACAGTTTCAAGAGAGTGGGTGTCTGTGTAAAGGAAAAAGTCCGGGATGACCACAAGTTTCGGAGGAACAAGTGGCAAGAATCCATGCTGTATTTGAGGGGAGTTTACAAATCAAGCTAGCCGTGAGCTTGTGAGCTCTCAATCCACTATTTGGTGTGTGCTAAGAAGACGTCATTATTTGAAACCTTACAGACTATGCCTCGTTAAGGTACTTAGCAAGGCTTTGCTCTTTGTGCATGGCCTGCAAGATCTTCAGACCTCATCATGTGATTTTTTTCTTTTGGGGATACATAAAAAAATTGTGTTTATGTTCCACCATTACCTACAAACCTTGATGACCTTAAATATCAAATAACAATCAACTCAATGGATCATGATATGCTGACACATGTCTGGGAAAAATCCTCTTATTGCATTGATGTTGCCCGTGCTGCAGGTGGTGGCCACACTGAACACTTGAAAGACAGGAAATAAAAGTTGATTGTGAATAGAATACTTGTGACTTAGCTGGAGTTTTCTATTGCTTTTCCTTATTAAAATATTGCGTAATGAAACCAGTCATTCTTTTTTAATAACCCTGTATTTATCAAAATTACCCCCAAAATATCTTGAAACACTAAAATCGCCATTGGCTTCAACCACAACCTCCAGACAACTTTGGAATCTCCTGTAACTCTTCTGGATAGTCTCCTTGTTTAAGTTGGTGAATTCTGACATAATCCTTGCCTTCTGTTCATCTTTGGTGTTACGAGCTGCGCCCCACACATAATAATCAATGGGGCTGCATTCTGGGGAGTCAGGTGGCCAGATGTAAGGGGCAATGTGGTCACAGAAATTGTCTGACAGCCATGACTGAGTTCTCCTGCTTGTGCAGCATGGTTCAGAGTCCTGTTGTCAGATATAGGGTCTTCCAGCAGCCACCCTCTGGACCCAGGACAGCACTACCTCCACAAGGCACTTGATGTAAGCCTCTGTTGTTGAGGGACTGTGGGAAGATAAATGGAGGCATAATGTCGACATCACTAGTGACCGCTCTAAACAATGATACTTGATATTTGGGTTTCTTCACTACATCATTTTGGGACACAGCAAGCCAATGGTTGTTCTGTGTTCACCATCTTATACTAGCAGAAATTATTCTCATCTGAGAAAAACCAAAGCATGTTTGGTTGGAGGGAATGCTCGAGTTTGTTCAAAAGCTTCATAGCATGGTCTTTTCTTTTGCCCTTTATGGCTTGGGATAAAAATTGGCCCGTTCTGATCTTGAGAAAATACTGAATGTCTGCCTGTCTGATAAGAAACTCAGATACCTAAGGCTAAGGACCTGACTGACTTGCAGGGATCATTGTCAATCATAGCCTTATGCTCACCAACAAATTCAGGAGTTCTTACTTTGTTCTGATAGCAGAACAATCAGAGTGAGTTTTCCGAGTTGCTGTACCTTCATAATCACAATTAAACCCATCCAACTCTTCCCGAATCATCTTCACTTTTCTTAGATTGACACCCAAACCCTCTGAAATGTTTGTATTTGAGCTTCCGGCGCGAATGCCAAGCAGTACAGCATGCTGTTTCCAAATTTCTTGCATCATGGTGTTCTTTTTCTCACAGATGGTGCCTAACTGACCATACTATCCTTTAATGAAAAACAAACAACATGCATACACAAAATTAAAAATATAAAATTGCGACAATTTACCCATCGCACCCTCCCCTTCTTTTCCTATATATATATATATATATATATATATATATATATATATATATATATATATATATATATATATATTTTCAGAAGCAATTAATTTATGGTCAACAAAATGAAGAGGCTGTTTTTTAAGTTAACTGGTTAATCTGATATTAAAATTGATTCATTTGTACAAAACATGTTTACAAAAATAAATTGAACAGCTTATGTCAAATTTTGGATACAAACTGTTGAGAAAACAAGATTTTGTGCCGTAAATAAAATTATCAATACTGACTATGTTAGTTCTGAATCTCACACTGAGAATAGCAATCGTTATTTATATTCCCTTAAATAAAACTGAAAGTGTTGCAGATGTTCATCAGAGCCAATACACAACATGCCACATAATGGAACTATTGATGCCAATGAAACTATGTTCACTTTAAGATCATTTCCAAGATTATATCTATTTTCCCAGACACATGGAAACCAACTTGTAACTTTATTTGGTCTCTGTAATAATAATGCAGCAAAAATATGAATTCCTGACAATTCAAGAAGATAACCAGAGATTAAACAAAAAAACAATTAGAGAGAGAGAGAGAGAGAGAGAGAAAGAAAAAAAAAGTGAGTCATCAGCAGCAGATAGAGTTCAATCTTACATCTTCTTGTCAGAATTAATGGCAGGAAGCATATGACAAAAACAAAAACTAAAAACTAAATGTCATTAAGAGTAATGACAAGAGTTTAAATTGAATGACAAGATTGTTTAACAAAAGTCAGTAGTGGCTTTGTTGACTCTTCTTTGAAATAAATCATGGAAGAAAAGGATAAATGCAAAAAAAAAAAAAAAAAAAAAAAAAAAAAAAAAACAGGTTCAAGATTGTTGAAGGTTTGCCAAATATTTTATCACATCAACTTCCTGAACATGTGACAAATTTATGTATGACTACTTAAAGAATCAACCCAAATTCTAGCTAACAAAGTTTCTTGTTAAACACTAGGAGATCTGAAATGACAAAATGCCACAAACAATAAACCTCCTCCTCCTCCTCCACATTTTTTTTTTTTCCCTTTTCAAAAGGACAACATTTCTCAGGAAAATTCTGTTATTTTTTTTCTAAATAAAAAAAGAAACTGTCAGAGTGAATTAATATATTCTATACAACAGGTTAACAACATTAGAATTAAGGATTTATTTTTTGCAGAAAGGAATTTGTCAGTATAGTACTGGGGAATCTAAAAAATGACAAATGTGAATAAGTTTTGCCTGAATGTTAAAAAAGAATGAGAAAATTAAGATCAGCCAACAGTTGCTTTATTATGAACTAGCTGAAGTACCTGGTGTTGCCTGGGTGTACATGGCTGAAATTGTATAACTAAATCTCTACGTCTGTCTGCGTCCCAACTTGCATGCATCATTCGTTGGTATACTAAGCTACTCCCCGCTCCCATCTTTTTTATGGCATCTCCTTTGCAAGTGTTTGATTGTTCTTGATAAAGGAATTCCATCGATAAACTTTCTTGTGTGGTTGTTGCTCAGGGTTAAATTGTTTCACTGTTTTAGATATTCAGTAAATTTCCTATGGCTCTAATAACTTTCAAATAGTATGGCATTGTTCACAAATCTAATAATCACACAAAAACAGGGATGAAGCATCAGAGCTTGATTCAACTGCAAGTGCAAACACATGAACACCTCCTCCATCCTTCTTTGCACATTTACAGTAAAGCTGGGGTTAATAAGAGGTTCTACAGGGACTTTTTCCCTTTTAATGCTTCAGTAATCCTTCTCAAATAATCTTTGCATCAAAGGTTGTTTGAATGTTAATTTAGGATGGAATCATATGAAGAAACTATTGGCTAAATGGTAAAAGTCGATTTTTGATCAATTTTGTTGCAGATTTTGTCCATTTAACTGAAATAATCTAAACCAAATTCATGCAAGACAATTTGTGTGTCATATATAATTTACATGGCAAATTTGGAAAGCATCAGATGAAAATCCAGGGATTTTTGGCTGAAAAATATGCTTTTTGAACAGTTTTTCATGCTTTTTCATTATACATGGGGGAAGTTATTTTTTGCATGATGGCAAATTTTTCGTGACATGTTTGAAGAAAATTGGATAAAAATGTGAGAAAGTTATTCAAGTTTTTATTTTAAGTAGTACAAAAAACAATTTTTTCAGATTTTTTTTTTTTGCAATGTTTTGTGTGAAGCCAATGTCACAGGAAAACTATCAAGCACTCTACATAAACCTCATAACATGAGCTATGTTTTGCTTTAAGTGCAAGGAACATCAGCTCATCCAGTAAAAATTTTGTTTGCATGTAACTTTGCCTTGATTTTTGCAAAAAGTCATACCCACCTTCAGTTTTATAGATTTTTCTGCCAAACCCAGGGGGCTTGTAGACTGAAAAGTTGGTCTTTGCAACGTGTGTAAAATTACATCGGAATTGGTTGAGAAATGTGGACATGTGTGTGCATGCATAAATAGCAGACAGACAGACAGACATCTTCTGTTTTATAGATATAGCAAGACTGTTCTTTAATGAATCACCACTCAAAGAATTAAAAGTAGCAGAATAATTTTCAAGAACTTAGATTCCCTGTCAATGTTTCTGAAATCATGAAAGAAAACTATTTTGAGAAATTAATTTTTGCATTTTGTCAGAGCGTAACCAACTTGTAAGACGAGGCTGACAAAGAGAAAATTGTGCATTTGGAGAAACAGTTAAACTAGTCTAGCAGATGATTACTACCAAATAGTAAATTTAATCCTCACTAGGTGCCCCTGTAATAGGGGCCTTGTGCCAGTTTTCATAAATATTGATTTAAAAAAAAAAAAAAAAGTAATAAAATTTATGAACCAATAATGACAAAGTACTCTAGGCTAAAAGTGTGTGCTGATGACTTTATCAATTGCATCAACATCAAGATGGGGAGGGAGAGAAGAGCATTGAGAGGTGGGTGGGGTGAAATATCTAAAATAGAAACTGTGAACCACATTTTAGTTTTGACTGAGGCTACTTATATTTACTTAGTACCAATGGTCTTTGTAAAGGCATGAATCCATTTCTCCCTAAACTTTGTTCAGATAATCTTGATAAAACATTTCATGACACAATATTTGATGGAGAATAGAATGAATGAAACCTTTAGCAAAGTACTCTTCCATAACCAAGTAGCAGTAATCAAAAAGCTTTTACTTCCATAGTTAACCTTGACAGAGACCAATCTGAGCTAATTAGTTTGACTAAGAAATAACTGGGTATTTAAACCCATTAAAACAGTGCTATAACATTTTATATATTTTAATTTTAATGTCAGTAGACCCTAAGCATTGTAGTAAGGAGGGTAACCAACCAACTGGCCATAATATACACATATAGATCTGTCACTTCCATGATGGGGTTTATAGCCACATCATGTCAAAACACTGGTTAGTGTACTGTAAGCTTAGATGTGTGAGTGGTGTAATGGATAATGGCTCCAAATTGTTCATCGGAGCATCAAGTTCCAATTCCATTTCAATTTGTTATATTCACTTATGTGCAAAACCCCTTGGGAAAAAGGGTATTTATCTAAAAAAAAAAAAAAAAAAAAAAAAAAAAAAATCTTACAATCTAAAAATATTTTCTAGCTTTAACTAACCTGCAAAGGGTTGATAAGCCATGGAAAACAAAACAAATTAAAATCATAGATGTTGTTGTCAGAAATGACAACAGACTCAAAAAAAAAAAAAAAAAAAAAAAAAAATTCTTTTTTTTTTTTTCAATTGCACAAAATCAGAGGCAATACCCAAAACCTCAGCTCAAACCCAAAAGTGGGGGAGAAAGAGGAAAAAAAGAAAAAGTTCTTCATCACATTCTGCCTTTCCTCTAAAATCTTACATATGGTTGCATTTTGTTGAATGCAACCATTGTAATGTCACAAAGTTTATTGTCTGGCAGAATTCTTAAGCAAATTATTAAAATAACTTCATCTGTTTGACAACTGGCACATTTCCATCCTGGGAAAAAAGAAAATCCTTGTTTCACTGACATTTGTTTGCTCATAACAAATTCCTCAATTTTAGGAAGACCATTTTCAGTTAGAATTGGTGAATTCTTTGGAGAATTAATTTGAAAAGAAGAAGAAAACGGCACTGAATATGTGCATGTAACCATAGAAACTGACTTCAAATCCTTAGTCTTTGCTGAGTGGGGGCGGGGCGGGGCGTTTCAGGGGGACACAATCGTTCCTTTGTAATTATCACATTTCTCTTTTGTTCAAAAATGTATCATGCAGTTTATAAAGATAAATATCCAAAGAAAACTTGCTCATTTATAAAACTGATTTGTTGTTTTGATCCTTAAACATGTATAAAATATACAATGTTGTCCCTCTATTGAAAAGTTTGGAGACTGCTGCTGCTGTTGGAAAAAGTCAATATGTCTGCCTGTGTCATTGTTTCTCTTTTCCTTAAAGAACTCAATATTTACACTATTTACATTGTTCAGACTGTTGTCCTCATCTTTATTGTCACATTCATGACATTTCAGCCATTGTATCCTCCAGCCTTCTGAACCAAAACCATGGGGTAGTAGATTATTTTGATTCCACATGCCATGCCTTTGGATATATCAGTTTTAGTTAATTCTCCACTAAGGCCAGGGATTGAACTCACAACTCTTGGGGGTCAAGTAAACTTTTTGAATCAACACTTATCCATTGGGCCATGTGAATAAATTATGGGGTTTTATAAACCTAATGTCTCAGTAACCATTTTCTCATATTACAACTTTTATTTTTAATTATAATTTTTCATCACATTTGTTATTGTTGGTTTTCACTAGCTCTTTACATTTACTAGTAGAGAAAACCAACAATAACAAATAAGATGAAGGATTATAATAAAATAAACATTGTAATAAGAGCTCTCATAAAAAAATGTTTACTGAGACATTAGGCTTATAAGTCCCAAAAGGCTCAGTGGATAAAATTGTTGATTGATTGATCAAAAAAAAAAAAAAAGTGACATGAGCCAAAGAGTTGTGAGTTCAATCCCTGGCCTCAGCACAGAGAACAAAAACTTGGAGAGTTATCAAGGCATATTGACAAAAATGGAGCTATTCAAAGGCAGGGTTCATGGATTTAGAACAATCTTCCCCCATGGATTAAATAAAGGGTTCAGTTTAAAATCCCAACAAATATAACCTGTAGATGGCCGAAGTGTACAATGGCTGAAATGTTGTGAATGTGACAGTAAAGATGCAGACAACAGTCTGAACAATAGTTACAATACCTCATATCAGAAATATAGAGAGATGTAGAAGTCGATGTGTCTCACTGTTTTTTCTTTCCTCAAAGAACTGAATATGTCTGTCTGGACACAATTATTAGTGTAAATTTTGACAAGCAAGTAAAATCTACAATTAGTAGCTGGTTGGAATATAGATAACCTGACAGACAGATTTAAGGTAAAGGGTCTGCTAGGTAATTTGAATCTTACAAAACCAGAAATATCTTGAGACAACCTGGTTTATAGAAAATAAAATATTCTATTTTGAACTAAAATATCAAAGAAGAAAAACTAAATTAGAAGAAAATCCAAGACAGAAAAAAATGAAACTTATGTTTACATATGTCATTTAATTTATAGATAATGATGATGCTGGCAAATTATAATTTTCATCAGAAACTTTAACACTGATGATAGTGAGAAGGACTTGGACCAATGAAATTGCAGAGCAGAAAGGTTGAAACTGCTGGGAAATTGCTGGGAGTTTGCAGATTATTAATCAGTTATTCTAAGCCTTCCAATTTACAGTTGTTGCTGGGAGAAGTAACCGTGTATGGTGACTAACAGAAACACCAATCTCCTTCTTCAACCACCCTTGCAAGATGAATTTATCAAAAGGATCAGAGAAGTTATTTTCAATCACAAAGAAGTCAAGGAAAATTGAAAACCATCTTCAGTTGCAAGCCCAAGACTGGCAACAAGCAATGGTTACCTGACTACTAAATCAACTACCAATCCAACAAACCAGTGAAGGCTGACCATATGGGAACTGACTGATCAGCCATAATTATGAAAAATACAGCACTGCCAAATAGGGAAAAGTTAATGTTGAAACTTGTTACTAACTGAACTATTTTGATGTTTCTTTTCTCTATCCAGTAAATCATTTTTTCTTGTGACTGCAACAGTCTGGTATAACACATTTCAATCAATTTCACTGAAAGACCTCATCTAATCTAAAATAAACACAATGTAGGTAGGAGGCCAATTGATGGAGAGAGACCAAGAGCAGAAGGGAATGGTCATAGCATCATTGCTTCATCTAGAAACACACACATATATATATGTGTGTGTGTGTGTGTGTGTGTGTGTGTGTGTGTGTGTGTGGCCTGACAATTGCATCTAGCATGAAACAGACTATCGCCTTTAAGTGTTGACTTCTATGTTCACTTTTATATTTACACACACTATCTCTGATATTGGGCACTTTATCCTATAAATATAGTACGTCTTAAGACTATATTTCTTATATATATATATATATATATATATAATGAATAGATGGGTATTAATGTACATTTATCTGCAGACATATATTTACATTTTTGTATGAATAGCAAACATATCAATATATAGATAAATATTATAAATAAACTTTTGTATGTATACCTTTATATATCCATGTAAATGTGGATCTATATATTTGTATATGTCATGGTATTTGTGTGTACATTTGTATTATATTTGAAACTGCATATTAGATGTGTATATTTGTATTTAAATTTTAGTCATATATTTGTATTTGGTGATATGCAAATATGTATATATATTTATTATTGTGACAATGAGATCCCCAGAGGTAGTCAAACAAAAAAGAAAGAAAGAAGAAAAAAAAAAGGAAGAGGAGAGAGTCTACTAATTGGATGATAATTGTTGAAATTGCAGGAAAATGGATTGAAAAGAAAATTAAAAACAAAATTTGTTGAAAAATTGTTTTGAGAACTGAACCCAAATTTAACTTGATGGAATTCAGCAAGACTGAACAAAACCAAGACCTTCTCATCCTGCCCCCACTTCCTGCCGATAAGAGAGAGACCATTAAGATATCCATGAAGATGTCAGATAAAATAAAAACATATGTCGATGATAAAGAAACCAGAATGGTCACTGAAATAAATAACATTCATGATTCCTCAAAACAAAAAGGGGCACAAAACAAAAAGGGGCACAAAACAAAAACAAAAAAAAAAAAAAAAAGAAACAAACTGTTTTGAATCAGCCAAGAAAAGTATCCTCACAGAGATAGAGGATGACTGGATATGTTCATCATTATAATTTCTTTGACATTTGTCCAGAGAAAATTTTATACCCAAACATTAATTCAGATTCCTTTGGATACAAGTGGTAAGGAAAAATTAATTTTGAAGTGACCATATGAAAAAAGGCTGGGTGGTCTGTTCAATTGTACAAAAAAAATAAAAAAAATGCATCAATAGAGGAAAGATAAATTTTTGTTTTAAGGAGCATGGAAATGATTTATTTCTTTCCTTTTCAAATTCTTGAGTGGTCTGGTCAATCAAAAGATACCAGCATAGAGCAAGCTGATAGATAACGATTAATGACTGAAAATCCTTTATGCTTTTGCTGTGTCCTCTAGAAGTTGGATTTGTCACTCCAGCCCAGGAAGTGGACTGAGTGGGAGAAGGAAGGAAGGAGAGATTGGCACTATCTAAATGTAGTTGTGGTGCAAGGTGAGGCATAGAGAGAGTTGGAGTTAAGTGGTGGCTTGATCCCTCTGATTACTCTCAAAAGGGGACTGGACAACCCCAAATTTGGAAAACTATTTGTGTAAACGTATTTTTATATATGGAAATTTAGAAAAGGTTAATGCTTAGGATAGAAGATAACTGAACCCAGACCCTAGTCAACCCCGCCCCTGCCAGATACAGGACTCCATATAACCTGGAGATTTTGGACAGAGAGAGAGATAGATACACACATACAGTCCCAAGACTACTGCTGCTGGAATCTGCATTGTTTGCCGAGACCTCCTGACCAAAACCTTGTGCTGGACCTGAAGACCAAAACAAGTTGCAGATTTCAAAGGGAATCCCAATGTCATCTGATTAAAACAGTAAGTGGGAAGGGTTAAAAACTGGCGTATACAACAAATCATATATAAACCAAATTAACCTGAATTAATTCTTTATTCCAAAAGATTCTTCTTTTTTTTTGTGTGGCTCCCAAATTGTCAAACCATCTTCACTTCAGTTTACTTCATCAGCAATCTTCTCACCCTCTGAGATCAAAAACACAACGTGCAGAGGGGTGAATGGCTGTGAACAGACAAACAGCAGCTAGGTCAAGTGGAACAGTATATACAGTCACAGCACAAGTGCTAAGAAGTGAAGAGTCAGCTAAATGGTAACCACAGTGGTTTGAAGGAACTTGAAGACCAACAAACGGTGTGACATTATTGGTTACCACTGACCAGGATTGACTCAGGGATTACATTATTATTTTATTTTATCCCACCTCCCCACCTGTAAAAGAACTTCTCTACTATCAATTATTAAAATTATTTAAAGTATACAATGATCAGCTTTCAATCAGCACCTGTATATTTATTATTAATATATTTTCTTTCCTGTAGAAAAGCTAAGCATCTTTTATCAGAAGAAAATCAAATGATTCAAGATTTTAACTTGCATGCTGAACAATCATGTTAGTAACAGTTAAATTCAAACATTTACCTCTGCAATATCAAATTAAGCATTCCAAGTGCTGCAAACAAGAGCTCCAATTTTGGAGCTTGATTGATGGCTTATCAACCTTTTGTAGGTTATTTAAAGCCAAAACATGTTTTGGAGTATAAGAATTTTTTTTTTTTTTTTTTTCCCCAAGTGAACAATTAACAATTAACAATTTTTATTTTTTATGAGAATCACAATGATCTTTCCAGATACAACTTCTACTTTTAAGCTATAGCTGGGGGAGTAGATGGATCCATACCTTTTCCAATGGTATTTGTGTATATGTAATAAACCCAAGCGAAATTTAAACTCAGATTTAAAATTTATCATTTTGAGCACCTATTCATAATACCACTTTACCAATTTTTTTGTTGGGGATGGGTTACAGCCGATTCAAAGTCTTGGCATTTTGTTAAATAATAGTTTCAAACTATTATTTTTTTTAGTGGCAGTGTCTTTAGCTCAAACCTTCTGAGGCTGGGGTCAGCTGGTAGACAAAACAGGGATCTTGATTTCAACATGGTTAATAAAATAGTTAAGTTTAAAAATCCCTTTTGTTGAAGTTCTCATTTTATCTCTGAACTAAAAAAAAAAAAAAAAACAACTAGCAATCTTGCATCCGGAAGATGATAGAAAGAAGAAAGCAACATATAAGTGAATCAAGACTTGCTCCAAGAGACCCCCCCCCCAGCACAAATGGATATACAACAATTTTACATATTTATATGAATGACGAAATAAATAAATAAAGCCCTTATTCAATCACTAAGTTATGGTTAGAAGAATGAATACATTTTTGACTAAATTTTCAAATGGCTACAGAACCTTGTCTGCTTGTTTAAATCCTATCCTATTATATATATATATATATATATATATATATATAGGTACCTCCAAAGAAACCTGATTAGAATAATTTATAAAGTTCATGAATCTTTTAAAAGTTCTGTATCAATTTGTGTTGGTTATGTAATATTGTTATTAAGTAAAAACTATATTTCCTAATCATAAATGGAAGAGCTTACTACAATTCAGTAGACCTCCAGTATTTTAAAAATTATTTTGTATTTTTTTCAAGTGTGTATAAACATGCCAATTTTTGTAGATATGATCACTATATACAAAATTATCAGAAAAGAGTGGTAAGTATAGTAAATTAGAAGTCAAAGTACCTAAAATTCAATAAATCACAAGTTTACAGGGAATATTTTCCTAAATTTTTAAGATTACTGAGCTATTATCAGGGTAACAGATGTATAATAAAAAAAAAAAAAAAAAAAAAAATTAATTAATTTATGAATAAATCCTGAAAATTTCAATAAAATCTCACAATTATTTGATTTTTGCTAGAATTTTCAAAACAATGCTTTTCACTGCAAAAAAGATTCTAAATTTCTCATACTAATCTTTGGCCCACATGCCACAAGAAAAACATTTTTAACCAAAGTTTCAAATGTGCTAGAAAGGATTAAAAAAATTTAATAAAATAAAAAATAATTTGGTCTTTCCTCTTCTTAATAATAACAAACATTTTCATGATAAAACTGTTTTTCTCAAGTTTGGGGCTGTTTTCATCATTTTTAGAAAACTTTTGGTGGTACCTAAACTAAAGTTTCCTATGAAATGTGATACATTGCACAAAAAAAAAAAACAAAAAAAACAAAAACAAACCATAACACAACAGTTATATAGCCAAAGGAATTTGTTCTTAATCAATACTAAGTAAACAAAATCAATTTCATTTAAAATGTTAACTATTCTTTTTGTAAGCCAATAGGAATCATTTGTCAAATGAACTACATATTGATGGTAAGTACACAGATATTTTATTTAAAAAATTTTTTTTTTTATGTTTGTTCTTAATTTACCTTTTAAAACTATGAATGAGTGCAAAACGTTTTTACTAACAGTGGAGACATTTATTTGTATTTAACATTCAATTCACTGTCCATATAAAATTTACAGAGCACAATGTCTTCAAACAAAAGAAATTTTCCTGTTTAGGTTGGTACAGACTGTAAGGAGGCCAATATTTTTTTTGTAATTTCAAATAATAAACCACATTAATCATTTGATGTTATTCTTTTGAATATTTTTTTTACTAGTTCTTCCTTTCTTTCTTTCACTTACTCTTTTCTTTTTTATTGGGCAATGAGATATGTGGGTGGCATGGAATAGACATCAATGTCGACTTACCAGACACTTTCTTGGTTCCTGTGTTTTTTAGTAATTAAAAAAAGAAAAAAAGTTGTTCTGTCAATTTAAGTGAATCAACATGATTAAAATTGTTTTTTTGGGACTGATAAAAACAAAAAGGTCTGTAGCCTTGCAGTTTAACGACAATTTATTAAGAAACTTTAGTTAAGACACATTGAATTTCCCAGAGACCCACCCTAATCCCCACCTGTGGATCTCTGGGACTCACTATACTAAAAGCCTATAAACATTATAAGTTTTCCTTATGTCCTTAAAAAGGGACATTGAAGTCAACACCCAGAGGCAACAGTCTGTTTCATGTTATTAAAACCTATAAGGATCATAAGTTTTTCCTTTTATTACATATATATATATATATATATATATATATATATATATATATAACAGGGATAACTAGCAGTGTTTGGAATATCTCTGAATAATAGTTTAATATTAACAATTTATTGATATATTCCAGCCATCTTATGGAAGATAATTTAAAAAAAAATAAACTTCATTGTTTTTTTGGTTTGTTACAAAATAATTAAATTTAGGGAAATACAACACTGCCAATGCCACATAATGGGAGAAATGTGACCGGGCCACATAATGGGAGAAATGTGACCGGGCCACATAATGGGAGAAATGTGACCGGGCCACATAATGGGAGAAATGTGACCGGGCCACATAATGGGAGAAATGTGACCGGGCCACATAATGGGAGAAATGTGACCGGGCCACATAATGGGAGAAATGTGACCGGGCCACATAATGGGAGAAATGTGACCGGGCCACATAATGGGAGAAATGTGACCGGGCCACATAATGGGAGAAATGTGACCGGGCCACATAATGGGAGAAATGTGACCGGGCCACATAATGGGAGAAATGTGACCGGGCCACATAATGGGAGAAATGTGACCTGATACTGTAAGAACAACTGATCCATAGAGTCAACTTTAAAATGCAGAAAAGTTGTTTTTAACAAAGTATTTATGTTCCAGTTTAATTGATTCATTTTTGACCATTGAAAGAAATAAAATGTCAAGTGTTAATTATCAATCTAAAGAAAAAATGTATTGCAAAACAATTATGGTTAAATTAGGATTTTTTTTAGACTTGTTCATTTATTGTTGAAGCTTAGGGACAATATTATTTAACTGCTGACTGTAGTCAGTCTTGTCTATGAATTTGTAAAAATATTAAATTTTAGTAGCAATACAAGTAATTATAAATAATTTAACCACTTGTGATTAGAATATTTTTGTGTGACATCATATAAAAATATCTTTTCAGCCAATCTAGGATGATCATTGCTTTCACTGCAGTCATCAACAGTTACGAGCTGAATCAATACCCAATTCATAGCCAGAGTTGAAAAAAAAAGAGAAAAGAATCTTAAAAAGATTTCTTATGAGTCAATCCAAGATTTATTTCAAGATATCTTGTCAGCTGTTTCCAAGTGGTCTAGTAGTCTTAATTTGAATTTTTATTTTTGGTGAGACTGTTGAAAAATGGCTCAGTAAATGTTGAAAATAGTAAAAATCAGACAAATTAAAAATTAACTTAAAATACATAGCTAGATCACTAAGTCTGTAGCCTAATTATGAAAAAGGCAATAATATTTAATTTGCATTAATCTCCTTCCCTGTCAGTTTCTTCAATGGTAAATATTATTAAGATTGAACATTCTTTTATGTGCCAAGTCCTTTCAACATGTGGACAATCATGGCTCACCAAAAGGCTCCGTCTTTTGTTGCTCTGGCACACAAGCTTGTTAAGCAGGTTTTCCACTGTTTCCATTGGCCTGTAAGTATTAAATTCTCTAGGCCTGCTTTCCTCATTATGTGTCCCAGATATTTCAACTATCTCTTTCTGATTGTAAGTATAAATTTCCTTGTTGTTCCTATTTTCTTAAGACTTCCTCACATTCTGTTCCCGATATTCTTAGCATTTGTAAATAGCATCACATGACTGTCGCTTTAAGTCTCTTCACCTGTGAAGAAATTGTTCAGCAAACACTGCCATATAAGGAGAATTAGATATTATATGGCAGTTTATTACTTTTTTTTTGTTTCTGTTAATATTTTCCTGTGTTTTAATATTTTGCTTAATTTCTAAAAGACATCTTCTGCATTTCCTATTCACCTTTATTTCTATGTGTCACATTTTTTGTTTGTTATTACACTACTCAAATAATCATGCACTCTGTTTTCTTACAGTTGATAGCATTTTTCTTCTTGCTTTGTTACTAGTTTGTCTAAAAGTTCTTTCAGTTTCTTTTCTGAGTCTACTACCAATAGAGTGCCAACAACATGTGTTATATTGTTAAGATTATGTCTGTCAATAATAAATCCTGGTAAATCTTCTAGTTCCCTTAGGATTGTCTGGCTGTAATAGGTTAAATAAATCCAATGAGAAAATGCAGCCTTGTCTTAATTTTCTTTCTATTTTTGACTATTCACTGAACTTGTGCTCTCTCCATATAGTGAAAGATTTCACAGCAATTTGGCAGGCATATGGAGCTCAAGCAAGTAAACATTTTCAGTGATGAGAACAGATTTTTTAAGCAACACTTTCATTGAGATTTTGTCCAAATGTTAAAATTATATAATGCAACACACACAGTGGATGAAATTTGATTCTGAGGCTTATTTGTCAGAACACTTAGAATATTTCAGCATATATACATACACACGCACATATATATTTCGAGTAACAACCCCAGTATGACCTGTGTGACCTGACATATCAAAATTCAACAAGCTAGCAGTCTTTTCAATAAGATTAGTAAAACTTTTTTTTCACTCAAATTTTTTTTTTTTTTTTTTAATGAAATACATTTGTAATTTTTAAGATTTAAATCTCAAAATAAAAAAGAAAGAGAAACGCCCAAACTTTCAACGTGTATATTAGATCTTGTGTTCAATTTAGTAACCTTGAATAAAATCAAATGTGAAGGTTTCAAAATTCAGATGAAAGGACTTAAACAAGAGGGGTAGGGAATGGGAGGTGGTACAAGGCCTTCTTAGTGTGAGAACCTCAATAAAGTTGTGGGACTGAGGCCAAAGATCACGAAAAGCAAAACAAAAATAAAGCTGTTGCATTTTGCATGGCTAATTATAATGTGGTACATATTTCTAAGACCAGCTGACCTTTCAACTTATGAAGGTGACATTTAGCTGATTTGGCACTACAAGTTTTTGTATACATATACTATGAGAAAATATTTCTGAAAGTAACTGTTTTGAAAAGTAGTTTTTTATAAACTTAAAAAAACAGTATTGACAAAACTATAGGACCAGTACCAGAACATCAAAGAAATGTTTGTTTTTAGTAATTTATAAGTATACACATCATGTATAGATGTTTTCAATTCTTTGTTTGAATTGTATTGATGCCCATCTTTGTACACCTTACAAGCAAGGATACACCACAAGTTCTCAGTTGGATTTAGGTCAGATGATATTGGCCAATGTCAATGTTGTGGTTCTGAAGCCATTACACTGTGCTTTATGCTTAAAAGATTGAGACATTGTCTTGCTGAAACTTTCCAAATGCCACCAAGAATTTCTTCTGCATCAGGAAGTTAGGTACTGGATAAAAGATTTCAATATCTGGCAGCATTAAGCTGAGTGCAGATGAAGGCTGTCAGTGTTTTTCAATTTGCCCAAAACCTGCCCAAACTTCTATCACAGTGAACATAAGAGAACAAGATTTTCTCTTTGTGCAAATCATGCCAATAGAAATCCATCAGGGCCATCAAATTTGAACTTTTTCTATTTGACCACACACCACAGACTTCTATGTAATGTTTTTTTTTTCTTTGCCCAATTCAATTATTGTTTAAGACATGAGGCTTTTATGGCTGGGTGAGTTCAGTGCTCTCACAAAGTTCATGACACAACAAGTTACAGACAAAGGCTGAATCTTTGCACATGATGTCACAGAGTTTTTGGCTGCTCTTCTGGTGGTTTTAATATCTCTTGTCATTAACTTCTTTCTTCTGGGTATTCTTTCCACCCAACAATAACCCTTCTTCCTTTGGTACAATAATCTATCCTTTCTCAAACTGACTGCTGTTTACCGTTTGGCATAGTTGCTGGCTTGTTAAACAAATGATAACTAAATTTGCATAACCAAAGCTAACAATTATATTAAAGAAGAGTGAATGGAGGTTTCCAATATTTATGTAAAATTGCATATGTATAACCAAATATTAAAGAGGAACTATTTTGAACTTACCTACGTAACAAGAATTTCTCTCAAGTTTTTAATAAAATTGCCATTGTTTTATCATATTTTATAATGTGGTCTTATTATTATAATAGAAAACATAAGGAAACAGGGCTTGGAGAATTTGTCACTCACACAAGACATACTGAAGGCAGGAGAGACAGAGGTAAGCAGTGAATACTCTATTTAACAAGGTTATGTATATTGATGGTAGAACAGAGAGTGAGTGGGTTGGTGAAAAGACAAACTTTATTAAGAGCTACAAAGGATAGGAAGTTGTGAAGAGCAATAATCACTCACATCAGGGGCATGATACATAATAGATAACTACAAATTATTTTTTTTAACAATTAATAAAATACATTACCATTTAAATAAGCAAAAGAAAATTTTAAATCTATATTGTAAAAATATTTGACATTTTTGTTTTAATTCAGCTGTAAAGGGATGGAAGTTTGCTAAATTAAATTATCATTGTCAAAATGTCACCATTTTTGACTTATCCTGTTTGGAAGCTTTAAGATAGAATTTCAATCAGGAGTTTATGAAATTCACCACAGGACTTATTTATATAATTTATAAATTTTAAGGGTCTGAAACATTTAAACTCAAAATTTTTCACATGTCATAGTGTAAAAATCCTTGAGTGGTTAAAAGATCCTATTGATCTGAGAATAACCAGAATTTCTTTGGAAATGTATTTTGCATACAACAGATCCTATAATGTTTTTTTTTTACCTTTTCATAAGAACTCCTTAAAAACAGTTTCAAAATTAAAGTATATGACTTTTTTAAATGTTCACTAAAACCTATAAAGAAAAGGATTTTACAAGTACTGCAAAAATACAAAGTATTAAATACAATATGTCAGTTATGTTAAATGAATGAATTTCTCTTTTGCATAGTAATGAATCTCACAAACCTAGCACTTTTGAGTTTAACACCAGATCTCTTTTCCCCACTTTTCAATTAAGCCTAGCCTATAAAATGCAATGTGTCAAGAAAATGTTTTATTACATCACAAAAATCTTTTTTAGAGTAGATATTTCTACTCATTGGCTTAAACTTCAACCAACCATATTTACACGAACATGATGTGCAAGACTTCTATTAAATGACTAAAAAGAAAAGTATATAAGGACTTTGTTAGACTGTAAGTACAGTAAACTTCTCACAAGGTTAATTTTTTTATGTTTAAAGACTTGAAGACAGATTATGTTCATGCCAACAATGGCAAGGCAGATCCTGACATGTGATGGTTTTATTTGGAGGATTTAAAATATCCAGTAAAGCAGAGAAGTGTGAAAGAGACAAGATTAAATAGATTTATATATATATATATATATATATATATATATTATATATATATATATATATATATATATATATATATATATATATAAACAATAGTGAAAGCATGACAAATTGGGTTTTTCATATTTGGATGTAGACTTTGAAAAACAGGAAGGGAGGAGAAAGCAGTTGGTAGTCTGGGTCTTGGGTTAGGATTCTAAATAATTTCCTGTAGAAGCTAAAGATAGGATCAAGAGATAAAACAAGAGGCTTGCAGAAATTAAGTTGTGCATGCACACACGCACGCACACACACACAACTGCATGTATAGCTCAGGGGTTAAAAAGATGACCCCAAAAAACTAGAGTTTTACACAGATACTCTTGTTAAATTGTTTCAAGGGAAACAACCTTTCTTTAAAAAAAAAAAAAAAAATAAAATAAAATTAAATAATTTCTCCCCAAGCAAGATGAAAATGTTAGTGAGGAAGAAAGACAGAAAATGGTGATTGATGTTGCATTTAAACTTTTGAAGACAGCAAAGTAAGAAGTTGGAAGAATTTTACAAGCAAGAAGTGCAAGAAAAGAAAATATAAAATAATAATAAAACTTATGGTTACATCTAGTTATTTCAACTGTAAAATGATGAGGCTTAGTTGCCAGTCTAGTATGATGTTTAAATTCATGCAGTTGAATACCAATGAGGAAAGTTCATTAGAACACCTGCCATAAAAACATTTATTGAAAAGACGCATCATGGTGATGGGAAAGTGACTGAGGTCAGGATGCCAGATCAGGACCAATAACATTGGATTCTATCAAGAATTTTGAGATATATAGCAGGAGCACCAGACCAGATGTGCGAACAATATTCATGGACAAATGATAGATTTATAAATGTGCAAGATGGATTCTGGCAAGAAAAGTTGTCTAGTATGGCACCGTGAACCAACTTTCCTAGCAGAATACCTAGCAATTAATTAAATATAATCATTCCACTTCATGTCAGTAGAAAATGTGATACTGAAGAGGTGCAATGAGTTGCCCTCCTGGAGGTTAGCATCAGCCATGCTGATGGAAGGCAAAAATGGTTCTCTCAGTTGAGTAAAAGGCAATAGTTTCATTTTGGAGGCATTAAAGTCTATGTCATTTCTTGCCCCAGCTAACAACAGATTCAAGGTCCTTTTAGAGATCAGCTACCAGTTTTACTTAATCACTTACTATTAAGACAGGAGTAAATAGTTGTCATCAGCATAAATACTGATTAATTGATTGGAAAATAAAACATTTTCAACAATGATATATATGAAATAGGCTTCATTTCCCCAAAGAGTTTTTGTGAGCGATGGTTTCTGGCATGATCATGCACCAGAATGAATCAGAGCTGAGTTGGTAAATCCCATGCCTCATGGATCACTCATGAAACTGAGACACTTAGGATATGAAGTTTTAGAATATACTCTTTTCTGATTTGATGTATCCAACTATCATTATTGCAAGCAGCTTTCAGCATTTTGCAAAAAATAAAATGTGACTGATCATATTGGCTCCTAAAGATTCACTTAACTCTGCCTCCCTCACAAAATAGGTTTTATAAATGATGGGATTATTTCATTATAAACTTACTGAGAAAAGGTCAGTATCAAATGAAATAAATATTGGTTAAAGAAATGGTTTAAAGTTTTCTTTTTTATTCTTCATATTCTGCCATTTCATGAGAAACCGCTTAATAATATCAATAAAATCAGACAAAACTCCACCTTTCCTTAAAATTTGTCAAGTTTGGAAAACTCAGAATATAAATAAATATAAGCAAAAATTAAGTTACAAGATTTTTATTTAACTTAAAGAATGCAACCTTAGTTAAAAGAAAAATAACTTATTAAAGCAAAAATGTGTTGAAAGTGCACTAATTTCTGAGTTTTCCACAGAAAACTTAAATCCAGGATTAGACAACATCTGTCCATTCCTAACAAAACTACAGCTATTTCAATGTGGCATATTTTAAAAGAAAGTATATATAAGCCATCTAGATAATAAAAATTTAAAGTGAAGTGTCCCTCATATATTCAGTATGTAGAATTGTAACTGGAGTTTTTTTTTTTCATCCCACAACTCTCTCTCTCTCTATATATATATATATATATATATATATATATATATATATATATATATATATATATATATATATATATCTCCATTGATAAAAAAAACATTATTCTGAAGAAGTCCTTTTAAAGTATGAAATGTGTAATGTTGATGTTCAACCCCACTACACACACACAGCATTTTGTCATTCAATCACCCAAGATTTAAACTTTGAATACAAGGTAAAAATGTGCCAATTAATAAAGCTATACTTGAAAATTATTTTATTCATATTTAATAATGAATATTATGCTATTTTTGGCTTTCCATACTAAAAGGAAAAAACTAACCAATCACAAAAAATAAACATTTTTTTTAGACAAACAGTATGTCATTGATTATTAACAAAGTAAATCTGATAGCCCCACAAGAAGTCTGGATATTTTTAGTCCTGAATCTTAGTAAATAAATTACAACATCAGTTTTTAATAGAAGGTCTTTAAATTACATTCAGTTTATTGTCTGTATGCATTCAATATTACTGGGGGGGGGGAATGGAGACTTAATATGAGAAAGAGGCACAGACAAAGTGAAAAAGAGATGATGATGATTTACAGTCTACACAAATGCAAGCTATTCTTTAACTTTAATTTAAAAAATGTTTATTATTTCAAAAGATAAAAATATTGCATAATTAAAAAACATTGTTTCGCATGGATTTTTTCCTCAAAATCAAAGAAAGAAAAATCATTAATTTTTTTTTTTTTTTTTAACTACGAAAGGCAAAAATATTTTCAGTTGTGTCTGAAATAATTGATCTTATCTAATCTTCTGCCTTAAATAATCTTATTTAATCTTTTATCAAATGGATTAAAAGAAAAATATAATGGTAAAAATATCTGAAGCAAAAATAAATCTTCATTCTTTACACTCTCAAAAATTACCAATTTATAAGAGGCAAGTTTTACAAAAGATTGTCTTAACTATTGCTCAAATGAACTCATTCAACCTGATTATTCAAATTCTAATGCTCAGCCTCCTATCCATTATACCAGTCCATTGGATACTTTTGCTTTTATTATAGGTTTGCCTATCATCTGTTTCATACTTCTACCCAGTTTTTTAAACAGGAGTAGAGGTTTATCCCTTGTTTCCTGTTTAAGATTGGGTTTCTGGTTCCTTCTAAAGTCTACCTCAGTTCTATACTCTTAATGCTTGACCTTTCCTATGCTAATATAACTTACACAGTAACTCTCTACCTCGAATGGTTCTTGGGCCTTGTAATAGGTCAATATTAGTATAAAAGAAAATTTTTAAATACAAGAAATGCAACAAGCATTTTATGATATAATTCAATTTGAACATAAATGTCTTCATTGTCTCTCACAAAAAAATAACCCCTTCTTAAGAGAAATTTGAATTGTAGTCATTTGAATATTTGAAGACTAGTTAAGTTTTCCTCAAATCAACAAAAACAATAAAAAAAAAAAAAAAAAAAAAAACCTTGCTGATTCTGATCATCACTCTTGAATAATAATAATAATAAAAAAAAATTAACATTAATTTATTGCCTTCAACAGATATAGCATCAGAGATCTTAGAAAGGTGAAAAAGAAGAATTAATGGGCATTAATTAGTAGAATTCTCCATCCATCTTTGGTTGTTTCTAACTTGGGAAACAGGAGAAGTTTCACTATGACCAACATTGAAGGTTCTATGTAAGAGGATATGTGGAAAAGATCCATTATAACATCAGTTTGTTCATTTATAGCAAAAGAGTTTAATAAACAATTGCATTTATAGTATACCATGTAAATGTGAAAAAGTATATAAGGGAGAAAATGTCTTTAAAGTCTAATTTGAGGAATATAAGAAAATCATAGCCAATGAGGAGATAGAAAAATCTAGTATGGTAGATAATATAGTGATTTTCCAAGCGTAGCTTAGATGTGGCACAAGGCCGAAATTAGGGGGCACCCAGCGAGGATCGAACTCACTACTCAGTTGTAATTGTTCTAGCGAGCCAAGCTTGCTAACCATTACACCGCCTTGAGTATGGTAGATAATAAATAAATATATATATATATATATATATAAAGAGAGAGAGAGAAGGACATATTTTACCTTCTGTGGGATCAGGTTCAAATAATTGATAGGAAACACTGTTGGAGAATGAGCAAGTTGAAAGAGACAGCAGATATCAGTTTGCTGACTAACTATATAAGTCAGACTAGTAGAAATTTCAGCAGCATGTACTTTTCTTTACTTAGCAAAGAAAATATTGGTATGTGTGTGTGCGTGGTCTCCTATATATAATGACTGAAATCACCTAGTTACACAGATGGCAGTATGGTTATGTCCAGATTGTAGTTAAACTATGTAAAAAAATAAATGTAAGTAAAATGCCAAAATTTGGCTATAAATAAAATTTGGATAAAAATGCCACAAGCATTATATATATATATATATATATATATATATATATATATATATATAAATAAATATATATATATAATTTATAACAAAGTGGAAAAGTTTACTTGTTATGCATTTTGTTCTTCAGGACTTCATTAAACTAAATTTGTTATGCTGGTACAATTACACATGTGCACAAATGAGGGATATGAACATTTCAGCATGTTTGGGTGTAAATCTGAGGACAGTGCAGAGAATTTGGAAAGAGTTGGATGAGTCTAATGGTGATTACAAAGGTGTTTGGAGTGATCACTAGTGATAGCAACATTATGTTTCATCTTCCCACTGGGTCTAAGACTCAACATGGGTCAAGAGGGTGGCTGCTGGAAGACCCTATGTCTAGCAACAGAATTCTGCACCATGCCACACAAGCAGGAGAACCCAGTCATGGCTGTCAAACAATTTCTGTGACCACATCACCCCTTAAATCTGGCCACCTAACTCTCCAGACTGCAACATCCTTGATTACTTTGTGTGGGGTGCAATTGAGTAAGAGACCAATAAGGATTATGGCAGCATTCATCAACGTCAAGCAGGAGACCATCCAGAAGATATGAAGGAGATTCTGAAGTTGTCTGGAGGTCATCGTTGAAGTCAATGGCGATTTTATTGAATAAATTTACACTTTAGTATTTCAAGATATATTTTTTTGTAAATATATTGGTCAAAATGAGATGTCAGTGTTATTTTCCTTTTTGCATAATTTAGATGACAATTTATACATCACACTATATATGTAAAAATGTGAAACCTAAGATTTAAAATGCATTTTTAAAAATGAAAAATCTTTCTTGAAACTTTTATTTTAGTTTTAATTTCAAACTAATAGATTAAATTTAATATTTATAATACGCAAAATACTTTGCAGTATTTCAAACTAAATTTAAATTCATTGGAATAAGTTTTTTTAATTTTTAATATCAGTAAAAATGTTAAACTCTGGCATATTGACAAAACTCTTGATGCAACAAAATTCTCTTTATTAAAAAAATCTTACAAATAATAAAATACATTTTTTTGAAACTTTATTTGGGGAAGAATAGTTGACTTAAAGTTTAATTGATCTGATTTAAAACAAATATTACAAGATTGTAATACTTGTGATTACTATGCAAGACCATCATGCAAGGCACCGTTGAAGGTAGACATAGGATCGGATGCCAATGCAAAAACTGGTTGGGTAATGTCAAACAATGGACAAGTATGACTATACCAGAATTGCTGATGGCTGACATTGATAGACTGTTGTGGAGGAGATTCAATATGGCTTCTGCATTCAGATCTCCCCTACAATTACAAAAGTCCAAGGGGATAATGATGATAATGATTACTTTAAGTTTAAAATATTGTGTAAAAGCATTTTTTAACACTGAGGTTGGTGTTTTTATGATATTGACAACTTACTTGACAGTTTGGGGATTCTTTCTCAAGGGGACATAACTAACACTCACGTAACAAATATAATGTGAATGCCTTTTATATATATATATATATATATATATATATATATATATATATATATATATATATATATATAAACTATCCAGTAATCTTAAAAACTTAAGAAAATATTGTAAGCAATCTAATATTTTATTGAATTTTTGGTACTTTGGCTTTATATTCTAACTTACAAAAATGCTTGATGAGATGTTAGAAAATTACAAACAAATTTTAACTTTACTTTATTTTTGGATAATGTCACATTTGGACATCCATATTTACAAATCTCAACATATTTACACACACACACAAAATAAATTCAAAATTCTTTTTAAAATATTGGGAGTTGTTGAATTATAGTAAGCTTTTGCATTTATGATTAGTAAATACAGTCTTAATTTAATAACAATATCTCTTGATCACTACAAATTAAAACAGAATTTAAAAAAATTAAATGTTTATAATTTATTCTAATTTAAAAAAAAAAAAAAAAATGAAAACAATTCTTTTAAAAATTCATTATTCATAAAATTTTTTTTTCTTAAGACAATAGTGTCCCTGATATATTTTATACATGAAAGTAATTAAATTTTTTTCTAATTAAATAATGTCTTAGTTTTATTGCATTTTTTTATTTTATGATTCAGAGCATATTTTCTTTAACTTGGGATCCTGTTTAACAAATAGAAAATGTAAATTCTCCAAGGACTTGTCCTTATAACTAATATAAACATTAATCATTACAAAAAGAAATTTCTTGAAATTTCATAAAATTAAATTAAGTGGTGGTTAACAGATGTAAAAAAAAACAAAAAAAAACAACATTTTATGAGAAAGAAACATTTCTAAAATAATTTCATTTATTTGTAAATAAGTCCCGAAAGTTTCATTAAAATCTGATTTTTGCAAGAATTTCCAAATCAGAGGTGTTTTGCACTGCAAAAGATACTAAAATTTCCCATACTAATTTATGGTGACCCAGAGACACAAAAAAAATTTAACCAAAATTTTGAAGGGTTGAAAAAAGGATTGAAAAATTTAATTTAATAATACAAAAATCCTTTTGTCTTTATTTTTAATAATAAAGATTTTGACAATTGAACTTTCTTTTTATAAAGTTTTGGGAACTTTTTCATCATGTATATTCATCATTTAGTGAATCTTTGGGTATGTGTGTGTGTGTGTGTGTGTGTATATATATATATATATATATATATATATATATATATATATACACACACACACACACACACAGACAGATGTTCACCCAATACAAGTGGAATTGGTGAGTCAAGTTCTGACCTTGTCTGCTGCTTTGGATTTGGCATTTTTCCCCTTGGAAAAGACATGAATCCATCTCTTTTCCCTTTAGCTGTGGGTTAAATAGTAAGGTAGAATGGATTCTCTGGCTTTGAATGGGAGTCAATCTAACGAGGAATAATCTAAATACAAAATTGAAGAAGGCAATAGAAAATTACTCTATTACCTTTCCCAAGAAGTCATGGCAGTTCACAGATTAAGATTGCCTAGGGATATGAAATACTGATTTTCTCAGCAGACAAGACCTATTCACTTGAAGATTGTTATACCACTCTTCCTACACTATTTTGTTGTACTCAGAAGGTTTATGACCATATCACATTGAAACACTTGTCTGACCACTGAACTTATGCAACATCGAACCTGCTCAATACCTAGATGGGTGACTGCTTAGGAATACCAGATGCTGTAAACTTGGATGTACAAGTGGTGTAGTGGATAATGACTTGGAATTGGAAATCAGTGAGTTGAGTTCTAATTCCATTTCAGATTGTTATATTCACTTATGTGCAAATACCCTTACGAATGGTATCAGTCCACCTCTATCCCCCCAGCTATGGGTTAAATAGTGGTACTTGTATCAGTTAATCATTATTATACCACCAAAATTCTTAATTTCAAAATGTTTTCTGGCTTTAAATAACCTGCAAAAGATTAATAAGCTGTAATCTGATCTGAGAGAAATACTCAAAATATAAAAAGTATGTTACATTTCAGTGTGAATCCTTTTCTAACTACATTGATTTTTTTTGTTTCTCCCCCCTTTTTTTTTTTTTTTTTTTTTTTCACAATTATGTCTTCATGCATGACTGCCATACAAATTACCCAATTATTTCAAAATGAAAATATGTTTGTATACCCAATTAATTTTTTGTTGGCTTACAGAATATTTTCATTCAGATGAAAAGAGCCTATTATTCAGTTTCAATGGGAAATATTTAAATAGAGAACATTCTTTGCAGTTTGAAAAAAATGTCAGTAACAACATCGACATCCATCTGTTAATCATAAGCAAAAAGTTAAACTAATAATGTAACGTAAAAATAAACTACAAAAGTTAAATTTAAGAGAAACATTTTCTTTTTAAGAACCATTTACCACCGAGCCCCAAATATTCCAAGTATCATTATGCAAAACGTAATTAAAACAAAATATATCAAATTATTAGGTTGGTGCAAAAATAATGTCGTTTTAGAAAACGACATTATTTTTGCACCAACCTAATATTACCTATTGCTTTGATCTATTTCCATTTTCAATAAGCTTTTTCAAACATATCTTTTAAAACATTTTAATAATTATCATAAAACACTTTTGGAGCATTTTTTTTCTTTTTTTTTTTTTTTTTTTTTTTTTAAATCTGGCCATAACATCTACATACCAATCCTTAAGTAGAAAGTTTATAAAATTGCATAAAAGCAATAATTAATAATAATAGTAATGTGGGCCAAGTGCTTAGAAAGTTAGTATTCTAACGATAAGGCCCAGGTTTGAATCTTTGCATGGTTGATTTGACTTCTTGATAATATCAGCCAATGGAAACTATCCTAGCAAATTACATCATTGAGATGTGCCTAAAAACCATACCATGAGTTGACCCTAGCTTTGCGGGTAAAATTGGGCAGATGAAACTATTTGGAAGCTGTCCATGGTTTGTGTTAACATAAAGACAAACAAATCATCATGACTGAGGGCATGAGTGTACTGGCCTTGTTCAAAATGGTGATTATACCAAATGATGCACTCTCTCCTAGAAACTGTAACTAAGATATACTCAGCATAGTTGAAGTAAAAATTAGCTCTGTTGATGTTGAACAAACACAAAATGTGCCTGTGCAGGCATCTGCAACAGGGATTGGCTAGATACCCTAGCAAACAGGCATATCTTCAAGTTTTACACTGAAAAATATTGGTTTAATATAACTGATTTGAGTGGTCAGTCACTGCTTTCATTAGTTTCCAATTTGATCTTAAAATTAATTAGTAACCTAACAAAGTTATAAAAGCTTTTAAGGGTGAAGAAAACAAAATAGGCATAATTTTTAAATTGAAAAACATTTTGAAGAGATTTTCTTAATTATTTAAAAATAACCTTGTATACCCAATTTTCACAGAATTTGGTTAACACAAACAATCTCATAAAAGACATGAATAGCACCATTATCAATCACAAAGGCTCTCAAAGCAAGGTACTGAATTATCTGTGTGCAAAGCACTCAGTCAACTGCTGGGGCAGGGGTGGGAGCTCTTAGATTGCACCTGACATAGTGCCACTAACTTTATAATCTGAGGCACATCAAGTAGCAAAAACGAGGATGGGAAGGAAACTTGATTTTTCATACAAAATTCTTTAATCTGCCAATCCACAAGATTTATTGACAGAGGCAATTCCAGGCACTTCTTCAAAAGTGAGATAAAAAAAAAAAAAAAAAAAAAAAAAAATGGCAGGGGCACAAATTGTTTATACATGCAATATTAGAAAACAGATGGAAGAATTAATTGCTAGAATAATATTTTACAAAAGTCAGGACTGATTCAAATTTTGAAATTTTACAAAAATGTAACTCCTAAATTATATTAATATTCTGGGGGATGATGTAAATAAACATTGAAATACTAACAAACTTAACTAACATTTAATTAGTGATTATTTACAATTCTGTTTTTCAGGTTTAATTTTATCCTTTATGAAATTGTTTGATGGTCAGAGCTTAAAAATTTTGTAAACATTTTTAAGAGGAAATGATGTAAATAAACTTTAAATGCTAACAAAATTTATCCCACTTTATTATTTGATAATCAACTACAATTATTTCTTGTGGCTATTAGTCTTTATATCTTAAAATTATTTCTCAACTTGAAAATTCCAGTGTAAAAACTAAAGTATGATGTCTTTTTTGGCCTTCTATGTTTACAAAGCTTAATTAACCTTGTCCTGATGGACCAGCCAAATCTGATAAGTGAAACATGTTTAGAATGTTAATTGGTCATAGAGGGATATATACTATTCAGTCAGTCCAAGCAATATGGCTGCTTCTATTTAAGAGTGACCTACTTCAAAATTACTAATTTACTTTGTGGTTTTTCATGGATACATGATCAAATTTCAATATCATGATGACCAGTCAGAGACTTATAAAAATGCAGCCTTCTAGACTAATTTGAAATAAATGGGGAAATAAATGAATTTTAACTTAAATGATGACTTGGACTTTTACAGCTCAAGCAATTGCACAAGCCTCAAATCTTGCCTATTCTATTGCATTCAGCGGAAAAAAAAAAGAAAAAAGAGTAGGTATTCATGAGTAAAAACACCTCTATCTTATAACCAGAATAATATTGTGTGTGTTAGTAGGATGTAGAATAGTATCCAAAACAAAAGTGGATATAATGGGACAAAGTGGAAAAGCTTTTATGTTTTGACCAACATGTGTTAGGTTTGTTGTGTTCAGGTTGAAATGAAAGACAAAATTGTGTGCAAGGAAAATGCATTGGGATTTTTGAGGCAAAGTGGGTCAATAAATTAAATGACTTCATTAGATCTGACAACTAGAAACTAGGAAGTTTATATATATATATATATATATATATATGTGTAATAAAAAGGCTTAAACACTAATATTCCATGGTCATAATTTATTCCATTAGAATCGTAAATACGATCTATTTCATCAGACCTACAAATTCAAAAAGAAAACAGAAAAGAATAACTCCGGAAATAAAAATAGAATTTAGAGAGTGTAAGTGTGAGAGTGTGGGATGAATGTTAGAGCTAAAGAGAGGGGTAACATACGAGAGAAGGTGGGAGATTAAAACTTAACAGAGAGGGGTTTTTTTTTAACTAGAGGTGAGTGGAAGGGGGAAATATGAATGTTGTCGGATGTCTAATACATTAAAGATACATTTCATGGTGACATACACACACCATAGACGATCTAATGTTAAAGATCAGAATAAGAGGGAGGGAGAGAAAAGGAAAGAAGTGGTGAGGGAGAGAGATGGGGTGGGGGAAACTAAAATTGAAGGACATTTACTGAAAGGGCTGCTGTGTAATTGAGAAAATTTGACAAAATTAATATCAACTACAGGTTACAAATCAAATATAAACATATAAAGAATAAATATAACGATTATCTAATTTAGCAAGGACCTATAATTTTATGTTCAAAAACACATGCGAATACACACATACACAATAATATATACACGTATATACATACATACACATAGGCGTATACACATATACATACAAATGCACACATATACACATATATCTGATTCAATATGTTAGCTCTATCTCTGATACTGAGCGCTTTCTAATAAGTACTGCGCATATAATATACAAATAATTATATATATATATACATATATATATACATATATCAAAGATAAAAATCAAGATGAACTGTTGAATCTTCGTAATGAGATATTTTCTAAATGTAGACATAAGAAGAGATTCAAAACATAAACACCGTTTTGTAACTTTCTGTCATTTATGTCAGTTCCATCTTGGTTCAAAACATCGGGCATGACATTTTAACGGAATGACTATTATGTTTATTTTGTTTATCTCTATATAGATCATTGTGTGTTTTTGTGTTGCGCTATGGTGTTTTTTTTTTTTTTTTTTTTTTTTTTTTTTACGCCCAAATTGTTGAAATTTTACTTAGTTCTTAAATTCTAATTTATATGTATGTATTTGTACGTATTTGTATGAATGTGGGTATATGTGTATATATAAATTGTTGAAATTTTACTTATTTAGTTTTTAAATTCTAATTTATATGTTGTATTTGTATGTATGTGGGTATATATATATATATATATATATATATGTGTGTGTGTGTGTGTATGTGTGTGTATGTATGTATGTATGTACTTGACTACGGGTATATGTAGGTATATATTTAGGGGTGTGTGTATTTGTATATATGTGTATGTATATGTATGGATGTGTGTGTATGTGTATATATTCATGTATACGTATGTGGGTGTAGGTATATATAGGAGAATATATATGCAGGGATGTGTGTATATGTATATATATATATATATATATATGTATATATATGTATGTATATGTATGTGTGTGGGTGTGCGTATGTGTTGGTGTATATATGTACCCATATGTATGTATGTGTATATATATGTGTGTATGTGGGTATAGATGTGCGTGTATATGTGTATGTATGTATAGCTAAACGGATAGATATAGGGATACATTGTTTTTTTTTTTTGTTTTTTTTAATTGGTTAGAAATGTAAGGTTTTAGGTATATATGTTTATGCGCATGTTCATATGTACAAGTGTGTGTAAATGGGTAAGGAGTGGATGCCTATGAATGTATGTGTGTATATGTAGGTATATGTGTGTACATTTTTGTATGTATATATATGTATATATATATATATACATATATATATATATATATGTGTGTGTGCGTATATATATCTGGTTTTTGTATGTGTGTGTATGTATATATGTGTATGTGGGTGCATGTGTATTTATGTATATGTATGTGGAAAATGTGTGTATAGGGTATAGGTGGATATACGTGTATATATGTGTGCGTATGTATATGTATGTATATGTATGTGTATGTGTGTATGTATTTATATGTGTTTGTGTGTGTACATGTATATGTGTGTATGTGTATATATATGTATATATGTGTGTGTGTGTGTGTGTGTGTGTAGTATATACATGTATGTATGGTTTTGCATGCGTTTTGAACATAAAAATATAGGTCCTCGCCAGATTAGATAATCTTCATATTTATTGTTTATAATATTTTATTTGTAACCTGCAGTCGATATTATTTTTGTCAAATTTTCTCAATTACACAGCGTCCCTTGCAATTTTAATTTCACCCGCCCCATCTTTCTTCCCCACCACTTCCTTCCTTACCTCTCCCTCCTTCTTTAAGATTTGATCGGCCATGGTGTGTGTATTGTCACGTCGATGTGTATCCTTATACTGTTTTAGACATCCGTCAACAGTCTTTTTCCCCCTTCCACTCACACCTAATTTTAAATAAAACTCTCTCTGTTAAACCCCTCTCTTATAAACTAACATTCGTCCCACACTCTCATAATTACTCTCTCTCTAAATTCTATTTTTATTTCCGGAGTGGGTTTTTTTCTGTTTTCTTTTTGAATTTGTAGGTCTGATGAATTGGATCGTATTTACGATTCCAATGGAATAAATTATGACCATGGAATATTAGTGTTTAAGCCTTTTTATTACATATATATATATATATATATATATATACACATACATACATACACACTTTATTTTAGGATAATCACATCAACATGAGTATAATGCTACATAAATGCAATCATGTTTCAATGCATACCAACACATCTCATCAGGCATTAATAAATGATTGAGTAAATTACTAATGCCTGACGTGTTGGTATGCATTGAAACATGATTGCATTTATGTAGTGTTATACTCATGTTGATGTGATTACCCTGAAATAAAGAATATAGCTCTACTTTTGTACTGAGCCCTCTTTTAAATTAATGTTATGAATGTTGGAATTTATATTCAGTTCGTTCTCATTTCACACAGACACACACACACACATATATATATATATATATATATATATATATATATATATATATATATATATATATATCTCTCGAGTAATAGAGAGGTTAATGCATGTAGATAGCTCAAAGATAGAATTTTGAATTAATTAAATCTAGAAAAAATTAATTCCAACAAAATCAAGAATTAGCAATATTGGAATTTGGTATTTAACATGTTGACTGCCATGTCACCATATATTGATGAAATGCCATTTCAGTTTGCACAGTGTCTCCAGATACAGGTGACAGTTATATTTCCATTTTAAGTTGCTTTGACAAATGCCTATTTCTATATAAAAGCAATGTTTGTCACTTCCTGTGAATATTTTGAGAAAATGCTTGACACTCAACTTTTCTTAACTTTTAACTGGATTCTTTATTAATGGTTCTTTATTTGCCATGAAGCAACTAATTGTTAGAAAATAATGTAGATTATTTGAAAAATTCAATAAAGAGTATTATGCACACAAGTGAAAATGAAAGTAAACAGGACCATTAGATGCTGACATGGCTTCTGAGGTTAGGAAATAACTTTGGCCACTATTTTCTCAAAAAAAAAATATTAACAGCAAAACCTTTTATTGATACCCAACATATTCTTTTACAAAATATTAAAAGTAAAAAATACTAGTCCCACATGACCCTATACTGATTTTGAGTTGGCAATCAATGTATTAAGGAAGAGAAAATTGAGATGATAAATATTTCTGTTATCCATGTATTTGGAGAATACATATCAAGATCATTGTCTTTGTAAACTCCAGACAGAATTCATTTGTTGTGAAATAAATATTTGTGTTAGAAGGCAAATACAATTGAAATCAGATCAGAGTCTCTCTCTCACTAATATTAGGTTGGAGCAAAAATAATGTCGTTTTCTCACATATGTTACTATGTGAGAAAACGACATTATTTTTTGCACTAATCTCATGTAGCCCAGTACACTAAATACAAAGAAACAAAACTTGTTTTACTTCATTTTTTTTTTTTGTACAGAGTTTTATCTGTTTTAATTTTTCATAAAAATTCCAGCAATTATAGGTCATTTTAGATATTGCTATTGTATTTTTTACTCTTGATTTAAAATCAAAATTTATCCATATAGGAATTTAAGCATGTTCAAAGAAATGCATTTAAACACATTAATAATGCAGTAGACAAATTAAATAAAAATTTATCAAGTATCTCTTTAATTAGCAGTTTTGACTAAAGATTATTAGAATTTATAGACATTTTTTTTAATCTTAATACTTTTTTATATTTTTATTTGATTTTCTGAAAGAATGTTGTCCTTTCCCACTCCCAATGCACTAAGTTCTTTTGTATGAATTTCAAGAGGAAAAAAAATAAATAAATAAATAAATCACCCTTTTGATGTTATATGCTTAAAGATTTAAAAGAATATATGCTGAGAAAAGAATATATATAAAAAAAATCCAAGTTTGATATATTTCTTTAAAAGCACTCTGAAATTCCAAAGGATGCAAAAGAATCTTATTCTTTTGCAGTTACCTTACCACCTCCCTTCTCACAGACAGAAATTGCTTTTAAGAAAATATCCCACTTTCACACACACTAGTTTTTGCTTGTTTGCAATTGATGGTTGAAATTCTCCACAGAGACAGCAAAAGTCAAAGAGAAATAAAAGCGTTAATGCAATGACTTTTTTTTATCAAAGCACCCTCTCCCAACACCACTACCAAACAAACATACAGACACCCAGGAGAAGATTTTGTCACCAAAACCGGGGAGTGTCTTAAAAGACTAAACTGGATTATTTTTAGAAACCCAACTGCAAAGATGGAAATGAACTATCAATTTGCAGTTTTTTGGGGTTTTTTTTTCTTTTTAAACATTTCTGTTTAAAAAAAAAAAGTAAAGAGATAAAATCAAGGAAATCCAGTTTCATTTTAAAATGGAAACTCTTGAAAGAAATAGAAACTCTTGAAAGAAAAAGAAATAGAAACTCTTGAAAGAAAAAGAAATAGAAACTCTTGAAAGAAAAAGAAATAGAAACTCTTGAAAGAAAAAGAAATAGAAACTCTTGAAAGAAAAAGAAATAGAAACTCTTGAAAGAAAAAGAAATAGAAACTCTTGAAAGAAAAAGAAATAGAAACTCTTGAAAGAAAAAGAAATAGAAACTCTTGAAAGAAAAAGAAATAGAAACTCTTGAAAGAAAAAGAAATAGAAACTCTTGAAAGAAAAAGAAATAGAAACTCTTGAAAGAAAAAGAAATAGAAACTCTTGAAAGAAAAAGAAATAGAAACTCTTGAAAGAAAAAGAAATAGAAACTCTTGAAAGAAAAAGAAATAGAAACTCTTGAAAGAAAAAGAAATAGAAACTCTTGAAAGAAAAAGAAATAGAAACTCTTGAAAGAAAAAGAAATAGAAACTCTTGAAAGAAAAAGAAATAGAAACTCTTGAAAGAAAAAGAAATAGAAACTCTTGAAAGAAAAAGAAATAGAAACTCTTGAAAGAAAAAGAAATAGAAACTCTTGAAAGAAAAAGAAATAGAAACTCTTGAAAGAAAAAGAAATAGAAACTCTTGAAAGAAAAAGAAATAGAAACTCTTGAAAGAAAAAGAAATAGAAACTCTTGAAAGAAAAAGAAATAGAAACTCTTGAAAGAAAAAGAAATAGAAACTCTTGAAAGAAAAAGAAATAGAAACTCTTGAAAGAAAAAGAAATAGAAACTCTTGAAAGAAAAAGAAATAGAAACTCTTGAAAGAAAAAGAAATAGAAACTCTTGAAAGAAAAAGAAATAGAAACTCTTGAAAGAAAAAGAAATAGAAACTTTGGTAAAATCTTCTAAATTAGAATATTAATCTAAAATGCAACTTTGTCAGTAATAACTTGTTCTTAAATGGTCTTCTAGAGATTGCCTGCACAAAACAGACAACCTGTAAGGTGAACAGGTTATCAACAATTTTGGAATTGACTATCAGTAAAATTCCTTGTAAGAGGAGGAAATCTTTATAAGCATTTTTGTCATGAGGTTCAGGGAAAGGGACAAATTGGCTTCCCTTAGTCAAGGTTGATTAGAATTCTATAGAGAATATCAAATGTCAATGATAATGCAGGTTTCATGTATGTGGGTTTTACACTATCAAGGCTAACTGGGATAGTGTGAGGCCTTTTATAGCATTTCTTTTTTATCATCAAAAAAGCTATCAAAATGTGTGTGTGAGAGAGAGACATCTTACAACTGAATAAGAAAATTTTTTTAAAAATGAAGGAAAACCTTTTTAAATCATATCCTATGATAGCCGTATAAATAGTCATGGGTGTGGGAGAACCTATGACTAAACATACTAATAATTTTCAAGGTAAGTTTGTTAATCATTGCTACACACCCAACATTTCATGATAACAAAAATAAGAGTGAAATGATGAATTCTTCTGATAAAAAGATTTTCAAAAGGGGATTTTTTTTAAGTGAAGTAAATTTTATAAACCAACCCTGAAAAATGTTTACTGAATGCAGACATTTCTCTCATCTCCAACTATGTTACATTTTTATTTTTATTAGTGATGGAGAGCAACAGAATAGAATCAGGGAATCCAATTAAAATTTAACCTTAAACTTTCAGGAATCAGACATTTTTGAGCAAGAGAGTTCAGAAAAACCAAAAATAAAAAAATATAAAAATAAAGAGATTTTATAACTAAAACATTTTGGTGCTATGCACTACAGCAAAATCATAATTTTCATTTCATGAGCAAAAAAATAAAAATAACAGATTTTCCAGATTAACTCTACTTATTAAAATTAAGGGATTTTATATGAATCCTTCCTTTACATTTTTTCAACACCAAAACAATATCATGTCATTACTGAGCTTAACAAAAACAAAGCCATTACAATTGAATTTCTCTCTACCTCTTGTCCTTATCTTGGCCATATTACATGAAAGGTCATGAATTTCTGAAAAACACTTAATAACATTACTTAAAAACACTTAGTATCAAATTGTGGGTTCCAAAATGTCCAAGACGGCAAACTTATTGATGTCACTATCATACTAACATGACATGATTAATCTGTGTTTATCCTAACTCTAATCCTTTTAATCATAATCCTATCATTGACCATCGCTAAAGAAGATGGAGAAAAAAAGATGTACAAATCTTCTGTATAACTATAATCCAATATAACTATAGTAATCCAAGAAAAACGAAGAAATGAATCCAACTATTTTTAAAGCATTTCAAATCTTGAAAAAAAAAAAAAAAAAAAAAAAAAGAGCAAAATAATGACATTGATTTAAATTTTGATTAAAAAAGTGGCATTTATGAATTAATCAATTTTAATCAAAACATCTTCAAAAAGGTGGATGAAGGTAAATGAAATGAAAAAAAAAAATTACATTACATCTTAACAAAATAAAATTGTTTTTTAGTAAATTAGTAGCTTATTTGATTTAGTACTTTTTGAAAGTAGAATAATAATCTTTATAAACATGCAAGTTATCAATTCTTTTTTTTTTTTTTGGGTGGTGGTGGAGCCTTTTATACAGCTAATGTAAACCTATATTTTGTTTCTTTTTATGAATTTTTAAAACTCTTTACTGTTAGACTTTGTAATAAAAAATATAAACTATAAAATCTGAATCCATATTTCTCTCAAATTCTGATAGCTTCAAAATTAAATGATTATTTATTCTGCTTTAGAAATTGATGGAAATACAATTTGAAAATGATATTAAAAAAATGAGAGAAGGTATATAAACAGGAGTCAACTCAGAAGAAATCTAGAATTGAGAATAGAAGAGAACAATTAGAAAGAGCTCAGAATTGAAGCAGATTAAAAAGCTTGGGATTAAGTGGTTGTGTAGCTGGTATTAGTAAGAGCTGATGTTATCACACCACCCACTGACACTTCTATGATTGGTAGAGGTTGGTACTGTGCCTTCATTCTGTTGATACAGAAGCACTCCCTTGCTTGTTTCCCTAAGCCTGAGGGAAATACACTGCAATATTCCCCAATCTCTCACAAGTGTAGCACATTACTTTCAATTTCAGTTGCTCATTACAGTCTTTAATTAGGTGCAATCCCTGACATCATTAGCACCTAACACTCAATGATCCCATATGACCATTGTTTCTTTTGGCTCTGTGCTTTATGCAATCACTGCCACTGTTCTGGGCTCCTGAAGTCATTTTGCAGAGGTCCATCTCTTCTACACCAGGCACTTGTTACAGTGCCACAGATATGTCACCCAGGAAGCCCATCACGAAAACTAGTTTTGCCATCCGATTCAGTCATTTCCTCTTCATATTCTGCCAGCCCTGCCAACCTTTTGGCATTATTGGTGTAGACGTCCACTAATTCCCCAGTCCATTTCACACTCTTAGAATGAAGCGTGTCCTATTGAACTTACTTAAATACAGAATATGTATAAGGGAAGATAATCCATACCACAAATATAAACATTTAGAAGGTATATTTGTTTGAGTAGGTATCTTTGATTTTTTTAAATTAGTTTCAGGTACAAAAATAAACAAGAGATATGCCTGCATTTTTTAAATAGGCCAATTGAACCTTGCTTTGCTGTAAGGGCTTCTGGTAGCTTAATGATAAAACATGACTTGGAATATAAGTGGATGTGTACTTGTTTTATGTTCACAGAGAAAAATTCCCAAAGAAAGATGTGCATTTTGCTGTAATGGCTTCCTATAGCTTAACAGTAAAGCATGCCTGGCTTTAAGGTGGTTTCACAGATTCACAAACAGGATTCTTGTAGAGAGACTTTTCTTTAATAATACCCAAAACTAGTAGATATTAATTTCACTGTTAAAAAGAAGACAAAATGATGTCTACTCAAACATGTACACTCAATAAATATAACATTTATTGTAATAAGAAAGTAAGTAAATCTTAGGGGTTTTAAGAGAGAATTTTTTTATATCAACTATAGAAGAAGTTTATCACTTGTCATCATTTACATTCAACTTGGTTAGAGTAGTAGAAGGTGGGTATATGGCCATACCCAGTTATACTACGTTACCTCCAAGTTAGTATTCAGGTTTGATTCTTTAAGAACTCTTCAATCTGTTTAATTTCTTGAAAGTAACTGTCTTAGTTCTTTTTCCACATTTATTCTAATATTCATTAGATGCAATCAAGCTGTTCATCACACCCTCACATACCATTCTATATCAGACCTTTTTATATTTAACTATCAAGTCACTTTGGGGTTTTCCTCACTCCACATGAGCAGTTAACCACCCACTTTGTCACATCCGGATTTCTTACAAATGTTTATATCAAACTGTAGTTCTTTCCAAGAAATGCTGCCAGTGAGAAGACAGTTAAAATTATATATTATTTGCTCTTATATCTAATGTATCCTTAATAAGTGTAATGGAGAATTGGGGCAACCTGACAAGAGACCCAGAGTTGTTTGTGTGTGGCACAGTAAGCACCAAAAGTTATGTCCGCTTTCACAATTGGCTGTTGAGAGAGGACATTCTACTTAGAGTAGATGGCACTAACAAAATTTGCATATGAATGATATGTGTGAGGTATTAGCCAATAGTCAGGGAGTGAGAGAGCTATATAACACCAGAATTTTCTCAGTCAGGTTGCAGTGCTCGTGACATACTAACCATAAGAGTTTTGCATGAAACTGTGGAATTAGAGTTTATATTTACTTAGAAAACCAGACAAGACAAACACTATAATATGTTCCAAAATTTGCTTTGCAATGTACATAGTTTATAACAACCACAACTATTAATACTGTAAACTTTTCCTATAATCTAATGCATTCCAATTTAGTCATGTAAATCAGTCACATTAATATGATTAACTTAACTATTACTAATTAAATATTAATATACTTATGATTAACTTAACTATTACTATTATTAATATACTTAAGATTAACTTAACTATTACTATACTATTTTTTCATGATTCAGTTGTCAGTCTCAAGAGATAAAAAACAAAATTAACTTAAACCAGGCAATGTAAGTTTATCTGTCAGTTAAGAAAACATGAATGATCTTAATAGTCAAGCATTTTCAAGTGATATTAATTCTTTAAAAAAAAATAAATAAATTGGTGAAAAGTTTTCTCTTTGGATTTTCTTTTTGGTTTTACATTCAAATGGGTTACTTTAATATGAAATGGAAAACAATTGACAATTTTAGTTTCCAAGAAACAATTTTTTTTTTTCAGGAGAACAAAAAAAAAATTATTTTTCTAAGTAGACAATAATTAGAATTCTACTTTATAGTTATTAAAAAGGGAGTCATAGACATATGCCAAGATGAAATAATGAGACAGTTATCTTAGTCTTATCAAGATAGCCGTTCATTGAACTCCAGCAGGAGTAGTTTTGTCCAACACCACAAATTGCTACAAAACCTAAACCGAAAAAATTTGAGTCATGTTCTTAAATAGCTTCATGAGATCAAGAGTTTCATATGGATGCCATGCATGGTGCTGAACCTATTCAGAAATATTTAAACTGTCATCTGTATACAACTGCTTCTGCAGATCAATGGTGAAAAAGGCTTTAAGCAACTAAAGTCTTGGCAAAGATCATCCTGCTTTGAACATTGCAGACTGGCACTACAGAATAATAAAAGTAACCATGTCACTTGAGGACTACCAACAGCAGCAACGACTAAAATGAATGTCACATGTACACATGTAATTCTAAGAGAAAATAATGACAATCTAGATGTGGACACTCCACACTACTTCAAATAAAAGGTTAGAAAGGAAACACTCCTCAATACTGGAAAGAGTGATAACAGTTATAGGACTTGAAAACCTATTTTTCTGAATAAATTGTTTTAAGAGAAAGATTTTATAAATTTCAGCCAAAAGCAGTAATAGCTGCTCGGTTAATGAATGCCAAATGACTAATATTGTTATTACCACCATCTCAAATTCGCTGGAGTTATGTTCTTATGATAAAAGTACTTAATGAAGATAAAAAGAAAATGAGGATAGTGTATATTCTGAAGAAAAGCGAACTTTTATTGAACATAAAAAAAAAGAACCAAATTAAATGCATTTATTAGAACACAAGAATGGAGTGTGTAAATATTGTATCAAAAGACAACAGTGACTGGAAGATTAGATTGCAGGACACAATGAGTAAACTTGACTACTTCATTTCAAAATAAGATTCATCTCCTGTTTTTAGTTGCATGTAGATTATTAATGTCTAGGCTCCAGGGAAGAAATGCTTTACCAGATTTTGGCTGCCATTTTTGGAAGGAGGCACTGGTTAAAAGGTTAATCTGAATGGGCAATTTGGAAAACCTGACTTAATCATGTGAAATTTATTACTCATTGTATCAATCAGTTTCTGACAACCATATTTATCCTCCTTCAATAGGATAAAAATATTTTTATTTTGTTACTGTAAATCTCTCTCCATCTTTGTGGATTTCTTAAAGTTTAAAAATTTTTTCCTACTCATTCCAATCATTGTCTTTACCTCAAACTTCTCAGCCATCATCACATCTTAACAGTTTCTCTTCTCTTTTGATCACATTTCTGTCACGTGGGAGAGAGCTTGGCTCCTTTACTGAGAGTTTGTGAATCACATGATTGAAAAGACTATTGATGATTAATGACAAGAAAAAAAGCTGCACCATTGTATAGTTATTGTTCTTTTCCCTTCTATATTCATCCGTGAAAACAAGTTCATTACAGTTTCTACAAAAGACTTGTTGATATAATGATACAAACAATAGCATCTGTGTCTGGCCAGGTGCACATCTGACCTTTTCCAGGCTTGGCAGAATGACTATCAAAGACAATCAACCAACTAGTAGAATCCAACTCCAGTTGGCAAATACAGGAATGGAATATTTCTATTGAATTAAAAGCATAACTGTGTATTTTATCTTTCGTCTTTTTAATAAAAGATAGTCTGATATTTTTTTTCTTGTGCAGTGCCTTCTTGATTTCAAGGACTTGTCTTGCAGAATTTTTTTATCAATGGCCTAGAAGATTAAAATGTTGGTATCAATAGAAACAGGACTGTATCTTTATGTGACTCAATTAAAAGGATCTCTTTTTAAAAATGTATCATATTCTAATAATTTCTTTTCTCATTTTTCATACCTGTGGAACCCCCTTCTAATTTCTTGCTTCCTTGCCATGTACAATCTTAAAAAATTTAAATGTAATGCCAATTGCCATCTTCTGTTTTCCTGAATCTTGTTCTTTTACTGTCCTTTCTCCTCACTAAAGTCTTCTCATTCTCTTTCACTCCCAATAACCCCTTGCACTTTAGTGGCATGCCTTGCTTGGAATGAAATGATTTTTAAAAAAATAAATAAATAAAAATAAACTATGAGATTGAGGAATTTTATAACCTCTTCTCCAGATAAATTATTCATCTTTTCTTGTAGAAAAAAAGAAAAAAGGATTTTACAAGCATTTCTACTTTAATCAAGAGGTAGTGGTAACAATATTTTTTTCTAAGAATGTGTACTGGAATAGATTCCCAAAAACAGAGCTTCCAAACAATTTTGCTACACTTGTTGGCAACTGCACTATTGTAGATGCTATAAACATTTCCTGAACTACTGCTGGCAGATGTAAGGGGCCTCATGAGGACTGAACTCATTACACTAGAAAATGGGTTGTGTAACTGACAAATACTATTGTACTTGTATTTCAATAACAAAATATTTATCATTTATATGTAAATTGAAACAAATATGATTTAATCCAAGAAAATAAAATAAGGAACACTATAAATCATTATAGTTAGTGGAACATTTCAATGTCTATATCCATTAACTTCTATTTTTGTACCTGGAACATAAACAAAGAAAATTAATTAAGAAAAAGTAATCCATTGTCTTATTCCTAAAGAGAGAGAGAGAGAAAAAAAAAATTAATGTTTGATTAAAAAATTCCATTTGAGTTATCTCCCTTCGTTATTGCTATTTTCATTTGTTTCCTTCCTTGTTAACCCTGCGGATTCTTTAACAGTTATTCTAAGTTATTTTTGATATTCCAGAAAGCCTAGAATTTGTTCTTGATTTCTATCTGAAATTCAGTAATGTTCTTTCTGACCTTATAAGGATATGTTTTCTTTCTGAGAATCATCTTGTTTCTCTTAATTTCAAAATCAGATTTCACTTTGCAAGTTAGCATTCTATAATCAATTCCTATATTAACTTTATTTATGACAGTTACATCTTTAATGGTACAAGCTTTGTCGGTAAGTCCCATTAATGCCTACAACATAAAAGGTAATGTTGTTCAGTTCCATCATGTCAATTCACTTTGTAATCTTCAGCTCTGTTTTTAACATTATTATATAGGTATTGCCAAAAAAATAAAAAAAGCTTTCTTGATGATTTCATTTTAGTTTTAATTCCAATACATTCAATTTAATATTTCCAAGATACTTTGCTGTATTTAAAACTGAATTTAAATTGATTTGAATATATTTTTTTTTTTGAAATTGCTAAAAACTAGCCATACTGACAAATCTCTCAACACAGTATAATTCCCTTTATTAAAAAATCTGTCAAAAATAAAATATACTTTTCTGAAACTTTAAGAAAGATTAACTGATTTAAAGTTTAATTTGAATTAAAACAAATATTAATTACTTTAAAATATCACAGAAAAGTGTACGTAAGATTGACATTGTGAAAGAACAGAGTGCAACAATAACAACAGGAAAAAGATGTTTAGATTTTAATATGTGAAAAACAAATAATTGTAAGGATTTAACCAAATATTAATTTCATATATGCATTTTTTAACTGGATAAATTAGTGCTTGTGTGTATTATTATTAGATATAACAGTCAATACTTATCAAAGATTGACTTAAGAGTTTTTGTAATTTTTCTAACACTTATCAGAAAATTTGGGAGGTGGGGGACTCATTCTTGTCGAAGGTCCTGATGCCTGATAGAAAAATTACAGAACTCTTGAGTCTACACAAAAAAAGTATTAAATCTCATTAGTCATTTAGAAAAAGAAACAACTGGCAGAAGGAGAAAAGAATGTATAATCTCTAAATGAGGATGTTAAACTGTATTATTTTTTAAGATAAAGCTAAAATCTTGAATCATATGGCATAGATTGATAATCAGAGTAAAGAGAAAAAAGCAGCTTCAAATATCCGAACATATTGAAAAGTTAAAAGCCACAATGGAAGTAGATTAAAAGAAAAAAAAATAAGGTAAATGTTCAGGAATTTATTTAAGCTATTAATTTAATATATTTTAAAGATTGAAAATCATAGCAACCATTAAGCATGTTCAGATCAATATAATGCTTTTAAAACAAAAGCTTTGATTGGTTGATTTTATCACACATGTCACAGCTAAGAAGTCCATCCATTGTAGAATTTTAAAACTACTGTCACTAAAAGGCATCTTGAATTACAAATTAAGCTGAATAATTTTTAAAGAGTGTATCAAAAAACTTGAGATTTATCAAGCTTACTTTAATATAGTGCAGGTTGAAATGAAAAAAATTTACAAAAAATGCAGTAATCTTCCAAATGGGGAAAATTTGCATGCCTTGGCTATTTTAAATCTTGGCTTTTAACAAAGATTTGAATGCTAACCACTGATAAGAAAGACAACTGTCTCACTCACCAAGCAATCCAACATAAGTAAAGATATTGAAATATTAATTATTTCTATCAAATGTATCTTTCTTAAACTTTTGAACAAGAATTATATATATATATATATATATATATATATATATATATATAATGTAATGGATTAACTGACAACTATTTAATATATATTCTGTTTATACATTATTTTAACAGATACAATTTATTTAAGTAAATGCTGTTTTTTATTTAAACAGTATCAATTACATTTACCAGCTTTAAATAAACTGTATCTATTAAAATAATGTATAAACAGAAAATATATATATATATATATATATAGTCAGCCACAGACTGACTGTTTCACTATATCACAGCTCATCAGTGTGGAAAGCATTTTATATATATATATATATATATATATATATATATATATATATATATATATATATATATATATACACATGCATGCATGCATGCACACACACAGTGGGCCAAAAGTAGCCTTACACTTAGTAGGTATGCACTTTACATTTTTTTAAAAAAAAAACATTTTATTACATTTATATTTATTTGTTACAATATTTGTTCAAAACTGTTTATGTACATTTGTCTAACACTTTACTTACATTTTTTTTAGCACAGTTTAATCTCTTAAGTGCTCAAAATGTTGTCCATCAAGATTGCAACATTCCTCAAACCTCTTGAGAACACTATTGAACACAGATCCCAATTTGCATCCATTTCAATAATTACTTCCGAGATGTACTCTTAATTCGTCCATTTGTAGGATTTCTTTCATAAACCTTCTTCTTTACTACACCCCCCCCCAAAAAAAAGAAATCTATTGGTGTTAGGTCAGCTGAATATCGTAAACCATTTGATGCTGCCTCTTCTTCTGAACCAATGCCGTGGAAAAGTTTGGTTTAGGTAGTCCCTTACTGCCAAAACGTGAATAAGGAGTTTGGAATTATGATTTGCATAAATTAGATCTAAAACATTAAATCAATAGTGAAACAACTGTAAGCCTACTTTTGGACTACCTTTAAGAATCCTTCATTTAAACATGAGAATCGATAAAGAATATTTGTTGAACTTTTTGGTGAGTTTCTCCTGGTGTTGAATAAGTCATTTGATGTCAGGTGAAAACTTGTAAAGGAACTTTTACCGAAATTGTGTGCAATGTTCAGGTTACTTTCAACCATCATTATTTTCAACGAAAGACCTTAGAAGTCAAGACAAAGCCTGTGGGGGAGAGGCATTTATGCTGTTAAACAGAGTTTGAGGTGAATGTGGGTTCACATGTTATAATATTTTATATATGTATAGATTATGTATATATTGTAGTTATATAGTAGTGGGATACATTATCATGTCAAGTGATTAAAATGGTTCAAAGTCATTTTAATATGTGCACCAAGATACATCTCAATCAACACCAAGATATGTGCACCAAGATACATCTCTGATTAATTATATTTTTCCAATTTACATATAGGCTATTACAAACTAGGAAAAAGGTAATAAAAATATTCAACTGATTTTGTCATTCAATTTCAATAAAACCCGTTTGTAATTAATTCTTAATAGTTTAGGGTTGTGCTCTCCCAGTTCAGTCTCAAGAAGACATGGCTGTGTAGGTAGGAATAACCCTGAAGACCGATTGTGAGCAGACAGTGCCTTGGAAGTTCATTAATATCACAAAGAAAAACATTGCTCTTAGTCAACATTTTCCAACTGCCTGTGCCTGATTGTAACATTCCTCTTCTAGTAGATTTGAGGATTTTTTTTTCCTTTGTAAGAGGAGCATACCAGGGAAGCAAACTGTTCTAACAAGACCAGCAGGTGAAATGTTACAGCACTGCAGTGTGTCGTTCAGGTTGTTTTTGTAACATTTTCAGGAACAGCTATAAACCATAACCCTGTGCCAGTTTTTCAAATAGCAACTACTTTTGTATGCTATAGTCCTTCATTATGAGTATATAACCTGAATAATGGTGATGTGACTTCAGAAGCATTGCTACCATCCTCACCCTGATACAACTTATCTTTGAGAAGGATTTCTGAATTGGTGACCTTTTCCTGTTGGCATATGTTAAGGATTAAGTGCAGGACACATTTATAAAACCTTTCCAGCTGTATTAGGTGCCATTCATGCTTCACAGCCATACCAGAGCCATGAGAGGATGACAACATTGTACAACTTGAGCTTTGTAGCCATGGTGATTTTACACCTTGTTGTGTAGTCATCTTAAGAGTTTAGCTTGCTTTACTACTGGAAGTAACATTTCTCAGATATTTAAAAGTGTCAATAATTTTCAGCTCTGTGTGCATAATGATTGTGGTGCATTAAAGGTTGGTAAAGTTCACAGATACCAAAAAAAAAAAAAAAAAAAAAAAAGATAGAAAACTGTGTACATATGTTAAATAGAACTTTAAATAAGTTGTCTGATGTCAGGTGTAAACTTGTAAAAGAATTTTGCTGAAATTTGAAATGCCAGACTTAACAGCAGAAACACTTCACTAGCTATCTAGTGATGTCTACCTTCTTTCCTTGAAAATGATCAAGAATGGTTGAAAGTACTCAGAACATTGCACACAATTTTGGCAAGTTCCTTTACAACTTTCCTACCAACATCAGTAGAAAATCACCCAAAGACTTAACAAACTTCACTGTTATATTTAATAAAATATATTTAAGTGAAGGATTGGTGCCTAAAGGTACTATGTTAATATATGTATATGTTTTCTTTGTATCATTGCTGCTGTTAACATGTTTCAGTTGGGCTATTCTTCAGTTCTTGTCAAGTGTAATCCAGAAGAACAAAAAATGACAAAGAAACTATTTATATTAATGATCACTATTTCATGACTAAACAGAATTCAATACCCTAACTTTCATTTTCAATGTAAAACAAAAGGCCCATAAAATATTCCAAAATAGAAAAGCTGTCCTTCCTGACAAACACAACGAATCAAAAAATATATTATTCTACCAACAAACTATCACACCTACAACCAAAAAGAATTTATCTAAACTCAACATAAAATTTGTCATAACTACATCTAAAACAATCAAAAACTTAATCAAATACAAAACAAAACAACCAGCCAAAACTTGAAGGAGGAATTTACTCTACAAAATGCAAGAATTGCCAGAATGAATACATTGGAGAAACCCCAAGAAGTGTAAACAAAAGATTATATGAACACAAAAGCGACATTTTAAATAACAATACACAAAATGCATTAGTTGCTCACCATGTTAAAATGGACCACAGTTTTGACATAGGGAATGCTACTTTGAATAAAAGAGAAAATATCCATTGAGACAAAAATGCCTGGAAAGTGCCTTGATCACTAGTTCAGCCACAGTAAATTTGCATCCAGACTCTTACAATATATCACCATTCTTGGTAAGTGTGGGATAGTCAGGGGAAAAAGGTGATGGGGAAAAAAAAAGAAAAAAAAAAAAGAAATGAATTTCGCTAGATTAAAATAAAAAATATTCTTTCAAAAATTTCTGAAATTACCCGTATCTCTCATTTCGTGCGCATATGTAGATGTGGTAGCATCAACAAAGCAGAGTCCAGTTTATCATATTTTTCTAAATACTGTTTGTTTATATATATATATATATATATACACACACACACACACACAGGATGCAATGGATAAATTATATAAATTATGCAAAAATGAAAATAACACTGATCTCATTTTAACAGATATAGTGGAGAATATATATATAAGTATTTTCCACCTGTTACATTTTTCAGGATTTGTCTCAGTGTGGTAAGGTGGGGATAGAAAAGTAAAATTGGGAATCCTGTAGACAATGATGCAGGTAGATCCTTGATGTACCAAATAAGAGAGAGAGAGAAAAAAAATACTGTTGGCTGAGAATCTGACAGAATGGGAAAGACAGTTTTGAAAAACTTTACTGTGACAGGTTTCACCAATGATTCAGCATTATATTTTACAAATTCTTATATATATATATATATATATATATATATATATATATATATATATATATATATATATTTCCATATGAAAATAAAGCATAATATTTTTTTTAAAAAAAATTCACATTACAACCAAAAACATTTGCAGTTTCTCTCATTGGAAATACTATAACCTCTTCCTCTTTTATATATATATATATATATATATATATATATATATGTGTGTGTTTTAAAAGAGCAAAGTGTTTGAAACTACTGACAAAGTTTCATTCTTTCACAAATGTCAGATGATATATATATATATATATATATATATGAAGAAAAATATATGGAAAAAACAAACAAAAATCCTTATATGCAATTATGCTGTTTTAATGTTAATATAATGTCAACGTCGGACGTTTCAGTCTAATAAACCATCATCAGGACATATTCATAAAATATAATTAACATTATCAATTCAACATGACAAATGTTAATTATATTTTATGAATATGTCCTGAAGATGGTTTATTAGACCGAAACGTCCGACGTTAACATTATATTAACATTAAAACAGCATAATTGCATATAAGGATTTTTGTTTGTTTTTTCCGTATATTTTTCTTTATACTGTCGGATCTATATATATATATATATATATATATATATATATATATCCAATCTGCTTTAGACTCAGCCACAGATTGCATTGTCAATCAAGCAAATTTGAATGGTGCCTTATAAATGCAAATCTTTCTCAGAATCTCTAAACATTGATATCTACTCAGTTTCATATCCTAATGTAAACAAAGCAATTTCTAAAGAAGTGATGGATTTTATTATTGAAATGTCATTTTTACTGGATACTCTTTTTTGAGTAGATGCTCCATTTATTTATTAAACAGTATATTTATTTATTTATTTATTTATTTTCGTCTACTTGCCTGAATATTTGAGAAATCTTATTAAAGAAAAACATGCACTCTCTGGCATTGTACAGTGATGAGGCAACCAAGATGTGGTTCTGTCAACAAACTTTGAGAATATCTGGATAAATTAGGTGATAAATTTTTCATAATCTGCTGAAAATGTCTGGGACACAATGAGGAAAGAAGGCTTGGAGAACTTAACAGTAACAAGATACACCAAAGGCAAAAGACACTGAGGAAGGCAGTAAATAAGATACATGGCAAATTTGAGAAAATGGATGGTGGAAAAGTACTGCAAAGACAGGGAGGGAGTTGTAAGGAAGTTCAAATTGCTGAGACCGAAAGAAAGGCTGTAGGAGACAAATATCAATAGCAGACATAGCTAAGACATTTTGAATTTGCTGAATGTAGAATGAAATTAACATTTGTGTGAAATGTAGAAAAAAGAAGAGATCTTTTTAATTATTGAAAATAAAATAAAATAAATCTGGTTTATTTCAGGGCTTTAAAATCCTCAGTTTAATTTGTTAAGTGTTTTTTGTAAGATTTTATTACGGCTGGCAGCTTTCATGAATATGACAACATTATTAAAAATATTACATAACTGACTAACTGAAGTAATTTGTCTTGTCAGGTTAAATATGAATTTTATTTAAATAAACAGCAAAAAAAAAAAAAACCAGCAAACCCCCCCCCAAAAAAAAAACAAAAAAAAACTATTGGAATATTATTAAAAGGTTAGTAAAAAAAAAATTACCACACCTACACACCATTTAAATGCCTAAAAAAGCAAAAAGTAGCCTGAATAAATATTTATTTGAAAATATTTAAACTTTCTACAAAGGAAAAAAAAAGAAATTACAAAATAACAAAATCCTTTGTTGAAATGTGACTGTTCTAAAAAAATTTGAAATCATTGAAAACATTGCTTAATATTTAATTTCCCAAAAGGTTTAATTGGTTTCAAAGTATTAAAAAAATAAAATCACTTTTCCTTTTCAACATTAATTTTATTGAACATATTTACTATTTTGTTCCACTATCTTATATCATTTTTATCTTATACCATTCTTATATACTATACCATACTATTCTTATACCATTTTTCAAGTAATTTCATAATTCTATCCTCACTGAATTTATTTTATTTTTTTTTTTAACTCTTTCAGCAAAAAACTGCTTTCATGCCTTTTGCAATTTTCTAGAAAATTTAAATTGTTCTTTTTTTCATATCATGATAATTTTGTAAATAAATGAATAAGCCAAAAATGTTGATAAGCCATAGAAGAGAAAAGTAACAAAGTATAATAAAGACAAACCCCCCACCCACCACCACCACTCTAACAAACACGCATCATTTTCACACACACACAAAGACATTGTAGCACAGGTAAATCCTTTTAGACATTTAATTAAAGTGTGGACATTAAAGAATTGCAGTAATTGCCTACAATATAACATTAAAAGCTATTACCTGTCAGTCATAAATACAGATTGAAAATAAGTGAAGAACAAGGCCCATTTTAATCTGGGCAAAGTATGTGCATGGCAGGAGGTATTAGAAGATATGATACAATTTTCAAAACCTTCAGTCATCTTGTGATGTAGTAAAACTCATAACAGTGTACTGTCTATGTCCATCTTTTATATATTTAGGCAGGCCACAATAAGGTTCATTGCGGTGAAAGAGTCCAATGCAAGTAGATGTCATGCCATAAGTCTGGAGACAGGAAATCTCAGTAGCTATTTTTTTTTTTTTTTTATCTCCACAGATTAAACATGGTTTTGTTGGGGTATACTAAATGAGAAAGTGTACTCAATGAAAATTACAGAGGCAACACACCACTTGATTGAACACATAAAGAGTGAATGTGCTAAATTTGACAGCAATGTAAAGTTATTGCATCAAGTTCAAGTGAATCTTGCAAAGCGCGTCAACCGTTGCATCACAAATGATAGAAATCATATTGAAGATGTTATTTGTTAATATTCCAATTCAATAAAATGTTGTTGAAAATTAAATTTCTTGAAAATATGCATTTTTTCCTGTGTCCAGACTTTAGGAACAACCTGTAAGATCAAAGCAAGTATAGCCCCAGGTGTATCAACATGGATTGCTGGGAATAATTTGCAACAGGACTACAAGTAGGTGTGCCTCTAGCCAAACTTCCACTTATGCCCCAACACAGATATGCAAATCTCCAATGGTGTCACAAGTGTCATCTATGGAATCAAACATAGCTTTGTGGCATTTGATGAGGAGTGCCTTTATGCAAGTGATGGTCATTTGCATCTGTGATGTAAACTTGCAGAACAATATCTTCTGTGGAAAGAATGTTGAACACCACCAGAATATTGTTTAAATCATTCTGCTGCTCTTTCTGCAAATAGAAAAGCAATGTTTCAGCAGAATAATTCCTACCCATATGATCCCATATAACTCTTGTTAACAATGTAGGATGATATTCAATGTATCAATATGGAGGTCTGAGTAGAAATGATACACTTCTTGTTTTGGAACCTTTGCATGTATTGATCTGTATATGTGATTATTTTCTGTACATAATCTTGAGTAAATTGAAACTTATTCAGAGTGTTGCAATTTTTTGTCAAGTATACTGAATTAAAATGTAAACATTAAGATATTGCTATGATTGCATACAATATACCATAAAAGACCAAAGCAACAGTACATCATGGATAGGCAATTTTTAAAGTTGTTTATTTGCTTCAAGCGATAGCATTTTAGAAAATCAAAGACTTGATCAGCAGCCTTTGGAAATGACTGGCAACAATAAAAGAATTTTCTTTTATTGTCCAATTCCCTAAAACTTATTTAAGCAAACAAGCTTTTTTTCCTAGACAATATTGAGCAGCATCATTCATTTTAAGTCACTTCTTTTTCTCTGCTACAGGCTATGAAGGTTTTTTTTCTCCTTATGCTAAAGTGGAGAGTATATAATGAAACACTTCTCTTCTTTATACCTATTGATTTGCTTTACTTTCAATCATCCATCTCTTCTGACAACCAATGAGCAGACACATTGCTTTCAACAGCCAAATCTAATAACCAGTCACCATTAAATGAAAAGCCGCATAAGAAAAAAAAAAAAATGAATGAATGTACAAAAAAAATTCCTTTAGTTGTAAAATACAAGAGATAAATCATTCTTTCAGATTTTGATCAAAGGCAGAGAAGAAAAAATGTAGACAAGCTAAAAAGAAATTATACTTTGCAGAAAAAGTTGGCATCAATTCAGATCAGAGATGGCCATCCTTTAAGTTAAAGAAAAATGTTAAAGTTTATAAGATAGTAAAAAAAAAAAGAAGCAAAGACAAAATTTTGATTAAGAATTGTAAAACAGATGTGCTAGACTGTCAAATATACTAAGTGATATTTTCACTTAAAAGCACAGAGAAATGTTTTTAACTGGCAACTCATAAGTTTAGAGAGTTCTAGAAAATGGGATCCTAACAAAAATAAAGTTTGGCACATTTTAGATGAAAATTAACGTAAATGCTAATCTGAAAACAGCATCAGAACTGGATTCTCAAGCAAGTCTTAGAATATGGCTTTATTGAATGGAATAACTGAGCAGAACAGTTTGATGGTATGAAGGATGCTGTTAAAAGTAATAAAACCCCTAATTATTTTCACAGAAATTGTGACAGATACAAGAAACACAGTAACAAGATTAGATAGGTTCAATCTATTGCTTAGTTCACACTACTTCCCAGTTTTTTTGACCAGGAGTAAAGATTTATCCCTTTGTTCTGGTTTAGGAATGGGTTTTTGGTTCCTTCTAAACTCTTTTCCTTTTCTTACACTACCATTAAACCCTTTTGTCTTAGTGACATTATTTCTTTGCTTGGAGTGAAATGATTAAAAAAAAAAAAAAAAAAAAAAAACACTGTTTGGTAGAACACACTTATACTGAACTGTGTCTTTTTACCAGTGATGAACAAGAGATCTTCATTTCATGGTTGACTGCTAAAATGTATTATCCACCACCCAACTGTGCTCACATCCACTATTGATTCTCTGTAAATGTTCAGCAAGGTGTTGAAGAGTATCAGTAGCACAATGTTCTCTTCCTTCATCACTAGGTACTGTATTTGATACATTTGATTTTTATATACACTAGCAGAAGTACTATTATGTTGAATTTTCATTTTTTTTTTTTTTTTTTTTTTTAACTAGTATTTCTTTTGTTTTAATTTGTATTGTCCTTCATCATAACTACACAGGTTATCGAGTCTACAACTACCAGTAAACATCACAGATTGTAAATATAACTTAACAGATGCCTGAATGTATTAAATTCTAAATGTTTTATTAATTTTTTACCACATTACATAATAGATACATAGATGGGTATTAGATTATCATGAAACATCTGTTAAACATCCCTTAGTTATGAGGGTAGTTAGGAGGTTTGCATTTTCAGTTCATTAGATTTTGTCTCCCTGTTTCACATATGAATTGATCAACTGATCCTTAACAAATTGGCTTACAAACAATTCTTTCTTAGCAGATCTCTAGTACAAGTTTATATCCCAACCCCAAGTTGTCTTTGTTTTATTTGTTACATTTGTAGTTTATTTTCTCATTATTCTTTCAACTTTTGTTTCATTGTCCAAAACTGTACAAAAGCATAGATCCTTTCCATAAACTGCATGCCATAATAACTGTCATAGTGGTGATATAAGAATGTCTATTACAGTCGAGGCACATACCCTTTAAGGTTTCCTGGAGTAGCTAGATTTTCAGTTTCAAAAATTATTTCAAAAAGCCTACAGATTTATGAAATACAAAACACTGATATATAAAAAGAACCTTTAAATTTAGTTCTTACTGGTACTTTAGAAAAGAATTTTAACTCGTTAGCCACAGCAAGAGCAACTCAGTTGCCATTTTCTAAATGCCATGGTAATTTTACATTTCAGGGCAATTAGTAAAACATTTTTTAAATCATTTCTTTCTTTTATTTGAATAGGATTATTTTAAACAACATAAAAAATGGAAAACTACCTTGCTAAAGAAAATGATTTAGAGGAAAACTAAGAAAAATAGCATTAAACTATTTATCTAGGAAAATTATCTTTTGTGAAGTAGATTTCAAAAAATGGTATAATGGTATCATCCAATATCGTAATATACAAAATGTGCTTTTGTTTTTCTTTATTTGTGGCATTGAAGCAAAAATCTTCTGAATTCTTCTTTTGAAAGAATAAAGTTTGCAAAATGGCACATTATGAAGTGAATAAAAGTCAATGATAGGGTTTATCTTCTAGGTTTGAAGTACTACTTTTTATATACACTATATCTACTTCTATACTATCAGGTGAGAAAACTAACCTTTACTGATCACTTTCACAAAAGATATTTGCAAAACACTTTACCAATAGTAACTCACTTTGCCATTTTGAGGTAGGAAGGGGAAAAAGTTGAAACCATGTTATACCATCATGATTCTCCGAATGCTAAGATCTAAGCCACAAACTAATGTTCCTACCTGTTTTATTTGTGGTAAACTTGGACATAAAAGCTCCAATTGCCAAAGTAAATTTCAGAATTACACAGTAAATAATTCCCCCTCAAAACACTATAATTCCAATCTAGCAAACAAAAATATTATCTGCCACGCTTATGGCAAACCTGGACATAAAAGTATCAAGTGCAGAAACAAAAAGAAAATCTCATTTTGTAAAAATTTCTCTTTCCAATTGGACTAGATACCATTTCCAATAGAAACAGTTTAATTGTCAACTATGGTACTATCACGTATGTGATTACTGGGGAATCTAAATTTCTTACTTTTGATAATGATTTTAATCAAAAAAAAAATAAAAAAATAAAAAAATCATCATATTGAACCTGCAGATAGTAATCAAACCAGTAATATTGCTTTAAAAATAAGCAATGCTCATGTAACTATAATGGACATGGAAGGAAATAAGCAAAATTGCATTTTAACGGATGCTCTATACATCTCTACAGTCAAACAAAGTATATTCTCTGTACAAGCCCCTGCTGAAAAAAAGGGGCTTCCATAAAATTTGGCTGTAATTACTCAGAACTTATCTACCCTAATGGTGTGAAATTCAACATAAAAAGAAATAGACACCTATACTATTTAAATATTGCAGTAATTACCAAAACTGCTATGCATAGCCAAAACAATGGCATCAAATTCTTGGATATTGCAATCTGAAAGACATTATACAGCTACAAGAAGTTGTGGAAGGCATGAAAATTGTCAATAAATCAGATTTAAACTGTGAAATATGTATCCAAGGCAAAATGGTACAGTATAAGAACAAGTTACCCAATAAAAGGGGCAACTAAAATATTAGACCTTGTTGATTGTGATCTAGCTGGCCTGACTGAATGGCTTCAAATATACACTTTGTTTCATGGAAAGTTAGTCTGGTCTAATTATGGTTTACTTTCTGAGTCAAAAAAGTGATACGTTTCTTGCCAAAAAGAAATATTTGGCTGACATTGCTCCATATGGCTCTATAAAACGCCCAAGAAGTGTTAATGGGACAAAATTTACTTTTGAAAACTTTGAAACTTTTAATTAATAATCAAATTAAATATGAGAAATTGGCTTCTTACTCTTCACATCAATATGGTACTGCAGAACAATCTTTGTGATCTCTATTCAAAATGTGCAGATGTCTATTAATAGAATCAAAGCTACCAAAGTTTTTTGTGGTCATATGCTATTATGACTGCGACATATATTAGAAATTGGTGTTACAGTCAAAGAACTAAAAAAACTGCCTTTGAAATCTTCACAAGTCACAAACTTAACCTCATCAATATGCATACATTTGACAAAATTTGTTATGTCTACATACAAGATAGAAAGAAATTGGACATGAAAGATGAAAAAGCTATTTTCATAGGCTATGATAAATCAAGTCCTGCCTATTTAACATACCTGAAACTAAGAACATCAAAGAGTTGGGTGTGTAAAATTTACTGAAAACTTTGAAAATCCTACATCTGAGGATTCTTTACTTCTGGCTGAAGAAAATTATACAATAATTCCAAACTATCTGGCAAAAGATCTTTGTGGGAAGGGGACACAAGAAAGTGAAACTGCACGATTAACAAATCCAAGCGATAATACAGGAGATAATCCTAGTGCAGAGATACAAGACAGATGATATCCAAGCAGGTTACAAAAAATACCTGAATATCTAAAAGATTATGTTGTTAATCGACGATGTAGTAAATACGACTATAGATTATTGTTGCTCAGTAAAGAATAAACCCACTAATTATAATGAAGCTATTACTTCAAATGACTATAAAATAGCGAGATGCCATGCAAAAAGAGATAACTGCCTTAAAAGCAAACAATACAATATAAATTGACAGTGCTTCCACTTGTTGTAAGCAGTCAGTGAGTCTACACTATTAAAACTAATAACACTTGTAATGAACAGTTCAAAGTGAGATTTATTGCAAAAAGCTACTCGCAAAAACCTGGAATAGATTATCATAAAACCTTCTCTTTCACAGCATGTTTATCATTGGTAAGAACTTTAATGCAATTAGCTATTCAACATAATTTATTTGTCCATCAAATAGATGTAAAAACAGCATATTTAAATGCATCGATCGACTCTGAAGTACATGTTCAGCAACCCGTGGGTTACTCCATTACCAGCAAAACAAACTTGTATGGTGATTAAAGAAATCCTTATATGGACTTAAGGCGGATGAAATTGGAATCAAGTGCTACTACACACATTAAATTGGTCAAAGTTTCTCTTGATCCTTGACAGACTCTTGTATTTACACAAAAGACACTTCAAATACAATACTGGTTATGATTGTGTGGTTTGACAATATACTCATTGCTGCAAGTTGCAATTCTGCATTAATTAATGTAAAAACACATTTAAATGAACAATTGAAAATGACTGATCTTGGAAAGCTTTCTTTCTGGATATACAATTTACATTTAAAAATAACTCCATTGAGATGGATCAAACAAAATATATTGAAAACCTAACCAAATTTGGAATACAAGATTAAAAACCTTGATCAACACCTCGTGAAATGGATATATATCTAATGGATGAAAGCAATGCTGAACCAGCAGACAGAAAATATTACCAAGAGATATTTGGCGGCCTGATATACGTTATTATGACTGCCACTCATCTAGATAGAAGTAATGTTGCAATATTCCACAAATCCACCATGGATCAATTGATAAGAGCCAATCAAGTCTTATGCTATTTGAAAGGCACAAAAACACAGTTTAGTGTTTAATAAATCAAATAAGCCCCTAACTTTAAGAGGTTTTTGTGATGCTGATTGGGGAAATTCAAAAGACCACTGTTATATTACAGGATACAGTTTCCAATTATCACCAAACAGTTCAGTGGAAAATGAGAAAGCAACCTACAGTAGTTTTGTCAACATGTAAAGCTGAATGCATGACATTGGTGGCTGCAATACAAGAAGCAAAATTCCTTATTCAATTATTAGCCATCATAATGCAACTAACAAAGAGCAAGCCGCAATCTACTGTGATAATCAAGGTACCATAGCTCTGACTAAGAACCCGATCTACCATCAACAGTCAAAACATGTAGACATAAAGTACCACTTCATAAGGACTGAAATTCAAAATGGTACAATAAAATTGGACTATATTCCAATGAAAGAAAATGTTGCCGATTTGTTTACTAAACCTATTGGCAGAAAAAAATGAAATAAATTCTTTAATGCTCTAAATGGAGCACTATACTGAACATTTTTTCTTTTGGCATCTTAATTATCACATTTTTTTTTTAACTTAATCCCTCATTTTTTTTTTAATTACCCACCCCCTTGTATACAAAAAAGAAAGAAACAAATAATTATATAAAAAGTGATATTCAAAATATCTTTAAAAAAAATTAAAATAAATATTAAAAAATTCTGAAATATTCAAACAAAAAAATTTCTGTTATGTATGCAAATTCTATGTAAATTATATATATCTAAATGTTTGCATGTATCTTGTCTGTATTTATTGCCCCCCCCCCTAGAAGGAGGCGGTTTAAGGTGACGTAATTATGAATGTACTCATCCATTAGATTTGGGGAGGGGTGATTTCACTCTCTGGAAATGGCTGCAGAACACTTGCTCCTCCCCTTTTATAGGCAAAATTGCACAAATGCATGCTGGGATATTTTTCTTAGCCAATAAAAATAGGCCAGTTTGCAGTTTGACATGACTCAGTCCAGATCTGCCTTTTCAAGAAGATAGAACACTACATTCACTTGTCAGAACTTGCTTTTGTGTGTCAAGACCAATTCTTAGTTTGTGAACTTTTTGCCTTTTACTCTAAATTTGCCTTGCATATATTGTTTACTTGCTTGATATTATTTCATTTTTATCCTGTTCTTTTTTCTTTTTATTGCAAACTTTGTTAATTCTGTTTGTTGGACAGATCTGTTATTTATTTTTGCATTTGACCATTGGCTACTCACTTCACAGTGTATATACAGCATACATCTAGTCACCAGAGAAAATGTATTACACTTAGGTGCCTGATATTGATGGGTTGGTTGGCTGGTAGTTTTTGTTTAGTGGCATATCAACACCTTCATGTGTTACTTAATGCTGAAAGCTAAATATTTTGTACATAATTTTATTTGTTTATTATTTTGGAGATAATGGTTTTGGTGATAAAAGTTTTGCTAATTAAACCAATAGCTGAGGGGAGAAGAGCTGTATTCATAACTTCCCCATGGGTATTTGCACATATTTGCAATGAACTCAACTGAAATTTGAACTCAGATCTCCAATTAACAATTCTGAGCCATTATGCATTACACTACCCACACATGCAAGCTTATAGTATCAGGTATTCCCAAGTGGTCACCCATCTAGGTATTAGCCATGTTCAATGTTGCTTAACTTTGGTTATCATACAGGAACCAATGCTTTAACATGTGGCAATAAACCCTAATATAGAGGGAGGTTCAGAATTTTCTTCAATATACAATGGAGGGGGGGTATTAATAAAAGGGGGTAGGTCAGAAAATCTTTTAAAGTGTCAAAAAGTATGAAATTAATAAACAGAGTGGTTTTAATAAGCTTGCAGAAGGCATCAAAAAAAAAAAAAAAAAAAAAAATTAATTTTCCCTCCTTTTTTATCAGGCACCTATGACTGCTGGATTTGATGGAACACAATCCCCATCAACCAAATAGCTTTAACAAAAAAACAAAAAAAAAGTCATACATAAAGTTGAAATATCTGGTAAACTACCAATATTTGTACTCAGACTAATTCCATAATACAAAACATTAAAAGTAAAATGGCAGTTTTATATACCATCAAATATGTAATTAAAAGACATGATCAACTGAAAGTACTCACCAAAGAATTTTGCTTCTGATGGGAGGACAGGTTCATATGGTGTTGAAGCAAAACAATGAAAAGGATCTCCATGTTGATTGAATGTTTCGTATATCCGAATTTGTGAAAAATTATGACTAAATGATTCTGATGGAAATGGAGGTTCTATTGGTCCAAGGACATCGTCCGTCTCTGGCTCAATATCCTGAGTTTCCAACTTCATTTGTACAAGAGTCACATTAGGGAAACTTGGTGAAGGTGCCTGAGGGGCAGAGGCTGCTGGAATTTGAAGTCTTGTCCGCACTGTGGCCAGAATTGTAGCTACTACACGGTCCAATGTGATAAAGTAAGTCTCCCAGAGAAAACGTCCTTGACGACGCATCTCTGCTATAGAGGTGTCTGTGTAAGTCCGCAGAAGAAAGTGAAGTTCTGTTATTCTCGGTTTTGGGAGAATGATTGCTGCTTTGCGCCAGTCCAGCAGCTCTGCAAAAGGTAGACGAACATAGTTGCCCAAAATGACTGGAATGGACCCAAACCTTAATGCTTCGAGCAGTCTGATATGTAGCAAGGGCGTTGATATGAATGATGTATTTGTTGAGGCAATGATCAATGTGAACGTGGACTGCTTCACCATATCCCGGCGAAAGTTCTCACTCTCACAGTATGACCATTCACCTGAAATGGCAAGCTTCTCCATGACTGAAGTTTTGCAGGAAAAGTCAAAGGAGAAGGGATCAGTCTTCAAGGATTGAATATTTTTTAAAATGTCTAAAATCATATTGTCAAGATTTTGCATTAATGACTTTTCCGAAAGAAGACCGTTAAGGTGACGTGTAAGGTAGCTTGGTTGGCGAATATAATTATTTACATTATTTTTACCAATATAATTATTATTATTATTATTATTATTATTATAATTAATAATATTCTTATTAACATTATTTATATTATTATTATTAATATAAGTATTAATATTATAATTTGAATGATTAATGCTAACTTTTTCTTCATAGTCTGAATCAGGTTCAATATCAACTCTGGTTTTCTGAACAGTGGGGGAAGCTGACTTAGCATCAGGGTGCTCCCCAGCAAAACTAAGAAGATATTTACGTTGGATTGGTGACATCAGTGTCATGTCTTTCCAACTGCTGCTGCTCGACCAGGCCTTGATAAATGGCGGCGCCAGAATATTGAAATCTTGGCGAAATGAACTCAGAGCAAATGTATTCTGAACAAGGATGGCACGGCCTGTGTTCACATGACTCAACAGTTCTGAATCGGCTGCACGCCGACTGAAAGAGACCAAAATATGATTGCGTCCATCACCGCGCCAGTATGGCAAGCCCGAGAAAAACATTTGCAAAGATCTTGCCCTTACTCCCCGAAGCTCCCCAATGAATACAAGATACACGCATGCAGCGCTGGGGTCAGGAGTTGCATAGTCTTTGATCAGCTTTGATTGTTTTAGAGACATGAGCAGATCAATGTTTGTGTGTTTTCCAATCAGGTATTTTTGGGGGTTGTAAATGTATACAGGGAAACCTGAGGTAAGAGAGCAGCGGGAATAATCAAAGCAATTGTGCATTTGGCATGTGATGGGATATTTAGGGGGAGGGATGTATACCTCATCTGAAATGTTAGGGAGTATTTGTTTGGGAGCTGAAAGCACAGGCATGTTATGCTGCATCATTTCCTCCTTTTCCATCTTGACTGTCTCAATTGTGATTTTCAGGCGTTCCAGATCCTTCTGCAGCTTTTCATGTTCATTTTTCAAACGATGGATGTTAGTGTTGTAGCCGGACAGCTCAGTCCGGAGACGTAGACGTTTGCTCTCAAGCGAACGCAATTCATTGTTGACAGAGGCACGAATTTTCTTCAGCTCTTCAACATGCATGTAGAGATCAATCTTTTCAGTTTTTTCAATATCCCCGGCAAAAGGGTCAGGTTTGGAGTTAGTTCGGGTTCCAGAACTGCTCTCATCGCCAATTTTTGAGAGATAATGGTGTGAGAGCAGGGGAACAAAAACAAGTACAAAAAGTAGAAAGATAATTAAACGGGAAAGGTGGGTATATGTAATCCGGGCTAAGAGAGCCCTTTGTTTTACAATTTCCAATATCCACATATTATTATTATTGGATCATGATATGTGCAGAGGGATTGTCAAAGTGCATTGTGGGTAGAAAACCAGTAACAAACATAAATAGTGAAAAGCATTTCTGATTCTGCAGATTTTAGTGTCTGCTCTACACAAGAGTTTCTATAGTTCATTGCAAAGAAATTACAATCCCAATGTTTTTTGTTTTTGTTTTTTTTTTTGTTTTTTTTTATATGTGCATGAATAGAAGAGAATAAAAGTTGATTTTAAGCATTAAAATAAATTAAAAAAATGAAGTTATGGAAAAGTTGCTATTTTTAAAGAATATTGCATTCTCAAAAAAATGTAGAATTAATAAAAGTTTATACTTTTGTTTCTTTAAGAGAAAAGATGAAATAACAGATGCAATCAATAAAAAGAGAATTGAGTACAAATATCCTCCTATATAGAGTAACATGAAATGCAAATGAAATAACTAAGAAATTTTGTACACTTAATATTCTAATTAAACTGAAAATTTGGGGTTTCTTTTACATTTAAAATACATAAAGTAACTATGAATTAATATTTTTAAAAATTTTAAATTTATTTATTATTTTGGAATTCTTTACAAATTCACTCTAAAAAGATTTTTAGTATTAATATATTTTAATAGAAGGAATCACTTAAACTAAATTTTTTATTCTTGCTTTTGTATGCACTCAAAAAGCACATTGAAAAGCATTTAAGCTGAAATAGTTTAAGTTTATAAAAAAAAACAAAAAAAAACTAAGACTTTTTTTAATTAAAAAATAAATGGAAAAACCTAAATATTTAGGAGAAGGAACTTATTGGCAAGAATTTAAAAAAACAAAGCATTTAAATAGAAAATTCTTTCTTCCACTTTTGGGAAATGAACTTAAAAATGTTTATAAAAATATTTTAATACTGAAGAATTAGAAATATTGAAATTCCTAAGATTTCTGGTAACCATATGAAAAACTTGAAATTCAGCCTCCAACAGATTAAAAATGAAACTGGATTTAACAGTTATTTTCATAACATGTTTAAAATTATGATTATGGAATCTAACTTAGTTTTATACTTTAAAATTTTTGCAAGTTACATAAATACACTCATATATACAAACTTATAAATACTAACAAACATTTTCCTATTTACTACTTTTTTTTTTTAAATTTCTGAAAAATTTATAATAATCAAGAAAAATAATTTTAGCAGATGCTGGAAATGACCGGTATTTAAAAATTTCTTTTCAAGCAAAGAAAAATTTGATATGTTGTTTTTTTTTTTTTTGTTTTTTGTTTTTTTAAAAGAAATTTAAAAATTTAAGAAACTTTCAGTTTTCTTTTAAAAGCAATTGAATGGTTGAGAGAACCTTTTTCTAAAAATTCATTTAAAAGAAAAAAAACGTTTCAAAAAGGAAAGTAAGTAGGTGGTGATTAAAAATTATTTAAAAATATAAACAATTTTTTAAATGAGGAAAAATTGTATGAGAAAAAACCTGTCTACAAGACAATAAAAAATCGTAACCTGTTAAACTATTTAACCCTTTTTGTAACCATCAACATTTACAGGTATATGTTTCTGAAGGAGAAAAACGTCTGCAGGTGAGTGTGTGTGTGTGTATGCAGGTGAGTGTATATATGGTTGGGTGAGTATATATGCATATATATGTATAAATATTTTGTAACTTCAAACCCAGGGTGAGGCTTATCCTGGAGTTGGTCGAGTCCAGTCTGCCATGGCATTTTTTTTTTTCAGTTTTTTTTTTTCTTATTCATGCATTCTTTCCATCATGCCATTAAAATATGACAGCACCTTAGCCTGGTATCTGGAAAGAGCAATTTCTCATTGCAAATTAGTTTTTTTTGCCACATGCCATGTACAAATTCATCAAAGAATAGAAATTGCTCATTTGAATTCCACAATTGAACGATTTGGTGACTGGGGTTTAGCATTGTGCAACTTCAACAGATGATGATGTTCAGATTTTTTTCAAGTTTTCCTGCAAAACAAAAAAGAAAAAAAATATATCAGTTATTAAAATGTATGATAAAATATTAAAAATAGCTCTAGAAATAATGACTAAAAATTGCTTGTTGAAGTTTAACTATCAAACCAAAAAAGTAATAGAAATAAAAATCCTATCTAGATTGCCCGGTTCACACTCCTCCTGTTTTTTGATCAGGAATAAAGGTTTATCTCTTGTTTCGAGTTCCTTCTAAAGTTTTCTCATTCTCTTTCACTCCCAGTAGCCACTTGTGTCTTAGTGACGTTGTTCCCTTGCTTCAGGTGAAATGTGATATTTTTTTCCTTTTTTTTTTTTTTTTTTAATCAAAAAGGAAAAAAAATATCAGATACAAATTTCAAAACGATAAAATATTATCTTAAGCCCTTAATATTATTATTATTACAAAGTCTTGTGAATCTTTAAATATAATTTTTGCAGTTAATATTATTGTACTTTTCTCTTTCATGGAATCAGTCTTTTTACCTCCCAGATAACAAATAGTGTCTCTATTGTAAGGGAGATAACTATCACACAGCAAAAAGTTAGACATTACAGGAAAAATATACAAATAAATTTTGAGTATTATACAGTCGTCAATTCATAAGAAAGAATTAGGAAAACCTTTATAAATTTAATATTTATTTAGTTGCATTAGAAATTTTGGGGTAAGTGGAATAATAGAGATGTTTCAATTTTTAAAGTCTATGTTTTGTTTTCATTGGTTGTGTAGACATTATGTGTTCCTTTTCTAGAATTAGTATGCATGCATCCATTTTTTTGGTGTAGGCCTCACATGTTTACCTCATGCCTGTGGGTGTTTAATTATAGAGTAAGATTATCCATATCCAAAACTAACAAATGCAGTTTGAAGATATTTCACTATTTTTGTTATTCTCAATATAAGCAAACAAATACATTCCAAATCAAGGAATGAAGTTTCTAACATATATTTTTGCTCTTAAGACATGCAGCTCTAAAATCTTTTTAGTTTGCCAATATGCTATGCCTTGTCTGAGAAGAACAGAATAGCTGAAACATTTTGCTAACAACATCAGCAATGCAAAGAATGAGTTCTCAGAACAAATGTGATGATACAGCTTGTACTATTCACCTCATGAATATAAAAAGGTAAATTTACCATTACTTTGTAATTTTTTCAGTCAAATTATATTGTAAATTGTTTTCTACAGTATCAATATTTAACAGAAATCATTGCATATTACCATGTTTAAATGTAAATTGAAAATGTCGATAAAAGCTAAAGTTAACTCAAAATGCCATCCATATCCAAGTGAGCAATAACTTTTTAGATCAAAATTTACAAATTGAAGAAATACTTAATATCCAAAGACATGTATTAATTAATATATTAATTGACTGAGCAGCTAGTACTACTGTCAGTTAAAATTTATAAAATATTTTCCTTAAAACAATTTTTTAGAAAAATAGGTTTCTTAAGTCCAGTAGCTGTTATTGCTCTTTCCAGTATTGATGGCAGTTTCCTTTCCTTTTGTTTGAAGTAGTGGGGAATATCAAAATCTTGATTATGACATTATTTTCTCTTCAAGTTACATGTGCAATCCATTTTAGTTGTTGCTGTTGTTGTTGAATGTCCTTAAGTGATTTAGTTTCTGTTATTTGATACAGTTCTTTGTTTGTGATTCTATAGCACTAGTCCACAAGGTTTAAAGAAGGTGGGTCTTCACCAAGACCCACAGGCTTTACTTACACAAAGCCATTTTCAACCATTGATCTGAGAAAGTGGTTGTATGCAGCAGTTTAGATATTTCTAACAGGTTTGGCACCATGCATAGGAATGTCTCAATTTGGCGAGGCTATCTAAAAACAATCCAGGTTAATGTTTATGGCTTTATAGCAATTTGCAGTGTTGGGTGAAACTACCTGTGTAGAAGCCAATTGTTATGAACCTATGTTCAATAAAACAGGAAAGATTAGAGATTATTTTCAGTTTCCTTTTCCTATTTAAACCAACGCTTTCATTTTTGGCACTTACATCTATCAAGATGCAGCTGATGGTAAGATCATTTAAAATGAATCTGTTTGCAAGGAAACTGAAATACTTTAGGCAGCTAAAATTCTCAAATGGCTGCCCAAGGAGCATTAGATCAAAGCAAACATTTGTGCATTATGATTGCCAAGTTTATCTGAGGTTCTCTACATTTTAGAAAAAAAAATTATATTAGGGAGGGGATTTTTAATTATGAAAATTACAAATGAATTTATTTCTATAAAAACTAAGTAGATTTCTGAAAGAATAGATACAATATAAAGTTAAGAACAGACTACATTTTTTAAAACCACTTTAAATTTTCTAAAATTAGTAAGCAAAATAACTTTTGCTTACAGACTTAATACACTTTATACTTTTTTATTAAGTAAATATATTTCTTACAAATTGTATTGCTTTCTCAAAAAGAAAAAAAAATCTTGATTTGATTAATAAAGAAATAAAGAATTCTATCAATATCTCTAACTCAAGGTAGCTCCATACAGTTCTGATGAAAAAATAGTCCAAACTTGTAAAAAATGAATTTCATTATGTCTATTATTTAAAAGCAGAAATATTTATGAAAAGTGATAGTGTAAAAAATTGTTTACATGTAAAAAGAAAGAAAAAATTCACCAATTAGAACTTTTGGCAATATAGAACAATGTAAAGTTGATGTAGATTCATGCATTTCTGTATATCAGTGATATGTAATTCAAAATGGGCTTGCCAATTCAATTTGTTTTTGCTGTTATGCCATTTGATAAACCAGACAATTTGGGGAGTGACAACTTTTCAGATTGTATTCATCACAAGATTCAGCCCAAACTTCTGGCATCATAATGTGGAGTGCCATAAGTTATAATCCTTATCTACCTTTGGTATTTACAGAAAAAAATTCTGAACAATGCTATGTATATCTAGAACAGGGACATCCAACCCATTCTCCTGCCATTATTGCAACAGAATAATGCATGCCCACATGATACTACCTGACTTGCTCTAAAAAAAAAAAAAAAAAAATATAAATAAAAATAAAAATGTTCAACATCTTCCCTGATCTGCACAACAGCCAAACCTGTTCTCCTTTGGGACACAAGACAACACTAGACTCATTCACTTAACCCACCTAATACTCTTGTATTATATCAACAGATGCAAGATTATTAATATTCAAAGAGGATATACAATATACACTCCTTATTTTGTGCACATATTCATCTGTGTATATGATTACTTACTGTAATTTAGCTCTATTGTATCTGTGTGAAATAAATTAAAATACATATTCATGGTGTTACAATTATATTTTCCATTAGTGTGTGTGTGTGTGTGTGTGTTTGTATGTCACTATTGTATATATCTGGGCAACAATCTTTCATTTATGCAGTTTAGTTGAAGACAAATGAAAGTTCAAGATTTTTTTCAATATTATTTAATTTTTCCCAAGGAAAATTTAAATCTATGAAATATATCACTCCTTCACGTGAAACTAATCGATGTTATATAAAATTTCAATAAAAATATTAATTGGAATGGATAAGGGAGAGAACAAGAAGATACAGGCAACTGCTGAAAGAAGAGCAAAAGCATGAGAGAATAGATAATCTTAGCTGCCAACACCTGCAAAATTTTCCCAGGTTCAACAAGTTGTGATATTAAAAAAAAAAAAAAAAAGATAAAGAAACTGGACTAAGTTAATCAATGTATAATAGTAATATTTTGTTGCATGAATTCAGAAAGAAAACTTGTATTAAATGCTGGGAGATTTTCTGTGTCATAGTATTTTGCTGTCATTCATTTCCTTGCTATAGACATTTTTTGCCTACTTATATTCATTTAATATGTCAATTTGTAAGCATTCTTTCTTCATTTCACTTTTTCTTGTGTAAGATTCCTTTCCTGTTCTTGGTGTCCGCTTGGCAAATTAATTGACATTTTGCTCAACTTGTTACAGAAATAACAGGTCAACTTCTGAGAATTATTAACCCTAAATTGAGAATAGGACACTTGATAGATTCTCCTGAAGGAATTTTTGTTTTTAGGTCACAAATTTCTGTTGGATTAAAATTTTTTTCTAAATCTGGATTTATTCATTCAACCTTTAACCAAAAACTTACTATAAATATATCCTGCACAAGTGAACTTCCTCAAGAAAAGAAAAGAATATAAAAGTACACATTGGGAAAATAACAGCAAATTCTTACACTCATGATTTACAAGGGTATATGGAATACTGCCACTTACTGCAATTCATACTAGCTTCATAGCTGTACATTTCCAGATTCAATAGAGAGGTCCCTAGTTATAATACTGTTGTGGTAAACCCTCCTACAGTATAATGAACTCTTCCTCCTCTCATAAATACAAACTGCGAGAGTCAGATAGGTAGAGAGTGTGAAGTGAAATGGAGTAGTAGATGCAGTGCTAATCTACTTATTACTAACACTATTGTTTTGTATATGTCTTCAATATACTTTTTTTTCGACTGACCTTCATCTTCCGTGTCTTTCTTTCTGGCCCCTAAACAGGCCACAACAAATACCAACAGATTGGTTAAAATGCAATATTTACAGAATTTTATTATTTATACTATATACGAACTATTGTCTTCATCTGTGTTGTTATCACAACATTTCAGCCATTGTGCCCCCCGGCCTTCATCGGGTTTATATTGAGCCTAGTAAACTACAGGGAATTACAAATTGAATCATTTATTTAACCCTACAGAATTCCAATTACCCATATCAATATACATCTGATGAAGGTCAAAGGGCACAATGACTGAAATGTGATAACAACATAGTCCATGTATAAATAGTGTAAATAATGATAACTCCCCATCCCAGAAATTAAGTACATTAATGTTCGGGGATAAAAGATGATGTGGTATTTTAAAATCTAATTTCTAAAACAGTTAATGGCCATATCACGTTGAAACATTGGTTCTTGTACAATCACTGAAGTTAAGCAACATTGAGTCTGGTAAATACCTAGATGGGTGACCGCTTGGGAATACTAGGTGCTGTAAGGTTGGATGTGCACATGGTATAATGGATAATGACTCAGAATTGGTAATCAGAGCTGAGTTCCAATTCCAATTAGGTTTGTTATATCCACTTACATGCAAATACACTTGGGAAGTCCACCTCTTCTGTCCCCTAGCTATGGATTAATTAGTAGAACTTGTATTAGTAAAATCATTATTATCTAAAAATATTTATTGTTCTGAGAAAATAAGGTATCACTAAAATTGCCTGTAGTTAAATGCTTGGCCAAGGAGCTGATCAAGTAATTTTTTTCTTTTAGTTTTTTTTATTATTATAGTTCACCTTCATACAAGCCCAAGAGCCACAGAAGGCAGGGGGTTAATGAATGAGGTGTGTGATATGAACATAAGATGAGGAAGTAGCAAGTGTAGATTATGAGGGTACATTGGATAGATAATGATTGACCCTAAACTTGAAGAGGTTAAGACTGTAACATTTGGGGAAACATCCACAAAGTAGAGTTTCAAAGTAGTTTTCATTGTGGAATACCCTCTATACCAAAGGAATATATAGGCAGTGGGAGTGATTACACACCATATAAGCTGCACTTTAAAAAAATAAAAAATAAACTATTTAAAAAAATCCCTCAGTATCTTTTAGCTCAATGGTTAGGTTTGGAGATTAGACTAACATCGAAACACCATTGTTTGACTCACTGGTTTTTTTAATGATCCCAAAATGAAGTATATATGATTATAAATGATTAACTTATGATTTCAAACCAAAATATCATTATATAAAAATCTATATAAATTTGATTAAATTATCAGTTGAATATTATTAGTTATTTTCCTTGTCAAATTATTATTGAGTGTTATATGGTTAGAAATACAGTTTATGGAATGTCCTCCAAAAAAACAGAAATCAATCTTTTCTTTAAGTAAAAAATGAGCTCAGAAAAGAATAGAAAGAAATGCAAAAGCATAAATACATAATATAGAAGTTATTAACAGCCAAACGTTTAAAAGTCTAAAAGATAGGAGTTCTTTTCAAATGTATGTGTGTGTAAAGACAATTTGAAGTATCTGTCAAGTTATTCTCACCTTGAGCTTCCAATTGCACTCTTGCAGACATAATTCAAAATATTTGGTAAAAAAATGTATCTATTTTGGGAGGAGGTCACCTTATATTTGCATTTCTCCTTGAAAAGAATTTCTGTTTGCAAAATAGAATATGTGCAATTATTGTTGTTGTGGTCAAATGTAGAAACAGTAGGTGGTCAATCATCCAGCTAAAATAGTTATATATTTCCTTTGGATGACCCAAAGGTTGGCATGTTTGAGGCCAAGTTTCAAACGCTGATTTTCTAGGCATGAAGATTAGCATAACACACACTTTATCCCAACATTTACCAAACCCCTGTTCCACATGTAACAACGTTTCAGTCGTCGTAAACTCCGGCCTTCTTCAGGTGGTTGGAATGTTGAACTGAACCCTTTATTTTGCTCACTCGGGTAGACTGTTTTAGTTCTACATGCCATGTTTTTAATGGATGTCAGTTATCAGTTATCTCCTGTTAATTTCCCTTTCCAAATTCTCCACTGCCTTAACCAGGTATTGAACTATTTGGGTTCTGTCACTGGATCTAACCAACGCCTTTATCCACTGTGCCATGTGTCTGAATAATGTAAATAGTGTACATAATACCTCATTTCAGAAATATAGACAGATTTCCAAATTAATTTTAGATGAAAATTAAGATATTTTCTCCTGAATTAAATAAATTTAATTTTTGGATTTTTTCATAAAGTTAATTCTTTGTATTAAAGTTAAAAAGGGGATTATGAAACCCAGATTCCTTAGAAAATAAATTAGCCTTTGGGTTTATGTCAGGTCAGGCTTAGGCCTGTTACTAGTAACATGTAATGCAGTACAACCTGCCACATGGACAAATGATTGGCATCTAAACCAGCTCCCCAGCCAACTTTTCTGCTGGTGAAGAGGATGGCATGTCTCTCCACAGGATGAAAAACAAGATCTATCAAAGGGCAGATGAGCTTCTTATATAAGTCAACAACCAATGGGCTTCCAAACTTTGAATGGCAAATGGTGTCTTAATAAAAACACTTGGACTACTGTCTGCACTGGGCATCCAGCCTTGTAAAATCTTGCCTCAAATCATTATAACAAGTCCTTTGTCAGGTAGGGCCTACCTTTATTTTTTACGAGATTAATCCCAATCCTCTGTAAAAAAAAAAAAAAAAAAAAAAAAAAAATCATGCTTATGTATGTAGGGTTCAATAAGAACTAAAAGCTTAAATCTTTGAGCTACATATCCACCGTTATAATTACTGAGCTCAACCTGCAAATGCCTGATGGTAACAATATTGTTTAAAACTAAAATTTCAACATGTTTAGAACAAAATTTACATTAGAAAGAAATATGTAGGATCAGAACGTTTTTTTGTACACTGTGTGTGTGTGTGTGTGTGTGTGTATAACTTTACTCAATAGTAACTCCAGCTATGAGATGACTTTGGAGATTAAAACTGAGGAGATTCTAATTAACCATTACAGTAAATGTCAAAATACCAACACACACTCAGTAGGAAGAAGAAAAAAAAATCAATTGCTTATTTTTAGCATAAAACTAAATAGTATTTTTTTTTTTTTTAAATTAATTCAATCATTTTTCTTATTGCTATTCAAGTAAGAACAGTAAATTCCATTTCCATTGAAACCTGAGAAAAGAATAATTCCCTGCATATTTAACCCTTTAACATTAAATCAATTGCACCTGTAAATATCAGCTCTTAAACTCTCAGTCTGTGGGCAAAGTTTCGCTCTTTGCATGACTTCCTGTGTTATTTGGACTGATATCATCACATATTATGGCAGAGTATACATGAAGTTGGTTATGGCGGGTTGAACATTGAGAGCCGATATTTATGAGATTGGTTTGGGTGAGTTGAATGCCAAAGGGTTAAATAGAATCACTAATAGCAATTTCTTCAAAGAACAGTAGAAGAAAACTACAGTAGGACCTGTGGGAGTGCCGACTGTGATTCCATTTTTTGTAGCTGTTTCAATCAGCAAAACTTTTGTGTTCAACATTTTTATTAAATGAGATCAACTTTGCAAAATAGATTTCAAAAGAGTAAAATGTAAACAAAATACATGTTTAATAGTAATAATATTTTGAAAATTTAAAAAAAAAAAAAAATTCTCCAAAGCCATTGTAGTTTGAGAAAAAGCTCAACAAAAAGTTTCATTGACTATTGAAATGTTTTTCCAATTCATGTCATTTTTATAGTTTACTTCTAAATATATTTTTTTTACAAAGGGAAAATTACGTCACATCTGTCCTCAAATCAGCTTATAGCATAGTAAAATTCTTTCAAAATACACAATATATATGGTCCATGATTAGTTACAGATTTAATATTCACTGAGAATATATCTACTGCTGATAAGAAAGTCCTACTGTATTGTTGATTTTATAAATGGAAAAGCTATTTAAAACTAAATACTTTTTCCTGTGTTAAAATAAAAATGGTGTTCCATTATTTGTAAAGATGCCCATGACAGTTTTAGGAACCCCCAAGAGTATTGTCACAATAGAATTTGTATGAAAAAGACAAAAAGTAAAGTATTTAGTTGATTTTGGCACTATAGCACAATGTTTAACTTGTTGCAAGCTATTAAGAAAATCTCTGCTCTCCAATAGATGCTCTATTAATATAGCCTTATGCCTTGATTGGTTCAGTTCAACAAATTAATTAGCCACTTATGAAAGTTGTTCTTGAATTCCAAAAGCAAGACATTTGGCATATCTCAACACACATTTTGACTATATGTTTATCTTTAAGTTTTTCATTTCCCCAGAGTCACAATAAAAATGGAGGAGAGAGAGAGAAAAAGAAAAATCATTTTTCTTTTAGCTCTCACCAAAAATACTAAAAATTAGAATTGCTGAGTTGGTGAACTAGCAAGATTCACAGGAGTAACAAGTACATTTTTAAACAATACTGGCAACAAATAGAATGCCTGGCATTTAATTACAACGTTAATGTAGACCTTGAATGAGAAATATCCAATTGCTGTTGAAAAAAAAAAAAAAAAAAGAAAAAAAAAAAAAGAAAAAAGAAAACAAAAAAAAAAAACACATTTATTGGCTGACACTCATTTAGAGGTCTGAAAACCAATCCACCTTTCTGCGACAAAAAGAAAGAATATCACTGACCAAGAGATTGTAATGAAAAGTTTGTCTGCTAAAAACCTGAGTGTGTTCATAGAAGTCAACAACAAATTAGACTAAAAATTAAGCTTTCAACCCAAGTTCAGAAAATCCCTTGGCTATAAGACATCTCACATAATGTGCCTATATCTATATTCTTATTAAAAGCACCTGAGTAATGTCTGTGTGTGTGTGTTTGTTATGAGCAAGTTCTTATAAGGAAAAGATGAAATAATGTATTATACAGAACAATTTTTCTTGAGTAAAATACAGAAAAGAAAGTAAATGAGCAAACAGAGTTAGAGAGGGATAATAGGGGAAAGAAAGATGTAGATATCAGACAGCAATGCTATCAAAACTACACTGAAGGAAAATAAAATTGCATTATAGAACCTTTCTACCTCACTTCTCTGGGAATGGAATAATCCTCTGGAGAATATATAAATTAGTCTTGTTCCTGTCTGTCAGTCTTTTGGACATGCCCAGGGAATGTATGTCAGTGAAGAAAACATTGGTAGCAGAGCTAATAAAGTCAAGATGGCCTTAGTCTACAAAAATCCACTAAAATTTGAAAAGGAGGGGCATGATTCCACCCCACACACACAAAAGAAAAAAAAAAGAAAAAGAATGAATGAATGAACCACAAATTTGACAGTTCATAACAGACCTAGATGAGAAAAATAAGGCACTGGCAGTAACTTTATCATTTAATGGTAAAACCAGAGAAATTGCTTTAAACATGGAGGATCTAAATCAGGAGAATGGAATGGATACTTTAATTTTTTTTTTTTTTTTAATATCAATTCACCCCCAAGCAAGGAGATAATGCCACTAAGACACAAGGAGCTACTAGGAGTGAGAGAATGAAAAGACTTTAGAAGGAACCAGAAACCCAATCTTAGCCAGGTAACAAGAATAAACCTCTACTCCTGCACAAAAGACTGAGGAGGAGTGTGAACCAGATGATAGGCAAACCCACCTTGGCTTTAAATTACCCATTAGGGGTTGATAAACTGTAAAACAAAACAAACAAACATACTCATACATAGAGATCATGTCTTTATTGAATTGTGAAATTTCATCAAAGATAAATTATAACGACAGTTAGCCCTCTGCATATGTTACTACAGATGTGCAGTACAATATGAATTCAACCTGGAAAACAATATTTAGTGAAATTAGCAGAACTTGTAAAAACAAAAAAAGCAACAATGGATTCAATTACTGTTAAAGAAGAAATCATGAAAATCAAAGAAAACAGAGAAAACTTCCTAAAACAAATCCTCTGAATAAATATGAGAAACCCACTAAATGTAAGGTATGTTAAAGTGTACTTCATTAGTGCATAGAACTAATTCTGTGAAAATGATAGAAAGCCATGAATCTTTTTATGATAAAATCTGTTGAAGAGTATAACATCACAGTTTTCATTCAAAATAGAATTTTTGAGAAAGTATTTATTGTAGAGTACAGTGTGTGATAAAAAAATGGTCAGATCACTACAGGCAAAGAGTAAATAATGATGTAAATAAAACAAAAAATGTTTTGATTTGGTTATGGTAAAATTGTGAACCTTTTCAAAAGAGTAACTATTAGTAAAAATAGGAAATAGAAATGCAGAAAAATACGAGAAAGGTGACTGCCAATATACAACTTCTATTAAGTATGAAAAAGAAAAAGAAAGAACAAAAGAAAAATGCAAAAGAAAAAGAAGTAAAAACAAAAAGAGAAAAAAAACAAAAGGAAAGAAAAAGGATAAAAGAAAAAGAAGAAACAAGGAAAAAAAAAGAAAAGAGAAAAAAAAAAAGGAAAGCAAAAAAGAAAAAAGACAAAAGGAAAACGAAAGAGAAAGAAAAGAAAAAGAAAAGAAAAAGACAAAAGAAAGCCAAAAAATAAAGGAGGCCAAAAAAGAAAAAAAAAAGGCCATAAACAAAAGATAAAGGCCAAAAACAAAAGAAAAAAAAAGGCCAGAAAGAAAAAAAAAGCCAAAACGCGGGGGAAAAAAGCAAGCCAAAAAGCAGAAAAAAAAAAAGTAGGCCAAAAAGGGGAAAAAAAAAGAATCCAAAAAGCGGGAAAAAAGAGTAGGCCAAAAAGGGGGGGAAAAAAAGCAGGACAAAAAGGGGGGGGGAAGCAATCCAAAAAGTGGAGAAAAAAAAAAAAGAAAAAACAAATAAAAAGCCAAAAAAAAAAAAAAAAAAAAAAAAAAAAAAGGGGCAAAAAACGAAATAAAAAAAAAAGGGGCAAAAAACGAAATAAAAAAAAAAGGGGCAAAAAACGAAATAAAAAAAAAAGGGGCAAAAAACGAAAGAAAAAAAAAAGGGCAAAAAACGAAAGAAAAAAAAAAGGGCAAAAAACGAAAGAAAAAAAAAAGGGCAAAAAACGAAAAAAAAAAAGGGCAAAAAAAAAAAAAAAAGGGCAAAAAAAAAAAAAAAAAAACGAAAAAAAAAAAAAAACGAAAAAAAAAGTCAAAAAAAGAAAAATCGAAAAAAGAAAAAAAAAGTCAAAAAACAAAAACAAAAAAAAAAAAAAAGTCAAAAAACAAAAAAAAAACAATTTAGACTGCAAAACAGTGCTGAGTTGGTCCATAACTTGTTACAAAATATCCGTGGATGTCATCCATAACAACTGGTCTTTGGAAGGAATTCTAACATTTCACCAGTGCCTAATGACCACACACCAGCTCTAGAGGGTACAACCACAAGCTGTGGAGATTCATATCAATGCACTAAATACATGACAGTTGTCTGTAAATCTGAATAATCACATAAAATCAAAGAAGCTCTATATAAACAATTATGTTCTACACCAGATAATTGACCAATCCAATGGAAAAAAAAAATGGAAACGGAGCCAAAGGTATTTGATCAAATTAATTAGATATTCAAATAGTGTTGATGATTTAAACAATTGTGAATATTGTTATTAAAAGCCCATGGATAATGATCCAGTTAGAAATTTTACCATTACTATAGAACAAGGTTATATTATTGGTTACAATCACAGTGAAACTTTTGATCACATTCATGCAAGGATTATTTGTCAAGCTGGCAAAGCAAATGTCAGAAACAAAAATTGGTAATTAATTCAAGAAATCTGAAAGGCGAAAAACAAAATGTCTATAGATCTATGTCAAGTTGGTGATCTTAATACAACTGAATCAATCAATGAATCTAAAGATGGACATAATGTCAAATGAGGTTCAGTTTGATGAAGTTAAAATAACTTGATGAATTGGAAACAATTGTTTTTGGCAAACTAAAACAACCTGGTCAGAATCATGTATCTCTCTGTAGCTTTTAAGCATGTCTACACGTGGTGGAATCATGCCAAAAAGTGAGATTAATAGCAAGAGGGATTTGAGGAATTCAATGATATTCAAAAACATTCATAAACTTGTGTTCATCAATCTTTCTAATTGATAATGACAGTTTCAGCTCAATGTCAACTGAAATTACATTCTGTGGACATCAAAACTACATTTCTGCAAAGACGAAAGGGCAAATAGAGAAATTTCTATTAAATTCTTTAGTAATTTGACATGACAACTCAACAAATGTGTCTATGGATTAAGTAATGCTTCCTTCCACTGGTACAAAAGTCAAATCAGTCATGATTGAAAATGTCATACTACAAATGGATCTTACAATGGATCTTCTACTGGTTTAACACAACTGATTCCCCTGAAGGAGATTAGCTTGTCATGCTGTTGAGTTCATTTGATCAAGTGAAAAATTTGAAAACATCAGTAACATATGTATAGTTTTCAAAGTGAGAAAAGAAAACAGTAAAGTTTTAAAGTATTGTAAAATTGACCTTACCTGTAGTGATTCAAATATATTTATCTCAAGATAAATGATATACAATATATCACCAATTCATGCAGATTCCATAAACGCTGTGCAAAAAAACTTGGAAAGAGAGAAAAAAAAAAACCCATCCCCAAGTGAAACAACCATAATTGTTAACACATGAGCCATCCAGATTTATCATTTAATTATTAAGTGGCTTACCATCGCATCATGTTGAAACACCAGTTCCCATATGAGGGTAAGCAACATCGAGCATGGTCAGCATGTAGATGGGCGATTGCCTGGGAATACCAGTTGCTGTAAGCTTAGATGTGCAGGTGGTGTAATGGATAATGGCTCAGAATTGAACATCGGAGAGCTGAGTGCCAATTCCTGTTGAGTGTGTTATATTCACATTTGCAAATACACTTGAAAATTTGTATGACCACCTCTTTTTCCCAGCTATAGATTAATTAGTAACATTTGTATCACTAAACCATTATTATCTCAAAACAATAATTCTTGCAATCTAAAAATATTTTCTGGCTTTGAAAAAGGGTTGATGAGCAATAGAAAATGAATGAATGAATCAATAATTATGGGACGGTTTTGCTGACTGTTAAAGTTATTGTTGTGAGCAAAACCATCAAAATTTTTAATTTATTATCTGAATAAAAAGTGTAAAATATATTTTATGATATTTAGTGATGCTGCTTTGGGGAAAACTTCCAAATGGTGGTAGTCAGCAAGATTACATGATTCTTCTTGGAGAATCAGGAAAGTTCTCTCTACCTTGATGTTGCTCCAAGAAAATAAGACATGTTTGCATTATTCTGGCTGAAGAAACAATCACCATGCCTGAAGCAGTTGATATAGCAGTTTTCACTTTGGAAATTACAACAAGTGAAAGCAATCCTTGACTACTGCCCATAGTTCATGCCACTGACTGTAATACTTTTTTTTATGGCAGTGAAGTCATCCAAATTTGTCATGGAGAAATGATTGCAGATGAAATAAGTAGAATTAAAGTGTTAATCAACAATAGATAAATTAGAAAGTTTCAGTGAAATGAAACCAAGAGGCAATTAGCCGACTTTCTTACTAAGTATGAAGCATCAACTTTGATGCTAAGTGTGTTCCAAACAAAGTGTATTACAATAATGAACAAAAGCGTGTCAATGATTGGGATGTTAGGAATTATAATCTAACTTGGTTGCTTTAAAACTATTTTAAGATTTCATACTTTATTATCAGTGGAACAGGTTGAACAATATTCTGGATGGATAGGATATTGTTCAATATTTCCTCCATAAACAGCAACGGCAAATTTATGGCATCTCAGGTTGGGCTTGTATATCATGGGTGAATATTTTCTGAAAGATGTCACTCATCTAGTTACATCATAAATGCAAACTGCCATCACTTGTACAAGAGCAGAACTTGCTCTCATCACTGAACATTATTCAGCAGCATTCAATTCCCCAGGTAGACCTTAAAAGATAGGTAAGATGATGTGGTATGAGTGAGTCTGGCTAGAAACAGTAAATGATGATGCATACTACAAGGACGGGCTGAAAAGTTCATAGTCTGACTATGGAGTGATACTAAAGATATTCATGCTGACATGGTTGCTACTTTAATGGATGATACTCCAGCTTTATCAACAGTGCAAAAGTGAACAGCTGAATTTAGGAGGGGAAAGGAGAGTCTTGAAGTTGATCCAAGGTCTCTTGCAACTGCCATCACTGAGGAAAACATTATGTTCACCACATGTTTATGGAAGACAGGCTATTGATAGAAAAATGATATTAGTATATCCCATGAGAGAGTTGTGAATGTTCTGCAGAATGAACTTGATATGACGAAAGTTTCTGCTGCGGGTATCCAGTCTTCTGACACTGGATCAAAAGTACACCAAGCTGATCACATCACGGGGAAAACTGACAGATCCAGATAGTTCTCTTGAAAGTTTCCTAACCTAGATGATTGTTGTGAAGGTGATGGTCTCAGTTTTTTTGGATGCAAAAAGTATTGTGTTTATTATCTTCAAAAAGGCCACACCATCAATGGAGAGGACTATGCCAACTTACTGAAGCAGTTATGAAAGTTTATCAAATGCCCAGGAAAATTGAAAAAATGGGTTTTGTTTCACAAGTACAATGCTCCAGCACACAAGTCCTTAGTTTCAATACATGACTGGCTTTAAACTGGTTGATCACCCTCCCTATTCCCCTTATCCAATTATCATCTGTTCCCCAACATGAAAAAACATTTGGCTGGGAACCAGTATCACAGTGGTGATGATGATGATGATATATCTGCTGTTGATGTCTTTTTTTACCAATATGATGAAAGCTTCTTCACCAATGGGATCCAAGCACTGCAACATTGATGAAAGAGTATGGACTGTAAGGGAGTCTATGTCAAAAAATAAACTTCATTTGGTCACATTCCATGAGAGTATCTTGGTCAACCTATGAAATTTTTAGCCAACCCTCATATGTTGACACTCCTAGGACGACATTTACTTTGATCTATACTGTAGATGTTGAATGTTACAGTCTACCACTGCTCTAACAATACATCAATCTTAACATATTTGTGTTTCGTGACTTTAATGCCCACCATGTCAGGTAGCTTAAACACTGTCACTGACCCCACTGGAATCCAGACCCTTAACTTCTCAATCACTCAATCTCTCACACAAGTGGTGGACTTCCCCATGCATTTCCCCAGTAACTCTGATGGATACACTTCTCTTCTAGATCTCTTTTTTTTTTTACCTCTATCCTGGACTCATCTCATATTTTGCAACTCTGCCCTCTTGGCAACTCTGATCATGTGGTAGTATCTGTAAACATCTCTTTCCACTCCCTACTAGTCAAGAATCTCCTATTATCAGAATATCTTTCTGCTATCAATGTGTGGATTGGGACTTGTTCCATGACTTCCTTCATAACGACCCTTGTAATGCAGTTTTTAATCATCGTGTTCATAAATGCGCATCTGAGGTCTCCTCCTAAGTGAAAGCTGGCATTGATGCTTTCATTCCAGCAAGGAAATACTAAGTTAAATTGCATTCATCTCCCACTATATCCTACAGGTATCAATTCTTCAGGCTGTACCAGAGCAACACATTTGACTGAAACAGATCTTTGTCTCTGCTCATAACAAGTGCAAGTGTGTCCTCAAAGAAGTGAAGTTACTGTTTGCTGATAAAATGAAACAATGTATAGCATCTCACAAGTTTGGTTCTAGAGATAATTGGCAGCTCTGCAAGAGAGTGTTGAACAACAGCAAATCCTCAATCCCTCCTCTATTCAATCAATTCGAAGTCCTGACATCTAAAGCAGGTAAGGTTGAATGCTTTGCTCATAAATTCTCTTCTAACTCAACACTCAACTCAATTAGAGTATCCACACCTGATTTCCCTCCTAGAACAGAGGTTCTACTGAGTGATATGCACAGCTCTCAGAGGTGATGGGATACCAGCGGGTTGTACTAAAGAAATGTGCACCTCATGAGCTGGCTCCAGTTCTCTCCAAACCCTACAACTATTGCCTTGCTGCTTATTGGAAGTCCTCCTGTGTAGTTCCTCTTTTTAAGAACTATGGAGAACCTTTTGACCCCTCTAACTATTGCCCTATTAGTCTCCTACCACTTTTTCTGTATTTGAGGATTTAATAAATGCCGAAGTTGTTAAGCATCTTACCTCTCACAACCTACTCTCTGACAAACAATATGGCTTCCGTTTTGTTAGGTCTACTACTGATGTGCTAATGGCCATCACTGAATTTGTATATCAAACTCTGGATAATAATAGTGAAGCTCGAGCTGTGGCTCTAGATATCTCAATGGTATTTGACTGGGTTTGTCACACTGGTCTTCTACATAAGCTCCAGGACTACAGTATTACTGGACAATTGTTTGATTTAAAACAATCATTCCTATCAAATCATGAAATGAAGGTCATTTTGAATAGGCTCACTTTCAGATCCTTTTACATGAATGCAGGTGACCCCTAAGGCTTTATTCTGGGTCCTATGCTGTTTCTGATTTTTATCAATGATCTTCTTTATGCCATCAGTTCCCAAGTAGGCATTTATGCTGATGGCACTACAATTTACTCCAATCTAAATCACAAATCCAGAGTTGACAAAGTTAACCTGGCTGCTGCTCTTGAAAAGGACCTCCAATCAGAAGTTAACTGGAGCAGGAAATGGCTTGTAAATTTTAATGCCTCTAAAACTAAACATTGCTCTCATTTAACCACCATAGAGAAACTTTCCTGCCTACCATCAGCATGGCTGATGCTAGACTCATGGAGATCAATACAAAGTGCCTTTTTGGCCTTACATTTTCAACTGACTTGAAGTGGAATGACTACATTGAATCAATACCTGCATCTATTGCAAGGAAAGTTAAGTCACTGTGTCATGCCAGACTGTTTTTCTTGTCAGAATTCATTGCACATTTACTAATCTACCATTTGTCCAGGTATTGAAGGTTCTTGACAAAATCCAAAGAAGGATCTGCAATGTAATCCATCCTGACTTGGCATCTCAACTTCAGTCACATTCCCAGTGACATGACATGGCTTTCCGCTGTCTTTTTTACAAATATTTTCATGGCTACTGCTCTGACAAGCTTTTTTTCCTTGGTGGCCAAACTACACGAGTTTAAGTGTGTTAGTAGTGGCATCTATGTTCCACCATCTTACTGTTGAATTAGGTAAATGTAACCACCACTTCTACTCCAAGTTTCTTTTCTCGCACTTCCCACCTGTGGAAGTCCCTTCTGTTTACTTGTTTCCCTAATAATTACAATCTTCAAAAATTTAAATGCAATGCCAATCACCCCCTTCTATCTTGAATGTCATTCAGCTTTCATCCTTTCCTTGGTCCCACTATACCAAGTCTATCCTCTTACTTTCACTCTCTGTAAGCCCCTGCATACTAGTGGCATTCCTGCTTTGCTTGGAGTGAAATGAGTAAAAAAAAAAAATAATGACTATGCAGAACCTGATTTATAAGTCTAGTTGTTTAGTTGACTACTGTTGTCAACAACAAAGAACCACCAATATGTCATGACCAACATGCACTGCAATTTTCTAAAATGACCATAATCCCACCTCTCTGACTTAATAAAAGGAGTGCATGTGCCATTCCATAGCATGACAGCTGCTTGGACTTTCACCACATTGAAACTTATTACACCTGAAGCTCAGACACAGATGGTATACAAGTATGAGTGTTCCTACACCACAAGATAGCTGAAAACAGAAAATTTTATTAGAATATCGACTTCTTGTTAGGATACATGTGTAGCAAAGTCAAAATTGGCATCACCCTTCAGGGTGTTGCGATTTTATTTTCTGTCTGTATTACACAATCAAGTATTCTTCAATTTCACATTGGCAACATTTTCTGAGGGTTAACAGGATTTTCTGAGGGTCAACAGGAAATTACTTGTACGTATTTTTTTTCTCCTGCTTTAATGTAAATAACAGGAAGAGATTATTCTAAATACCAAACCATTTTGGGAAACATTAAATATTTTTAAAAATTAATAAATTTAAGAAAATACAAACAGAATAGAAACTGAAATCAAAATATTCTTACATAGATTTTTCATGATATTTTTTTTATTTTAAATTTGCAGCATGTGTTTTGATTTTAAATTCAGCTTCTAAAACAAGAATGAATGTGGATATGTACACTGGGTTAACTCATCCCTATTACTGTCATATTCCATAGGTGAGGAGTAAGTTCCACTAAAACAGCTTCTTCCTCAGAACTGTTACATTGTGGAACAGACTCCCAAGTGGATGCTTCCTCAATCACTACAATCTTAACCTTTTCAAATCAAGTGTCAACTGTTATCAATATACATATCCTCATATTATGAATCACTGGCTCCCTCCTTGAACGCTCTTACAACATCCCCACCTCTACCTTGAGTGGCTCTTGAGCATTGTACGAGGTGAATAATAGTTAAAAGATAAATTAAAATTGACTTACGGCAAAATTGTTATTCTGTCTGAAAATAAAATGCTTTTGTGAGTATCTGTGTATTGCAACTAAAACTTATTTAAAAGGTCTCAGAGTAGTTGTACATGTGCTAAAATATCTTAATACTAATAACTGACTAAAAGAAAAAGTTTAAAATGATGACAACAACACATGGTCTTAAAACAAGTTTGATGCCAAAAAAGTTTACTCAATTTTATTCGCTCTAAAAATAACCAAAAATGAAACAGATTTTTTTATTAGAAATATTTATAATGAATTAAACAAATGTTTTCATATTGCCATCTGCATTTGATTACAGCATTGGTTTGTCAACCAGATAAGATTTCTGAATATAACATTTATAGTTACAAATATTAATGATTTGTAGAACAGCTTTTCTCTCTCATTCTGGAAAAGGAGAAACATTTTAAAGCAAAACAACAATGGATTAAAGACAATTTGCTTGTTTCAGTTTCTAAAACATGATGAAATTGAATGTTCCAAGTAATGACAGCTCTGAAAATGATACTGTAACAAGCCACTAAAAACAGTAACAGTGTTATTGTTCTCAACAACTTTACATTGGTTCATGCTTTCCTGGATAGAAACAGTATCAGCTTTCAGTATCCTTAAAATTAAATTCGTTTTTGCCTATACAAACCCAAGATTGAGAAAATAATTTATCCAAAAGAAACTAGCTGGATTTGGAATATTTACAAAATCAACTATACTAAGCTTATCTTAATTTGGACTACAATAACAGTGCACTCCATAAAAATTGAACTCATTATATTAGCAATAATCAGCAAGACCAACTTGCTCAACAGCAGTTTTCGATGGTACAATTTGGAACTATTTTAGTTTTCTACTTCATGCATACAGAATTAAAAAAAAATCCATTTTATTTTATCAATTCTATGAATGAGAAACTAAAAATAAAACCGTTTATTGACACTAAAGGAGACTGATCTACATATAAAAAAAACAGGAAAAAATTTCCAGGGAATAATTTTTGTAGATTACCATTTATTAGCCCTCCCTGTAACATTTGAGATAATCGAAAAATATTTATGTTTTTATCATTTTAGAATAGAAGTTGCTGTTCATAATGGATTCAGTATAAAATTGCTCCTTGACTATTTACAGTTTAAAAAACTCAGTAATTTAAAAATAAATATGTAAATATCAATGACGCAAGCACAGTTTCAAACTTGACATTTGTAAATAACAGGTTCAGGGATTGATCTTGCACTGTATTGATATTATAACAGGACCCCATTCTAAATTGATTAAAAAAATGTTTTTCTAAAAATTAATATTTTCCAATTCTTCCAAATGGAGTTTGAGGAAGGTCTAATGAATGCTAGTCTACAAAAATTATTTCCTGAAAAGTTATTCATATTTTTTATGAGTGGATTTAAGTCTATTTAAGTAGCGCCCCGTTTGTTTTATAACATTGGATTCTAACAAAATTTAAATGAATTCTCCCAAACTACATACAATTTCAAATAATTTAGTAAATAAAGAAGAAATGTGTTTATAAATTAACTAGCCATATATTCAGAGGCCTAAATTCCAAAATACTTTTCATGTTGATTTACCCAATGCAACCATGCATGAAATTCAAAGAAATAGAGAGGTGAGGAGAGGAGAAAAAAAAAAAAAAAAAACACATTAAATCACCTCACCAGGAATAAACTTCATGGTTATTAGTTCAAAAGGGTGGTGCATTAACCATTAATTTTGAACTTCCTCAAATGTATTTCATTCTGCTTGCTACACTAAGACCAGGATTAGAAGAGAAGGAAGGAAATAAATGAAAGGAAAAAAAAACATTATGAATGTCAGATTTTATTATGAAAGTCTGTTCTTTTCAACCCAAAATATGTATTAACCAATTGAGGCTGGTTAAGTTTTCAGCAGATATTCATGAGAAATATACCAAGTTTCAACTTATCATTCCTTATAAAAATTTCAGTCAATATCTATAATCTGATAGAATATTGAAAAACAATATGAATTTCTATTTGAGATCTACACTTACTTTTAAAGTATATTGAAAAAACAACAACAACAAAAAACAACAACATTGAAGTTATAAATGAATGTGTCACTCTTTTTCGGCAAGGAGTATCATTGCTCATATTGGGTCTACAAAGTAAAGGCCTTTGTTGGAGGGAGTATGATTGCTCATAATCAGTTTACAAGTAAAAACCTTTTTCTTTGTGAATAAGATTGCTCATATTGTATCTAGAAATAAAAGCTCTTCAATACATAATTTTAAACTTTTCAGTGTTAATATATATAATTACTTACAGATTAATAATTTTACAAAATACTTAGTATTTTTGAGGAACAATCAGGTTACTTGTAAGAAATAGATTTATGGTAAATTTAAAATATTTCAATTTTTTTCTAGCATTTTGTGAGTATAACAGACTAACAAGTAGAAGTACCATTCTTGTGTTCATCTTCATAAAAGAAATGCACACAATAACATTAACAATTATGGAACTAATCTTGTTGACTATACACATTTTTCTATTTCTTAAATACCATGAGCCATTGAGTTTTGGATTTCTAAATGGTCAGAAGAGAAAAAGTCAGATATCACTTCAGATTTGATTGACTGCGAACTTACATAGGATGGAGCCATAATTTAGTGAGAAAATACTTTAGACATACCTGATGATTAGCATATGTTGACAAATCATTGGAAGTGCTTTGTAAGGAGGATTGTTTTAATGCATTGTTCATTTACCAGTGGCAAGCAAGAATATACTTTCTGGCAACCAAGCAATTAGTGCTCCTTTCTTATTTTTAGTCTTTAAATAAAAAGAATTTTGGAATTGTGTCTAGTTTTTTTGTGCTTGGATTCTAGTTGGAAGTGGATTTTCTTTCTTATTTAACTCAAATGTTTTTGAAAACCTATTGAATCATGTTACTGCAAGACAAATATCTCTTGTAAATAATTTTCTTCTTACAAAACTCTACTGCTTTAGTTGATAACTGGCATCACTTATAATTATATAAACATTGGTTTATGTTTTTGTGATGGAAACATGGAGGTGGGGTAGAGAAACAGCAAATAGTGAAGAAAACAGAACATATGAGCTGTTGTAGAGTATGACAGCATATTTCCTGCTCTTTCCTATTACTGTGACAATGGACAGCTCTTACTTATAAATATGGCATTAGAGGGGGGGGTGAGTAGTATTTGATTTACTCAAGTTATTCTGTTCTGTGTATGAGTATTTAATAAACCTCTTTGTTTCCTCTACCTAGTCTTGTTGCTTTAATACATTCTCTAACTATGGACTTCCTAATTCTTGGCTATTTTAAATAAAGACAACATGAGTCAAGTTTAAATTTTTTCTCATTTTATACTAATGCCCTTGGGAAAAGCATTAATCCATCACTTCTCCCCAGACCTATGGGTTAAACAGTAGAAAGTAGAGGACTATCTCAATCAGAAAGTAGACCAAAAGATACTCTCATTTGTATTAATATTAAAAACAAATGAAACAAAGCATATATTTTTAATATTTTTTAAAATTCTAATTTTTTTTCTGGAAATGTTCAAGAAAACATTTCTCTGTAGAAAAGAAAAAACATCCAGGTATTAATATCAACTCTGTTGGTTTCAATAATGACATGAATTAATGCAAAACACTTATCCCTCCCCAATTTATAGGCAGAAGCACACAAATGCATATTTTTCCTCGCAAATAGGCCAGTTCTCAGTTTCATTTGATTCAGTATCATCTTGTCTTGAAGTCAGGATGCTACATTCACTTGTCTGAACTTGCTTCTGTGTGACAACACAATTCTTAGTTTGTGAACTTTTTGCCATATTTACTGTTGCTTTGCCTTGCATATATTGCTTACTTGCTTTATATTATTTTTTGCCCTTTTCTTCTCTTTTTCTTGTCATTGCTTATTGCAAACTTTGTCAATTCTGTTTGTCAGACAGTTCTGTTACTTACTTTGCATTTAATCATGGCTACTCACTCCACAAATCATACTTATTATTTAGATTTCTGCTAGAGAGCCAATTTTTGGCAAACATACAATTTCCTATTGAATGCATCCCACTATTTTGGCTTGTGACATTATCTTATTTAATTTTTCCCTCTTTAACAAGCAGATCCCACAGGAAACAAAAAATACAGTCAAACTTAATCTAGTATTACTGTACTAAATGCTACATTTTTTTAAAGTTAACTTTCATATTATAAAGTTTCAAGTTGTATCTAATGACATTCACTCAGAAAGAGGAAACAATCATCTTTTTATCTCTCTAAAACCAATCCTTCTTCCTTTACAATCACTTCAGATTTGTTTTTGCTTACGAAATCACTCCTAAAAACAAATCAACATCAACCACAATTCTAAGTTCTTTGTATAATTTACAATTTCCTTTCTTAATAAAACAAAACATGTTTTTGGTATCAAAGAACTAAATTCAAATTGTACCAATTATCCTTTTGAAACCACAAAGCCAAATTGATTAAAACAGTAACTGTTAATCAATAAAATCAACTGAAAATGATCTTTGAATATAACACATCCAGTTTCCTGTAAAGTACCAAAAAAAAAGGGGGGGTTCTTGCTCAGAACCATATACAAACCTCTTCCATTTGACCAGTTTTTAATTTTATGGACTATCTAAGAGCAAAGTGATGAGTTCCATTTGTATAAAGCTAAATATTTGAGGCAACAGAATTAATTGGGTAAAAATTCTATCAAAATCTTTCACTTGAGTAGTACCTCAGGAAATTAAATTTGACATTTTAATCTCAAGACTTCAAACAGCAAAATTTCCTCAATGAAGAATTCTTCTCTCCTTGTGACATACTGAATTAAGGTTACTTTCATATTAATAGTTTACAATATGGAAGTAAGCTTAATTTAGTATGATCCAAGGAGAGAAGAACAGAGTCGATAAGGAGGTAGTGCTGAGTAATCTCACAAAATGGTAGGACAGGCCTTAAAAATTAGCATCTAAATGCATCAGTTTTTAACTGGGCCTGAACACTAATTACTGGTGCTGGTGAGAAGAACACAACTTCCCCAGCCCCCACAGTAATTTATACAAGTAATATAAGAAAAATATAGTTTTAACCATTTGAACCTGAGTAGCCAGTATACGGACCAGAGTCATGGACAAAAAATGAACCCCTCATGTTTTTAAATATGTCAATTCTTTTCTGGTATGCCAGTCAACTGCTATTGGGGTTTTGCAAATAAATTTCTTCTAAACAAGGAAAATCACTGAGTTATTTTTTCACATAAATAAATTTATGTTTATCTAGCGAATACACAAAAATAATTAAAAGCATTTAACTTCATTTTTAGAATGTGTAAGTTTCCAAATCTGCAAGTATCACCTGTTCTTTTTAGATACACGTTTTAAAACTGAAATTAAAAATTATTTTAATCATTTTAATCTAATCTTAAGTGTATTCGCTAGATAAAACCATAAAGATATTTGTAAAAATAAAATAAAATTAATTAATTTTCCTTGTTTAGAAGAATTTTATAGGCAGAACACCCACCAAACTATAGTGGCTAGAAAAGAATAATTTTTACTTTGGGTTTAAGAAAAATGACTTGCAGTTTTGAAAATATACGCATTTTAAACCTGAGATTAAAACTTACTTTATTTTTTTAATATTTAATTTTAGGTGTATTCGCTAGATAGAAACATCATTTTATTTGTAGAAAACAATTTTATTTGTAATTTTACACTAGAGACCCGCATATCTGTAAATATACAAATTTTAAAAGTGAAATTAAGAACTATTTTAATTCTTAATATCTCATCTAGATAAAAAACAATTTATAAAAAAAAAAAAAAAAAATCTTCATTTTTCTTGTTTACAACAATTTTTGGCATCACGGCTTACTAGGAAACCCTTACAAAAAATCCAACTTCATAAAATTTAACATTAAGACAAAACTGCCAACTATTTTTTTTATTTTTATTTTTACTCACTACTTTGTTATTTTTTGAAAACTGTAACAAATAGATGTCACAGATCAAGTCGTATTTCCTTTATTTCTTCATTTCTTTTGTAAACAAATAGATTTCACATTTATTTCCTAAAACTAGTCAATTAAATGTTTTTAACATATTTTTGTTCAATCTTTTTCTTTTACAATAACAGTATAAATGTTGATAAAATTTAATTTTATTAACATCTGAGAGTCTTTTTCATTATTGTTTCTTTGGATATGGTAGTGATAGCACTTAAAAAAAACTAAATGATTTCAGTTTCGTAAAATATTTTGATGCGTTTTCATGGTGTGAAGATGAAACCGAAAGAAGTCGTCTTTTCGGTTAAACCACACATCTCTAACATATATTATTTATGGTAAAAGTGCTATAAAAATAAATAAATAATTGAGTGTCTGCCCCTGTACAGTTTCTTATTTGTTCAATAGTCCCGAAAAAATAGTGAAGTCATAAATATTTTTTTTTTATTTAACAAAAAAGGAACAATTAATAGTGCAAAGATTACTTCATGTTTTCAATAATAAGAGAAAAAAATCCCTATTTTTATAGCAATCACTATCTATTAACTATTATTATCTATTGTGATTGATGTGAGTAATTGTTATTGGTATATAAAATGGAAATGATAGGTTGAATTCAAATTACAGCCAATTTTATTGCATTCACTTTGCACTGAAGCCCTTGGGCAAGGTATCAATCTAACTCATCTTTCTCCAGCTATGGGTTAACTAACATGGTAGAATTGATCCTTAATCATTAGCAAAGAAGTACAGAAGAGCAATAATTCTGAATTCAAAACTGTGGAGAAAACCACTCCACTATCTTTAGCTAGTCAGTCATTGCAAAGAATCTGTGACTTGATAGGATTTGGTTACTTAGCATAAAAATTACTTGCAAGACACTACAACAATAACTAATCATTGATTAGAACAAGTTTAACCATTGTGAGTAAATGGTAACATGGGTACTTGAGATATTTTTGTTTGACATTAGTAAAGCATACTGCCAACTACTCCAGGACAATCATTGCTTCCACTGCCTTCATTTACTATCTACAAATTGTCTTGAAATTTCTCTAGGGAAATCTTTTCAGTCACTCCTAAATGAGTAATGACTTACTGAATAACTTATCATACATGTTTGATAAGTACAATCTGAGATTTAACTGATGTGATTTGATTTATGCTTCTTCAAAGTTTCACCCTTTTTAATGTTGTTGGAATAGCAGTAGTAAAAGTAAAGTGTTCAAGACTTTATCTGTACATTTCAAATCATAAAACTTAAAACTCCTAAAGATTGCCAAATCTAAACACACAACTTGACTATACAGTTTAAAAGAAAGCATGTTTTTAAGTAATCAAGATTTCAGTTGTTGGATAAGAGGGGAGGGGGCTTAATTTTGTAATGTTTTATTCACAACATTGTCAGAATATTATTAATCGAATATTGATCGTATATAATCATTTTTCCAAGTTACCATGTGCCATAATATAACATGGATTAATTTGTTTAAACATTAAAAGTTAGTTACCTAAATTACAAAGAATAAGAATAAATTTCAAGCAAACCTTTTTTTTTTATTGTAATAGAATACAAGCAAAAAAGAAACCTTAGAATGTAGGTCTATTTGTATTCCCTGACGACAAAGAGTTCCTTCTAAAGTCTGATTGTTTGAAACTTTGCTGGTACTTGAGTATATTTCTTTATCATTAAATAACATCAGTGTTATTTTCATCTGTTGATATTAAGGCCTACATATTTTTGGAATAAAAGGCTATAATGAAAAGACAGTCTTTTTGGAAAAAAGAATGTATGCAAAATGTCACAGTGTACATTTGCACCAGTCAAAATACAAATTATTCAAATATTTAGACAAACTTTACATTGTAATGATGTAATCTGATAGCATTACTTCACCATATTTATATAGTAGATCCCAAAACCTTGCTATAGTACCATAGGAAGCCTTTGTCATGTGAGAGCAAAAGAAGTTTGTTGTCAGTACTGATCTACTCTCCAAATAACAGAAGACTAACAGTACTAGCTTACAGGCTAATAATAATGGAATTTATAGGCTAGAATTTTTTTAATACATCTAATTATAGTGCAGGGAGTGGTAGATTCATGCCTTAAGTCCATTAATATAAAGTAAAGACAAAAACATAACCAAAATTTCCTGATAACTACCAAGTTAATAAATATCAGTACCATGTAACTTATCACTGTCATGTGATACTTTGTTTGACCTATGAGATATCAGAAAGAACAAAAGTTTCATATAGCACTCCTTGACCCTCAGATATGAAATCAACCAATCAAATAAAAGTGTAGAAGACAGGCTTTACTTTTGGAATTTGTCTTTACTCAGGAGATTTATTGATCACTTTAAAATGAAAAATGACAAATTTATGGACAGATTTCAGGTAGAGTCTACTGGACAGAAATACAAAAGATTTAAGATTCCCATCCTTTGAACTCTGAGCAACTCATACCAGATCAAAGAGAAACAGAAATAAGCCTGCTCAATACTTACATGGTTGACCCCCAAGGAACAGCAACATGAGGCCTACATATAAGAATAAAGCAAAATTCAATAAATAACTAGACACTCTTTGAACAAACAAATGGAAAATTACAGAACATATTAAAGTAATTCAAGATGAAAATGTATTTTACTTCTAAATTATTGTTTATCCTTTTACAAATTTATTATCATAATTCAAAAAAAAAAAAAAAAATAGTGAAAAAATATTTTCATACTTTGCTACACAGTACTCATGCTCTCCCAGTGGAATTTCACAGCTGAATGAATAACCCCATAGGAGAGTATTCACATGTGTAGTATGGTTGCCTCTGACTAATTATACAACTGGTTCTTAAGATATTAAAAATAGATGGATATTTTTCAACAGAACTTGTATATGCCTCTTGTTCTCAAAGTTGGTTATCAACATTGAGAGAACAAGATTTAAAACTATAGTTTGATACTACATTAGTTTATTGCACAATGTAAGAGAATTTTCTTTTATTAAGTGCATGCAGAAAACTAAGAGGTATTCTTTTTTTTTTGGCATAAGAGTGTCAAAGTGAATTGTTGAGATTTATAAAATGTCATTGCAAAAAAACAGTAAGCTTGAGTTAAATTGGGTTGTAAAATAATTTTGTCAAAACCTAAGAATTAACTTGTATCCAAATTCATGTTAAATTGGATCACATAAAATTGGCATTTAGTATTTGGCCTAAACTCCTAGAAATTGGCAGCTCACCATATTAAAGAATTCAGTGATACCATTTATAAGAATTTAAATCCTGGTAAAACTCAAATTCTGAGTTTTGTAATAAGAATACATTATACAGGGTGTGGCAGAAATACCTCCCACATAATGGCAAGATGTTAGTGGCAATGGTGTCTTCATCTAGCTAATGTCTTATGATGTGGGAGGTATTTCTGATGCACACTGTATATAGACAAATAGATATGGTAGTAGGTATCTGTTTATCTTGTGAGTAGTGCCCTGTTTGGTCAAAATTCATTCCTTTGGTAGTGAGACTAAAGTGACCTCTACGAGGGCTGGCTGATGGTATATGGAGTCTGTGCATTACCCAGACTACATGGGCCCCTCTCTTGGCCATACTAACAAAATCTAAAGAAATACAGGTCAATATATTTGGGGCCATTTTGGATGGAAGTGTTGCTGGAAAGTTATCAGTGTTGACAGCCAACAGCCTTCAAGGCTCCACTCAGAGTTTGCTGCCTGGATTTACTTCCATAGCCTTTTCCATGTTTGGATATGACCACAAAGCAGCAGAGGTTTAAAGTCAGGGTTTTCCACCTTCACCCTTGGACTTAGTTGTCAGACTATTTCAGATGCAAGCCATGGAAGCTTTTTATAAATAGTGAAAGCTTATTCTTATTATCACTTAGATAATAACTCAGACAACCTTTGGAACAGATATAATATACATATATAAATGTTATATGTATTATGTTTAAAATCACCCAATAGATGGATAGATAGAGAGAGAGAGATAGTGATATTTTTTTTTTTATCTTGTGACCTGTAGGGTCATAGGGGCACCATGTGTACTGCAGCCACAGTAAAAGTGGTGTTTTTTGGGCAAGATAGCCTGATGGAGCCCAATCCTCTCCAGGTCAGTTTTGAATTCAGAGTTACCTTTTCCTAGACCGGTTGTCACTCATGGCTATAGAACACAGTCTGTCCTGCTATTTACCCATTGCTGTGTGGAGAAGAAAAGGGTTCATATCTTTCCCAAGAGTATTAGCACGTAAGTGAATGTAATAGATCAAATTGGAATTCGAACTTGGCTCTCCAATTCCTCAATCCAAGCCACTATCCATTGCGCCACTGTACTTCCATTATTGATATATAGAAAGGTATATATAGAGACAGAGTGAGAGATGTGTGTGTGTGTGTTACACATTCTTCCTATTATTTTGTTTCTGTCAAAACTAATAAGAGTGAGATTGAAAAGCCCTGTAATTTGTTTCAGTTGATTCAACCAACATTGTTCATATGAAAGCTCATTGACATACCCCACAGTAAATGAGCCTGAAAGTTTTATCTTGAAATTAAGATAAATGAAAGCTAAATGTTTCATGGCAGTTCCACAATTATTCACACAAAATGATTTGGTAGCAAGCAGCACAGAAAAAATAGAGAAAAAGTTTTAAATTATAGCCACTAAAGAGAAAAATTAGCCCAATGATGATGGTATAAAAAGAATAAATAAATAAAAATCTTATACTTTATCATGTGGTCAGGAAAACTGGAAAATAATTTGAGCAGAATTTTCATCACCCATTTATGTGTGTAAATGCCTCAGATAGAAACCTTAAGCATTTTATTGCTAATGTCTGGGCAGGTAAAGCAGTGATGGGAGAGTGATTTTTCCCCACTCTTCCCTGTCAACTATTATGGCATGCCATTAATGGGAAAAAAGAGAAAGGAAAAGTTTATTTATACTTTTCCCAAAGGGCATTGGAGTCAAGTGAACAGAAACAGTTCCAACTGAAATTCAATCAGTTTACTGATTGCATAAAAATAAAGAATTCAAATGTTTTTACTCAATAAAACATGTTTTGTTCCTCTTTAATTAAGAAAAAATAAAAAACTGACAAATTTTCCACAAGTTATATTCTGAAAGAACTACAGAAAATAAAGTTTAAAGGCAATTATGCCTAATGATTTTAAATTTCATTTTTCCATACTCATTTTAATGATTCTTTATGTAGTTTGATGCATAGAAAAAGAAAAAAATCACTTCCAATCCTTTTCATGCATGATATATGCCTTAAATCATATCCAGAAGATTGCGGTTTTAGGCCCTAGTAGTAATACAAGTCTGAAAATGACGATTTTAAATTTCATTTTTGCATACTCATTTTATTAATGATTGTTATGTAGTTTGATGCGTAGAAAAAGAAAAAAAATATTGAATGAAACTAGTTTGCAAAAAACTATGAAATCATGATTCTATAAACCTGATAATGTGTAAAATATATCAGTCCATAAGAAGAAATCTAGAAAAAAAGCTGCAAGCCAGCTTTTCATGAATTGTTTCAATTTAATAATCTGACCTACCAATATTTGGTAAGGGGTTGTGAATAGGTTGAGAAAAAAGAAAAAAAAATTGATAAACAAATAAACAAAGACTTCAAGAAATTTCTTTGGCTATCAAAATCAATACCAAACAGATTTTAGTTATGACACTTCTGTGACACTATTTAGCTATGGTAATTGGCTAACTAATTAACCATAGAAATTAAAACAAGGAAATACTGAGAACAAGAAGATACACCCAAAATTTTTATTTATTTTTTATTTTTTTACTTAAGAATAAAATTGAGTCACTTTCCCAAAGGCCTGTAAATTGGTGTAGACAGTAGACTTGTGGAAAAGCCATTTGTGAGCATTTTGACAATTGATTAATGTTGTTGGTAAAAAAAATGCTTGCCAAGAGAAATACGAGATTCAGAAAAAGCAAAGCGTTGAGATATCAGGCAGGCCACATGGTGGTCATAAAAATTTTGGCATGAGATGATTTGCCAATACAGGGTAAAGAGAATCAATATTAACTGTCTTCCCAAGATATCATTATTCTTGAGTGCCGGCAATGCAGAGCTGTATAGGAATGTGTGATTCGTAAAAATTTTGGCATGAGAAAATATTTTATTCCAACATGGGCTGGAGAGAATTGCTATTTACTTTTCCAAAGTGTCGTCTTCAAGCGCCGACACGTTGAGTAGCAATATGGTGATTATAAAATTTGGGGCATGAGAAAAGATATTGTGGAAGAATCATTATTTGGGAGATAAGAAATTTAATTTCTCAAGAAGCCAAGGGTTCTAGTAAAAGCTAACTTCATGAAGGGACCAGATGGCAGACTTTGACAAGTGATTGATGGAATTTGTAAAGAGTGCTGGTTGAGAAGACTCTGAGTGACCAAAAGATCTAAGAGATTTTAAGTGGCAATAAGGGATTTGTAAAAATTTTGGCCGATGGGGAAAAAAAAAAAAAAAAAAGAATTTTGTAAACAAAAATTCTGGGTTATAATTTTAAGGAGGCCAGCTTAGCCACACCCGCATGGCCAGGATGCCATTGGTCGAGTGGTCGCAATGGTGATAGGCAGAGGTAATTTGATGAGAAGGACAGGGAAGTTATTAACGCCCACTGAAGGGATCAGTGCGAGGTATCAATGTAAGAGAGTGGGAGTTTAGGAGGATAGCTCTCCTCTGACATCTCCTCACGGACGAGGAGATCCCCTCAAAATGGAAAGTGATTAATTTTCCAAAAATGGGAAGTAATCAATTTTCCTGGCCTGACAACAAAGAGATTTCTTGTTGGAAATTGAGATTTACCAAGAACCCCAGACAGCATCTAACCCTGCACCGGTTTTTGGTTGATACCCATATAAATGAATGTCCTCAGGCCGTTCAATAGTCAGTTAGTAGGGTCACAGAAGTCAGAGTTTGAGACAATAGTTTGAGTGGCAGAACCAGAGTGTTGCCTCGCCGAAGCTGACTGAGAGATTCCATGATCTCCGACTTCGCCTATCTAACCAATAGCAAGTTATACTAACAAACAAAGCCAAGCCAGCACCTAAAAACTAAACCAATTGACTTAGGATACCAGTATTGGCTTAAAAAACGTAGAAGTGTCACACTCCGTAGAAAACGGGCTGGGAGAGAAACACACTTTTGTATATAACAGATGGATAAAGTTAATTTTTTTTTTTAACATACTTGAACCTCTTGGGTTTTTATTCGCTTCTTTTTCTTTACGCTTCTGCAATATCACCTCCAGTCTAGCCTCATCTTACACTACGGTCCATCGCCTGATTGATCTCATCTACCTAAGATCAAAATCATAACATGGGTAGGTTAGACTTGAAATCAAAGCAGTTACTTCGGTAACCAGACGTTGGAAGTGAGCTGGGAACAACGGAGCTGGTGTCAAACCAGTTGCAGCTGGTGTGTAGCCATTAGCATCGACCGACCATCTCACTTGGTACACTGACCCAAAGATTCCGCTGGGTAGCGACAACCAGGATTCAACCCTGGACAGGCCAGTGTCACATATTGGTACCCTGACCAAGGGATTCTGCTGGGTAGTGGCAGCCACCAATCGACTGGGACACATGCTGGTGGCAGCGGCTAAGAGTCAACTACAAAACGCCAGTGGGAGAAACATCACAGTTTCATGCCACAACTGGGAATTGACCACGGGCAGACAGCTCAGTGTCACACTTCTATGGACAGATTTCTTTTAAGACATCAAAACATTCAAAGATTTAATCTCTTTAAAAATTTTTCATTCTTTATATAGAATATACCCCACATACTGATACAGGACTATTGCCATTTGCATTTCAGAAAGAAGTCTTGACAAATTGGGGACAAGCAGTTGATTTCATCTTACAAGCCAAAAATCTCATGGTTTTCAAAATATGGTTCAAGAAATTTGAGCAAAAACAAGAATTTGTCTGAATTTCTGGGATGAAATGTTATTTATATTATTTATATTATTTACATTCAGACTAATATCCTCATCTTTGTTGTTTTTACCACAATAAGGAAGTTCAGGTGGTTCAATGGATAGCGACTTTGAAAGAGAAATCAGATAGCAGTGTTTGAATTTCAGTCAGATTTGTTGCATTCATTTATGTACAAATACCCTTGAGAAAAGTATGAATCAATTTCCTCCCCCAGCTATAGGTAAAATAGTAGGACTTGTATCTGGAAAGATTATTGTTATTCTAATAAATAAAAAAATTGTTAATGCAATATACATTCACAAAAAAGAATTATTCTTACAATCCAAAGTATATTTTGGCTTTAAATAACCTACAAAGAGTTGGTAAGCTGTAAAAAAAAAAAAAAAATCAAAATCAATCACATATTTTAATTTATGACATTGTTTCAGCTGGTGCATTGAGAATTTGAAAAATTATTTTAAAGAAAATAAATCTACACTCAATTTTACTTATAACAGGAGTTGCCACCCAAAAGTCTGGGGAAATTTGGACATTAAGGGAAAGTAAAATAACTTACTATAGACCCTAGTTTCCACAGTCTCCTTCAATATACAAAAAGTGGAAAGACAAAAATTCATATTACATCATTTGCCCCAAATTTTGAATAGTACCTTGTTTTCACTTCCATTAAATCAATTTTTAAGTAGTTACCTCCACAGAAATACATTACCTAAGGTATAAAATGAATATTTACAAATGAAAAATCTTTCTTAAAGCTATTATTTTAGATTTAATTTCAACTTAATATATTAAATTTAATATTTTTAATAAGCAAAATACTTTTTCTGTATGTAAAAAAATAATTTGAATTGACTGGAAGGCGTTTTTGTTTTGAAATCGCTAATTTTATCGCCATTTTTAGCCATCTGTCATCACTATGTAATTCTCTTTATTAAAAATCTTTTAAAAATAAAATATATTTTTCTGAAACTTTATTTAAGGAATGTTAATTGATTTAAAGTTTAATTAATCTGATTTGAAACACATATTACTTACTTTAAGTTTAAAAGACTGAAGAAATGCATTTTTTAACACTGCAATAGTTTTATTTAAAGTGTTGACAGGTTGACTAATAGACAGAAGTTTACCTAATTTTTTTTTTCTATGGCGGACATATCTGTAAAAATTACTTCAGGAATATAATGTGAGCACCTATTTTATATCATTTTTTAACTACCCAGTAATCTTAAAAACTTAACATATTCTTCATAATCTAATTTTTAAAATATTAAAACAGTTCTTGTAAAAATTAATTATTAATTGAAAATGTTTTTGAGACAATAGTGTTTATAAAATATCTTATTCATAAAAGCAATCAAAAGCTTTTCTAATTAAATAATGTCTTAGTTTTATTGTACTTTTTATTTTACAATTCAGAGTAGATTTTTAATAAGTGGTGATCCAAATTAAAAAATAAAAAAAAATTAAGATTTAAATTCTCCAAGGAATTCTGTTTATAACTAATATGAACATTAAGCAGTACAAAAATTAACTTTTTGAAACTTCATAAAAATAATTGAGTGGAACGGATGTAAAAAAAAAAAAAAAAAAGAAAAAAAAAAAAAATTTCTAAAATAATTTCATTCATTTGTAAATAAATCCTGAAAGTTTCATTAAAATCAGACAATGATTTGATTTTTGCAAGAATTTCCAAATCAATGTTTTTCACCACAAAGAAGATGCTAAAATTTCCTACGCTTGTCTTTGGTACTTCCCCACTGACTGTTGATATAAGAAAAACAAGATTTTAACCAAAATTTCAAACATTCTAATAAAGATCAAAAAATATTTTGGTCTTTCGTCTTAATAACAAATATTTTGGTGCATTTTTTCATCATGGTATGCTCATTTTTTTAGTGAATTCATAGAGGTACCTATTATTAAGCATTAAAAAATGGAAAAGAGATTATAATTACAAAGCTATAAAGTGATAGACAACCAATTTACAGGGTGATTGAAAAGTAACCACCTATTTTATGTATGATGGACTCTCCCGACTAACTATAATTTTTTACACAACAGGGAGAGTTCATCATACATAAAATAGGGAGTTACTTTTCAATCACCCTGTATTCACTTGGTCATTGTCTGTTTTTATTAACACCATGAAATTAACTCATTCAATACATAAAAGAGGGGAAATATAATAGACATGACTATAGGTGGGGAGAAGCAAGCAATCAACAATACAGATGTTTATATTTTCAAAGTGAAGGGTTCCTATGCTCTTGCCCCACAAAACAATTGTTTCCCCAGAGAAACAGTCCCCCCCCCACACACACACTTTACAAAAGAAAACAAGTAGTCAAAATTACAAAAGATTGGAGTGTAGAGACATTTCACCCTGATAAATACACATAAAATAAGTGACCCTAACTGTCAACAACACTTGAGAAATCTGACTTCAAGGGTGTCATAAACACTATCAACATGACAAAAAGCTTTTCAAAGTTCATCTAATCCTGAACTGACCTTGTCTTGTTATGAGATGGAAGTGACAACCATTTACACTTTATGCTTTCTATTTACTTTTTTTTTTTTAAGAGTTAGATAAACTTACAACAGTGAATTACTGTTAAAACTGATATGATATTATTTATTTTTTTTTTTTTATTGGATGTTTTCAGCATTTATTGGTGACCCCACATAAACCAAGATTTCAGTGTCTCCCACATAACTCTTTCATGCTTATTTAATTTTATTTTTACAAATTAAAGCTAAGAAAAAAAATTCTATCTCAATTATAGAAATTTAAAGATAATTAAAACTGGTATCTACAATTAGCATAAAGAAAATAACTGAATTTTATGAAAAAGATTTTAGAAATATTTTAACTTTCACAGTCATAATTTATTTTAACACAAATTTATCCCTGACACACATGACATTTGCCCATTTCTTATCTCAGATGTACAACATAATTTTATTTCATCTTTATCATAGAAAATTGAGTCAGCAAATTATTTCTCACATATATTAATTACTTGGGTAAAAATAAATGTACAACTTGGTTAAAGGAAAAAATAAACTTTCTGAACAAACATGTTATTGATCCTGAGCTGACATCGCAGCTTCAGCCACTTTCCCACCTCCATAACACAGCTTACCTGTGTCCTTACTATAAATATTTTTTATGGTAATTGTTCTGATGAACTTTTCTCTATGGCACCAAGACTTTATGAATTTAAGTGCAGCACCAGATTGGCAGCAAGATCCAATCATTTTATAATTAAAATGGCTAGATGTAACCATAACTTCCATGCTAACAGTTACTTCTCTCACACTTCTCACTTGTGGAACTCTTTTCCAGCTACTTACTTTCCAGACAACTTTGATCTTCAAAACTTAAATACAATGTCAATCATTATCTTCTATCTTCTTAATTCCTGTTCTTTTATTGTTCGCTCTCAATGTTTTCTTTTTCACATTCTTTCACATACAGTAACTCCTTGCATCTTAGTGGCTCTATTGCTTTGCTTGGGTGAAATGATTAAAAAACATTAGGAAAACCAATAAAAATTTCTTTTTTAATATCCAAATAATGACAACCTACAAGTAGAGGTCACATTTTTCCTAAGAAATTCAAACACTGCTTTAAATATTTTCTCAAACAAAATTGTTAACTCTTATAGAAAATAAAAAGCACTCCAGACTGAAAAAAAGTTTTATCTAAAAGTTTCAACATACAAACTCATTCAAAAGGACCTGAATAAATACAAATGGGAGGTAAGCTGGTTTTGCTGAGAATTAAGATAATGCAATATCAAATGACATCTCCAGATGCCTTGATCTATTCCCCGTTCTTCTCTTCATCCTTTCCTCTATCATGCCTCTTTATTCTTGCTCCCACTTTCTGTAACCCCTTGCGTGCTAGTGGCACTCCTGCCTTGCTTGGGGTGAAAAGCTTAAAAAAAAAAAAAAAAAAAAAAAAAAAAAAAATGCAAAGCATTTGATGAACTTAGTACAATACAAGGTCAAAATTTGAGGCACTTAGTGAAGATCAAACTCACTATAATAGTAATGATCTGAACAATTGATCCACTCTACTGCAGGTGCTCATTGTAACTCAAATGCATGAAATAAATAAAACAGTATGTGCATTTCAAAAGTTGGATTAGACAATCTAGCACAAGGACAATAGGAAAAACAAAATTAACTGTAAATGGCTTTCTTAGTTTGTACCCTTTACAAATAACAATATTCTTAGGAAAAAGAACATATTCTTTTTTTGAGGTATTAAAAAGCAAGCTAATAAAAGAGAGCTGAAAAGTTATCAACCTGATTGCCTTTCAAAAATTGGTGTTTCAATAAGAAAACATCAAAATTTCTTTTGGCAATGTAAAAGAGGATTGAGTAACAATGTACAACACATGTCAAATCACATGGTGTGGAATAGCATTTACATTTTGTGTCTAAAGAACATTGTTCTTGGTTTGTTGAAGAGAAATTTCCAGAACCAGCTCTTGAATACAGAAATGAATATCAAAGCCTGAATTAAATGTTCTATTGTCTTGAAAAAAGAAAAAGTGAGGTAGCATTTAACATCTGGACAGTTAGCAATGAAAACTCACAGAGGTTACGTAGAATGCTTCAGGTAATTTCAACAGACACTTGAGATGAAAAAGAAAATCATCTTTTATTTTGGAAGCCTCTAAGGAAAATGTTGGTTGGGGAGAGGAATAGAAAAGGAAAGTAAAAAAACCATGTGGATGTAATTACAAATATTAATAATTTTGATGTGTGCAGGAAATAAAAGCAAAGATGAAATGTTTGAAGATTAACATGGCCAAAGATCACAAAGAGAAATAGGGACTTTTGATAAAATACTAGTCACAGTAAGCCAACTTATTTTCAGACCAAAAGATGAAAAAAAAAATGGTGGGTGGTGGTGAAAATAAAGAAACATGAAGGCAAGTGGGGGGGGGACACCATTAGTTCAAAAATTGTATATAAATCACCAGAAGATGGCCAGAATATATATTTTGGAAAACATTAGCTAGAGAAGGTGCAAGGAGTAATTTTCCTGGAGGTTAGCATCAGCCATGCCAATGGAAAGCAAAAAAAGTGAGTTAAAAGAGAGCAGTTTCATTTTGGAGGTGTTAAAATTAACAAGCCATTTCTTGCCCCAATTAACAACAGATTGAAGGCCAGTTTTTAGATCAGCTGTCAATTTAACTTTATCAGAACCAATCAGACTTACTATTAAGACAGGAGCAGATAGTTATAATCAGCATAGACACCAAGTTGAGACCTGATGACATATAACCTTTTAACTTGTGAAGATGACAGCATACCAAACCCTGTCAAATTGCCAAAGCAACAGCCAGAGCATCACATTTCTAATCTAAAGCTCGATAGACTTTCAGCAATAATCATTAACAGATGACCTAGAGTAACAAAAGCCATATTGATCAACTGAGAGATGACCCTGCAAGGTGAGATGCTTAACCAATTCAGAATTGATTAGTGCCTCTAGTACTTTAAGGATCAGATGGTTCACCAGAGTTCTTAAAAACAGGAACTACAGAAGAAAATTTCCAATGAGCAGGAAAAGCAAAAGCAGCAAGGCATTTATTGAAAAATGAAAATTTATTGAAAAATCAGGCAAAGATATTCCAGATGAGTCAAGAATAGAATTGGAAGAGAATTTACAAACAAAACATTCTGCTTTATCAGTAGATGCTAACATCTCAAAATGAGTAAAGAGAGGAAGGATAGAAGACTTACTCTTATTTAACACACTATTACAGAGCTGCCAGTAGTCATGAGAACCAAAATTGTTACACATTATAACATGTCATTCTGTCAGCAAAGAAAGACTTAGCATCTTTGAGGACATGTTTTCAATTATTATAAGCATACAAAAAGGCATCTGTTGTGATCAGAACTATCACATTGATACAGCCAGAGAAAGTGATTTCTGTGGGCTATAGTGACTGAACAGGTAGATGTGAAATCAGAAGATTCTAGTTTCGCCTGGTATTTCTGAGAAGGTACAAAAGCATTGGTGCCACCTTTTATCCAAGAAGAAACTTGCATGATATTTCTCATAATTTGCATAAGTTATAATAGACATGTTATATAAAATCACAATGTATCCCAAGTAAAACAAGACAATTTTAAAAGAGGACTAAACTTACAACCAAATTGAATTACTTGCCAATTTCAGTTTTATTTTATACAAATTTAATTCACCAAAATATATAGCAGAACTGTTTGAAAAACCATCTCTTTTCATGGCAGTTCTTTATCTAGTGTTAGAATCTTCATCTAGTGTTGGTCAATTATATAACATTACTTCAGTTTAGAGAAAGAAAGAAGAGAAAATACAGAGAGAGAAAGAAAGAAGAGAAAATACAGAGAGAGAAAGAAAGAAGAGAAAATACAGAGAGAGAAAGAAAGAAGAGAAAATACAGAGAGAGAAAGAAAGAAGAGAAAATACAGAGAGAGAAAGAAAGAAGAGAAAATACAGAGAGAGAAAGAAAGAAGAGAAAATACAGAGAGAGAAAGAAAGAAGAGAAAATACAGAGAGAGAAAGAAAGAAGAGAAAATACAGAGAGAGAAAGAAAGAAGAGAAAATACAGAGAGAGAAAGAAAGAAGAGAAAATACAGAGAGAGAAAGAAAGAAGAGAAAATACAGAGAGAGAAAGAAAGAAGAGAAAATACAGAGAGAGAAAGAAAGAAGAGAAAATACAGAGAGAGAAAGAAAGAAGAGAAAATACAGAGAGAGAAAGAAAGAAGAGAAAATACAGAGAGAGAAAGAAAGAAGAGAAAATACAGAGAGAGAAAGAAAGAAGAGAAAATACAGAGAGAGAAAGAAAGAAGAGAAAATACAGAGAGAGAAAGAAAGAAGAGAAAATACAGAGAGAGAAAGAAAGAAGAGAAAATACAGAGAGAGAAAGAAAGAAGAGAAAATACAGAGAGAGAAAGAAAGAAGAGAAAATACAGAGAGAGAAAGAAAGAAGAGAAAATACAGAGAGAGAAAGAAAGAAGAGAAAATACAGAGAGAGAAAGAAAGAAGAGAAAATACAGAGAGAGAAAGAAAGAAGAGAAAATACAGAGAGAGAAAGAAAGAAGAGAAAATACAGAGAGAGAAAGAAAGAAGAGAAAATACAGAGAGAGAAAGAAAGAAGAGAAAATACAGAGAGAGAAAGAAAGAAGAGAAAATACAGAGAGAGAAAGAAAGAAGAGAAAATACAGAGAGAGAAAGAAAGAAGAGAAAATACAGAGAGAGAAAGAAAGAAGAGAAAATACAGAGAGAGAAAGAAAGAAGAGAAAATACAGAGAGAGAAAGAAAGAAGAGAAAATACAGAGAGAGAAAGAAAGAAGAGAAAATACAGAGAGAGAAAGAAAGAAGAGAAAATACAGAGAGAGAAAGAAAGAAGAGAAAATACAGAGAGAGAAAGAAAGAAGAGAAAATACAGAGAGAGAAAGAAAGAAGAGAAAATACAGAGAGAGAAAGAAAGAAGAGAAAATACAGAGAGAGAAAGAAAGAAGAGAAAATACAGAGAGAGAAAGAAAGAAGAGAAAATACAGAGAGAGAAAGAAAGAAGAGAAAATACAGAGAGAGAAAGAAAGAAGAGAAAATACAGAGAGAGAAAGAAAGAAGAGAAAATACAGAGAGAGAAAGAAAGAAGAGAAAATACAGAGAGAGAAAGAAAGAAGAGAAAATACAGAGAGAGAAAGAAAGAAGAGAAAATACAGAGAGAGAAAGAAAGAAGAGAAAATACAGAGAGAGAATGAGGGGAGAGAGAATGCCGAAGAGAGAGATCGAATAGAGAGAGAATGCCGAAGAGAGAGAGAGAGAGAATAGAGAGAGAATGCCGAAGAGAGAGAGAGAGAGAATAGAGAGAGAATGCCGAAGAGAGAGAGAGAATGCCGAAGAGAGAGAGAGAATGCCGAAGAGAGAGAGAATGCCGAAGAGAGAGAGAATGCCGAAGAGAGAGAGAGAATGCCGAATAGAGAGAGAATGCCGAATAGAGAGAGAGAATGCCGAATAGAGAGAGAGAATGCCGAATAGAGAGAGAATGCCGAAGAGAGAGAGAATAGAGAGAGAATGCCGAAGAGAGAGAGAGAGAGAATAGAGAGAGAATGCCGAAGAGAGAGAGAGAGAGAATAGAGAGAGAATGCCGAAGAGAGAGAGAGAGAGAATAGAGAGAGAATGCCGAAGAGAGAGAGAGAGAGAATAGAGAGAGAATGCCGAAGAGAGAGAGAGAGAGAATAGAGAGAGAATGCCGAAGAGAGAGAGAGAGAGAATAGAGAGAGAATGCCGAAGAGAGAGAGAGAGAGAATAGAGAGAGAATGCCGAAGAGAGAGAGAGAGAGAATAGAGAGAGAGAGAATGCCGATAGAGAGAGAATGCCGATAGAGAGAGAGAGAGAGAGAGAATAGAGAGAGAGAATGCCGATAGAGAATAGAGAGAATGCCGATAGAGAATAGAGAGAATGCCGATAGAGAATAGAGAGAATGCCGATAGAGAATAGAGAGAATAGAGAGAATGCCGATAGAGAGAGAGAGAATAGAGAGAATGCAGATAGAGAGAATAGAGAGAATGCAGATAGAGAGAATAGAGAGAATGCAGATAGAGAGAATAGAGAGAATGCAGATAGAGAGAATAGAGAGAATGCAGATAGAGAGAATAGAGAGAATGCAGATAGAGAGAATAGAGAGAATGCAGATAGAGAGAATAGAGAGAATGCAGATAGAGAGAATAGAGAGAATGCAGATAGAGAGAATAGAGAGAATGCAGATAGAGAGAATAGAGAGAATGCAGATAGAGAGAATAGAGAGAATGCAGATAGAGAGAATAGAGAGAATGCAGATAGAGAGAATAGAGAGAATGCAGATAGAGAGAATAGAGAGAATGCAGATAGAGAGAATAGAGAGAATGCAGATAGAGAGAATAGAGAGAATGCAGATAGAGAGAATAGAGAGAATGCAGATAGAGAGAATAGAGAGAATGCAGATAGAGAGAATAGAGAGAATGCAGATAGAGAGAATAGAGAGAATGCAGATAGAGAGAATAGAGAGAATGCAGATAGAGAGAGAGAGAATAGAGAAAATGCAGATAGAGAGAGAGAAAAGAGAAAATGCAGATAGAGAGAGAGAAAAGAGAAAATGCAGATAGAGAGAGAGAAAAGAGAAAATGCAGATAGAGAGAGAGAAAAGAGAAAATGCAGATAGAGAGAGAGAAAAGAGAAAATGCAGATAGAGTGAGAAAATCTGGATGAGTAATGAAATCTTATTCATAGCAGCAATCACAACTAATTCATTATGTCATTAAATTTTCATAAACGAATTAAAAAAATAATGCAACATCTATATTCATACTACCCTTATAACAAGACACAACCAGTAAATAGTAAAAGAAAGTTTCAGTTTGGTTTCTCAGTGTACTTTATTACCTTAAACTCTCAACCATTTCATACAAACCTGATACCATATTGCTTAACTAAAATGACAAAATAACTCCTACTTAATTCCCTTTATTTAATGTTTTGCACAACCACAAAAAAAAATTGCCATTGTGGAACTTCCTAGAATCAAACAAGTTAATCTAGTCCAGCCCCTTGCCATATGGAATCAGCATGTTGGATCTACTATGTACAGCATTTTTATCATTTTTTAATGAGGTGCCGAAATAAGAAAATCCCACAAAGACCAATCATACTTGCACTATAAATTTTATACTAAATCAACCACTACTATTTCCTGAAAATGTGCTCAACCATGACATGCCCTCTACTTGAAACTTCCACCTGACTAACTAAGTTGTTCTAGTGTGTAAATTATTTTTGTACACCTGGAAATAATAACATTACACATAACTTAATGTTATTAAGTTGTGTAGAAAAGCTGAATGAAAGGCTCATCAAAGAACCCTTATAAAGCAATTTATGTGTATGTATGTATGTATGTGCGGTTGACAGATTTTTCAATTTTTTTTTCTTTTTATTCCAAAAATCTGTATGTGTGATTGTTTGTTTTTTCTTCATATTTCAAAATTGGGAACTAACAGATTTCAATTTCCATGAAAAACATACACAATCCATAAATGTTGATGCATCTGTTTATAATAAACACACCAACAAACCATTTTTAAAATTTAGTTAACTATACAAAAGCTTTGGCATTTCCAAATCTGTGAATAACAAAAGATGAAAAAGAAACGTACAATTTACTGATGTTTAAATGAATCAAGATTGGCATTTGCTGTATTCGTTTTATACAAAAACGAAACAATGCTATCTTTGATCTGTAGTTAATCCATTAACTTCAACAGAAATTTCTCTGAATCACTGATGAATCCTGGAACTGCAATGGCCAAAATTACAGTGACCTGCAGTTAAAAAAAAAAAAACAAAAAAAAAAAACAAAAAAACATTAATGCCATATTTTTACTTACGCAATAAAATCAACCAACCTCTCACAAGATATTTAAAGACTGACTGCATATTGAATGTTTAACAAGTAATTTAACCTTTAGTTTTCTTGTCCCTTTAGTTTTGTTTTTGTTTTGTTTTTTAAAACATTTTCCTAGCTTAAAAGACAATAAAAAGGTAAGAGTCATAAGAATTCTTTAAGCCACTTATTTCTCATAATTTGGTTTTACTGTTTTTGAGATTCCATACATTTTTGTGTCAATCTTTATGTTCTATGCTATGTGTTTGATAAGCAGAGTCTGATTACATAAAAAATAAATGAATAAATTTGATAACATTAAATTGCATTCAAACACATTAATACACTGGGTATCATAGTGAATCAACACACTAACATTTTCAAATTACATGCTTAAAGAAAATACATTTAAGGTTTTAAAGAATATGCGATAAAACCCCAATTTTATGCACCCCCCAATTCAATTCAGATATAATTTGATAGTTCAGAGTTAACTAATTTCTTTTGCTAGCATAATGCCACTGTTTTTGATAAAATGTCACAGATCTCAATCATATTATAATATAGTCATACCATATTAAGAATTTAAACTTATATCACAATAATCCTTTTACTAAAACTGATTCTGAGAGAATTTAAATTTCTCTTAAACTTATATTTCAGTATCTTCACTTCATGCAATATCTGTTATATACAACTGACGATCATCTCACAGATCATATACTGGTTGAAAGAGTTCAATATTCTCTTGGTGCTTGCAGCATTGTGTCAGACTAAACCAAGTTAAGGAAACATCTATATCATTTACCATAAATTCAAAACAATTAAGTTGGATTAAGTGTCTGACCAACTTCTAATATGAATTAATATTCTGTCTCAAATTAAATTATAAATTAACAGCAAAATAGAATAAACTCAAACCAATCATCTCCATTTTCTTTATATATATATATATATATATATATATATATATATATATATATGCCTGGGTTTGATAAACTGACTCCAGATTGAATATTGGGATTCAGTACTTTTGTATCTGTCTTCACTCACTCTGCCAATTTGTGGCTAAATTGAGCCTGGTTGAAATAAAAACAAAATATCAAAAAATGTCTTAGAATTATATTCATAAATAAAAGTCTATATGGGTAAATTTGATCTTCTGTCTATCATAAGGCAACTGTCATCCATTGACAGGATTCCCAAGATATCTCCCACCCTACCCCAATGTAACTTAGTCTCCCCAGGAGACTATCAGTGATGTTTACTGATAGCCATAGACCAACAGTTTGAATAGCTGTGATGAAAAGTAACTAAAATTTAGATGAAAGAAATATTAGTCAAAAATTTATAATGATTCAAAACTTCTTTTCTAACAATCTATTCTCTTTTAACTTATTACTGCTGAGTCCATATATTAAACATTTTATTCTAAAGAATGAAACCAACATTTTTTTCTTGAATACATTATTTCGACTCAAGATGCAAACCTTGGCAATCTTTGTCAGTTACCAAATTACAGAGCCTTTTGGTATCTATTAAGGTTTGTTCAGCAAAGTAGCCTCTGTTTGGCTCTAGCTTAAATCTTCAATAAACAAAACCAAAATGAAATTGTTCTTTCTTCTTCTTTTATTTCAACGCTTCTATGTCAATTTTAAACATAATATAGAATTGCGCATTCTAGAGAAGAGAAACAAAAAACGAAAACCACAGTAATGTTAATAGAAGTAGCAAAAACTAGGACTAAAGTTAATGTAAAAGCAAATAGTCTATTTTGTAACCCATCCCAAAATGGGAATAATTATTTAATTATTTTTTGCTGAAGACCTTTAAAAGATGTAAGAAGTGCTTATTCTGAATAAAGTGCATTTCATCTCTGATGTTGTGTAAACCTCTGAATAGGGGTTTCCCTGCCACCCCTTCATCTATAAAGCTAACTGGTTATGCTTTTAGAAATCATTAGTAGCAAGACAAAACATCTGCTTCCAAAGGCAAAATGACAAACCCACTACCACAAGATGACCTGTGCTATTTGGCCAACAGGGCAAAAGCAGATTTTCTCAGCTGAAATATATACAATTTCTAATTGCTTTTAACAAACAGCTTCAAAGTTCAGTCTTTATAAGTACAAGGCTTGAGGCCTTATCCTTATAAGAAAGCTCCCAATAAGTTTAATTGCCATCATGAAGAACAAAATTGTAAGGAATCTATAAGTAGATTTTTGGCGTTAGAAATATGAGCCACCCAATAAAAAAACTAAACTTCACTGTCTTGCCATGAAAAAATGGTTAACAAACACACGGCCTATTACAACTATCGCAGTTTAAATTCTCAGTGGGTGTCCCTTTTCTCATTAGATTGTGCCCGACTAAACTTATTAAATATTAGACTTTCTTGGACGAGATGTTTTTTTTTTTAATCATTTCACCTCAAGCAAGGCGATAATGCCACTAAGACGCAAGGAGTTACTTAGATTGAATGAGAATGAAAAGACTTTGTTGAGGAGAAATGAGGAAAAGGACAATAAAGGAACAGAATTCAAAAACACAGATGGCGATTGATGTTGCATTTAAATTTTGAAGATTGTAGGTGGCAAATGTTTTCCTTAATGTTCAGCAAGTGGCAAGTTAAATTTTCATAATTAATCAAGTAGCTTTTGAATATCTATGTTAAATAACTACAAGGAGTTTCCAGTTTTAACCATAATATTTGAATGAATTACAAGCACATGTCCATAAAAGTAAAGATTGTAGTGTAAAGATCAAAGTCACATTCTTGTTCATTGGTTGTAATGTGAAAAATAGTTGAAGAGGAGAGTTAGACTGATTATATATTAAAAGATTATACTGATGATAATAAAAATTATACCTATTTTTGTATAATCATTTCACCTCAAGAAAAGTGATAATGCCACTAGGATGCAAGGGGTTACTGAGAGTGAAAGAGAATGAAAAGTCTTTAGTGAGGAGAAATGAGGAAAAGGACAATGAAGGAACAGAATTCAAAAACACATAAATGGCGATTGACGTTGCATTTAAATTTTTGAAGATTGTAGAGAAACGAGAAATCAAAAGGAAAATCCACAGGCAAGAAGTGCAAAAAAAAAAACTAGTAGACTACAACAATTGATTACGTCTAGCTCATTCATCAGTAAAACGGTGAGACCTAGTTCCCACTCTAATAACACACCAAGGAGGAAAGCTCATCAAAACAATTGCCATAAAATTAAAAATATTAGTAGAAAGACCAGAGGAAGCCACATCATGTCAGTGAGAAAGTAACTTAAGTCGAGATGCCAGGTCAGGAATGTGTACATTACAGACTTAGTTTTGTACTTTCTATTAGTGCCAATGGTTAGTGTCAGAGCTCAGGTTTAAAAAAAAAAAAGAAAGGAAAAAGAAAGGAAAAAGAAAGGAAAAAGAAAGGAAAAAGAAAGGAAAAAGAAAGGAAAAAGAAAGGAAAAAGAAAGGAAAAAGAAAGGAAAAAGAAAGGAAAAAGAAAGGAAAAAGAAAGGAAAAAGAAAGGAAAAAGAAAGGAAAAAGAAAGGAAAAAGAAAGGAAAAAGAAAGGAAAAAGAAAGGAAAAAGAAAGGAAAAAGAAAGGAAAAAGAAAGGAAAAAGAAAGGAAAAAGAAAGGAAAAAGAAAGGAAAAAGAAAGGAAAAAGAAAGGAAAAAGAAAGGAAAAAGAAAGGAAAAAGAAAGGAAAAAGAAAGGAAAAAGAAAGGAAAAAGAAAGGAAAAAGAAAGGAAAAAGAAAGGAAAAAGAAAGGAAAAAGAAAGGAAAAAGAAAGGAAAAAGAAAGGAAAAAGAAAGGAAAAAGAAAGGAAAAAGAAAGGAAAAAGAAAGGAAAAAGAAAGGAAAAAGAAAGGAAAAAGAAAGGAAAAAGAAAGGAAAAAGAAAGGAAAAAGAAAGGAAAAAGAAAGGATTTCTGATGGTGGGCCTCGTTCAAAAATAATACTTTCTAACTGCCGAATGACGCTTCTCGAGTCTTGTTGAAGCAGGCGTCGCCATATCGCAAATCTACTAGGGCCACAATCTATTAATGTAAGGTAGTGTTGCCCACCGTAATGTGTAATGTCCATTCCTAAGCGGGTACAGATTTCAGTCACACTTAGGTTGCCACGAGGCCAACGACTTGAGGCTGGGTCAATTGACTGGCATTCTTTACATTTTCTGACCACTGCCTTGACAGCCGCCTTGGATGTCGTAGGGTAGACTCGTCTTACAAAATATAGCGTCCGCCTGACGCCATGGTGTCCACTCTGGCAATGTATGGCACGTATCTGATCAGGAGAGGTTTCGTTCACCATGGAAGCACATATCGGGCGTATTGGTTCGGTTTCCTTCTTTATCATATCATACCATCGTTGCGGTACTCTGGTGAGCTTATCCGCTCGATTCTCACTCGACGTTACTAATAATATCGTGATCAATAAGTTATTCTTTTGAATCAGCTTTTCAAGAGTATTCAAACGCCTCCGGATCAGCATCTCACTTGCCGCCTTAGTTTGTATTCTGGCTTTGCCAGTGAGCATGTTTGATACCCACCGGTGCACACATGCGGAGTCCGTGAAGAGGTGTAGCTCCGTTGCGCTCCACTGTAATGCTAAATTGACGCCCTTCAGAATAGCATCCAATTCTGATAAATTGATATGTTGGGCGTCCTTCACAGGTCGCAGCCAACATGCGACTTCTACAACGCTTCCGTTAACCTCCAACGAAACCCCTGTGGCGAGAGAACTTGCATCGACCCATACCTCATAAGCATGTCCGCTTGTGCACCACTTACCGTGTGCAGGGTCGTTCTGGCGTATTCTTTCCGCTATGTCCTCAATCATGTTCTTAAGGGGGAGCATCTGTCACTTCGTCATCCCAACCAGACGTGATCGATACTGTCCTGCGTTTTACAAATGATGCCGCAACTCGAAGCCACCCACATACAGGAACATGACCCACCAGTTTTCCACACCACGAGAAGATGTTACGTCATGTCAGGACGTCAGGAACTGATGGAATGCCATTTTCACATGTCCACTTAAGCGTGTTATCTTCTGCGACGTGCAAACCCAACACACGTGTGCTGTCCCGTAACCGCTCCGGATCCTTACAGGTCAAACCAAACGTAGCCAAGTGCTCTTTCACGCGAGCTGCTGAAATTATGCTCTCGTCAACATAAATATCATCAATATATGATGAGGTTGCCCGTCGAACTTACTCGTCTTTCGCTAACGCGGCGTCCACAATGGCCTTCATTATGGCTGGTGCAACATTCAACCCGAAACCCATTCGGGTCAAGCAATATATTCGTCCCTTGAAGATTACAGTTTGAAAGGGCCACAGTGATTTATGGATATGTACTTGCAAATAAGCCTGCTGTAGGTCAAGGATAGCGACTTCCGGTCCTTTTTTATGCCACTCCCTCAGTTTTTGTGCACACACGTCAGCATTGGCTGTGTGTGCGTCGAGACACTCATTCAGCTCTCGATAGTCTAATACTGGCCGCACTTTATTTTGGTTTTTCTGCACCACCACCATCAACGGAATTAAACCTTTTGGAGGACCGAGTTCCTTTTCAGGATAAGGCTGCAACCAACCATTATCAAGCCAGGTCTGCAGCTCTTGGTCATATTCCTCCTTGACTCCCTTTGGTATTGGGTACTCGGGCATCCGATTTCGCAAACTCTCCGGTGACCGACCATTAGACCACTTCCATGATGCGACCCATACCTTTTGGCTTGGGTCGAATTCGGCACAGAAATCAGGTTCTTCTATTTTAATGGCAGCACAACAGACTATTCCACGCTTGGGAAACCGTATATTGCCACTCTCTGTTATTTGGATTCCGCCCAAATTTTTAATGGCGTCAAACCCGAGCAACAAGTCGAAACCCAATAGCCCTCCATCCACTACCAAGGCTTCGATCTTAAGGGGATTTGCGTTATCCACGTCAAGCTTGATACTTCCAACTCCGCAACATTTGAGAGTATTTCCATTTACGGTGAGTACGTCAACCTCCATCTTCCGCCAGGATTGACAGGCTGACTTACTCACAAGTGTCTGTGAGCAGCCAGTGTCCACCAGTGCCATTCTCTTAATTCCGTCCATGTAAATACCCAAGACAGGTAGCGCCTCATTCATAACTCGCTTAGGGAAGAGACCGGCACGATGAAGCAATGTGGCCTATCTCTTGACACTGGAAGCAACGCATTGTTGCACGTGACCTGCGTGGCTGGCGGACGTCTTCCCGTCGAACCGGGCAGTCCCTGGAAAAGTGATTCCACCCAGAGCATCGATAGCATCACATACCCTCCCGACGTTTAACATATGGTGGTTTATCAGCTCCGCCTGGTAAATGGTAGCTCGGTCCAACAGTTGGTTTGTATTCATGTCTTCCATCCTGGAAGACGTGTGCAGTAGTTGCTTGATGTGCGCTGGTAACCCTGCTATGAACGCACATGCTAGTCCTTGTTTGGATATCCCGCCAAAAAGATAGGGATAGGATTTTCCGTAATTTGCACATCAAAATACTTTTATAGCGACTCCTGCGACTGACTTGTTTTTTCTTTAATTCAATTATTCCATTTTCAGCATGTTATGCGGAATACGTGCCCTTCTGTTTGATAAGTAGTTTTCTTTTTCGCCACTTTTTCCGTCGTAGAATACACGTGACACGCTGTCGCTTGGTTTGACGAGGTAAGTCGCCGTTTTCTTCTATATATATATATATATATATATATATATATACACACACACTACTTATGTGTACAACAAAGAAATCTTCAGTCAACAAGAATTTTTCAGTGTCTTCTTTCTCTAGAAATGTGTCTTTAAATATACCTGATTAATTCAAAGAGACAACCAGGGAAGTTATTTAGGTTAGAATAAAAGATATAAAGAAGAAAAAAAGATTTTCTAGAAACCTAGTTTTATGAATGGACAAGAACTAAATACTGACATTTAGCAAAAGGACAAGGTTACACACTTGGAGCAACCACCCCCACCCCAAGGCTCAAAATGTTCCACCTCTACTCCCATTACTAAGATTAATCTGCAAGAAATTAATCTGGTAATGAATCCATTCAACATATGTGAGGAATAAGTAAACAGTTAAATTTGTTACCTAAATAATACAAGTGGGTTAGAAAATAGAAATTAGGTAATGATAACAGAGAAGTGCTTGGTGGTGAGTAGGTCATTGGAAAGACATTGAACAGAGAACTGAAAAAATAAAATAAAAAAAGTTTAGGAATAAGGAAACCAACAATCAAAAAAAGGAACTACCAATCTTAAGGATGTAAAAAAAAAAAAAAAATTAAAAATTACTTATTTGCTGTACCTAAAATCAATTTCTATTTATAACAAAAAAAATATTTATTTTCACAACACAGTGGATTGAGTGCATTCACTGTAATGTAAAATAAGCTTATCTTAGAATTATTTTTAAGATATCTTATCATGAAGTGTTTACTATCACCAAGTTAGCATATGTCTTGTATTTATTAATTCTTTTACACATAGACAATAGGAAAGGTCATGTAAACTGAATGGAAATTGCCTTATTCATCTATTAGTTAAAAAATACGTCAAAAAACGACATTACGTGATTATTTTTGCACCAACCTAATATATCTACAAAAGGATTCTTAAAAGTCAACATTTTTACAAGTACAAGTCTCTTAACACTTGTCAAACTTAAGTTTTAACAAATATAATGAATTTAACAAATCAAATATATTAGTAAATTTTACTGTACTAGGCTGCATTTAAAACACATAAAAATATAACACACTGATATCTTTGCTTGAAGAACATGAGCCAGATAAGACCATCAAAACATGTTAAAACTAAGTGCTTTAATGACAATTCACCAAGAATAATGAAAATTTTAAACCCATCACAATTAATTGTGAACTTATTTAATCCATTTCAGTAAGACAAGTTTTAACATTTAAAACTGAAATCAACAGTTATCCATTTGTAAGGAAAACCTTATCCAAATATGGTGGGATATATTTTAAGAGGGAAATAATACATATATCTCAAGTCCATAACAATTTGAAATTTAAAAAAAAAAAGAACTAGTGGGTAACCTACCTAATAAGCTTATGTAAATAGATGGCAGAACAGAGAGCAGTGAGAACAATAAAAAGGCAAACATTGCTAAGAGCTACAAAGATGGGAAGCTGTAGAGAGCCATGATCGCCTACATTCTTAAGAAACACAACACATAAAAGATCAGAATTGTGAAAATTATATTTCCACACAAATTTCTACAATTTTATAGACTTATATGTTTCAGAGATTTAACTTGAATAAATCTAATGTGCACCAAACACTCTTTCAATAAAATCTTTCCAGCAAAACCCATTTTCTACTAACAATTTTCTTTGGGCATGTGTCAATGAAAGAAAGAAAAAAAAAACAGGGGTGTGTGTATATATATATATATATATATATATATATAGAGAGAGAGAGAGCATAATCAACTCTTTCTGCAATTATTGTCAGTATATCAGCAGTTGACCTGGAGAAACGAAAGCCATATTAATTGTCTGAGAAAAGGCCCTGTGTTGAAAGATGCTGAACCAATTCTGCATTGATTAGGGCCTCTAGAAGTTTCCCAAAAAGAGATAGAAGGCTAATAGTCTGATAATTGGAAGGGTCAGACAGTTCACCAGACTTCTTAAAAACTGTAACAACAGACGATGACTTCAAGGAAAGCAGGAGGCAGTGATGCATTTATTATATAGTTTAGAGAGAACAGGAGCTAGTTTGGGAGCACATTTCTTAATGACTATTACGGGTACCATCAGGTCCATATGCTGGGGATCTAGGTTAAAGATAATAGCAAAAACCATGGAAGATTTCAACAAAGAATAAATTCTAAGTGGGAAGTTTGGTAGGGATACTCCAGATTAGTAAAGAGTAGAGTTTGAGGAGAATTTATGGGCAAAGCATTCAGCTTTATTAGCATAGGATGATAAAGAGGGGAGGAATAGAGACCTTGCACTTATTTAATACCTGATTACAGAGCCACCAGTAATCATGAGAGCTAAAATTGTTGGAGGCTACGTGGTGCCTCCTCCTCTTGGAAAACAGGGACTTAGCTCCTTCAAGGACTCTCTTACATTTATTAAAAGTAGTAAAAAAATAGACACCTGTTATGACAAGAGCTGTCATGCTAGTATAGCCGAAAATAGTTGTTAGGACATAAAAAAATACGTTCCAGGGGAAACAACTTTTTCCTGTTTCTAAGAGAGTACCTATCTTTTGCCCCTGTCTAAAACCATACGAGTCACGTCATTCAACGCGACTTTGGGAGTCGGGACGTGACACACAAAAAGCGGGGCAGTTTTGGGAACATGGCTACCAGACGATAAGGATGATATATTTTCTCCTGTCCCAACGAGTTGTGACACACAACCCAGTAACTTGGGACCCTTACTTTTACATACCCCAATATGTATTATTGTTCTCCTGTCAATAAATGGTATTTCGAGCAAACCGTGAGTAGTAAATCACTCTTTTCTGATCGCATCACCCGTATCTCCATGTGCCACACACACACGCATCTCATCCTCGAGCCTTTAATCAAAACTCATTCTAGACATTTCATTCTATAGTTATGAGACTGCAACCCCCACGCGCGTTCATAACAACTGCCGACGAGGTTTTGGACTTCGAAAGAAAAAAAAAAAGAAAATAAAATAAATTATTAACTATTAATTTTGATTTTGAACAGCCAAAACTCAGAACTACAAAAAAAAAAAAAAAAATGTCTATTTCTGCAGAAGTTCTGAAGCAAATTTTGTCACAACAGCAAGAACAATTTGAAAGAGCTCAATTGAACTTAATAATGACATTAACAAAAAAATTTCAGTTCCAAGACACCGGTAATTCGTCTAGTGTCGATCTTTCAAACACAATCTCAGAATTTTCATATGACGCCGAAAACGGCTACACATTTGATTCGTGGTTTTCGTGATGGAAAGACACTTTTCACCACGAATTCCCAAATAAAGATGATGATTGGAAAAAACGTTTACTCATACGGAAGTTAGGTACAAAAGAAAACAAAAGGTTCGTGAATTTTATTTTGCCCAAACGACCTTCTGATTTGACCCTCACCGAGACTATTACAATTTTAACGGACATTTTCGGAGAACAACAATCTCTGTTCAACGTCCATTACAACTGTTTCAAATTAGCCAAAAACCAGTCAGATGATTTTGTCACTTATGCCGGACGTGTGAATCGCGAGTGTGAGAGGTTTCATCTTCAGACCCTCACAGAAGACCAGTTTAAATGTTTAATATTCATAGCAGGTCTACAATCACCCCACGATTCTGAAATACGTTCTCAACTACTTGTGAAGCTTGAAACAGACACAAAAGTAACAATCCAGGATTTGACAACAGAATGCAACAGGTTGTTAAATTTAAGAAAATATACCATGTTGGTTCAACAACAATCCACCTTACCATCCCAGCCTTCTCAAGTTAGTCACATTCATTCTAATGACAAACCGAAAGAAAAGAAAATTCCACCGTCTGCATGCTGGTCTTGCAGTAACTGGCACTATGCACGCTTTTGTCCATTCAAAAAACACAAGTGCCAGGTGTGCTATAAACGTGGCCATAAAGAAAAGTTTTGTCACCCTCCAAAGGCCAAATCTGCTGATCACCAAACTCCTAGTAAGTTTGCTCACGGAACTCATAAAAAAAGGAATCAGTGGAGAGAATCAAATTCAGTGTATGCTTCTTTCAAAATTGACTTCAAATCCCGCAGGAAATACATCAGTGTTGGTTTAAATGATCTCCCAGTTTGTTTTCAATTCGACACAGCATCTGATATCACACTCATCTCACAGAACACGTGGACAAAGATTGGCAAACCTGATCTGCTAAAAACAAAACACATTGCCCACAGTGCATCTGGAAATGACATTCGACTCAGTGGTGAACTAAATTGTTCTGTCTCTTTCCAAGACAAAAAATTCATTGGAACATGCTATGCGACAGATACAGATCTAAATCTAATTGGTTTAGACTGGATTGAAGAACTCGATCTCTTCACTGTTCCATTGAAATCTGTTTTCAACACATTTTCTCTCAAGTCAGTTCAAGACATTGAAAGGCATTTTAGTCAGACGCTTAAGTCTAAGTTTAGCGATGTCTTTCGAGAGGATCTTGGGTGTTGCACGAAAATTCAAGCCACACTCAAGTTGAAAGCAGATAGCAAGCCAATATTTAGGCCCAAATGCCCAGTCTCTTATGCAGCTCTGAACATAGTCGAAAAGGAACTGAATCGCCTCCAAGAAGCGGGAGTAATCGAGCCAACAAACTACTCCACATGGGCGGCTCCTATTGTTGTGGTCAGGAAAACAAATGGTAAAGTCCGCATCTGTGCTGATTACTCCACAGGATTAAATAATGCGCTAGATACACACCAATATCCTCTGCCAATACCTGAAGACCTTTTTGACAAGTTAAATGGTGGAATCCGTTTTGCAAAAATTGATTTTTCAGATGCATTTCTGCAAATCGAAGTTGATGAGGAATCCAGGGAGCTCCTTACAATCAACACTCACAAAGGGTTATTTAGATACAACCGTCTCCCATTTGGAGTGAAAACAGCACCAGCTATATTCCAGCAGACTATGGACGCCATGCTCACAGGTATAACTGGAGCCACAGCATTTATCGACGACATCATTGTCGCAGGCACATCCTAGGATGAACTTTTACAACGGCTAATCACTGTATTCGAACGTATTCAACAATATGGTTTTCGTGTATGGGTGGAAAAATGTCAATTTTACCGGATGTCGATAAAATATCTTGGATTTATTTTTGACAAAACAGGCCGAAGACCGGACCCTGAGAACATTTCAGCCATCTCCAACAAACATCAAAACCTTATGTTCCTTTCTGCTGGGGTTAGTAAGCCATTACAGTTCATTTTTGCCAGAGTTACATCAAATCCGGACTCCTCTGAATGTGCCACACACACACACACACACACATGCATCTCATCCTTGGGCCTTTAATCAAAACTCATTCTAGACATTTCATTCTATAGTTATGAGACTGCAACCCCCACGTGCATTCATAACAATAGTGTTTCCCCATATACTATTGCAACTGAGCATGCTGGTATGAACCACGGAGAGGATTGAGTTTTCACCTGGTATTTTCAGGAGGGGATGAAAGAGTCCATGCTTGCTTTGACCCAAGAAGAAACCTGTGGTACAATTTTCAATTTGGTGGTTAAAGATGTCAATCCAAGGGATGTCACAAAGGAAATCATGGAATGATCCCCAATAGCCATGATGATAATGGGAAGAGGTCTTATGTATAGGGGGTTCCTGTTTAATGGATGATTGGAATGAAATATCAATGGATATCACAGAGTGGTCAGAGTTACCTAGAGGTCAGTGTTGCAAAGCTCAGTAACAGTGAAGAAAGTAGGTGAGAAATAAATCAAATAGAGATGCCTGATGCTCGGTTTTTCCCAGGAAACTTTTTCAGTAAAGCATTGGGCAATGAAAAAATTTAATGTCTGAATACCGGCAACATCAGTACCTTTTAGAATGTTTCAGCCACATGTCATGGTGAGCATTAAAATCACTGGAGACAAAGATGTTTGCAAATGGATGAAGAGAAAGTGTCTTTTCTACTGTCAGCAATTGTGTATAATATACTGCTGTCTTGGGAAGAGGGGGAGTGATAAAGGAAAAAGAGATAGCTGACAGAATTTAGTAGCAAAAGACAGAAGCATATGAAAGAGTAGTCAATGGCTTCAAAAGACAATTCCCTGGCCAATGGAAGATTATCCTGGATGTAAATACCAAGTCCATGCATTTAAATGCTGGAATCTTTTTAGCAAAGAGGAAAATAGCCTGGAACCAAATATTCATTGGTAGCAATGGAAGAATTCATGTTGGTTTCACAAAGGGCAAAGATATCAGGTGACCATTCTGAAAGAAAAGATTCTACGCTGCAAAAGTTGGAATTGATACAACAAATATTGGAGAAAGAGAGGTTGAAGGGGTAGGTGGTTTTTTGTTTAGTTTTATTTCTTTTTGTTGGGTTTTCCATGAGATTCATTTTAAGGAAAGACCACTATATTGGATATTATTATTATTATTATTGTCTCAATTTGATGTTAAAATTTGAATTGAAAGTCCTTTGAATTTTCAATGTTAAATTTGTTTGTTTTTTATATATATGAGGTTTTTTATTTAAGAGACTGGGATTTTGTCCACTTTCGGAATAAGATGCTGGAATTTTGCCCACTGGGATTTTGTCTTGTTACCAAATTCAAAGGCTATTTCTGAACTGAAAAGAAACAACTTCTTAGCAATTGCTTTTTAAAAATTGATAGCACAAGTAGCAAGCCCTTAGTTATGAGGGATAGGTTCTAAGACATTCCCTTAGTAGATGCCTGAAGGTGTAAATAATACTCAACATTTATGTTATATATATGGTTTGGTAGTATCCACAATGATGAAAATATTTCACACTAGCTGACTCAAACAAATAGAGATTAAAAATTTAAAATATATGCACTAATAAAAAATTGATCACTTATGCCATCAGCAATGATGGCATATTTTGTTAAGTCCTTATTATTAGGTTTTCACTTTTGAATCTTTAAATATATTTTTCTAATTATTAATGTTTAACTTGGCTCTTCCATGCAATTGTTTTTTTTTTCACCTCCCATCCTCATAAACAAGTTGAGATGGCTAAATGTAACAGTAAGTTTTATGTTAACACTTTCTTCTCTCACACTTTTCATTTGTGGTAGATTGTTCTCATTCTATTGTCCAGGAATATTTCATCTAGTTTTTATTTTTAGTACTGCTCAGTTATTGCTCATTGTTTCCACCGAGTCCAACTACACACTACCAAACCTAGGTAATGTCAGCATATTCATAAACCAATGTTTTGTCTCATGGGACAATTCTGAGTGAAGAACTTGGAGCCTTAAACCTAACCTGCCAGCTGATGAGTCCTGCTGATGAAGATCTGTGGTTCATATGACATCAGAACAATATTCAAAAGCAGCTCTGCTGTACTCCATCCCTTGCAGTTATTGCAAAGTATATCATGGTGAAACTAGCTGTTCCCTAAAAGTAAGGTTGGAGGAACATCAAAAAGCCATAATTATGGATGAGATAATGAAATCAGGAATAGATGATCATGTATGCAGAGAAAAGATAAAGTCATCAACTCCTCTGGAATTGAATAAAAATACTGGACATAGAGGAACACTGGAGAGTCAAATGTCTGAAAGAATCAGCACATATGCTAGGTTATGAGGACCACCTTAGTAGGCCTAGCATAAAAATAAATATGGGAGCCATTAAAAAAGAAAGAGGAATAGCAATAAGGTATCAACAGCAGTAACAGCTGCAGTAAAAAGTAGAGCTCCAGAGACTACAGTCAAATGTAATAAGTAGGAGCAGCACTCATTAGCAGATAGGTTAGGTTTAAGATGCCAAGATCTCCACTCAGAATTGTTCCATGGGACAATAGCCTGGCGGAATAAAGCATTTGTTCATGAATTTGGTGACATAGCAATTGCAAGTTCTGTCTGTTATTAAAGAATAAAAACATTTCACTGGAAAAACAATCAAGAACATAATAAATTCAAAGGAATAAAATATGATTAACCTGTAAGAAAAGTTACAAAGAAAGAAAAATGAAGGCAGCTTTATATACCATTAAGAGAATCTGAAAGGTTAGAAAGTCAGATCAAATGAATTTTATCTCTAGCAATCACTAAATCACAAACAAAAGATAACAATCTAACATGGTTGGTGAAAATTACATATCTGAGTAAATTTCTGAAGAATTAATGGATTATTTTTAATCCAATATTTTTATTAAGGCAACATAGAAAATAAAACCTTGTTTACCGTGACCAAGTGGTAAAGCATATCTGCTCAAACATAAATGTATTTTATCAGTTTTTCTATAGTACATTATTGTTGCTTTTTATTACAACAATGGATTTGATCCCTAAAAAAATAGTTTTGAAATCAGAATAAAGAAATAACTTGTGAATGAACTTAAATTCTAATCCCATCTTTTGTGGACATAAGCTTATCCATTTGAGTGATGAAAGCTTCATGATTACATCGAGCACAAATCTGTAGCCATTTTATGACTATTTTGTTTTACTATTTAGTAAATACCAGTGTTGCTTTACCATTTCATAAATACTAGTATAAGTTATTGAATTTCAATTTTTAGCCAATATACTATCATTCTTGTCATTGTTAATAATTTTTTCAACAAGGGGATATGGACTTTACTCAGATTCCACGTGGTTTACTTTAGTAAAATAGTAACAACATAACCATAATAATAAATTGCTTCATCTAAAAAATTAAATAAATTAAAATAAAAGAAAAAAATATGAAGTGGAAAGCTAGTGAAAAGTTCTCAGATCAACCAAGAAGCCCTTTAAACATATACTAATTAAATAAATATCTGATGCTTGATCATTTGTTAAGATTTTAGGAATTAGTTTGGGCAGAGAAATTCAGCACATCCTCATGAATAAATAAAAACTTCACTCATTGTATCTTACAAGCTATATTACTACAAAATTTGTCAGTGGAATGTGATATAGCCCAGTTGGAATAACTTTATATCATAATTCACAAAATCTATAGACCACATAGTAGAAGAATGACTGAAGAAACATTATCAGGTGCAAAATGATTAATTTTTATAATACAATAAATCCTGTGACAGATGCTTAATGTAGGTATTTATTTTCAATCCCTATTTGGATGCAGTGAGTTAAATAGAAGTGGTACCTATCATGTTGAAGACTTATAATAACCAAGTGGTTATCTACATATATAAAACACAATGTGTATAGGTATGTTGAATTTAGGACCCATATAAATATTATGGATTATTTATATCTGAATTAACATTTCTGGCCAGAATCAAAGTATCACGCCCTAGCATTTCTGTTTAGGATCAGGGTGTAATATCTGTTCACTCTTAAAAATGTTATGCACACACAAATATATATAATACACATTGCATTTCACATGTGGGTTTTTCATTGTGTTAGATACTTTTCTTTGAACACACATACATTTTGATAATATTTTAGACAGAAATGTTGATGCATATGTAAATAATCCTGTAATTTTTATGGGTACTATGCTAGATTTTAAATCTAATATATAAAGCTCAAAGTCTGTGTCCCTGCTCAAAAACATGAGCATCAAATAAAATGGATTGTTTGCCTCTGTCTGTGTGTCTGTGTGTGTGTGCGCAGATATTACATAAAACTGTATCATCAAATAAATGTAGTTTTATCACAATACCTATCTACACATGCAATCAAACAGGATATGGCAAAAGGTCATGTTTTAAATAGTGGCCCCAAATGTACATGGGACTAGGGACAAAAAACTGCTCAGCTCCCTTAACACATGTGCATTGGGATATTTCAAGCATTAGTGATTAATACAGACACTCACTTATTTAGTCCAAGTGAGAGAGGTATTTCCCAAAGGGATACTCCACTCCTGGGGATGAGCATAATAATAGTAAATGTGCACAAATATGCTGGTTCTTAATTATTTGCCTCTGCATGTGGGCTAATTTGGCACAAGTTCAGTTTACTGTGGACTCCCCATGTACAAACGGGGGTAGAGTCAAAAATTGCTCTGTCACCCTCAGCACTTCCCGGGACTCCTTAAGTATCAGGGATTAACACTCTTCTTGTGGAAGAGATGCTACCTTAGTAAATTTTGTCTTTTTGTCATCTCTCCTAAATACTGTTCTGCCATCCATCTACACAAGCTTGTTAGGTAGGTAATGCACTGTTTTCCTCTGTCCCTATTGCCTTCAATATGTCCTGTGAGTGTCAAATTTTCCAAACCCTCTTTCCTCATTACATGCTCTAGAAATTTCAATTGTCACTTTCTGATGTTAAGTATAAATGTCTTTTTTTGTTTCCATTTTCTCTAAAACTTCGTTGTTGCTCACATGTTCAATCCATAGTATTCTTCTGTAGTACCACATTTATATCACCTTACATTTCTTCTTTATCTGTGTGGAGATTGCCCAGCATTCACTGACATATAGAAGAACTGATATTACATAACAGTTTAGTACTATTTTCTTGTTTTTTTTTAATACTATTTTACAGTTTACACTCTTATAAAACAAAAACTGTGAAACACTTGATGCTTAAAAATTTTGAGTATTTACTTGAAAAGAAAAAATACTTGCAAAAAAATTTAAAGCTTGCTCCAATTATTAATAGACTATAAAACTTAATTTATTCATTTTGAAGGAGATGCACATGTCTAGCTACTTAAGTATATTTGACGTAAAATGAACTAAAAGTTAAAATAAAAGCCATAAACTGGAGACTTGTCTGTTGGGAATAATGACTTTAATGAATTCTGTAGATGGGAGTGAAGGGAGAAAAATAAATATATTAGTAGGGACTAAACCGCTGTCATGTGTCAAAATGTTGACTAAAATTACGGCTATCACAACTATATTAAGCAATCTTGTCTTAAAAGTTAGGTCAGATGACACAATCATAAAAAGACTTCCTCCAACTTATACAAACGGGAATATAAACAACTCCGTAAATTGGTAGATAAATTGTCTTTCACAGAAAAACTCTTCCATACTTATAATAATAACAATAAGAAGAAAAGTAAGATGAGGATGATGATTGCATGGATATCAAACCTTTTTATGATACTACACATGTTAAGGAGTTTGTGTCAGGACAACAAAAAGTTTTATGCTGAATAAATTGCATGTAATGATCAGTAAGATAATATTTCAACATATATGGCGTCTCATCTTCGTAAACAAGTGACATTTTCAGAGTTGCTCAGGAATCACTAGACACACTAGAAACAATCTTTCTCAGCACCATTCAACAACAGCAAGAAGAAAAAAAGAAATGAAATATAAATTTGAGCAAAGTCTAAGGTTTCAGGAAGAGAGACCCTCAGATAAAAGAAGAGGTGGTGGGGAAGGATAAGATTAGATTAACAGTCAGTCTTTCCATGAAAGCTTAGTTACAACAGTGTAGGAGGAAAGCAACTAAACATGTGAAGAGAGAGAAATATATTCTTTTTGCTTGTCCATTAGAAGCAGGAAAAAGAAAGTCTCAAATGAAATATAAGTGGTTATTTCCAGGCTGTAGGTAGAGACAGTAGAATGTTTGAGTGGTGAAGGCAAACAGAAAACAAGGAAAAAAAAAAAAAGAAAAAAGATTGAAAATCCTCCCTCCCCACCTGAAAAAAAAGAAAAAAAAAAAAAAAAAAAAAAGAAAAAAAAGTTCCCTTGTGAATGAGTGTATAATCAATACTGAAGTGAAAGATGTATACAAATATATGGGTGGGGTAACAGACAGTGCAGAAAATGAAATTTGTAGGCAGAATTCAAATTGTAGTTGTGGATAGTAGGTTCACTTTATGTTATTGTCCCAATGAAAAGTGTGAATCCATCTCTTTATGGTAGATAGAGTATAATAACCTGCCTAGAAGGAAAACTGAATTCAAAATCATTAAAAATATGAGAAATCCTTCTACCTTTTTTAATAGGTTATCACAATTTACAGATATTAGATTAATTCGTTTTCTACGTTTATCAACCTTCTGCAACTTATTTAAAGCTAAGAAATATTTTTAGATTGTAAGAAATATTTTTTTGAGATAATAAGTGTTTAGTGATACAAGTCTTACTAATTAACCCATAGCTGTGGGGAGAAGAAGTAGATTCATATCTTTCCCAAAGGGTAGTTGTGTGCAAGTGATTATGACTGAATCTCTGCTCTCCAATTAAAAATTCTGAGCCATTACCTATTATACCAGCCACACATCATAGTTTACAGCACCTGATATTCCCAAGCGTTCACCCATCTAGATACCAACCAGGTTTAACATACTGATATTAAAGAAAAGGAAGCTCTGGAGAGCCATGGTAGCCTATATTTTATGGCTTGCATACTTTTTTTTTTCCCACCTTTCTTCAGGCTCTTGTCAATCCAGGTAACCATCAGGAAATTTTGAAATGAACCTCTTATTTAATCTATGTGGGGAGAGCATTCTAGTTTTGTTACCCATGTCTAAGCGTATCTTGTCTAGTTCTTATATAATTTTGCTCATTTAATGATTGACCTATTTCTACAAAGTTCAAGTATGCACTAACTGGAACAGGGATTGAACTCACAATTACTATGTCACCAAATTCACAAACCAAACATTTAATCCACTAGGCTATTTTCCCGATGAAGGCTGGATGGCAAAAAGGCCAAAATGTTAACAAAGATGGGACTATAGTTCCTGTGAAAATAATGCAAATAAAAAACTTTTACACACTTTGAGCGCTTTTTGAGTAATTGGGAATAAGCTAAAATAAATTCAAGAAAATTAAAATAGTTTATTCTAAAAATTATATATATATATATATATATATATATATATATAAAATATATATGTGTGTGTGTATAAATATAGAAAAATAGGAAAGAACCATTAGGTTACTAATCCAAAGTAGTTTAGTATTTCTGTTTTTATTTAAAAAAAAACAGTGCTCAATACATAAGTAGAGACTAAATTATGTGTGTGTGTGTGTGTGTATGTGTGTATATTTGTCTAAATATGAAAGGATCTCCCTATTTGTGCCATGCCCCTTCATGATGTGAGCGACTGTGGTTCTCCACAGCTTCCTTTATTTTCAGCAATACCTGTTCCTTTACGACCCTTTATGATACCTGTTACTGCACCCATTTGCTCAAACCCATCAAATAGATTACACGCTGCTTTCCTCTTTTAAAAAGTTTCTTGTTATTGACTAAAAGCACAATTTAGTTTTGGCACAAATAGTATATAGAATCCAGTAAGGAGTGAACTCATTATTAATGATCTGTTTGCTGATCATTACATCACAATGAATAATGCGAGACACACTAAAAGTAAGGTATCTTTGTCCAGATTTTCCAGCATTGCAATTACACAAACTTTTAAAACATTAACATCTAAAAGCTGGCTGGTTTGAGTCAGTCATTGTTACTGTACAATACTTGGACAGTTTGAACCCCTTTCCAACCAGGTTATCCACCACCACACACACGCCTCAAAGAATATCACGTATTAATTCTCTTGACAGGTATCTTTCCTACTTAAATTTTTTTTCTTGGTGTCTTCCTTTCATGTATTGTTACATGCTGTGTTTTTTAAACGTTTTGACTCCAGTTTCCATTTCTTCACAACATGATCCAAACAAACAATCGGCCTTGTATTTCTCATTATGTTTTGTATTCTTTGTAAACTCCTTTTTGCAGTGTTTTAAAAGACCTGCCTCTCCAGCCTAAAACAAATTAAGCCTCAAACCAGAAGGATTCTTCACATACCACTATTTAAATTGCTTCAGATTTGTAAAGCAATTGTGACTGGCAAAAATACCAACAAGTGTCACTAGAGAAATAAGAAACTAAATCTAATTACTCTACAAAGTGTATGTGTGTATTTAAGTGGACACTGGGGTCAACACCAGTAGATGATAGTCATGCTTCAGGCTGTGTTTTGTGTGCTGGCTCAACAATTTATATATGCTACACAATGGGGCATTATGGGTAGCAGTATCTCCTTTAATATTTACACATGCTCTATCCCTGATATTGTGCACTTTTATGCATAAATGTAGCATATTTTATATATATATATATATATATATAAACCTTATATGCTAATAATTCAACAGTATTTTACAAGTTATCTATAAAATCATGGATGTGCAGGTTCTGTAAGTGTTATCAGTGTCAAAAATGGAATTGACTGTTGCTAAGAAAAGGAATGGATTTATGGTAACCTTCATGGTCTCCTTAGCAATGACCTAAATAACAAAGCAGAGTGGGATCTCTAGCCTTGGGTGGCAGCCAGTCTTATGAGAGTAACAACTCAAAATTCAAAGAGAATGCAATGGGAAACCACTCCACTATCAGTCTGAAGAAGTTATAGCAATCCAGATAATAAAGAAAAGGAATCTGTGGAGAGTTATGATTGCCTATGTCCAGGGATATATTATTTATGATTTACGGTTATATATATATATATATATATATATATATAATAAACAGTGTGACTTTTGAGTTTGTTTCTTTGTTCATTTGTCTATAACTCCAGTCATTCTAAAAGCAAACAATTAACAAATGAATCCTATCCAGATTTGAACATCAGACCTGAAGGTAGGAAAGTAAATGACATATCCAATACACCAGCATAGTAACATTAAGTTTGTTTGCTTTGTGTTCATTATTTTTTTCTGTCTAACACATAGTTTGAAATTATTTGAATGAGTCATTTATATTTCTTGCTTCTTCAGGTAATAATTCATTTCAAACAATGAAAACCTCACCTAACATTTCCTTTGAATTTTTATTACAAATATTTAAACACAAAACATTAATTTAAAATAAATATCAATAAATCAAAATTACATTATATTTCTGTTCTAATTCAAAATCTTAAAAGATTTAGTGTTGTAACTGCAAAAAAAATGATGGGATAAATTATGCAAATATCCCCATATACAGAATACATACATACACAAAATACTCAGAGTAATGACTACTATTTATTTTTATGAAAACTAAAAGATGTAAGGAATACAATAAGGTCATTCAATTGGGGGAAAAAATTTTTTTTTCACATAGTCACCACCATTGGCTATGTATTTTTTTAGGATACTGTCAATGCAAAATATGAGGTCTTACTTTTGGAGTACCCCTTGTACATGTATAAGTAACAAAGAACACAAAACTAAGCCTAAATGAATTGAATAAAATAAAATTTTTAAAGGGAATATTTCCAGTCATTTTTAACCAAGAATTCTGAGAAAGAGATGATTAAGAATTTCAATTTCAATTCATTACATACCTTATATCAACTAAAATCAGCACTGGAAAACTATTTTTCTTTTAACTTAAGGGATCAGATTTCATGGAATTATTCCTAATTTGGAGCATTAATGGAAATATCAATATATTTCCATGGGTCATGTAAAAAAGGTTCTTTTCATACCTTATGAAAGTTTGAACAAGACAAAGCAACAATTTCCTGTCAACATTTCTCAAATAATTAAAGAAGAGTAAAATATATATTAAATAATTTACTTGATTAAACTTTTCATGGTCTTCAATCAATAAAATCTGAAGTAGTTGATGATTATGAAGCAATAACTAATAAAAGCAAGATAAAGATTTCTCATTATGGTTGTATAGTCCCTAGCAACATGATATAAAAGAAATAGCCAGTATTTTGTGTTCAGAAATAGAAAAGATGAAATTCATTTTTTGACATCAATAAAGAAAAATTCTTACTTAGATTATTTAAAGTTGGACTAATCTCCTTATTTTTGTTGTTATTATCATCACAATGTTTTGGCTGTCATGCCTTCCAAAGTTTTTCAGGTGCCAGTCAATCCAGGTAATCTTCAGGAAATTTCGACCTAAACCATTTTATTTAATCTACAGGGGTAGATTGTTCTCATTTTGCTGGCTTTCTCTAAAGATATTTCATCTTGTTTTTTTTTAGTACTGCTCAGCTATTGTCTTGATTCCACCGAGTCTGAGCCTGTATTGCCCAGCATGGAGATTGAACTCACAATTACTATTTCACCGAATACATAAACAAATGCTTTAAGCCATTAGACAGAAGTTTACCGAGACTGAGACACACCTTAAGAAGGCAGGAGAATGCAACAACTGAAACGTGATAATAACAAAATATGAGAACATTAGTCAGACTGTAAATAATGATAACTCCTCCTCACCCCAGAAATTCAGACAGAAAAAGAACAGTATACTGTATTTGTGTTGTTAACACTTTGCAGCCATACTCTTACACAATATCTCAATATCTATTTGTCTGAAGTTGAGACAATGCATGAAAAGTAATGATGTAGCTGTGATAGAGGTATAAAAAGATTGGCGTAAGATAATATCCATTATTTATGGATTTTACAAATCCAAGGCAAAAAAAAAAAAAAAAAAAAAATATTGATTTGATCAGAATTGTCTTTACAAGGTTATTGCTAACAGATGTCAAATACTAAGAATTAAACTGAAATCTTACAACTTCATATGCAGAATCTTAATCATTAAGCTCTTATTCAAAAACTAAACAGGGAAAATAGTTCCTCAAACCCAACACATAAAAAAAAATTCTATGCATTTCATACAGAACAAAATAAAAAGATATTTCATTTAATATGAGAAATAGTTTACAAATGATAAGAATGGACAATGGTATCTAAATAAGCTAAAGGATTGTCCAATAGTGAATATTGCAATTATTAAGTAGAGAGAGATATTAGCAGTGGGTCAGTCCATGTCATAGGAAAATTAAACTCTTACAAATGGTCACAATGAATACATACAACAAAAGATGAAAAAGACAAAGACACTATCTTATACTGTTTATACAGCTGTTATCAAATACTAACCAGTTGCTAGGTGGAGTTTTTTTTTTGTTTTTTTTTAAAGATCTAGAAACAGCTTTCATCAATTAAATAAAATTATTATTCATATTGCACACATGTTTTTTATTTGGGTTTTAATTCCTGTGGTAATGTTTTAGATATTTATTTTAATCAAATTATATAAAAAGTGATGGTATTATTTACAACCAAGAAAATATTGGAGAGAAAATAAGAAAGTAAAGGGTTACCTGCAAAACTAAAACAAAAATTCATACATTGTCAAAATTCTAATTCATTCATATTTAAAAATAATGGATAAATAAATTATACATACAAGTGATTTATTTTATCAACAAAGCTTGTATTTATTCTTGATCTCTGAAAATCCCTTCCTTCGTGATTTTCAATGCATTTCTATAGTAGAAGTCATTAACTGTCTATTTACACTGTAAATATAATAGCCCAATTCTGTCAGTAATTTTGTCCTGCTTTTCATTATACAACATACACATTGAAAGGGGTACATAGATGTGGTATCATGGTAAGTAAGTTTGTCTTGTTAGATCAATTACAACTGAATAGCGAGTTCAATCCTCACTGAGTGCTCGACACTTTTGGCCTTGTGACACATCTAAGCTAAACTTAGAAAATTACCATATTCAGTGAAGAAAGAATATTTTTTTTCTTGGGAGCATTAGTAAATTTCTTTTACAAAAGTGTATTGCTGATAGTGTTTTTATACTTTCACAGTGTTTTGACCCCAATTTGGAGGTTAACAGTTTGCCCAAAGCTGGGATCCTAACAAGAGCTACTACCCCGGGTCAGGGTAGATCCGAGAAAACAGCAATTAAGAAGTAGTTCCATGCTCCTCAAAACCTCCTGGTCAGAGGCCTTGCGGCCGGAGGTAGTTTATTGTCATGCCCAGGATGGTCCTAATCTTATGAATTGGTCAGTTTAAAAAAAATAAATAAAAAAAACACATTGCTTTTTTTCACTGATGAATTGTTCAAATAATTTATATAGGACATTTTATAAAGCATATATTAACATATAATATATACAAATATATTAAAATGGGTGAGGAAGAGCAAAGGAAAAATATGACTTACTGTAGCCAGTGCTACTCAAAAAAATTATTTTAAAAATTCAAAAGGAAACTATTTTTAGTCAGTGTGCACAAATTTATTTTTGTCCTACTGATTGAGCTCTGAAGAGTGAGGAACAATAAGCAGTTAGATTTTTTTTGTTAAAATTTGAGTAGCCAAAAAATTGTACTAGACTGCAAGAACTACCATAGTTTACCTGAAGACTTTCACAGAATTTGTGAAATAGTAATTTGGCTTTCAACTGTGATTTATCATTTATCAGCCTATTTGGGCTTATCCTCATCCAAAGAAGCAGCAGGCCTGCTACTTTGAAATCTGTCACTGAAGTCAGTTTCTCCTTTCTCACTAAGATTGTCATTAACTGACTCATCTTTTTACTTTACTTACATCAAGTGCAACCTTTCAATAAACATCCAGCAAATGTTTCTATGACAGCTCTTTGCTTTCTATGTACATCCAGAAAGGTAGCCATTTTAAAACAGGATTATGGGTAGGAAAATAAAACGTTAATTCTGACACAAATTTTTTTTTTCAAGGCTTTGAGATATCATTTACATTTAAAAACCTTGAAGAATTTCAATAAATACTTTTAAAGTTAAATTAGAACAGATATTACTTATTGACTGACCTTTGTATATAAAACACACTTAGCAAACATAGCTTCACTATAAAGCAACCAAAGTGTAATATATGAAAACAGCAAAAAATTACTTATCAGTTATGATATCAAAAGAAATTGAACTTTTTCTAGAAATATAAAAAAGTAAATAATTTATTTTAGTTTATCAAATCCAATAAAATTTTATTCAATTATATATTCACCATTATTTGCAAAGACTTATTGCCACTTATCAGACAACTCTTTCATACCTTTTGCATAAAATGCTACAGGTTTTGAAGTGGAAATAAGTGCAGGCAAGTAAACCTATCAGGTGGGATAGAACAAACCAACCAAGTTCCAATTTTTTTTCTTGTATTATTCTTTCTGTATGCAGCCTTGTGTTATGGGGAACATTTTTTTTTATTGACGAGCACCAGACACTTTTTGACCAAACATTTATGGACATGTTGCAGATGCAGGACATAGAAATGTGCATTTAGGGTTTCACTGCATTTTATTATTTATTTTATCATAATTATTTATTCTAAATGAATAATACCCCAACAATCTCACCACACATCTATTATCTTTCTCCTATGGAGCTCAGCTTTTGGTGTCAGTTATGGAGATTTATCCTTGTCAATCCATTGCCTTTTGCATTGAACATTGTTATATAGAACCCATTTTTTACCAACTGTTATGATGCACATAAAGAACACTTAGTTAGGATGATATATTTATCATTATAATTGGTTCACAATAACAGAAATTATTTATGACTCAACCTCATAGACTAGATTTACTTCTTACTGGTATGAATCAATGAAAACAAAGATTTTTTAATTAAGGGTATTATGAATGCATTTTTAACTAACCAAAAACCACCCAGTTTGTAAATATTTTTATGCACGAAGTAGACTATTTCTCTCAAAATTAACCCCAGTGATAAAATAGGTTAATGCAACCTCAATTAAATGCTGCTGCTTTATTTGCAGATAGGAGACATATGTTCCTTTCTTCCTGATTTTCGTTTTCATTGTCTAAACATATGGGAAACAGTTTAAAAAGGATACAAAACAAAAGATGTGTCCTTTCATTGAGTGCTTACAGCAGACACCCATCTTCTCCTAATTTACATTTTTAGATTCATGGCAACACATGCCACCATGATTTTCTTCAAGGACAAAAGAGGTTCTAGCGAAGTACAACTTTAACTATTCTTTTTCAACTCCACTTCATTCTGAAATTTGCAATTAATTATTTTCAACAATACTTTTAATGAGCACTTTTGAACCTTTCCAAAGGTCAACTTTCACATCTGAAAAATCTGTGTGGGATTTCTGACATGATTATAACACGGTTTATTAGCAGAGCCAGTAACGCTTAACATATTTAGAATTTCTATGGCAAATGCAATATTAGTCATTTACTTATAATGAAACTTTCGACATTGACCATGCAGTTATGCTTTTCTTTACTTCCTGGCCATCTGGCTGGGGTCAATCTGTTCCATTCATCTCTAATGGAAATATTAGCTTTTTCTTTATGAGGAAACTTTCAGCATTCATTAACAGAGCAACCAGTGCTACATACAGTTAAAATTAATAAAATCTTTCTCTCAAAAGAATTTTTCAGGAAAATAGATTTCTCAAGTCCATTAGCTGTTACCAGCCTTTTCAGTATCAATAGGGGTTTCCTTCTTAACTTTTTGTTTGAAATAATGTGGAACGTCAACATCTTGATTATGTTATTTTCTCCTCAAGTTGCATGTGCTATTTTAGTTGCTGCTGTTGAAGTAAGTCCTCATGTGATATGGTTTCTGTTATTTGGTTCAGTTCTTTGTGATTCTATAGCCCCAGTCTACTAGAAGAAGGATGGTGCTCTCTAAGACCTTCATAGAGTTCATAAATAGATTTTATTCGATTAAATTAGCAAGATCAAAGAAAGTTCATTGAGGTCTGTTCTTAAATTGAATCTGACTGAATACATGGTTGATTCTCAAAAAAGTTGGTAATAAAATAAGCAGGAATATTATGTAGTAATTATAAACAACTACTGAAATGATGGGCATGTGGCTGAGTGGTTAGAGTATTAGCATTCTGCCCATGAAACCCGTGTTCAAATGTCACCATGGTTGATTTGAGGAGGAGACAACTTCTTGATAATATCAATCTGGGGAGACAATCCTAGCATGTGACATTGTTGGGAAGTGCTTGAAAGTTATACCCACAGGTTCAGTGAAACTGAGTAGACAAACTTGTTTGGAAGTTGTAAGTGGTTGTGCTACCAATGAAGTCACAAGTCCTCACCTCATGGCCAAATAGCTCTTTAGCCATGGTTGGCAATCTAGAGATTGTATCACAATAAAAAAGCACCTATACTACAGCAGCTAGGTCACTCATAGGGACATATAGGCCTAAACAAAAACAAAAAACAACCAAAAATAGAATTGATGTGAATTTGTAATCTTCGGCAGATAGAAACAGTTGTAATTTTTTTTTTTTTTTCATTATCTGATGATGTGTAAGAACTGAAAAATTCTAGATGGAATCTTGTGCAAAATGATTGGATGGAGAAAGGGAGAGAAGTTATAAAAATCAAATTCATGAGTTTTTGTTTTGATTTTATTTTTAGTGAAATTGTGAAGTTTCTTGGAACCTGTTTTCTGAGTGCAAAACTGAAATTCTTTAGCAAGGAAAGTAGGGATAACTTTAGAGAAAATAATGGAAAATTCCACTATAATTCAATCAATCATTTCCATTTATAGATTTATTTTTTTGTTTAAATGACAATATGAAGTGTATGGGTGTATCATCAGTGGTAATACCTTTGCAGCAAAGTAGTCAACCCTGCTTTACTCAGGTGAATTGGGATGCAGAACTGTACTGGTTCATGGTGTACATCTAATTCTCACACAAGGCTCCAAGAACACACATGGGCACTGTGTCAGCTACTGGCTAAACTGTGTGAGGGTAGTAGGAAGGGTTTCCCAACTGGACTGGTGAAGAGGAACATCTCTCCCCAATCCATGCAGACCAGTCACCAGCCTGGGCATAGGAGCTATACCTTAGAAATCAATGGCTTTACCAGTAGGTCAAGGAACTCCTGAGAGGAGGGATTGAGTAACAATATCCCTGGCGCAAAAGGAACCATAGTGCCAAAAGGAGCCATAGTGCCATTGCACTATTTCACTTTGAAGGTCACCATGAATCACATTTACAACAGAGGGGAGTGGTGAGTACAGCAGCAGTGCAAAATATGCTCTAACTGAATAATTCATGATGAATGATGAAAATGACAATATACCTCAGAATTATTACATCAGGTTGTATGAGGATATTTTTATATACTGAAACACTTGACCAAAGATAACAATAGAGATAAAAAAAAAAAAAATCAATGTGGAAAGAAAACAAGAAACTCATTAAAATATATATATATATATATATATATATATAAGATTGTTTATCATTAGTGCATTCTGTACAGGTGTGCGTACATATATAAACAAACACACATAATGAAGAAAAAAAAAAAAAAAAAGAAACCAACCTAAAACCAACAAAAACAAATAAATTATTTTTTTAACTTAATATAAAAATGACAAAAATAAGAAAATCAGTCAAGTGCTGATACCTTCTGACAAACATACCGAACTACTACAAACAAGGTTCATCTACAAAAATCTGAAGTCAGGGTGCTGAATATAACATGAATCAGCTAAGCGACAAATTTCAAATTTGTATTAATCACACACACATATATATATATATATATATATATATATATATCTCATGACTCAGACTTTCATACACAAACAAATCTTCAGATGCTGAGTAGAAAATTATGTAATGGTATGTCTCTAATCAGCACCTGAAAATTGCGTTGGGCATCAAACACCACATCATGCTACCAGTAAGGAATTTATATATATATATATATATATATATATATATATATATATATTATTTGAATAATCAAATGTTCAAAGTTTGACTATCCAAAATATTGTGTATACTAATTTACCATAGAGGTAAGTGTAAAGTGTCAATCAAGTAAAAGCCAACAATTGAGAAAGTAGACGGTATTAAATCCTGTGGTTTCTAAATCATTGGCAACAGAAGATTTAAAGAATTAATAAATCTGTTTCTTTAAGGTTTCTTTAAGTTTGAAATTCTGAGAATAAATATTGTCATTATTCTACAAATGATTTTGATAAGTATTCTCATAAGTTTCATAATAAATACTTGAAGAAAGCCAAAGAATTTAATTCATTTAGTAAGGAAGGATCCAATTATAGAATGGTTCTCAATCTTCATCAGAAATGCTTACAAACAATTCAGTTATAAAACCCACAATGAGAACAGTTAAGATTTTTAAATCTAAAATCTTGATTTCATATTTTTTTAGAATCATTTTCAATTTGTTTTCAGACAAGTGGCATTAAATTTTGAACTGATCTGTAAAATTATAAAAAATTCCTTGTCAACAACACAATGAGTAGAAAATTCAGAAAGAGCCTAATCTTTTCAACTTTTTATCAAATAAGCATATTGTCCAAATTGAATAGACTATAAAGTATATTTTATTTTGAGAAACACACAAAAGACTAAACTGTTTACCATATCTGCTTACAAGAAACTGGTTTTCAATGTATCTATTATTATACCAATAAGAATTTATTCTTTGTAATTCAAAATTATTCTTTTCAAGATAAAAGAACTTCTAAAGAAACTAAAGAACATTTATAAGTTTTTACATAATTTTTTTTAACACATAAAACTATTTCAGCATTCAGATTTAATCTTTAATATAAAATAAATAAATCATGGAATTGCTGTACAGCCATAGAGACAAAGATAATTTCTTTACCTCATCCCACATTAATTACCTCTAGCACTGTAAAAGAATGCCAACAGGAGTAATGCAGAGAATTTTTAATAGGTATATTGGAATCAGGAGAGAGTTTGAGTCTTAATGCTATTGAACAGTTACAATGCATAATCTGAGAAGTGGGGTGATCCCTATGAGGGCTAAGAGTAACAAAATAAAGGAAGAATTCACATTGAATGAAAAGTTTGTTACACCAAAAAAAGTATTTATTAGAAAAGGGACAGACAAAGGAAAATGGTTGAGGAAACTTAAATAGCACCTTTCTTTTTGAATGCACAAAATGACAAATAGTCTGGTCTATATTCTAAAAAGACTTTTGGGACTAAATTTTAATTCAAAGGCTTCTATTGCAGCCATCATCTTTTGTTCGATTTTAAGGATTTGAAAATAACTTTTGGCCATATCATGTCAAAACACCAGTTCCCGTACAATCACTGAAGTTAAGCAAAGTTGAGCGTGGTCAGTACCTAGACGAGTGACCACTTGGGAATAACAGGTACTGTAAACTTGTGTGGGTAGTGTAATGCATAATGGCTCAGAATTGTTAATCAGAAAATTGAGTTCTAATTCCAGTTTGTTCTGTTATATTCACTTATACACAAATGTCCTTGGGAAAAATATTAATCCACTTCTTCTCCACCCACCCACCAGCTAGGAGTTAATTAGTGAGACTTATATCACTAAGTCATTATTATCTAAAAAGAAAAAAAAATTCTTACAATTTAAAAATATTTTCTCTCTTTAAATAACCTGCAAAGTCTTAGAAATGAATCAATCGATTATAAAAAAAAATAAAATTAAAGAAATTGTGTTGGCATTTTATGTTTTCCATACATTTTTTCTAGATATTATACACAGACATACACTTATATTTTAATCTTTTCACATTTTGTTCATTTTTGTTTCTCTTGATTTCAGACCACAAACAAATTTTAAGGAAATGATCAAGGACCCCCATAATACAGCAATAGTACTAATTTTCCTTCTCTTTCATGAATATATTTCATAAGTGTAATTATTCAGCATGTTAAAAATTTGCATCTTTTAATGATTTTATGACCCTCAACATCATAGCAATGTACATAAAAAAAAACAAATAAAATGAAGTAATTTTTAACTTTGTTGCAGTCAGAAAAATTTTAAATATAAAATTTACAAAATTACACTTTGTAAAATAATTAGTGATAATAAAAATTTTAATGCTTTTATGAATTTTAGATTAACTACAAAAATGAAAATGACTTTAGTCACAGCTGAAATTACTGCAAATTTTGTAAAGAGATTAATGACAATAAGGAACATGAGAAATAAAATTATTGTCCTCTAGAAATGGCATGAATCTAAACATCCCTGCATTTTCAACTGTCATTCATTTTGAATATCATCAAATATAAAAACAATCTGTTCTAATTAACTACAAGGAAATGTTTTTTTTATTCTGAAGTATGCCAGCTATGACAGAAACCAATGCCAAAGTAAATTTTCATGGGGAAAACTTTGATATTTTACTGTCCAAACAATGCTAAAATTCTAAGCTTAACATTATGTTTTCAATATCTGAAGCATGTGTGTAACAACAAATCCACAAACCTAACGCCAAAATAGAACTTCAGAACTACCAGTAGTGAATACCTATGCTTAAACACTACATCAACAAGTACCATTTCCAAAAGACAGAATTTAAACTTGATGGGTTTGTCTGTAGAATTAAAACAAAAATTATTGAGCTTTAATCATTTCAAATGTGAAAAAAAAAAGTCATTAACATGAAAAAGAAAATCAGAAATTGAAAAAGAAAAAAAAAATTTTCAGGCTTATCAATAAATATTAAAACACCTGCAACAGGTGTAAGATTGGATTAAAATATTTGAGGCAGGGAGGGAGGGAGGTAAGCAGGCAAACAGAATACAAATATCTGTCATTCATTGAAAAACAAAAAAGAAATCAGATACATAGCAGTTTTGTTTGAACAAGTGTTACAATTGGCAAACTGTGTGTCTACTCAAATGGAAACATGATAAAAGAATAAATACTTATTACAGACAAATATTTATTGAAACAAAAAAAAAAAAAAAAAAAAAAAAATTGCTGTGATTTGTGTTTAAGATAATAAAATAAAAAATAAAAAAAACAGTTATAAAATTTCTTTTTTCAGCTTTTGTATTATTATGTAGTGTGTGTAAGTTTTTGCTTGTACAAATTATGTAACATTTGGAGGTGAAAAATCATTAATCTAAAATTCCAAAACTCACAAAAAAAAATAAAAAAAAAAAAAATAAAAAAAATCTAATATAAAAATAAATAAATAAAATAAAAAGTATGCATGTGCATATTATATATATATATATATATATATATATATATATATATAAATAAATAGTTTTAAGGTATGCTATGTTTATGGGTTAAATTGCTCAATACCAGGGATAGAATGCATGTAAATATAAAAGTAGACATGGCCTGAAGATTGCATGAAGCATACTGTCACCACTGAGCATTGATGTCAATATCTACTTATATGTATGTGTGTGGGGGGGGGGGGGGCGTGCGTGCGCGCGCGCGCGCACACACACACGTGTCACAAAAACGTTCCTTGTCAAGGTTGATAATAGAGGTAACAGCATTTTTGCCCAACTTTACATTATAGCATGTTGATTAAGGAGACATTTTTTTTTCAAGATACCTGCTGATTAGTCAGTCAGAAGAGTTAGAAAAAGAATTTCCCAAGGACATTAATGCAATGTGAATAATGAAAAACCTCAGTTGAAATTTCAATTGCTTATGGCTTCCATTATGATACCTCTCCATGCCCCAAGGACTAAAAATTGATTTAGGGGGGGAGGAATGACTTGAGAAAATAAAGGCTTACTTTTACAAAAGGGAAACATCTAACAAAATGGATGAAAGGAGTACATCTATTGAAGAAATCAAAACTATTTGATTCTGTGGAAGAAATTTCTCATTTTAATTTTTTTAAATTCAGTAATTTTTTGTAAGCATCAGAGATAAAAAAAAAAATGTAAATTTTCTAAAGTAAAATTTTTTAACTAAATTTCAAATTAAAAGATTGAAGCAATTATTACAAATTGGGTCAGATTTCTACACAAAACTATAATCAAGTGATAACTACCAAGTTATTGGAGAAATATGCAAAATTGTTTTTTTTTTTTTTTTATATAATTTTAATTTAGGATCGATATGTCAATGTTGGATAAGTCAGGTTAATCTTGTAAGTCAATGTAGATCCTAGAAGTAAATCAACTGACAAATTCTACATGCAAAATAAATAAATAAAGATCACCAATTTTAAAGGAAAATTTTCTTTTTGTCTATTATTTCAACAATCTGCAGTAAAATAGTATTTTTGTTTCTCTTAAAATCTATCTTTAAGTTCATTCAATTGGCCTATTCCAATACCTTTTTCAATAGCTTAAATTGATTTCCACTGCAATTATCAATAAAGCAATAAATCATATAAAACATTTGCATTTGATCTGTCTTGTTTCCTCCAACAACAAAAAGAGAACATCCAACAAATGAGGTTCTATCACAATTTTTCTATTGAGCACTTAAAAATTCTACAGGCCTTGAAATATGGTAATTTTACATATTTTGATAGGTATTATTGATTTTATATATATATATATATATATATATATATATATATATATATATAGAGAGAGAGAGAGAGAGAGAGAGAGAGAGAGAGAGAACACAGTAAAACAAATTATTTTCATTGACATATAATTATACATGTTTTAGAAAATTATAGCAACTTCCTGCATTTCCTGTGTTTGCAGGAAATATTTATGGAGAGTTGGGGATCATTAATTAATAAATTAACATTAATTAATTAACAACCTAATAATACATACTGCCATAATTATCATTTTAACTAGTTTAATGCTTTGCCATGTAAAAAATGGAGCTCTTATTTTTCAAAAGAACAAAAACGTTTTGAAAATAAGGATGTGAAAATGAAATTTTAAACATATTCACTTTGAAAAAGGTGATAGATTTTTCAGATAAAACAAAAAATTCTCATGGTAAAGACACAGCCTTTAACATTTTGAACCCTGAAACCTGACCCCACTTCTGCTTATGTTCTGATTAAATTTCACAATTTCAGAACAAAACAAATTAGCAGTGAAGAGCAACAAATAGCCAGTAAAAAGTTACTCATGTGAAGAGCCTTATTTCATTTACATGTTAAGCCACATAATTCTTTTTGGTATGCCAGTCCTCCTGGTAGGAAAGGCCCTGTTTTACACAAAGGCAATACCAATCTTCTTGAAAATTTGAAGCAAACACTTTATTCAATCTACAAGAGTAAACTGTTCTAATTCTGCATTCCATGCATAAGGAAGATAACACTCTCCAGTCTATTCATCTTTGTATCCCCTTTTGTTTCTTCCATTGTACCAAAGCATATGACTTTTCTACATTATCCAATCCAAAGATTGAACTCAAGACTTCCAGGAAAACAGATATATTTTAACCAATTAGCCCACATCTCTCTTAAAGAATCCAATGATGTAAACTTTCACACAAGTACAGCCTTCCTAAAATTCACAAAGATATTATTTAATAGAGGTCAGTTGTCAATGCTCAGTCTGTCATCCGCTGAGCAGATTCTCATAGATATAATCACCTCACTAACAATGTAAGTTTCCATCCTATGTATAAAAAAAAAAAAAAAAAAAATCTGTACACATTGTGGAAACCATCAGAGATGCTCCTAGTCAGACCAACTGGATAGTGTGCTTGGATGTTGTGAGCCTATTCACCAATGTTTCTACAGATGAGGTTTTATCAGTGATCCCTCCTTAGGAGTGTATACAAGTGTCCCAAATAGATAACCTGATGGAGATGTTGACATTCTATGTGTAAACAACATACTTCCAATTGGGTTCTGATACATACAAACAGGAAGAAAGCTTAACTATGGAAGTGCCATTCCACAAACTTATTCATGGTACATGCAGATCATTTTTGCAATTTCCTGTTTTCTTAACTTTCACAAACTCTAAAAGTTTTTTTTAAACATTTCACTTTATCTGTCAAATCAGCATTACTACCCATTTTAACGCTTCAAAACCAAAATGTGGCCACAAAATTTGAAATTTAAGACATTTCAAATAAATGACTATTGTTTATTTACATCTGCACAGAATGAACCAGATTTCGTTTAAACTGCACAGATAAACTTTTAGTTTCTAATAAATATTTATTTTATATAATTTATAAAACATGAAATGGCTAATAATTTGAGACACTGTTTATTATAAAAAGAAAAATACAATCAAGAGGTTATCTCAGAATCTGGATTCATCTTGGGCATTTTATGATATTAACTTTTTCAGTCCTTAGAGGAAAGGTTATCATTTAGGAAAGGTAGAACAAAGAAACTCAATTAAAACTAATGTACCTGAGAAAGTACCTATTTTTAGACTGCAATCAGAATGGTTAAATGGCACTACTCCTAAATACAAGCAATATGGTTGGCAACAAACACTCTCTATATAATGACTCTTTTGGGTATCTTGAGGTGGTGTAATGGTTAGCAAGCTTGTCTCGCTAGAACAATTATGATTGTGTAGTGAGTTCAATTCTCACAGGATGCCTCCCTAATTTGGGCCTTGTGCCACACCTAACCTATGCTTGGAAAATCACTATAACTACTCTCCTTTACAGAATCCATAGCAGCAAGACTACTGTGCCTTCTATTTTATTATCAGACTGGATGCTTTTATACGAAATTATATTAAATTAATTATATTTAAATTTCTATAAGGGGATACTTTGTTAAATTAAAAACAACATTTTAAAAAAAATTTCAAAATTATTAATTTTTTTTTAAATTTTAGTTTTGAACATGTGTCCCTTATTTTCATTAATAAACTTTTAGATTCAAATACCTCAAATGTTATTTATATGGCCATGTCCTGTGTTAATATAAAATGTAATAAAATGCAAAGACAATGTTCAATTGTGTTTTTGTTATTTTAAATCAGCTTAATGAATCTATATTATTTGAAAAGAAAAATAAATGTAATTACTTGTGTCAAAAAAAAAAAAAAAAAAAAAAAAAAAAATCTATGACAACATATTCCAAAGATAATTTTACCCAAATATTTCAGCAGCAGTACAGTGGCATATTGTTATGCCATATGTATGTTTATTGCCAGATTCCAATCAAGGTAGGGGTTACTTAAATGTCGATATCAATTTGCTTTAATTTGACTAAACAAAAAAATTGACATTGGCTTTTTATTTGCTGCAGAGTTTCTTTTCATTCATGTTTTTAAGACATCTGAATTTGGAATTTAATTTTATGTTAGGTCAAAAATTACTGCTTACTTTGCTAAAGAAAGGACAAAAAATCCTTTAGGTTCATTTGAAATGAAATGCTACAAAAGCAAAGAATTTTGGGAAAGTAAAAATAATTATTTGCAATGAAAACAGTTTCTACAAACCAAGTCCTAATTCACATTATAATGTGAATTTGGACTTGATTTCAACATTAATGATCTTGAGAATGGCATGAATGTACCTCTCTGTGTACTGCCCCATTGCCAGATATCTTGACAAAGGTTGACAGAAGATAATGAGGAAGTACTTGGGGAAATCAATTTCTCATAATCTACCTTGCTAAAAAAATAGCAGCAAAGAGGCAGCTACTTCCTACCTTGTTGTGGTCTAATAAATCAATATGCAAGAAACAAAAAAAAAAATTTGGGGCCTTATTTACCAAGTTTAACAGTCGATCACAAGACAACAGAAATGATGAACCAAGTGAGAATCAAATTCACCAATCTCATAAATTGCTTGGCAAAATCAAGTTGTTTAAACATTGCTCTTCTATAGTAACTGCAAAAGCTCTTGAAACAAAGTCTTTTTATTTTTTTTATTTGACTTGCTTAAATACTGTCTTCAGTAAATAATGACAATTAAATTTATATTCTAATATGAACATTCTAATTATCACTAATTATTAAAGTATCATCACTGTTATACCACTATGACCGATAGAGAAGAGCACAGGCTGGCCAAGGATACTTTCTTATTAATTTTTAAAGAAAACTAAGAAAAATTACCTGAATAGAACTGGAGTCATCAATCTCTTGAACATACTTTGGTGAGAGAATACTTAATTAAAAATGATTTATAAGCTAGTGGCTCAACTGTACTTGTAATTGTTTTATTCTGCAAGTTAATACAATATACTCCAATAAAAATGATGTGTTGTTTTTACTGTGCTACAGTAACAAATATACAGAAGATTGATCATTATGATAGAGATAGTACAAATTAAATATATATTGTTTTTTCTAGAAGATTGCAGTTGTACTCAAAAGTGATCATGTTGGTTGTATTTGCCTCAAACTATAATAAATGATACATGAATGGAATTGAAATTCTTGAAACTGAAGAAAAAGGAATCTTCTACATTCTTAATAAAAGTTGTATAGAATCAAACTCACTACACAATAATAAAAGTCAGCTAAACAAGCTTGTTAACTGTTATTCTACAATAAGGCACTACTTCTGGAACAGAGTCTGATATAAGGTGACAAAATCAAGAGCACAGAAGTAATATTCAGTTAGACTAGGAATTACTCTATCTTGAGATTCTTGATCTGAATTCATTGAATATAAGTTAGAAACACAAGGTGTTGCTGAAAACATTTTTAAGCAGGGAAGGGCTTTGTGGCATGGTCAAGTATTTTCAGTACCCACTCAAATTTCTCCACAATTGTGCATTGACCTTTAACACAGTTTGTAAGCTGTCAGCTCTCAAACTAAACCCAGATCCTCAATAGCAAGTGCCATTCAGCTTGAAGTAAATAAGGAAGACAAAACTAACAAAAATTGCATGTTTAGTCAACAAAGTGATGATTGTATTTGTATTAGTCAACAAAGGAATAGTTTTATTTCTGAAAAATCACTATGGACTTAATGCAAAAACCATATTACACACACAGAGTAATGGCCTCCTATTTATCTTCATTAGGACTATAAGATATAAGAAACACAGAAACACAGTTGGATAGATCAAGTTTTCAACTTTAAAACTATCTTTCCCATTTTTTTCACAGCAGCAATGTCATTTTCAGAAAAAAAAATGTTGCACACATGGTCCATCTTTCACTGACTTGAAAATTACTGTTGAGAAATTGCTTTTCATGTACTTCTTTGCCAAACTTACATTTATCTCTTTGTAATGTTTGCTTAAAGATGGTCGATTAGTTGCTTTTTTGTCTTTAGTCAATGTTCTTACTATTCTGCATTTTTTCTGTTTATATTCACAGCACCACTTTAAAAGTGCTTTAAATATTTTCTTGCTTATATCCCTTTTTTCTCAAATCACTTTTTATTAAATTCTTAAAAACAGTTTTTTTCTTATTATCCTTATTGCACCAATATTTCCAATTTCATTTTCATTGTTCATCTTTTGCCCAATTTCCAAAATGGTATCCCCATCTCTCAGAAACTTTACAATACCTTGTTTCTCGATTAAGTTGTTTTTGTTTTTTAGCTCATCAACCTTTTGCAGGTTATTTAAAGCCAAAACATATTTTTGAACTGTAAGAATTTTTTGGAAATAACAATGATTTTCTGATACAGGTATTACTAATTAACCCATAGATAGGAGGGGAAGATGCAGATTCATACCTTTCCCAAGGGTATTTGCACATAAGTGAATATAATTAACCAGACTCTCCAATTTCTAATTCCAAGATTTTATTCATTACACTACCCACACATCCAAGCTTACAGCACCTGGTATTCCCTAGTGGTCACCCATCTAAGTACTGGTCAGGTTGCTTAACTTCAGTAAATCGGATGTGATATGGCTGTAAGCCATATCTGAATTTTTAAAAACATCAATAACTATACACATTTAATTGCAATAACTCAAGTTGCATCATTATGTGTAAGAAAATTTTAAGCTATCAAGTTAAATTTTTTTTAAATATCTCTCATGTAAATAGATATTATTTGATGGAATTTATGTATTATATTTTTCAGGTTTCATTGAATGTAACAAAATTTTGTTTTCCAGTGTTTGTATAATTTTTCTTTTATGAGGACTAAGAGAATGTAGAAACTGTCCATAGTAATTAATCAATATGGACACTTTCTACACTTTAACAACTGTACAAACACTAGAAAAAAACAAAAACTTTTTACTATTAAAACTATACAAACGCTAGAAAATTTAAATTAAAAAAAACAAAAAACTTTCCCTTGTCTCTCACATTCAATGAAACATAAAAGAAAGCTTGTTGGCCAAATAAATAATATATTATTCATATAAATATATTGAAAATTTTGCGAACATCAATTTGGTTTACACCAATTTTATTGTGTAAACATTGAATTGTATAATAAAATGTGACAGAACATTTGCTCAATAAAAAAGGTCTACATATTGACATATTGTCATTTGCAACAGTTGTGTCCTTTCGTATTGACAGGATTTATTTATTTAAGGGCAGATATAAACTGCCATGTTTTGAAATACAATCCACCCAGGGTTAAATATAGTCAACCTTTTCAAAGAGGAACATATGAACAAACATTGAGATAGGGAAAAAAAAAAATCTTTAAAAATCCCCCCTCCTCCCCTTTAAAATACTGTTCATACAGAACTGGGGGAAAAAAAAAAAAAAAAAAAAAAAAAAAAAGAAAATATCCCAGTCTAGATAATTTTGCTGCTAAAAATAAAGAATTTTCTGCAAAATAATTTTTTAGGTAAACCATATTCAATTACCTAAGTGTGAATGATTTCTACCTATACAGCAAGGCAATTCTGAGGGAAATGAGATCCTACCAGGACTCAGCATTGGCAGCCACAACCTTACCAACATAAGATACGCAAATGACACAGTACTGATAGCAGACACAGAAAAGAAACTGCAAAACCTCCTACAGAAGGTAGTGAGGGAGAGTGAGAAAGTACTACATAAACTACAAGATGACAAAATGCATGGTCATCAGTAAAATGAGCACAAACTGTGATATGCAGGTCGGGGACACTAAAATCAAGCATGTGCGGAAGTTTAAATATCTGGGAAGGGTTTTGATGGAGGACAGTAGGTGTGAAGCTGAGATCTGAAGACAGATTGGGATAGCCAAGAATGCATTCCAAAAACTGGGCAGAGTACTGCGAGACAGGAGGATTTCTTTGGTGACAAAGAAATGAGTATTGAGCTGCTACATGACTACTGTCCTCCTATACGGCAGCGAATGTTGGATGATCTCCTCAAAGATGAAGAAGAGACTCTAGGCAGCAGAGATGTAGTTCTACAGAAGGATGCTAAGGATATCATGGAGTGAGCATGTGAGTAATGATGAGATCTTGGAGAGGATGCAAACAAGGAGGAAGCTTATACTTAACATAAGGAAGAGGCAGATAAAATTTCTGGGACATGTAATGAGGGCCTGGAGAATCTAATACTCCCAGGTTGAATAGAGGGAAAAAGAGACAAGAGAAAGCAACACATGACATATCTGGTGGGCTTGAGGAAGTGGATGACAGAATGTGGTCTGGGTGAGTTGGCAGGGGCACAAAATTTATTGAGAGCTACAAGGAATAGGGGGAAGTGGAGGGCCATGATCACCCACATCCTGAAAGGACATGGCAAATAAAAAGAAAGAAATATTCCAATGTTTAGTCACACTATCCTCAGAACAGTGAATAACTTTCTAAATAAACTTTACAATTATTATTCAAAAGTTGATTTATATTTTTTATAGCAGAAATATCACTCCAAAAAGGACAAGATATAGTAGTCTTTAGGTGATCTAAATTTCTTGGATAAAGCATTGTCATTAATCTTTGACTAGATTTTTTCTTTAAAAAGCTCAGACTGCTTAATGCTCTCTGGTTCAAGTAAACAGCTTCTGACAAAATTTGAACTGTCATCCCTTTTATCCCACTTCAAATCTTACTGGAGGTTATTTATTTCTTCTCAATCTATTCGCTTTAATGATCATAAGACAAAAAACAAACTGAATAAAAGAATGGAATCTGTGAAGAGCTATGACCATCTATATCCTGAAAGGACTTGGTATTCAAAACAGATAAAATCATATTTCTTTTTACACCATAATGAATTTGATCATATATATCAGATTACATTTTGGTTGTCACATATAAAGTACTGGATACTTTGCTTCTGTTAAGTCAGTCTTCAAGTTCATTGCAATAGCATTTCCCCAACTCTTTAAAAGATTAAACTCATATCAGAGAGGTTTATTATAGCTATCCATTCTTCCTAAAGTAGGAATACACTTCCCTTTGTACTCAAACAACCTAACAGTTGATCTCTATACAATATGCCTTGTTTCTCTTTATTCAGTTTCTTTTACAATTCTCTTTAAATACTTGTGCAGAACAAATGAACATAACGCATTTAATCACTCAGGAACAGCTAACCAGATAACTCTCAAGAAATTTGTCTTAAGTCTTTGACAGTAAATTGGTAAGCAATGTAAGACAATTCAAAAATGGTGATGAATTCTGTGAAAACATGATTATTCAAGAGCAGGGGTTCCCAACCATTTTTTATGTCATCACCCACTTTCACGTGGAAAATTTTTCCACTTGTCACCACAAATATCCAAAAACATGCTAAAATTTTTTGGTAAAAGTTTCTTACTGGTTCATGAACTGACTATGATGTAATAAAAAAAAATACCAAAGGGAGATAACAGATAACACTGAATTATGTGGAAGCTACTATTGCTGCTGTTACTACTGTATTAAAGAACAAACAAAAAGCAAACTTTACCATTGAATATATATATATATATATATATATATATATATATATATATATATATATATATATATATATATATATATATATATATATATATATATATTAGTTTTATGGTTAAGGTTATTTTTATGGTTAGCATTGCAAGTGTTGACAAAAAATTAAATGATTTTTGTTCATAACTATAAAATTAAAAAGAATATACACTAGTAGCAACCAATAAAAATTCAGCAAATATTTTTTTTGTTCTTGGTCTTTCTTTATCTAATTTATATCCCAAAAAATGTTATTTCGTCTGAAGAGCTATTTGAAATTAATGACCCTTCTCAAAACTATAGAAAATATGAAAATATTAATTGTTTGCTTTTATATTTACATCTTATCTCAGAATGTGACCCAGTTATTCACAATTAGTCCCCTATGTCTCTTTTTTTTTTTGGTAGGGGTCATATATATATATATATATATATATACAGGTTCTTTGCAGATCTTTGAATTTTTTTTTTTCAAGTAGCAAATGTTCAAATACCTTTTTAATACTCAAAATCTGATATCACTCACCAAAATTTCCAATCAACCATCATCATTTTTTGTTCAGTTGCTCATCGCCCACTGATATTTCTTAGGTTGGGAAACCCTGTTCTAAAGCGACTGATGTATCTCACCAATATCACAAGGAAATATTCTGGTTCCAAGTGGTCAATCCATGTTTAACAAGAATTAAACAAAGTTTTCTTTTTTCAGAACAAAGCCAATGGAGATTTCCAATTATTAATATGAAATATCTATGTAAACCTTTTTCAAGATATATACACCTTGAGTCAGATTACCAATTCAAGTGACAGTAGAGTAAAAATACTTATTTTCTTTAATAAACTGCTATAACTTTCTAGTGTACCCTATTTTCAAACAAATTATCCGTCTCACCCCCTAACAAAACAATTTTACTTAAGACATTTATATTCCAAGGTAATAGCTAAACATTTACAAATATATTTTAAAAATTTTGGCTGAGATGTTTTGACATCATCTTAGAAATTTATATTTTACTAGTTTTAACCTGTGAAAATTTCAGTTTTCCTATTTAAATTTACTGATTAATCTTAATTCTCCAGTTAATGAGTGAATAAGCTCATGGCAAGTTCTATAACAATAAAATATTGGTAGAAATTCTATCACAACATTAAATATTTGAGCTTAACAACTTTAACAAAATATTGCAATAACAATTATAAATAATGGTCATTATTTCAAGAAGTAAGGAAGTTTGAAGATTTGAGATTGACAACTTTTTCCATTTCACTGAAACAGACATTAAACACATCTGCTCTTCTTTCATTTTCTCACTGAAACCTAGTAGCGTTTTTGATGTATTTTGCCTTCTCATGTAATCAAAATGGAATAGGCCATTATTTAGGAGGTATTAGCAGGAGACTTTTTCTTTGCTTTTTCATTGAAACCAAGTAGTGTCAAAAAACATATCAATGTCTTTTGTCTTTCCAAGCATCAAAACAGAATAGTCCATTATTTATAAGGTATTGGCAGGGCATAATGTTTGTGCAAACTAACAAAGGGAGGGACAAGCACAATTATTATATCATGATATTGTTGCACTTTGAGAATATGAGCTGCAGATGATACACCAATGAAAAAAAAAAAAAAAGTTACTTTTGCAGGTAAATATGCATTATATATGTAACCACTCTCCAAATGCATTTCTTTAGTAAATTCATTAGCATTGTATTTGGTTGGAAGGAAAATTTTCAGTTTCTGAATATATTTAATTAATGTTCTACAAACCACAAGAACCTTACTTCCAAACAGATATCTACATTATATATACACCAACAGTACTATTTTGTCAACAATGTTTATCTTAATTCCTAACCATTGACAATCTCTGTTTACCGATTTGTTTAACAAATCCTACTTGTGATATCACATGTTACATAAACAGCTTAATATAAAATAAGGTCATTTGATAAAGCATTGACTGCTTTAATTCCTATAAACTATTGTATGAAGTTGAATAAGTCTACAGCCAAAGACATCGAATTTTTATCTGAAATTTTAATTGGATGAGGTTTGATCTATAGAGAAACATTGTGTTAAGTGCATTGACAAGGAAGTGGGTGCTAATTAAATGATAGTAAGGACTTGAACTTTTATTAACATTTTATTCACTCCAATATTTTGCCAGTTACTCTTAGCCAGCCTGTTGCATGAGCCCTGTTGACCCTAGGTCTGATACCTGGACCTTATATTGTCTGCAATGTGTGAGAGACTGCTTAAATTATCTCTGGATCAGTTACTTATATATCCATCAGTCCAATATTCTTGTTCCTGTGCTTACAATACTGGGTACAGGTGTATGTTCATGTATTTCTGCATTTTGTGGCTGGTAATAGCCCAGGATCATAACAACTATAGAATTGTCTTGCGTTTGTTAGAAAAACTGAATAGAAAATCATTGCAATATTACAAGAGGAAAGGAAATGAAAAGATTATTAATTGTAGCACAAAATAACAACACTATTTTCTAAAATAAAAAATAAAAAACATTTTTAAGTAAAAATACAATTTTTTTTTTTTTGTTTTTTTTACTTTTTATAAAATATTTCAAGTAACTGGGCTTCCTTTGACAGTCTGGTTTAAAATTTGAGTACAATGTCTCTTTTGGCGTAAAGCTACAATATTGATGAAAAAAAAAAAAAAGAAAAAAAAAAAAAGGCGAATATGTTGAAAAATATTTGTGTAAAAATAATTCTCTCACTCTCTCATTATGCTATGAATTTATTGGTGTGCTTATTTTGACACCAATGAATTAGGGGTACTTTTAACAAGTTCTGTCTCTGTAAGACTTTTGAATAAAGTTAAAAAGATTTTGAAAACCTAACCCCCATTTAGCTAGAAAAAGAGAAAATGAAGGTAGGAAGATTATGTTGCCTCAATCTTTAAAATGGGGCAGGCTTCCTAGCCTTAAAAATTAGGTTGGTGCAAAAATAATGACGGTTTTTGACGTATTTTTTAACGTCAAAAACCGTCATTATTTTTGCACCAACCTAATATTACTCTTGGTTCCACCAATCCTGACCATTGCAGCTGGGACTCACTGTGCCACATACACAAGTGTGAATCATTCTCCTTCCTTTAATAAGTTGTTGTACTCAGCTTCTTCCCAAAGATTGCTGCTTTGTGGAACAGACACCAGGCAGGTTTTCCTGATCACTACAATCTTAACTTCTTCAAGTCTAAGATTAACAATTATCTTTCCTATATAACTTCATGAACTACACTTCTTGCCTTTTCTTATACTCATGCAACACCACAAAGTAAGCCTCTACCTTCAGTGGCTCTTGGGCCTTTTATTGAGTGAACATTAGTAAAAATAAAATATGAAGATTTACAGTTATCAATAGAAAAGAAACAAAACTATCCTACTCAGCAGGCCCCAAATAATATGGCACAAAAGCCAATTAAAGTCTGGCACAAAGCTAAAGAGTGATTATCTAACTCTCTAGTCTGTGGAAAGCATCTACACTTATATTTTTACAGAACATAAAACACAATTTTCTGTTTAAAGCACTTTCACTTCATTGTATTTGATTTCAAAAATACAATTTATCTAGATTACCTGGCTACTTTGTTGGTTATCTTTACAGCTAACAAAGAGTTGATCTAGCAATAAGAAATAAAAGGTACATTGTTCTCAATGACCATGGCATACATAAGTGAAATTTCACAACTAATTCTTTTCTTCCCACCCAACTATGAAAAAAATCACTCTTGCATCAAAAAAGGATGTCAGTGAGACAGAATAAAGTACCAAATTTTCAAATTTGCCAATAAAGCAATTATTATATCATATCAGATATCAGGTGCTAGACTGTAGATGGCCTTCAAGTCTGGGTTACAGTTCATTTTCATGTTAGGACACCAAGAGTCAAGGTCAAAGGTCAGTCAGCACTTTCAGTTGAGCTTCACACCTTCCTCTCAGATTTGATAAACAATGATTACAGATTCATTTATTAAAAATAATTAATATTGTAGAAATTATATAAACACAAGAATTTAAACAGGGCAACTTTGTTCAGTTTAATTAGCAAGATAACCTACAATTGCCCAAGTCAAAATTACATTTTTTTTTTTTTTTTTTTATTAACATTCAATTGTTTTGACATAAATTTACAACTACTTCTGTCCCAAGACAACCTAAGCCAGTATTTTTATTCTCAATACCCACCCCAAACAGTTGCAGAAGAAAAAAAAAAAAAAAAAGATAACCAGGGTCCTCAATAACTGTATTAAATGATACTACTAATAATAAATGATAATAATAATAGAGAGGTATGTCATTATTATTATTATATGGCAGGTGAAAATTTATGTCTATATGGAGGAATTTTAAAATCAGAATTTTATTTTCCTACAGTAAAATTTACAGACTATCATTCATTCTAAATTAAAATACAATAAGTCCACTGGTTATGACAATCCCAACCTATGATGATTCATGCTTACAACAAAGTAATCTGGTTTCATTTGCCTTGTACATTTGATGCAAACAGCATGGTAGAAGTATACTCAGCGTGGTGGAAGAATACATTATATGTATTATATTTATGTCCTTCATGTGTTTTTTAGTCTTAATTATGTTAACATACATCATAGAAATGTTTTGTTATATCCTAGATTATTACTTTACTATTGCATTAGCATAGGTGAGTTATGTAAATGCATATTAACAGAAAATCGCAGGTACATTACGACTTACATGGAAAATCATGTTATACTGCATTGTAGGAACAGAACTGTCTTAAGTTGAGAACCTCTGTATAAGTAAATTAAGATCTGCATGAAAAACAGATTTATGATTTTAAAATGATTATAAAATACAAAAACAAAATAAATAACTACTATTTTCCAGCTTTTTTTTTTCTTCAGATATACATGGCAACCAATGGATACTTTTATGGCTATATTGGTTTTAACAATATAGGTGTTAAGCATACTATTTCTTAGTGTTATCAATTTTTAAAAAATTGCTGTTTCTTATAAAGCCTTGAAATATACTTCTTAAAGATTGTAAATACATAATACATATGGACTTATTGATTCACTTCATTAAATTATCAAATTCCTTTAGGGAATCAAAGATTTACTTTTCTTTTTTTTTTTTTGAGGGGAGGGGGGCGGGAAGGAATGAAGCACATGGTTCATACCCTGTTATTTACTGACAATATTTATTTATTTTTTTTGGTTGCATTTGTAATCATTGTTCCAGAAAATTTATGCACTAATACTTTCCTATTATTCTATTCACCTATAGAAAATTTTATTCTCATTAAGACTTAGAAAAAAAATACTAAAGTCAGCCCTTAGATTTATTATCAAGTCACTTTTGATTTATAAAATTTTTAAATTATAATCATTTGCAAATAAATCAGGAGAGACTACTCTGTGATTAGCCAATCTCCAACTACATTTAGAATGTTTTACTCGTATCCCTACTAATCAGTAATTAGTCAAGAGTTAACTAATTTTTTAACATAGATACTTATAACTTAGGAATATTTCTTTTAAATAAAGTGTGAAAATGATCACGATGAAAGAAGAAAAAAGATTAATTTTTGCCAAAATTAATAATCTTTACATTTCCTTTGCTCTTGTAATATTGCAATGATTTTCTATTCAGTTTTTGTAACATGCACTAAAAGATTTGACAGCTATTATGAAAGTGCACAAATGCAGACCCCACATTATAATTAAGCTGGAAATTGTTATATTCTTCAAGCTAGAACATTTCAATAGTATTGTTTTAAAGATTTTGCTACAATGTGCCAGTTTTGCTGTGTTACAATAACAAACACACCCACAAACATTAAACAACAAGTGAATCTGAATAATATAAATAAGCCAATGTTTTACAAGATTCACATTTGTGTTGTTTATTTCACACACTAAGAAAATGTACAGTAAAAAGAGTTCTTTTTGCTAAAGATAATAACAGATGACTTAAAATTAACCACTAAATAAAACATACATCTGGAGAAGACGTGACAATATTTCATTGCTAGACCGCATTAGAAAAGCCACATTGCAGACTTTACGTGACAAATAACCACAGATTTAAGAAAAAGAAAAAAAAATTTATTTTAGTCTTTATCATTGTGGAAAAAAAAAAAAAATACAATAATAAATTACCAAATTGGTAATTATTCCTAAAGCCATTTTTAAGTAGATTCTCATATGTTATATAAGGTTCTGATATGAAACAGTTCCTTTATTTTTTTTTTTACACTTGACCCTTCTTTTACACTTAATTGTAAAAGAAAAAAATGAAAGTAGTACAAAATATAAATATTTTCTTTTCTTTTTAAATGTAATAAATAACAATTGTTTTCTTCTCCAAGATATTTTAGACACTTAATCATTTCCACCATTTTTCAGAAAACAGGTCATATATTTGCCTAAATGTAACTTAAATAACAAAAACATAGCAGTAGCTACAATATTCTATCCCTTAACATATTTTGTTTATTTCCATAATAAATGCTTGATCTACATATCTAAGAATCACACTGTAACCATAGGTGGAGGGGAAAAAATAAAACACCTTTTAATTCAATATAATAATTGAAATTTAATTCTATTCTAGATGAATACTTTGTACCTAATCAAGTTAATTATTTTGGCTCAGTTGTCACACAAACACGATTGTTTTAAACTCAAACTTTTTCTTCATCACACTTTAGTAAACTTTTCTAGTAACCTTTCAAATTAGAGATGGGTTTTGGAATCCAGAAAATGTTATTTATTTCTTGGATGATACCTGATTTTAAGCAAGTATAGTCCTGGTCAAATGGTTCTAAATTTTACCCAAAAGCAAACTATCTGCTACTGCCCTTAGTTAAAATGTCTTTCATTAATCTCTAATAATTACACATCCACAAAATTAATTTGAAATTTTTATTTTTCATAATGCATACTTATATTTGTATAAAATATATAATTAAATATCATCTACAAACATTATATATTTGACTATTAGAAAATCATGAACCCTTAAGCTAAAAAACAAACAAAAAAACAAAACAAACATGTCTGCCAGATAGAACATTCACTTGTACAAATTCCTCAACTCATAGACAGTTTAATTTTCATTGAGTGTGCCATTAAATAAATAGAAAGCACCTGATATCAGATATGGTTTACTTCTAATAAATAAAATTCTTCCATGGAAAAATGGTATTTACAGTATATTTTTTATAGTCATAAAAATAGGGAGAGTAATTTTTACCAGAAGAATCCATTTATTCATTCTCCAGCCATACAAAATTTTGTTTTTTTAAAAAAAAAAAAAATAAAAATAAAAAAAAAAAAGCATTTTTATCAAGCAATTCAAATATGAAGAAAAGAATTAGCGGCAAGCAGAGTTAATTTTCTGTGAAATAAAAAATAAAATTTAAAACAATACAGACATTGCTAGAACCATTTAAAACATCTTTTTTTTTTTTCTTTCTTTACAAATGTTCCCACACATTATGTCAACAATTAACTAACAAATGGCATTAAATCATCCACTTCCAACTTGTTGGCCCCTTTTCCTGCTCCCACCCCAAATGCTCTAAGCTAGCAATCTCCTCATTTTCAACCTAAAATTAACAGCTGTTTAGAAACAGACACTTTCCTTCCAAACTCCAATGTTAGCACTGAGTTTTTGCTCTTTACCATTTTCTGCTACTAAGGCTTTTATTTTAGTAAAAAGAAAACAAAAAAAAAAAAAAAAAAACAAATTATAAAATATAGCTTAAATGAACACAAATCAGTTTTTGTTTATTTACGACCTTGCCACTTTGTCATGAAAAAGAAATTAAACATTATTTTGAACTTTTTTCAATATAAGAGCTCCCTATATTCAATCTACCCAAAGACTGTAAACTAAACATCAAAAGTTCTTACTCCACTAAAGTACAATATCGAGGGATTACTTTTTTCTTCAGTTTTATTATCTTTTTTTATGATAGTATATGAAAACACACATAATTTATATATTCCTATTACATTAATTCTACATATATTTCTACTATATTAGTTCTACATGTGTGTGCAGTTAACCCGTTATATTACATGTATAAATTAACAGTTGGAATATGGTGATAGAACAAAACTTTACTTCCTATTTCTTACCAAATTAAGAATAACAAAGAAAATATGCCTAAATATATACAGGAAAAAGTTGTAAGTTGGATTAAAGTCAGACAAGCCAGTGAGAAATTTTATGGCACAGCTGCCTGCAGAGAAAAATGACGTTATCAGGGAAACTTAATTTCTCTTAAAAAAAGAAAAAAAAAAAAAAAAAGAAAAATACAGCTTTCTTTTTGTTGCTCCTGAAATTACGAGGGTCAAAGATTTGTTCAGAAATATATCCTACACCTACATACAAACAAAACTAGACGTGTGTGTGTGTGTGTGTGTGTGTGTGTGTGTGTGTGTGTGTGTGTGTGTGTGTGTGTGTATAGCAACATTTATACAGAAAGTGATGGCGTAGCAATGGGTTCGGACCTTGGACCGACTATCTAATTTTTACATGTTCTCATGTGTAAAAACAAAGTCTTCAATAATTCCACTAAATAATTCCCCCCATATATGCATGCTTTATCAACGACATAATTCATTATTAGCAAACAGAAGAAATTAAAAAAAACTGAAAGAAACCTTTGAGAATAACTGTCTTACACTTTACTTACAAAATCAGCATTAACAATAAAATCCATTTCCTTGACGTATTAGCTGGTGCCAATAACCATAATTTTACCATCTAATCCACTAGCAGAAACTCATGTTTACTCAACTACAAAAGTGAATGTCCTCAGATAGCTGTTATAAAAGACATTATTTACCCAGCCAAAGTAATCTCTTCTTTAGACATATTCTATAAGGAACTTAGCCACATTAAACAAACCCTAATCAACAATAATTTCTCTAGCTACATCATCAATGAAGAAATAAAATTAGCCATAACAAAATTTAGTAGAAATAACGCCTTATTCTACCGCAACAAAATGCACCCTAATTATAAGCATGATGAAAAAGCAATTAAAACCATAATTCACATATCACTCAATGATCCTAACAAACACCTAAGATTTAAAACATCTCACTTAATTACAAACAACATCAGGCCGTATAAATACCCACTATGTAAAATTAATGTTATCTATGAATTCTCATACACTCCCCACCCGGGAGATTGCATCTTCAACACTAATAATTAAAAAAACATTAAATAATTAAATTGGACACACATGCACTGCATTCTCTCACAGATTAACCTGTGAAAACTTAGTGCAATCCATGCACACATCAACCAAAGTACAATTATCACCATAAGACAAATACTACTAGATAAAACAAAAATACTCTACAGCAAAAGAAAAGACTCAAAACTCTAGAAGCTATTATTATACAAAATAAAAAGCTCACATTAAATAAAATATTAGTCACTACAGCAGATGGTAACTTGAAGTGCATATGATATTAATTAATGTGCATACATATTTTATCAGTATTATAATGAAAAATAAAAATAAAAATTAACATTAAATAAATTGCATTCTTCTTGTGTGGCCTCGTTCACAGTAGCTGTTATACATGATGTCAAACTAAACCATTTCAAACATCCAGCTTCCCAAAGAATACCGGGATGCAGACAAAGGAATTCTAACTACCACACGGAGACCATATCAGTCTATGATAATGACTGGGAAAATTGAAAATACTTGAACAATATAAACTTTGGACAGTTTATCCACAACTTCAACAGCTTCTTTGATTTTTACAAGAATATCCAAATTAATGTTTCCCACCACAACAAAAAGATGCTAAAATTTCCTATACTAATGTTTGGTCACTGTTGATGATACAAGAAAAACAAAATTTTTAAGCAAAATTTCTAAACATTCTAAACAGAATAAAAAAAAAGAATAATTTAATAATCAAAAAATCCTTTTCTCTTAAAAATAACTAAGATTTTGATGATAAAACTTTGCTTTTATTAAATTTGTGGCATTTTTTTCTGAATCATATATATATATATATATATAAAATACAATTTGTATCTATATATTTGTGTAACACTTTCTAGAGAATACACTGATATGACAAGTGTTCAACTATGAATAGATGAAGATTCTGTCATTTTTTATGGATTCTATGCAAGTATATTAAACAACCCATCTACAAAAGTAACTCATCTTTCTTATGAGCAATTTAAACAATTAATGTTTTTTTTTAATGCAACATTATTTCTTATTATTATAAACATTATTTTTAGTGGGTACACATGTTTGAGTGAATGCAGATCAAAAATGTAGTTTTAATTACTACTGAGAATTACAATTTCTTTAATAAGATTTTCAATGATTTAAGCATAATATATATTTTCACTGTTTAAAAAATAAAGTAAACAGGATGTCTACACATGTAACCACTAAAAATAAGCTTTATACTAAAAACAATTAGGAGTACCTGTGTGCATTACTTAGATTCAACGTAGAGAAAAACATTCACATACAACAAATTGTGGAATACAAGTTGGCTTGACCTGAAAATTTTAGATACAAAATACAAATTTATTTCTCTCATTGCCCTGTAAGTCAATTCCTTTACCAAAGTGAAAAACAATAATTATAAATATTTTGTCTAAGAATCAAATGCATCACTTATAACCTAATTCACATTTGACAAATTTAAAACTTAACACACAGTAACCTTGATAATTATGTCAGGTCACTATGTGTGCTACTGGTACCATATAATCCACTATTGTGCTGTATGCTTGGGTTATCAGCGACACTACTGGTTCCCCAACCAAGCTTTTCTGGTTAGGAATGTGGTTAAACACCTCTGCATTTTTCATCTCAGATATGTGGAAGAAACTGGTCAGATGCTCAACTGCACAGTGTTCCTATGACGACACCATGTCATGGGAGAGATGATGATGAACCTTGATAATAAAATAAACTTACATAAATAAATTTTAAGCTGTTTTTTTTTTCTCTATGGTAAAGTTTTTCATTTTTATACTTGGTATAAGACATTTTTTACTCAAGTTTAAAAAATGTTGGCTTTGAGATTGTATGGTCTTGCCAAAAGATAGCAATAAATGTCAACTACAGTTAATTTCAAGACTTAAGAAAATAATAAAAGTACATAAAAGATGGTAGAATCAGGAAAATAGATTAAAGTAAGGCTACTTGGGAACCAATCAAGTGAAAGAAACCATGACAAAAAATCTGAAAGACTCTAAGCAAAATGATTAAAAGCTTATAATTTTTTAAGAACTTTGCAAAGCACTATGATTAAAATTCTAGTTACACGCATTACAAATCTCATCTACACTAGACTGGTGTGCTAAATGTTTTGAGATAGCAGTATGTAAAGGTAATGGTTGGTGACACCACCATACCTTGATAGGGCATGGAAATGCCCATCTTTCTATCGATTGTGCTCCAACATCTGGTAAGTCAATGTGAACAGCAACTAGGTTATTCATGGCAAATCAACATGAATTATCAGAGTTTGAACAGGACATCATAGTGGATGTCAAATGGATGAGACATTCTATTTCTGAAATTGTGAAGACATTTGACATTCTTTGATCAATAGTGTCACAAATACTAGCTGGAAGACATTAACACCAATTGTTGACAATGCAGTGATCAACCACATGTCCTCTGTGAGTCTGACAAGAATTTTCTATAATAACAGACAAGTGATACTGGTTCAAATCACATCCTTATTCAATGTAGGAGGTACTCAACACATATCTAGCTGGGTAGTTCAGTTTTATTGAGTTTTCATGGGATATGGGAGCAGAAGAAACACTAGGGTCCTTCTGCTTCCATATCTAATCTTCCACATTCCAACCCTGTCAATATCACAACACCAGATGCATTGGTTTAACTGGGTTTGTGACATTGTTAATTGAACTCTGGTAACACATGGTATGGTGCAGTTTGAGTGTAGCACAGACCTCATGTCTATGAACCCTTAGTTGTCAACAAAGCATGATACAGATTGGTTGTCCATCCATGATGGTGTGGAATATGTTCTCAAGGAATGGGTTGAGATTGCTGTTCCAATGCTTTGTGACCATTTACACCAATCCATGGATTCCATGAATCAGCAAAATAATGCAACCATATCATTAGGCCCAAGTTGCCTAGAATTAGTTTGGGAAGTATTTTGGAGACTTCCAATGAATGGGTGTTGGCCAGCATATTCACCTGATGTGACTCAATATTTCTGCAAAAATCTTCCAAACAGTTGTGAAATTGATGCCATGGTGAATTGCTGCATTTTGCAGGGCTAGAGGGGTCCTTACACAATACTAACACCTACCCATGACCTTTGACATGTCAATGTATATAGCAGATAAATTTCCACACACACCTTTAGATACAGTATTATAAAGTTGAGCTAGGTGCAAATACTAAAAAACCACATCAGGATTTCCAACAGCAGCAACAATTAAGATGGATAGTACATGCAACTTGAAAAGAAAATGATAATCAAGATGTTAATGTTCCACAATATTTCAAACAAAACGTTTAGGAAGGAAACCCCCATCACCACTGAAAAGAGTGATAAACAGTTATTGGACTTGAGAAGCGTACTTTTCTGAAACAAAATTTTGAGAAAGGATTTTATAGATTTTAACAGATAGTAACACTGGCTGCTCAGTCTATGAATGTCGAATGTTTCCTTATGAGGAAATAACTAATATTACCATTACCAATATACTATGTCACTGAACAAGAAAACACGTTCTACTATAAGAGGCTGATAGACCAGCTGAATAATTTTGCAACAGAAAGCCACAATGATGCATTGTTATTCAATCATTTTTGGATTAATACTTTCATCTACAACATGTTTACAATATAACATATGTAACTGAAAGAAAAAAGGACATAATCAAGATAATCACTAATTCAAACAAAATGTTAAGAATGAAGTCTCCATCAATACTGGTGCTATTAGTCAAAGAGGTTGTCGTTTAACAAAATTCAAATGCTCAACATGTTAAATTTTTATCTTTTTATGTGTACTGAGCACTTTTTAATACTGCTGTTTCCTGCTCTAATTCAATTCTGACCATTAACTAATTAATTATATATATAATATGGTCCTGATGAGCAGTTTGATGTGAAACTCTTGAGTGTCAGCCAGATAAGGCATTTGAACTTTTCTTGATTCATTGATTCATTCTAGTTATCTATTGAGTGCTTTTTGATATAAGCTCTGCTGGCCTGAAAATTACATTAAATTCTCAATCACATTTTTTTCAGAGGAAATACTTTTGCACCAACCTAATACGAAAACTTCCATTTCATGTAAGAAGATTATAAAAAAAATTAATTAAATATGATTTTCCTGTATGATGACTTATTAAAAAAATATATACTATCTCTATTCATTAATACCTTCCTATCTATAGCACGTGTAATGCGCCCTATACTTTTCTAAAATGTTGACTACATTCATGTTACCATAAAACATTGATTCTTAAATGATAAACATGGTTAAATTATGCTATTCAATAAAATACAACCAGTATTTATCCCCCAACACTTATCACCTACCTTTAAAGACAAAGCATTGTAAATTGTACACATTACAACTATAGAGAAGCAACAGTCCAGAAGAGGATTATTTTCACAAGATTGTCTTTCATGAAACTGTTGAAAATCAAGAATTACATTTTTCAAACTGTATACATGAATTTATTAATGCATGCAATACAAAAATATTTTGCTACATACATACCCACTAAAAAAATCTAAGTGTCCTGAAAAATATGATTTCTAAAACAAGGCAGCCTTTCAATAAAAATCTCCTAAACTTGTAGTGTTATTTTTTATCATAATCTTTGTGTAATTTGAAAAAGATTATTATGTAAAAAGATTATTTTTGTCTAATGTCCATCACCAGAAGTTTTTGTCTGGAGAATTACTTACACATAAAAATACAGTTTACTTTTTCATTCTTTCTTTTATTCTTTGAGCCACTTCAGGTAGAGGGTTACAGTAAGAGACAGATAAGAGGGGAAGATAACAGTTAGACTTGAGCAGGTTCAGATTAAACCTAGACTTGAACAGTTTAAGATTGTAGTTATCGGGGAAACATCCTCTTGGGAATCAGTTCCACGGAGCAGTTGTTCATGGGAAGAAACTATTTGAGTGGAATTTATTTCTCACAAATGGAATACATAGAAAATGTGGGTGGTATGATGGATCCTAAGCTTGAAGGTTAGAACTGGCAAAACCAAGGGATGCAGTTCATCTCAGCACTTAACAATAACATAGTGGAATAACCATTTATTTAATTTTATAAAAGTCTTAATAAAATAACATTTGGACATTATAAATATTTACATCTAGAAAATAAGTTATTTAAGAAATAAAATCCTGGTTTAAATTTGATTCAAACTTCTATAAAATGTAGAAAATCTGTCCCAAATCAAAAATTAAAAACTCAAATAGAAGCAAGTTATTTTGGTTAGAAATTTTTTTTCTTTCTTTTTTTTGTTGTTTAAGTTGTGAAAGAAAAAATGTACAAAGTGAAACAATTTTTTTTTACATTTTTAAGGTTTCCATTTTTATATTATGCTATATGGACACTCCTGAAATTTTATTTTCACAAAACCCATTGGACTGTATGCTTTAAAAAAAAAAAAAAAAAAAAAAAAAAAATTAACATATTGGGATTTTAAAATTAGCATGCATAGAAACAACAGCAAGAAATATTTTCATCATCTTCTTGATTACATAGCTTCAAGAAAATATTTTGCCATTTCTGGTCTTCCTTACTTCAAAGAACATGTCTAAATTATTACAATACTATTTTTAAAAATGTTTAAAAACAAATCAATGACAAAGTTAATAGCAATTAAGATTCAACAAAAGTTCACCAAGCTTTAAATATACTTACTATAGTTAGTAAAAAGGCATGAATCCACTTCTAACTTAGTTTTTTCTATTGCTAGATATCTTGATATTAAATGCTATAATGGTTAAGAAAAGAGTCCAATCTGGCCAGAGATTCTAGTTACTGATACCAAGTATTGTAACCCCAGTACTACCGGATACTTGAAGGGGAGAGGAACACTAGTATCAAGTAACTCCTTTTACCTCTGAAATGCTTAAAATGACAAAACTTTCAACATAGTATTACACAAGGTTATGGGGCCCAACATTACAAAGATTTAAAAAAGCATCTGAAGAGAAATATCTAAATTTCCAAAATCATTTAAAACTAAAAACATTACAGTTTTTTCTTCAAAGTGGTCGGGCTATGATTTTAAAAATTAAAAATGTTTCTGTAATATTCCAACATATATAAATTAATTTTCTATTCTTTGAAATGCAAAGAATGAATTTCTATGAGTCACAGATAATTTTGCTTTATTTTAATCAAAATTCAAAATTGTTATTGTTATGAGTATTTTGCATTTCAGTGATCAATAATCATTATTTAATTATTATTTCTAAGAGGGAGAGAAAGCAGGTGATTGATTAGAAATGGCAGTAAGAAAACAAAAAAAATCATGTTCACCAATGACACTATACTGAAAAAACTACAAAAATGTAAATTAACACAGTATATTTTCAAAGAAAATAAGGGTCTTTTTTTTTTTTTAAATTATGACTTATAACATTATGATTTATAAAATTATATAAAGAATTCTCAAACGGTTACTATTTCCAGTACTGGTCAACATAACATGAGCAATTAGGTAAGAAAGGGAGTTAACCAATGTGCTAAAGAAACTTGAGAAAGGAGAGAATTATGAGCGAAACAAGAAATTAAAACTGGAAATAAAAATTCTAAAGATGCCCTTCTCCTCGAATTTAGAATGTGTTAGAACAGAAGCATGAGGGTTTTTTTTTTCGTCCACCTTTCTTCCCAACTTCAGATAAGTCAGAATTGTCTTGTCAAAGAATTGCAATGCATTTCAAATGATTTCTTATTTTCTTGCACTTCTAAGTTCAACAAAAATGCCTCTTTGACTTTGGGAAACAGTAAGAAAAGTAAATCTGCTCAATGTTTCTTCTCGGGCACTGAAGAGAGCCTGAGACCCTGTCTTTTAGGCAGGACGCCAAAACTATGATCACCCCTGTCAATGATGATCACTATTTCTACCACTAACTTAATCTGACCAACGTTGCCAACAGCATGTTTATTGCCTGTATCGGAGTCATTTTGATCAAACAAAAATCGACTTCATAATTGCATTGTTATTCACTGATTCACTCAATTCCGAGTGTGAATTGTGCATACGTACTTACTAAATGTTCAGTACGTCGGGACTAATATTTTTTTCAAGCAACAATAACTGAAGAATATATTTTAAAAAGTTGAATTTGGTACCAAAGAATCACAAGAAACTTCTCTGCAAAATTCCCCAGCATTTAATATGAAATACATTATTACAACTTCTTAGTTACAGACGGCAAATCAAACACATAAGTAGTTCAAACAAGAACATCTTTATTGAAAAAGAAAATCTGGAAAAAAAAACAAAAACATGATTTCATTTACCTTTAGCAACCGATCCAATGCCAAAATTACCACAATCTTTATGAGAAAAAAAATTAGTTTTTTAATCCTTAAAATAAAAAAAAAAAATTCTCTTTCAGCTGATGAAACCTTTCAGGCTTTCTTTATTGATTCCAATTATGAAATATTGAAAAACAAGCAAAATTTTGAAGAAAACTATGAATCCACGGTGGCAATAAAGTTCTAAAGATGGTCTGCTTTCTTTATCAACTGACCTTTAACAAAAATTATGAAAAATACATAAAAAAAAAAAGAGCCTGTAACAGAACTGCAGTAAAAAGGAGACAGACACGGATACGAACAAGATTAAAAAGCGACGAATATATAACCAGAGGGACAACTGCCCAGATGCTGACCGTTTTCACTTTTCTTTTTATTACTCGGATAAAAAAAGAAAAATATAACTCATTTAAGACAATGAAATTCTTTGTTTAAGTTTGTTTTGTTTTTTTAACACATTCACGAATCTAATGACTGAATACAACAACCAAATGTAAATTATCTATGAAAACTAGTCTTACCGTACGTGCACGGATATCAATTTGATGTTTTCCTGATAAGAAGCTTAAACTTTTTTTTTTTGGGGGGGGAGGAGATAATCGGCCATTGGAAGCCACGATGAACAAAAAGTGAATGAGAATCGAGAAGAAACAGTCAGGGTGGGTGATGGAAGTTACTGACAACTCAGAAATTTGGATAAGTTTGATTGAATAATCAACAAATCAAATAAGAACCCGTCTAAACAATAAATAATAGCAAATTTAATTTCTGAACAAATCTAGATAAGAATGTAATTTGGATGAAAATGGTCAAACAAACAAAACTTTGTTACTTGAAATTTACAAGCATTAACAAGTGCACTTTGCTTTTGTTAGGAGAGAAGGACAAGCCAGAGAAACATGCAGAAAAAGGAGACAAACTAAAAAAGTGTCGACGTCAACACATTTTTTAATTATTATTTTTTTTTTTTTTTACTTTTTAAATATTATTTCAATTCATACTCGTGAGTACAATTTACATAAAAGACATCCCATTTTTAACAAACCAGTATTTAAAAAAAAAAAAAAAAATGTTAAGCGTACTGTAAAACTTGCACAAGTTTTATATTACAGTTCGAAGTTCTAAAGTAGTACAAGACAAAATACGGAATGACTATTTTTAAAATCGTTAATCTCTTTTTGTTTAACACTAAAATAAAATTGAATTCTTCAATCTTTCTTTGCTGTTCATAAACAACAAAGGATTGTAAATAAATATATTTCCATTGAGAATTGTTATCAAACTGAGATCTGAAAATAAAGCCATTATTAAGCAAAACTACTAGAAAGGCTTTTTTTTTAATAGAACTATTTTAAAATTATTGGGTCAAATTTTCTTTTTTTTTTTTTAAATAAGGGAAAAGGCTTTGCTTTGAAAACGATTCTTACAAAACATTTCGTCTCTAAACTTAAAAAAAAATTACTAAATGTTTTTGTTTGGAACGTAACAGAATATTTTCAAAATCTAGTTTCTACACTTGAAGTTCAATGTTTGATTTCAAAAGACAATACAATTTACACAATCTACAATTTTATTCAATAATGTTTGTTGCGTATGGAAATTTTAAACTCGAACAAAAAAAAAAAAAAAAAAACTTTTTCAATCTAAGCAAGATCAGCCAATTTCTAACAATCAAATAATTAATGTTTGACAGCATAAACCTTCTCGATACAGAAGGGAAGAAAGGAAAAATCATACATTGTTATTCTTTTTAAGTGTAATTTAATCTGAATAAAAAGAAAAAAAAAACAAGAATTGGATTACTCGAAGAAGAGACAGTTTTTAAGTTCGATCTAGCAGCATTTGCTAGAAGAGAAAGAAAGAGTGGTTCAGGCACGTGTCTTCTTGTCTCAGAGAGAGACACACACACACACACACACACACAAAGTGATGTCGAAGGGAAGAAGGAAGGAAGGAAACCAAATTGTAAAAACGGGATGATAGCAAAAATAATAATACACAATGAAATCAGTATCATAGCTTGAAGTAAACAAAGACAATGAGTACTAGTAGGCATCAACATTGAGTTAAAAAAAAAGACTTTGCACCTCAAATTTTAAAAAAAGGCATATTATTCACTTAAAATTCCACGAAATGATGATTAAATGAGGGGTCAGTTTCTACTTTCTTATAACTCAGGTAACGTAAAATCGATCCCTTTGAATTGAATTTATAAACTTAACAATAACATTAACAATAACATTAACAACATAGCTCTCCAAGAAGATATGTCCAAAAAAAAAAAAAAAAAAACTTTAAAAAATAGTTGTGAAAAAGTTCAGTGTAAAATGACAAAAAAAGAAACAAAAAAAACATAGGAATGGTCATACAATAATTGTGTGACCTGTGATCATATTCAATTTGTACAACAATACAAAAGATTTAAAAAAATTAAAATTGCTTATCTTCGGAAAAAATATTCTTTTTAAAAAATCAAATCTTTAAAAAAAAGAAAAAAGTGTACCTTTTCAAAATATAAGAATAAAACTACAAAGGTTTTATCTTATTCTTAGTTATCATAAAATTGAAAAGTAAAATATTGAAGGTTTTTTATTATCAATGATAATTTATTTTTAAATATTAAAAAGATACTGTTTGATTTGAATTTCAATTAATTTTTAAAATAAATCAAGCAGTATTTTTTTAATATTTTTATTTGGTTACTTCTGTCTAAGTTTTTTTTTTTTTTTACCCAACCATCTCTCTGGTTGAGTCATTGGTTAAAAAAAACTTAGATAAAATAAAATAAAGCAAGAATCTTTCAAACGTAAGAAGAATGGTTAAAAAAAAAGAAAAAAAAAGGTTGACAGGTAAGGAAGGTCCCATCAAAGAATATGGGGCACAAAGATTTCTTTCCAGCACATTTGTTCTTTCTAACCGTAACCAAATTAATGAGAAATTCAACAATACATTTTTTTTTAAATAAAGGATAAAAAACCCATTAAGATCAGTTTTATTTTTATTTTATTCAAAGAATTATTTTCAAAGTTATCTTGCCAACTCTAAGAATGAATGAAATGAAAGTTCCTCACTCAATAAGACGTTATTCCTTAAATAATGTCTCCTTTATAGCAGCATTTTGGAGAAATGGAAAAAACGGAATCATTCAAGTTCTTCTGATGGGTACAAGGAAGAAATAAGAAAAATAGAACGGTACATAAAGAAAAAATAAGGATAATACTTTTACATTTTTAGGTCTCTATTCTATTTTAATTAAGATTTAGTATTTGACTAACTACAATAGTAGTCTTACTACTCTTAGTCAAATATTGAATAAGCAAGAACTTATTAGCTTTTGTTTTTTTTCAAAAAAAAACAAAAAAAAAAAACATCAGGTTCAGGTTCGAAGTAAACCAGGAAGGCCTGATTTAAAAAGAATGGATACTAATTTGATTTTGATCAATTTAGATTTCTTTTAAAATCAAAAGGAGGATTTTTTTAAGTTTGATTATTTCTCAAGTGAACTTGAACTAAAAAGTTTTTACAAGTTTACAAAAAGACAAACTTTTGGTCGAAGTGAAAGTAATTAAAAAATAACCAAACAAAAAAAACACAAACTAATGAATCAATGGAAAAATACATGGAAATACTTGTAATAAGAAGAAAGCCAATTGTGTAAAAAAAAAAATTCTAAGAAAATGAAAATAAAAAAATATATATTATATATTGATCAGAAAGAATAAATATTATTAAAAATATTGGGGGGGGGGAGAGAGAACCGATTTTAAAAGACATCAGGTGAACAAGTAACGAGTTAGCAAATGAAACGTCATATTTTGAACTCTCATAACAAAAAAGAAGTTTGGTTTATTTAAATGTCATCTGAAATATTAATTCTCATTTAATAAGATAAAATAATTTAAATCGTCTAAAAAAGTGAACAAGAGTTTCTGAGATTTCCGGCAAAGTTTTTAATAAACAAACTTGGAAAAAAAAAGTTAACACAATGACAGAAAAAAACAAGACAAGTGTTGATATTTTATGTCTAAACGAGTTATTTTGATTTAATAAATAATTGTTAAATTACTTTAGTTATGACATTATTTTTTTAATTTAATACTCGCCTCAAAAAATTTAAAAGATCATAGAACATGTGACACTCGTACGAAGTAACATCAAAGAATTTATTTTAAATCTTAAAAATTATTGATCATCAAATATTTTTAAATGATTTTTAACCAAGTGTCAGTTTTAAATTTTAATTTGCCTCCTTCTTAAGATCAAGAAAGTGTTAATTTCCTTCTTAAGATTAAGAAAGTTTAAATATTTCTAAGTTTTCTTTACTTTTTCTTGCTATGCGTGTCGTTGGTGTTTTTAGACAAGAAAGTTTACTCAGTTCATTCTGTATTAACATTTGTTCAGCACCTCACGCTTGCCAAATTTCATCTTAGAATTATCTTTAAAGAGGATTTCTATAAAGATCTTATATATTTATATTTACGTCTTCAAAAAAAAAAAAAAAAAAAGATTTAAAAAAGAATAAGTTGTCAGTATTTTATAGCACTCTTAAGGGTACACAAATTTGAGTAGTTACGGACCCATTTTTTTTTTAATTACGGAAGAGCAATCAGTTAAAATACAACTCTAAAACACGGTTAAAATAAACGTCTTTTGAGCCATTATTTGAGTGTTCATTAAAATATTTATAAAGAATAGAAATTTCATTTTAAAAATAAATAAATAAAAAGAGAACAAGATAAACTGTTTACCGATATAAAAATATTGTATTTCTATCATAACCGACCATCCGTAATATGGAAAATCGGAACATTCCTTTTCTTTTTTTCTTTTATTTTTTTCATGTTTCTGTTCCTCATTTCAAAGGGAGGAAGGTTTGAACAAAGTTATGAAATTAATTTAAACAAAATCGAACCATTAAATGAACAAGTCTGTTTTAAATGAACAGAAAGGCAAAAAATAAAACACAATCTTAAAGACTTTGCTTCTTTTTTCATCGATTTACTTACCTTGCCCGGTAAAAAGTCAAAAGTATTATTACAGTAGTCAGTCAACGAGGGTGGGGGAAGACACTACACACAATTTTACAGTTAAATAAAAGGAATGTGATTTACTTTTAACCTATCAGGTAGATAGATGTCTGTCGTTTGCTCATGTCGTCTTCACGGTTGGATTCTTGAAGTGATAGTTAGTAAGTAAACATCCAGTCATCACCATACAGTGCTGTGTCGCCTAAAAGCAAACGATATTACTGGTAGTAACGTAGTAGAGTGAAGATGGCAGTTGTTGTTGTTAGGCTGCTGCTGCTGCTGAAAGTGTTTTTCATTATTATGACGATAGTGATGATTACAGGCTGTATTTTTTCTTATAGTGAATAGTGATGATAGTTATTCTCCCTTCTATCATCCATCCGTGTGTTGTAAACGTATTGATCCTGATGATGGCCTGATTTGTGTCTTTGTTAATGATGACCAATTTTGTGGTTTTTGTTCTTGCTGACAAAGATTATAAATGATGATTTGCTTTTTATTTGTTATTGATGTTGATGATGATGATGATGGCTGCTGATGACTAGGTAGTGTTCTTATTGACAATGATGATAATGACTTAAATTATTGTTGACGACGATGATATATAGTTGCTTGTGATTCTCTTTGCTTTTTTAATGATGATGCGGCTGATAGGCTTTACTAAATCTTCTTATTGATATTCATGCTTAGTGCATTGTGCTCTTATTGTTAACAGTGTGATTAGTAATGCTTTCTGTGCTAGTGATGATCATGATGATAACGATAGTGATGTGCTCTCCACTGGGGTTCTTACTACTACTATTACTACTACTACTACTATATTGAGTGCTTAGTGATATAATGATTTTTAAAGACGGTGAATTTTAAAGGTTTAAGACTGTCTGTTAGAGTAGAGAGTTAGGGAAGATATTTTAGCTTTCACTATCATTCTCCTGAGTTGCCTTTTTGACTTGACACACCAACCCGTTGCTTACGAAAACCTAGGAACATTGCAGACATCTATCTGCTGATCTTCTTTTACTACTAAATTAATAAAAAGTCAAACCTCCAATAAATCGTTTCCGAACTACAAAAAAAAATGCTTACAATTTAATTAACAATAACATTATGATATGATATTTAAATTTATTAATTTTACAATTTAATTTACTTGACTGCCAAAATAAATTGGGCTATTTATAATAAATGAAGAATAAATAGCTGACTGAATGCTAAAAAAAAAAGGAGAAAAAGAACTTTTTGACGGGTAAGGAAGATTGATTTAAAAAAATAAAATTAAAGTCCTTTTTGCCCCTAAAAAAGTTTGCAGTAATAATACAATGTATATTGTATTTCAAATTGTGTTCAGATTCTCAAGATCACAGCATAAACAACATCAGATGCAAATCGGTATTATTGCAGATTTTACAAGTATGCAGAGAGAAACGCTGTCTGTGGTCATAATGAGCTTCAATCTTCATTGATTTTTTTTTAATTTAGTGATGACAAAAGTTAAGTAAGAAGAAGAATGAAGTGGACATTTAATTACATTTCTGCTGTTTAATATTTAATATTGGCTGTTTATAGAAACGGTGGTCATGTTTCTCATAATTCAACGATATCAATGCTAATATTAATATTAAAAATACTTCAAATTGAGACTGCTGTTTGTTTATTTGCTGTTAACGGTGATGATGATAATGTAAACTACTGCTGTAGTTTCCCCTCTCCCTCCAAAGAGGGGAGGGTTGTGGGAGAAAGGGAGTGGGGGGTCTTTTCTTCTCTTCTTTTTACTACTTGTTCTTCTATTTCCTCTTCTCCTCCTTAATTCAATCTCGTCAAAGTCTCGTTCTATAAAGAGCAAACGAGAGTTGGTCGATAGCGTGTTGCTGTGGTTATTCTCCATCCATGTGCCAGGGACTCTTTTCTTATCTCTCGTCTTTCTTCCTGCCTTTTTTTTTTTTAAAGTGTGTGTCGGGGAGGCTTATATTTCGTCTCTTCCCACGGGTCATTCTTTTTATTTTTCGTTAATTGTAATTTAGATTTGTTTTCTTTAATTCACATTTTACAAGTAATAAATTAAGTTCAGTAACTGAAACAAGTATTTTTTTTTTTTTTTTTTTTTTTTTGCAGTGAGATGGTAAGTTATTTTTTTAGAATTTGAATTCAAAATTTTAAATTCCAAAAACAAACTAACATTTTAAAACATTCAGAAATACTTAAAAAACTCAGTTTGTCCCAAAACACTGAATAGGGATGTTTTATCATAGTCTTGTAAGTTGACAGATCCAACGCTGCCTTGAAAATCAGCATTTAAAATCCTAACTTTTAACCTGGATAGAAACATAAACACTGGAATACTCAAAAGTATGTTAGATAAATTTAATTCTATTTTTTATTTTACCAAATTTCACCCAATACACGGCTCAAGACGATTTTATGGTAAAGGATTACAGTGAAAAATGGTAATTATGAATGAGGTGTGTTATGAATAAATTAAAAAATGATTAGAAGCGAAGTTTATGAAGATAATGATTGAGCCTTGACTTGAAGAGGTCAAGATTATAGTAATTAAGGGAAGTACTCATGCTGGTGGCAGTTCTTGGGAAAATCTACCTATACTGACTAGTGCAACAGGAAATGTGCTTTATTTGTAAGCTATTCTGAATAAACTTGATCCTCATTCAGAGATCTAAAAACGTGGCCTTGTGCCAGTGCTGACTTTCTCTAATAAATATTTGTTGGGTAACACAATGATAGCAATCAATAAAACATTAAGCAAACTGATTATTTTGAGAAGTAATGACCAAAGTGAAATATTGACATTGATTGCCAGTACACTTATTTATAATTATTATTTTCAATCAAAATATGAACCATTGAAGCTAATATGTCTTTGCCCACAAGAAGTAAAAATTTATATATATTTAGGCTAGGATTCTTGGGACCTAGAATAAAAAAATGTCCTTGAAGCCATTTTCTATATCTTGCTTATCAGTGAAGCTTCATTTGTTGTCCAAATTTTGGAAAAATCATAATCAGTCTGTAACAGTTCTGGAAAAATATGAACAATAGGGCAAAGCTCCAAAACCCAGTGCATTGAACTGTTGCAGTGTCTCTTGTGCAACATGTGGCAATTATCATGGAATAAAAGGATCTAATGCTGACCTTATTTCACAAAATTTTCTACACGTTTAGGAGAAGATAAGTTCATCAATAGAAGTAGATACGTTCACCTATCACCTGGTTTACACTCCTCCCCAATCTTTTGAACAGGAGTAGAGGTTTATTCTTTGTTATTTATTTAGGATTGTGCTTCCAGTTCCTTCTAAAGTCTTTTCATTCTCTTTTACTCCCAGTTGCCCCTTGCAACTTAGTGGCATTATTATCTTGCTTGGGGTGAAATGATTAATAAAAAAAAAACTTAGCAGAAAACATGATGTGATAATCCTTCCTACTGAAAAAAACCTCATGAATTATTCATGTCACAGACTACCATATAGTAAACATAATCTGATATTGATATGTGCGTTATCCCACTTGACCTTGCTAAAAATACATTGCCGGGGTAGGCACTCCTTAAATCTATAGAAAGGTGTGCAATTCTCTCCCTAGCCTCTTTTACAGCTTTTTAGCTCTGGTCTTCAGATGTAGTCACTCGTGGGTAAAGTGTCCCCCCCCCCACACTTGGACACGTTCATTTTTATGGTTTTCTCTCTTGACTTTCGTACTTTCTCACATATGCTTATTACGAACACACACATACAAACAAGCACATTCTTATTATAGCTAGTTTCAAGTTTTTCCTTTTGTCACACACAATTCCTTTTGTTAATACATACACTGTTGTTTGTTTTATATTTATTTTTTGTATTACTCATTTTTACTTGGACTTGCATTGAGTCTGCCAATATTGTTTGTGGGATAAATTTTCCTGAAGCCCGTAAATATTCACTATCCAAAGTGTTAATTCCTGCAATATAATGGTGTCTAATATTTATCCAACCTTACTAGCATCCCACATAAACATAATGTTGGTTTTGGAAAACTGTAGTTCTGTCATATTCAAGATCATTTCAGGAGCCATTTTTCATCACAGGTTAATATTCAGTCAAGTAATGGATCAACACATTAAGTAAACTTCAGTATGACAATTTTTTAATTGTCAATAAATTCATGTGACATCCATTTGTTGAATTTTTATGCTTCAAAGTCTCTGAAATTGTTAAAATTCAAACTGTAAATTTTGGAATCTTTTCTCAAATGACTTAGTAAGTATTCTCTTTTATACATCCCATCATTATCAATACCATGACTGGATCACTGCATAGTTGAGCCCCTGACCATCTCCTTCCATATGGCTTAGTTACATGCCAATGTCTGAATCTCTATGAAAGATCTTCCCATCTACTCAATGACATTGTCAGCCTATTTTTACCTCTGTCTGCCTCTTCTTTTGCCTAAAATAGTTCCTTGTAGGATGGCAATGGAAAAATTCTTGGTTCATGTGATGTGGCTATCCCATTTCAACTTTCTCTTCTATAGCCACATTTCTTGTCTGATGGAGTCTTGCACTGAATCATTTGTGATGCGATATACGTAAGATATACCTAGAATGGTTTTGTAGCATCTCAGTTCTAATGCTTGGATCCTTCACTATAATTCTGTTAATGTCCAAAATTCACAGGAATACAGAAAGATTGAAAAGGGCAATGTGTGTAACAGTCTGATCTTTGATTTCAGACAGATGTTCTTGTCTTTCCAGACAGTTCTTTCTTTTGCGACAACTAACATTGTTTCTGCTACTCTTGAAATTATTTCTGTTCTTTTCTGTTAGCGTTTTCGATTGATCATTTGCTACTGTGGTAGGATGACCTCTGCTCTCTTCATTCACATTTCCAAACTTCAGAAATTGACCATGCACAACCCTTCAACCCAAAATTGATTAACATTGCTGACACTCTGAGTGGTATTGTGACCAAATTTAAACTCATGCAAAATAATGATGAGTAAATCTTCAATTTTAATTTTAACTTTTAGGCCATGAATCATACAAAAATTGAAAAACTATAGAACAGTAGTTAATGTTAGAAAATCTACATTGGAGAAATATTGAATGATTTGGCAAGGATTTTCTTCTATTAACTCTGTCAATAAATCATTTACTACTGTGGTAGGATGACCCTTGCCTTCTTCATCTTTGAAACACTCATTGCCATTTTAGGGCCTCAGAAACTAATAAAATCATTGTTCTTAAATCATACCTTTGTCTCTGGTTTGCATAAAGTTACCGAAAATCCAAGAGACATTGTGTTAAATTTTTTCCTGATATAAAAATATGTTGCATAAGAATATATTGCACAAGAATGTTTGCATCTGAAGTTGTGGTGTGGTGCCATTAAACATATAAATTATCATCCATAAATTAAAAATCATAATAAATCTGTTGAACAATAACTTCTCCTACAAAATATATGTGGTCAATGCTTGATCAGGGTCACCAATTGATGGTATTTAATCAAAATAGTTGGTGCAACAAAGAAAGATGGTAATAAAGTAACAACAATATTATGTAAGCATTCATTTATTTTGCAAGATAATGGTAATGCCCTGTTTGGTTAAAATTTCAATCCTTTTTTGATCAGCATCTAGAGTGGCTAAACAGTCCAAATTTTGCATGGCTCTCTCTTCTGCATGTGTGACAGACAAATCTGGAATGTGAAACAAAAGTCTGAGATGGCTCTCTCTGCTTCCTGTGTTGTCTTCAGATCTCCAACAAGATTTTTTGCTTTTTCCTGCCCTTCATGAGTCCTCCTGAAACAGTATGGTGTCAGACACTGTGATCATCTGCTAGCTTCTCCCAGCTACTATAGTCAATGACTGTGAGTTTCAGGTCCCCCTTGCAAGTGCTGTCAAAATTTAGTGCAGTTTTAAAATCACTCAATAAATCTAAGTTGTAAATACTGTGAAAAGTTTTACTGAGGTTAACATGAAGTGTTCCTGATATTTCACATGCTTCATATGTTTGATTCATAGTCTTGCTATGGGCTTTCTGTGCTCCTTATGTGATCTGACATGCCTTACTTCATAGTTTTGCTATAGGCTTTCTATGTACCTTAACTCTAAATTTTAGAGAGTGGCAATTTGCTTTTATATTTTGGTGAAAGTTCTTCTGCAGTGAATCTTTAAAATTAAGAATATAATTTATAAGGAGCAGAAGAGAATAGAACTTATTTTAAGAATGCAGATAAAATAATTTTTGTTCATTTTTATTACAATTTAAGGGAAGAGAAGAAAAGAAAAAAATATTAGGCAGGGCAGATCACATATGGCATGGAAAGAAGATAAGATTAGCCTCTGTTGAAAGAGGTTAAAATAATAGACAAAGAACTACACTGGAAAATGGGCAAAATAAAAGAGGCAGCATATATGCTTTTGTTCTGTTTCTGTTAAACTTGTCATGTACTATTAAGTAACCAGATTTCAATTGTTGGTTTCTTTCATTTGTCCACTTCTCATCCATTTTCTAGGATTATTCTATGATAGAATATTCAAAATATTTATCCAAACATTTTTTTCTTGTACATTCTGAATGCCTATCTGGTTGTCTTGTCATAATCAGTTACCTCCCCTTCGTTTTAGAAGCCTTAAAGTTAAGAACTTGATTCAAATGTTAATCTGCTATTTTCACTTCAATCCATTCCAATCAGTAAAATAGAAAATTTCTCTAAAGTCATCCAAACTCTTCAAATAGAAAAGGCCCACCAAAATAACTAAGTTTAATGCAATCTGTCCACATAGATTAAATTACTTACTGTTGTTAATAATAATAACTAGTAACATCCATGTAAATTAAATAGATTTACTAATAATGTTTTTAATACTAAACTCTGTACTTTTCAACCCATGTCCCTTCGCAGGTAGTTAGTCATAAGAAAAGTGATATAGTCTCTCATAAAACTACTCTCCTCAACTGATCATTAGGTCATGTAACATGATTTAACTAACAACCCACTACAAGCAACTGCCTTTATCTAAGATGACCTTCCTCTAATCCCTCTCTGTGTCACATTCTCTTTTGTCTCTTACTTCCCTCTCTCTCTTTCTGTTTCCCTCTCAGTATCTGTGATACCCAGCATGATGCACTCCATAAATAGATACAAATATATTAATTTATAGATAATAAACTGCTCTGATGTTACTCTAGGAATGACTGTCATGGCTTCTGGTCTTACTTGATTGGAAGTGTTGATATGTACAAGTTTTGTCTTGAAGAATTAATTTATTGATTTTTTTTATAGCTTATCGACCTTTGGAGAGTAAGGTTATAATGCTGTTAGTAATTTATTGCAATTTGTATAATAAATTAAATTCCAAGAACTGTAGTAAGATTTAAAACTAATTTATTTACATTTTTAAAACTTTTTTATTTACAGTAAGGTTCACTTTGTACAAAGCCCAGGGGCCACTCAAGGTAGAGGGTTATGTTAAGAGGTAGTTTATATGGATAGGAGGGAAAGATGACATTTAACTCTAGACTTGAACATGTTAAGATTGTAGTTATCAGGGAAGCATCCTCGTGGGAGTCTGTTCCACAAGCTGTTTGAGTGAAATTTACTTCTTTCCAATAGAATATAAAGGGAGTGTGGGTGGTTTGCTACTATGTAAGTGGCATGGTGTGTCCTAGCCATGAAGGTTAGACCTTGCGGAACCAAGGAATATAGTTTGTCCAAGTATTTTCCATGGAAGTAGTGATAGAGCAATGAGAAACTCACCACATTCCACCTCTGAGAGAGAGGTTGGAGGGTGGAAAATAATTCTTTTCCAACAAGTTGTATTTTTGCATAGTAAAAAGGGGAAAAGGGAGTTGTTTAGCACTGAGTTGTTTAAACAAGTATTTTTAAGTTGAATAACTGACTGTTACAAAATTATATGTTTATCTGTTAGATACAAATTTGGAGATAGGATTTGGGTAGATTGTTTTAATTCCACATGTCATGCCTTTTTTGGATATCTTAGTTTCAGTTAATTCCCTTTAAAAACTCAATTCTCCAAGTTTTTGTTCTCTCTGTTGTGGCCACGACTCTTTGGATCAAGTCATTTTTTTTGGATTACTCAACCAATGCTTTTATCCTTGAGGACAATCTACCTCCATGGACTAAATAAAGTGTTCGGTTTGAAATTCCAATGTATATCTCCTGAAGAAGACCAAAGTGTACGACGACCAAAATGTTGTGAATATGGCAATAAAGATGAGGACAACAATCCAAACAATGTAAATAATATAAATAGTTCATCTCAGAAATATCGACACAAATTTGAGGGTTTTTAAATTTACCCAAAACAATAGCAATTGAGACTTTTCTTTTTATGCCTTATGATTTATTTTCTACTATATTCACTAATTTTGAATCTCATTTTAGATTTTTTTTTCTCATTTTCTGGATCCTTGTGCATAACTGTTACCTTTATTCTTATTGTACTGGTTTTTTTTACAATAAACTTTTACTTATTTTACCCACCTTATTTTTCAAGTATATATTCCTATTAGCACGGAATATAACAGTAAGTTAGTTTCTTTTTTAATAAGTGTAAATCTGCATCCTGGATTCTTCCCAATATTTCCTTTCCTGAAAGAATTTGTATTTACTCAACCCCACATGGTCAGGTTGTTACACGAGGTCGGTTTAATGTGGGAAGCCCGAATGCATACACTCAGGTTAGGAACAAAAATTCTCAAGCTCCTGCAGCAGTCGGTTGCACTGGCCTCGGTGCATGCACAAATCCCTCTCTCTAGCACAATGAGAGGGTGTGCCCACAGGTAGCTGTTCCCCAGGGCTGATACCTCTCAGTATAATTTTCCTCAGTTGTGATTTTGTCCTTTGATGGAGTGCACTCTGCCCAAAGACAGAGACATAACTGAGACATGATAAATAGGGTGTTAGAAACCACTCGAGAGAGTAATTTACATTCTTGAAAGAATTACTACTATCCCAAGCCAAGATACATGCCCATAAAAATACAAAACAATTAAAAGCAAAGGGTTAAATCCATAATCTCACATTATTCAAAACATATAACAAAAAATTACATTCAGACAAGGCTAATGCATCACCAGAACACTCACAACAAATTTTTACATAAATTAACCCAACTAGTTGAAAATTCTATACATATTAAAATATGAAATGGACAAAGTCCAACAATTATTTTAAGACATTTTTTATATTTATACATTCTTTTTATAGATACAAATATTTAAGTAAATGCTCTGTTTATAATAAACAGTATTAAATAACATTTACCGGCCTGAATGTCTGAGAAATTGTCATAGAAAATATTTGTCCTCTGACAGGAATCAAACCATTATCCTATAAGAATTGTAGTTTAAAAACAGTAAAATCAACCTTGCTAACCAAAATGCTCCTCTGTGGCTAAATCGATAAAGCATGTCAGGCTATATGATGGTTCCTTATAGGATACAGGTTCGATTCCTGTCAGGAGAACGCATATTTTCTATGAGAATTTCTCAGACATTCAAACCAGTAAATGTTGTTAATACTGTTTATTATAAACAGAGCATTTACTTTAATATTTGTATGTATAAAAAGAATGTAAAACATAAAAAATGTCTTAAAATATTAAAATATGTTAATCATGTTCTTAAATAACCTTGTCAGCTCAAGACTCATATGGAATTAATGCATGGTGCCAAACCTATTCAGAAATATCTAAACTGTCTGCTATAAGATCAATGGTTAAAAAAGGGAAGCTTGTGGTTCTTGGCTAAGATCACACTTCTTTGAACATTGTGAACTGGTACTACAGAATTACAAACAAAGAACTGTACCAAATAAGAGAAACCACATCACTTGATGACTTGCAATGGTAGCAACAGCTAAACTGGATATCATATGTAACTCAAAGAGAAAATAATGACATAATCAAGATGCTGACATTCTGCACTACTTCAAATAAAAGGTTAGGAATGAAACTTCCATCAATATGAAAGAATGATAACAGTTACTGGGCTTGAGTATTCTATTTTTCTGAAAAATTGTTTTTAGAGAATGATTTTATAAATTTCAGCTGGCAGTAATTAGTACATGTTGCTTGGTCAATGAATGCTAAATATTTCCTTATAAGACTGTTACTATTACTATTATCAATAAGGACTTGAATATGAATCTGAAGGGAGTTGTCTGTCAATATTTGTATTTATGAATGTTTGAAAAGTTGGAAAAGTGGGTTAATGTATTTCAAAACTTTTAATACTAATTTCCAACTGTTGGTAAAACACCTATATAAAATTCTTTTTATAGATTTACTCATACTTAGCCAATAGTATTTTGATTTAATATACTTTATAGATGATTCAATACTAAGATAAGACAAAGATTATCAGTCATAGACTTTTAGTATAAAAGTATTAGCATAAGATGTGGGTACATTACATAGCATCTTAGAATTCTTTCCTGAAAATGATAGCCATTTTTAAGATTAGTAAAAGGATTTTTCATTATTACACTCTAATTTCATGATTTCTGACAAGTCATAGACATTTACTCACTGCAAAAACTAGCCATGATATACAATTGCCAACTATATTCTGAATGCATTTACTATGTGCTATGTCTGAAATATACTCAATAAGTATTGGCAGGTGTTGGTGTTGACAATCCAATTTGGATGTATTTAATCTATGAATAGCACCACTTCATGGTTTATGGTCTATCAGTAAATCACATGACAAAATACAATAGGGTGGGCAAAAGTGAAGCACCCTGTTGAAAGTGATATATTTTTCCTGAGTTTATATCATCATCAACAGGTTATAAGCCAAAGTTAAGCCTGCTTTTGAAAAGTTTTTGGCAAGGTTAGAGGTAAATAAGTTGATATTTGGGATAGGATATCAATCAGGTTTTGTAATATTATTCTGGCCACAATCATCACATTATCAGTAATTATCATCAGATTCTGGAACAAGATGGAGACTATTTACCCATTGACTATTTACAAGTAGATATCACTATGTAATTCTGAAGACTTTACAAATTCTACTTGTAATGTTTTAGATTTTTCTCCAGAAATTTAGCTAATTTTGGCAAAAACTGGAGCATATTTTCTCTACAGTATTTTCCAGTTTTTTTTTCCCTGAGGTGATGTAGTACTTGGGCATTTTTCTATTAATTCACTCACAAATAGAGAAAGATTAATGTTGTTAACAATTAAATTTACAGATGATGTAGTTACATCATATTATAATTCTACTTGTTCCTTAATTAGTTGGCATTTATGTTACATCCTGCCAATACCTCATAAATAATGAACTATTCCGTTTTGATCAGAGGAAAGATGGAAATGATATATAAGAGATGCTGCTGGATTTCAATGAGAAAAGAAAAAAGAGGGAGTGAGAGAAAGGTTAGAGGAGGCAATAATGCTCTCATGTGTTTAACGTCTGCTTCAGTGAAATTAAAAACTTGTCAATGTTAAATCTTTTCATTTGTATCCACTTAATTCTTTAAATAATGAAATGTATTCATACTTATCATTGTTATTGTAATATTTTGTTAAAGTTGTTGAGCTCAAATATTTAATGATGCGATGAGGAAATTTCAATGGGTATTTTGTAGTTGTGGAATTTGTAATGGGTTTATTCATCAAATATTATGATACATCAGAAAATTCAAATAGGGAAACTGAAATTTTCACCAGTACTAAGAGTTTAAATTGATCTTCCTTTCTATAATATTGTCTTGTATAATTTTATTTTTGCAGTTAATAGTTAAGCCAAACTTGCTCAAAAACTGATAGTCCAATAAAAAGTTAGTGACGAAAGTACACTGGAAAAATCTTAAACAGAGAAATTTCAATCTCCAGATTCATGTATCCATAACATTCTATTTTCTCTCTACTGGTAGACAATATTGATACAGGAGTTACGTCCAAAATTCAGCTTATTACAGTAATTGGTACTATAGAAATACTAGCACCAGTGTCAATAACAAATTTTATTTTGAAAGCTCCTCATCACTCAATGACTTCCAGAAGTAGCGGGTGTGTCAGAGTTAATTAAATCTGCTGAATTCATTTTCCCCTGACTTTGGAAAGTGGTTGGTGGTCAGGAACTGGTTAGCATTTAAAGGTTACTTTGCATCTTGGGACATCTATACCAAGTTTAAACGTTCTTGCTATGTCGGCATCCAAAAAAAAAAAAAAAGCAAAAAAGTGAGCTCTCTATAGTTTATATCTTTTTTTATAATTTGGACTGAATTCTTTCTTTTGTATATTTTGTGTATTTTTGTTATGTTTATCATATCTTGTCAAAACTCCAATTCTTTAACTCAAATGAGCGTGTTCATATATGACAAAAACAGACCTTAATTTTAACTAGCTCCATGTATCCACTTCCGGAATACCACAAAAAAATACCAGGTTCATAAAACATCTTTTCTGACCAAACAGAACCACTGAACCAGTGACTGACGATAAAGCCAACTCTGATTTCACTCATGAAGGCAGATCTGACCGGCAACAGACCCCACAGCAAGCGAAAACAGCAGACCATCAGAATCAATACCAAGACACTTTGGCCAGCAATGAAAACCACAACAACAAAAACTAACTCTCGACTACTACAATGTGATAATTTGTGGAATAGTTCTCCCACACATCTATCTCACTCGGTTACATAAGCGTGTTGATTTTATCTAGACCTTTATCTCAACTACAACTTTGTATTATAATCTAGACAAACTCTCAGTCTTGCATGACTGATATACAATATCCAAGAATAAGCTGTTACAGACAATTACCACAGTACAAAATTTAAAAAGAAAAGATAAAAAAAACAACTCACCCTCTAGAAGACACCAGGCTGACCACTCCATAGTAGTTGAATTCTTTTCAGGGTCAAATACACAAATTTGGAATGATAACCAACAGTAACAAATGACAAACGCCAATATACAAATTAACAAGATTTATTTATAACTAGACAATACATGAAAATCTTTAGGCAAGTGAATGCATGGAAATATGCATGCTATACATTTATTTCAACTCTCACAAAATAATGCATGTATCTTTCTACACAGAAATAAATAATATTCTTGTAAATAAACTAATAGACCTCCTATTTTTTTTAATCGGAAATCAGTAATGCTACTAAAACACAAGCAGTTACAGGGTGTGAAAGAGTTAGGAACAGAAACGTTAATGATGAGCAATCAGGTAGACAGTAGATAATGATTGACATTGCATTTAATTTTTTGCAGATTAAAGTTGGCTGGAAAGCATGGCACTGGAAGGGAGCTCTACAAGCAAGAAATGCGAGAAAAGAAACGGTTAGCCTAGAACTTACAGCTACAACTAACCAGCTCAACTGTAAATTGATGAGATCTCAACACCAGTCTAGTACAGCGCTTAAATTTAAAAAAACTCTTGGTGCCATAGTGAAGATGAAAGTATTTATAAAAAAGACATAGAGAGGCAAACTTATGGTGGTGGGCAAGTGACTTGAGCCGAGCTGCCAGATCAAGACTAATAATATTGCAGGTTCTTCTTTGGATTTTATCAAGGAGCTCAAGGTAAATAGCAGGGGCACCGGACCATATGAGGCAGAAATATTCTAAGCATGGACGAATGGTAGACTTATAAATAGCAATTTTCCAAGCGTAGCTCCGATGTAGCACAAGGCCGAAAGTATGGGGCATCCAGTAAGGATCGAACTCACTACTCAGTCGTAATTGTTCTAGCGAGACAAGCTTGCTAACCATTATATTGGCTTGAGGTGCCCTGGTAGACTTATAAATATGGAAAAAAAGATTATGGAGGCAAAAATTGTCTCACCCGACATAGTGAACCGACTTTCTTAGCATCTCACTTAGTAATGGATTCAATACAGTCTTTCAACTTCACATCAGCAGAGAACGTGAGCCCCAAAAGGCACAATTAGTCTCTATCCTGGTGGATAGCATCAGCCAAGCTGGCAACAAGGGTTCTCTCAAATGATTAATGGAGAGAAGTTTAGTTTTGGAGGCATTAAAATTAATACGCAATCTTTTGCCCCAGTTATCTACGGATTTGAGGTTGTTTTGGACATCGGCTACCATTTTGATCTTGTCAGACTGAAAAGTCTTACTATCAAGGCAGGAGTAAATTGCTGTGTCGCCAGCGTAGATACCAAGTTGATATCATCGGGAAGGTCATTAATGAAAATTAAAAATAGAGTAAGATCGAAGATGGAGCCCTGGGGGACACCAGCGTTAGTACGAAAGGATCTAGACGGTTGTCCGTTCAGGATAACTCTCATTATAAAATTTGAAACGAAAGATTGGATCAGTTCAAAAAAGTGTCTGGAGACACCGTAACTTTTTAGCTTGTGGAGAAGACCTGCATGCCAGAGCCTGTCAAAGGCTTTCGAGATGTTCAATACAACAGCCTGAACTTCACCGTTTTTATCTAGAGCCTGATAAACTCTTTCCGCAAATATCGTCAGTACATCAACTGTTGACCTAGAGAAACGAAAGCCATATTGCTTGTCTGAGAAAAGGCCCTGCGATGAGAGATTTTCCTATAATTACTGTCTTCATAAGCTTGGCCAAAATTCCAGGATTTATCTTTTCATAAACTAATAAAATAGTTTACTTTAATTCATCATAATTTTGAGAGTCTAGCACTGGAGATGAAATGTTTGCAACAACTTCTGTGGGTAAGGCTAAAATAACGGAGAAAATGTTTTTTACTGAAGTGCCAATACCTTTGAGGTAGAATTGTAGACGACCTCTAGTATAAAATAATAACTTAGAGAAGTTGCTATATAGTTCCAGCTGTTGGTGATTCTTTTGATCTTTTGGCGTTTCATCTATCTTTTGAGAAAAAGAGTCGCTTGCCATAGATTTGTGGAGATAAATTGACTGACCAACAATCTATTGCAAAATCTCGTTTTTATCTATTTTTATACAAATTTTTGATACAAATTCGGATGACTTTGGATGTACACAAAACAACAATGGTTGAAAATTATATTTTTATATGTCGCAGTTAAATATTTTATTGCTCAACAAACATTTAATCTTATTTTACATTTCATCTTCGTCTTTTTTCTAGAACCTGTTGTTTATATATATATATATATATATATATATATATATATATATATATATATATATATATATATATATATATAATACTAGTGGTCAATACACACACACACACACACACACATACATATATATATATATATATATATATAAAAATTCCCAAGAGGATAGAATCCAGGTAGAACTCAATGTCCAGGACAGAGTAAGAATATAATATAAAAGACTCAAACACTAATATTCCATGGTTATTATTTATTACATTGGAATCATAATCACGATCCAATTCATCAGACATATATATATATATATATATATATATATATATATATATATATATATATATATATATATATATATATATATATATATATATTATTTAGTGTAGTTTTTTAACTAACCACTGAAATCTTTTCATATTATCTAATATTAAATTTTATATGAAGCAAAACTATACATCTTATCCATCTATTAGGTTAAGTTATAAATAATTTCGTTTTTATCAACTTTATTCTTCACTGTTATTTGCAATGACTTGTTGGCATTTATTAAGTAGCTTCTCGATAACTTTTGAGTAAAATTCTGCAGGTTTTGATGAGAAAAGGTTTTCAACGAACTCCTGAATCTGGTTTTCATTAGAGAAATTTTTCCTCAACAAAGTGTTTTGCGATAATCGAAAAAGGTGGGTTGGGGTAAAACAGACCAACCGCGTTCCAAATTTCTTTCCTGTGTTGTTCTTACTCTATGCAGCCTTGTGTTGTCATGGAGGAAAACAATATATATCCTATTCATGAGCGCAGGACGCATTTCGACCAAACGTTTATGGACACGTTTCAGCTGTTTGACATATAAATGTGCCTTTAGTGTTTCATTGCTTTTTAAGAACTCTAAAGGAATAATATCCTGACGATCCCAGCACATGCACAATGTTGCCTTTCTTCCATGTAGCCCAGCTTCTGGAGTTGATTGTGAAGATTTATCCTTTTCAATTCACTGCGTTTTATATTGAATATTGTCGCATATAACTCATTTTTATCACATGCTATAATAAGGAACGTGCAATGTCACAATTCTAGAGTTCAAATATTTCAAGTGTGAATTTTTGTTTAAATTTAGTAATGTGGTAAATTCACGAATTATTTTGTTGTGTGTTGTTTGCTGATGATGAAAATGTGAAATTATAAAGTCAGTTAGTGAAGAGATTTCGCTATTAATTACATTAATATTACTAATTAATTCTTTGTATGATTACCTCTTTATAATATTAAATATATACTGCCCAATATATAATATACAGTATATATGCTTTAGTATATATCAAAATTGAAACAGCTAAATATATTCTTTGCGTTGTAATAGTTATTGGTTCGGACTTCGTAATGTCATTTGTGGCTGCTTGACATTAGAAAATGCTTCGTCTGCAACGTGTGGCACGCGTGCCGTAGTTTGCTGATCCCCTGGACAAGATTTAACAATAGCGTTATTTCTTTACTTTGTTACAGCACGACTATTAGTTAAATTAAAAGCAGTGGCCACAATATTTTGTACATGTAAATGATGGATATAAGAAAATGGAAGACAATTTCAACAAGGGGATATTTTATATTGTTTGTTTTTTTTTTTAATAAAAGAGAGAGAAAAATACACTAGTATAATATTAAAAGTTAGCAATTATATGGATGATACACGTGTGTGTGTGTGTGTGTGCAGTTCAGTTACTGATGGAAAAGATATCTCCATACCTGGGAACGTCCAGTTGGGTGTCATCACTACAGCATGCTGGACGGACAAAACAGAGAAGAGGATGAAGACAAGAAGTGTTCCATTTTTATAGGTACTTGACAGCACCACTTAATAACTTATTGGCGAGACTGGCAAGTTTATGTGGGGACAACCTACAGCTTGAACTACCATAACATTATGTGACGAAAATGTAATTTCAGTCCTTCCATTAGTGGGGTTAAGAAATTTATTCCTTAATCTGTATACGCTCCTAAATCTGTGTAAAATATAAGGTATGTTAGTGTACTTTAAATGTATTCTTAGCTATTACGTATAATTAACAGGATGATAAATTTGTCATTACAATTGGTTCCCCAAAACGGAAATTACTTATGACTCAAGGTAATAAAAGAATATTTGTCACTTTAGTCTTTTCATTATATCTGTTTATTATAATACTCTTTGCAAATCATCCTTTCAAAATTTCAAAGTAAGTTTTACTTTTTTTAATTAATATTTCACTAAATATTTTTATTTCATGTATTTATTTTAGTTTGGGTCATACTTCAATTAATTCATTTTTAGTTTAAGTTAGTAAACTTAAGAACCTAGAGACGAAACGCAAATTTCATGAAGCATCTTGAAACTATTAAATAATTACTGAAAGTATGTTAATTTGTAAAAATTACCAGGTAGTTAAAAACTAATAAAAATGCGTTCACTTAGATTTCTTAAATTTTTGCCAATTCTGGTCATCCATAAGAGCTGTCATCACCTCGGATCTTATCGATACATCAATAACGATCAAAGAAAATCAGAACCATCATTAAGAAATGCTTGTATATTACTTTTTTATGCCATAAGTAAGTAATATTTATTTCAAATCAGATTAATTTAACTTTAAATTTTCTATTTTTACTCAAATATTGTGTCAGAAATATATATTTTATTTTTGGAAGATTTTTAAAACTGATAATTTTGTTTTGTTTACAAATTACTTAAAATTAAGAAAATGGTCTCTTTTAAGAAAATTTTAAAAAATCGAGCATATATTTGACATTCTCTAATCTATATAATTTTTATCTGAAATACACCAGAATATTTTACGTACTAGAAATAATAAATTTAATGATTTAGCTTTCAATTAAAGTTAAAATGAAATCTTCAAGAATGCTTTTTCATTTTTAAAAATTCATTTTAAACCTTAGGTATCGAAAATTCAGTGGAGGTACCTATTTTTAAAGCTTTTCATTGGCTGAAGAAAAAAAACAGGAAACAAACATTTTTTTAAACCTAATATTGAGCTAATTTTGAATATCATGCTTTGAATTAGAAATGATTTCTCTGGTGATTCTTTGTTGGCTAGGGTGAAAATTTCCGTTAGGATTTATTTATTTTAATAGGGCCCCAATATTGGTTCTGTGTGATGTCATTACATAAGCAAAATATCGGAAAGCACCGTTAGAGGAAAGCTAGTTGAATTATTAATCTGAAACAACAATAGTACCGTAATGTTTTTTCCTGACTTACATTGTGATGTCACCAAACATTGACACCTGATAAAGTTTGATAATTACTGATCAAAGTGTGATCTTTTATATATATATATATATATATATATATATATATATATATATATATATATATATATATATATATATATGTATATATATATATATATATATGTAAATGCTCTATAGTCTGGATTTGTTGAAAAATGTTATTCTGTCATTTATAGTTAATCGTTTCCAGCGACATCAACTTACAGTAACCGTTTTTAACACGTGGGAAAACAGAATGTGTTCAATGTTTGCTTTAAAGCCACACAACAGTTCCTTTTCCTTTGAATGCGAACTTGATATGGACTTAAAGCAAAAGTTCTATGTTTTCCACATCTTGCATACAGATTTTTACAGAGGTAAAAATAAAAAATCGAACAGTTTTTTTGGCTTTATTTTTTTTTTTTTTAAGAGTCGTGGATATTTTAAGGGGCTAGCTTGTGGGTGGGTCCGTCTCTTAAATCTCATTTTTCACTTATACAACACTTGTGGATTTATCTCAGTAGAATAATGCGGGGTTGTATGTTAAAAATGCACTCAAGATTCCATTCAAAGTATTAAGAAAAGGTTCATTCTCATAAAGAATTCTGGAACAAAATCTCTCATTTTTTTTCAGTTATTTTAAGAATAAAGTTCATTTCTAAAAATATTTTTATCTAAATAATATTTTGCGATTTTAATACAAAAATCCGCTCATTCAAGTTAGAAGTTTACTGTTAAAATGGTTATGACAAATGTTAAAATGGTCATGACAAATGTTAAAATGGTTATGACAGATGAAGCGCATGATATGAATGTGTGAATGTAGTGTTGTAGATTTTCTTGGTGATGTTTATCGGAAACATAGAACATAAAACGAAGGAGCAAGAGGATATATGCAAATAAAATATATTTTTATTTAGTTTCTTTAGAGTGATGAGTGAGACATTTGGCATTCGGTATATCAAAATGTTCGTTAATAAGGCGGATATTGGTAGCAGTCTGGAAAAATATCTGCTAGTGGTAGTTTTGAAATCAGACCGTGCAAAGGGCAGTAATAATATTAGAAATAGGCGAGTGTCAGTCTACTGTGATTTTCTCGGTCCTAACCAGGGCAGAAATATCATTAGCAGATGACCTCTTAACTACTTCTTCAGGCGTCACGCATGACTGGTTTCTCCGACGGCCGCGTCCCTTGTCGCCATTCTCGCCGTCTCTTCTGCTTCTAGCTCAGAGTTGTCAGCTTATATCCTTTTGACCATGCCCGAAGATTCCGAACTTTGGTTTCAGCTTCCATCAAAAGACTCCTTGTGTCACTTTTTTTGACTGGCCAAAAGTATTTTATTTTCCGGCATTCCTTTTTCATTTTTTATAACGGAATTTATGAGTGGAACCGCCTTGTTTTTGTTAGTTTTCGGTCATAAATTAGTAGGCTCTGTTCTTGCAAACACCCGGTTCTGTCTTTTCTTCTACTTCCGCTTTTTATTTGAGGGTTGCCTTCTCGCTAGTTTAGAGAAATATATAAAAAGAACAGAGAGAGAGAGAGAGAGAGAGAGAGAGAGAGAGAGATAAAGAAAGGGACAAAGGTTTTAAAGGACAGCGCAAATGCCTTATTTAAATTTGAAATTTTTTGTTTATATGTTTTATTTTATTTTTTATAGGGACTCACTACAAATGAAAAAAGGTGTGATAAAATCAGATCACAAAGATAAGGAGGATATGTAACGACTGACTTTTGATTTGAAGAGGTCAAAATTGTTGTGTTCAGGTAATGGAATGCTTGGAAACAGAGAATAACCATCTTGCTTATCTCCCATTTCCAATGTCCCATAATAGGCATTAGTATATCTGTGATATACTTACATCTTAACACAACGGATGAAGGACCAGATTAAATGAAATAAATAGATGCTAAATACGCATTGTGTTCAAAGAGATTTTATATACAGATGTATCATACAGGAATGTATGTATGTTCTGTTACAACAGTTCAGAAACTGTATTGTTTTATTTCCCCATTGTTTGTCCCGTTTTTAGTTTGGATACTTTTTAGATTGGTCACCGTTTTATCCACTTCCGGTTAGCCCATCACTGAAAACCCACACAATAAATGCATTACACCAAGCACGTAGTCGGTAGTTTTATCCTCCTGATCTTAACCCGCAAAGTTAACCATCATTGGTTTGTAACTTTTGCTAACTTTTTCTCTACATTTGTCTGTTTTATTTCCATGTTATTATTTGAACATTTGTTTAAAGTAGCCATATTTTATACGTTTATATCTGCGTAGAATCAGGACTCTGCACCATTCCACACAAGCCGGAGAACCTATGCCCGTCAGACAATTTCTGAGACCAAATCACCTCTTACATCTGGCCACCTAATTCCTCAGACTGCACGCCCTCTTCATTATTGTGTGGGGTGCCGTTGAGCGAGAGACCAACACAGCTCCTTGTAACTAACACCTGAACCTGAAGGTAAGGATTATGACAGTATTTCACCAACAAGAGCACCCAGAAGAATCGCGGAAGATTCGGAGGTCTTCTGGAAGCCTTGGTTAAAGCCAATGACGATGTTATTGAATAAAATTAATATTTAGTATTTCAAAATATTTTTGTGCAATTTTGGTAAAAATATATGTTAAAATGAGATGTCAGTGTTATTTTCATTTCTGCGTCATTTAGGCGACAATTTATGAATCGCACCCTGTATATCTGTCAAAATGAGATGTCGACGTTATTTTCATTTTTGCCTCATTTAGACGACAATTTATCCCTCGCACCCTGTATATCTGTTAAAACGAGATGTCAGTGTTATTTTCATTTTCGCATCATTGAGACAATTTATCCATCGCACCCTGTAGATTTGTTACAATGAAATGTCAGTGTTATTTTTCATTTTTGCGTCATTTAGGCGACAATTCATCCATCGCACCCTGTATATATTCATGTATTGTAAACAAAGTATTCGCAAACATTTCTTTTCTCATTTCGATATGGTCTTAGTTTTATGTTTGTTATTTCTTGTAACCCTTGTTTGTTTGTATTTTCCGGCTAACTAATCTTATTTATATGTATTTATTTCTTTTTCTAGTTTTACCCTTCTTTTGGTTCTTAATAAACTTGCCGATGTACGGGACGTCGTCTTCTTCAGAGTTTTAATTACCTTAAAGCGTTTACGCACGCGTACCACACGAACGAGTACTCTCGTGTGGGGAGGGGGCTCAGAAAAATGTCCATCAAAAATAACGCTTACACAAAATAACAAAACAAACATATATACGTGTCATTATTTGTCGCTAACAGAGAAACGAGGAAGCATCAATGAAAAAGTCTTTTCTACAAAGTATCAGTTCTTTGAAAACACCTGAGTGGAATTTTCTCCTTACATTTAAAATATGGGGGAAAATGAGGGTGATTCGACTCTGTGGAAGTAGCATGGTGTATTTGAACTGTAAAAGTTTGAAATGGTTAAAGTAAAGAATGGTGCTCACCTGAATATTTGCCATGGAACTATCGATAGATGTATATAAACAAATATATGTATTAAACAGAACAATTTTATAATGGACAATAACATTTGTGTGTGTGTGTGTGTGTGTGTGTGTGTGTGTGTGTGTGTGTGTGTGTGTAACATTGGTGTTTGTTCTTTGGTAAATGTTCGTATTTTGGTGAATGTTCATACGTACATGTATGTGTGTATAATGTTCATGGCGTCTCCCAAAATTGAAAGACGCAAATTTCTAAGAGCGCTTACATTGTAGTCGCTGAAATGAAGAAATGAAAAAGAGGATTTGCCTCACCTCCACGCGAGATGGGATGCGGCACTAGGCCTGAAGGAAAAGTGATAAAGCAAGAAGTCGCCCAGTATTTATAGTATGGGGGAGATAGAACCCTAGCGACAATTAGGGAACTAAGGAGTAGGTAACACCGACAAATCTTTATTTTCATTTGTGCGCGTATTTTTCTTCTCTTCCAATAGGAGTAGATAGGTTCGCCTATCGTCCAGTTCACACTCCTCCCCGGTCTTTTGAACAGGAGTAGATAGGTTCATCCATTGTTTCCTGTTCCTTCTAAAGTGTACTTACACATTACACTTCTAACGTCACTGAATGAACTCTGAAAATGTTATTCACTAATTAAATCTTTACCTCTTCGAGACTAGAGTTAGGTGTTGTCTTTTCTATATAGCACCCCCCCAAGAACTTCACTTTAAGCCTTTTCTTATGCTCATCCGACACCACACATTAACCCTCTACCTTGAGTGGATCTTAGTCTTTGTATTGGGTAGACATTATTTTTTAAAAATGTATGATAACATAGCTGCATCTACCGCAAGGAAAGTTGGTTCTCTGTATCACGCCAGAAGATTTTTCTCGTCTGAGTCCATCCTTCACATTTACAAATCTACCATTCGTTCATTCATGGAATGCTGTTGCCATATATGGTCTGGTGCCTCCTCTGTTCATCTCATGGTTCTCGACAAAATCCAAAGACGGATATGCAGTGTGATTGGTCTTGACTTAGTGTCTCAACTCTAGTCACTTTCTCACCGACGTAATATGGCTTCCCTCCGTCTTTTCTATAAATATTTTCATGGTATCTGCTCCGACGATCTATTTTTACTGGTGTCTAAACTGTATGAATTTAAGCGTGCTACTCGGTTATCACTTCGGTCCCATCCTTTTACTGTTGAAACAGTTAAATGTAACTGCCTTCATCAGCTTCTTCTATCGTACTTCCTGACTGTGAAACTCCCTTCCTCTTACTTGCTTCTCTGATAAGTATAATCTTCAAAAATTTAAATGTATTGTCAATCGACATTTTCTGATGCCCTGATCCCCGTCCTTCTTTTTATCCTACCCGGTCCTTCTTTTTATCTTTTCTTCACCCCCATACCCTGTCTTTTCCCTTACTTTCATTCTCTGTAGCCCCTTGCGTATTAGTTGCACTCCCGCCTTACTTGGGGCGAAATGTTTAAAAAAAAAAATCTAGTTCTTGATAATGACTGAGACGATCAAAAATATTTGTAAAACATGAACTTGGAAAAGTATAAAATTGCATAAAGAATTAAACAGATACGTTTTATAAGATGAATTTAACAAAACTTGTTTAAATGATTTTTTGTTGTCAAAATAGACTTTATGTTTATACATATATATGAGCGAATATGATTGTCGTTCATTTACCAATATATTGTAAGGATACAGAATGTGCTTATCTCCCTTTCGTGGAGATAAGTCACACGCGTCACGTGGCGGCCGCTTAGTGACGGAAACGGAAGTCATTCAGTTCGTTTACAGCAGCCACCATGTGAGGTTGCTTTCTTTTAGCCTGAGTAAGAGGGCCCGGGCTGAGGATAAATTTGCCTCCTCCAGGAGCTTATAAGTCCATGGTGCCGTTTCCCTTTGGGAACATATATTTGCCAGATATAGAATGAAACTTCAGTTCGCAGTCCTCATTTTGGGAAAAACCAAGATTCGCTGTTTCCCTTTCGTGGAATATCTCCTCGCCTGGGACATAGATGAATCCGGCCCATTTGAATCTGGAATCCTAAACATGGCTTCTCCAGACTCAGTGATATCTCCATATTATATGTAAAACCCTTCCTTTTTGTTTCCCCCTACACTCTGCTTTTCTGTATATATATATATTATTCTCCGTGTGGAACACATGTATATATGTAAAATTTTTGTACATGTCTTACTAATATAAAAGTCTCTTTGAGGTTATTTACCATTCTTTTTCCTTTCAGCGATTCTGTTCCGTCCGTGGAGTACGGTGTTATTATATCACAGATATAATAATTCCCATAACGAAAGAAACATAAATGGGAGAATAAATCTTTCTTTCAAACGCTTCCGTTACAGACTTTATGTTTATACATATATATAAGAGAATATGATATATAATTTTTTATATAACAGAACGATGTTAGTCAAATGAATAACAAAGTGGTAAATTCAGTGTAACGCGTTTCGTCCCCGAGAATGGCTTCCTCGGCTGTGTAATACGTTTTGTTTTCTCTAGAATTTTTCCACTTTGTCATTCATTTATTACCAATACATGGATAATTTTTCATTATTTTGGCAGATAAGTTAAAAGTCTTAACGGTAATGAAAGATTAAAATAAATGCATCAGATTACCTCTGAAATGTCAACTGATTTTTTTTCGGGTGTTTGTATTTGAAATTAATCTCCAAGCGTAACTTTCAAAACAAAATTTAAAAGATTCTAAAGAGTTTATATAATTGAATTATAGTAATTTCTACCTGCTTTATTAAATTATTTATCTTAACGCCGATCCTGACCTGGCATCTCAACTTCAGTCACTTTTTCACTGACTTGACATGGCTTTCCTCTGTCTTTTCTACAAATATTTTCATGACAATTGTTCTGATGAGCTTTTCTCCTTGGTACCTTGACTACATGAATTTAAGTGTGCTACTAGATTAGCAACTGTCTCACCATTTTACTGTTCAGCTATCTAGATGCAATTGTTAGTTCTATTCTAATAGTTTATTTTCACGCACTTATCACCTGCGGAACTCCCTTCCGATTTTCTTATTTCTTTGCCACCTATAAAGTTTAAAAATTTCAATGCAATGCCAATCTTCTGTCCTGAAGCTGTTCTTTTATTGTCCTTTCTTCACACTTTTCCTCATTAAAATCTTATCATCCCCTTTCACTCCCAGTAACTCCTTGCGTTCTAGTGGCATTATCACTTTGTTTCGTGTGAAAGGGTTAAAAAAAAGATGTAATCTGCAGTTTAAGCCCCGCGCTCAGTTTCTAATAAAAATTTCCCGAATAGTTGTATTTAGGTGTAAAACAAATAATAATTAAATAAATAATAAGATAAATTGTAATACTAATGAAATCTTATTTTAAGGTCATTAATAATCATGCTTTGTGAAACTCCAAAATTTATTTAAAAAAAATTGAACCTTAAATTTGTTTTTGTTATTATTATTTTCTTTCTAACATTTTTTTTTATTTTGCAAATAATCATGCTCTTTTTAAATTTCGCACAAAGTTTACGCATTGAGTGCACAATAATCAAGACAAGTGAAACTTCGGTGCATGATTATCTCGAGGCAAACGCATATAAACAACGCCAGTAATGAAGCCGCGACGCGAATAAGCTAGAAATTTTATTGTCGATAACTCCAAAACGGTTGCAAAATTTCTTTGTTATTTTCGAATTAAGCATGTAAATTTACACCTAAATGTAACAATACAGGAAATTGTTATTAGAAACTGAGCTCTGGGCTTAAACTGCAGATTACCAAATAGAGCTAACTGAAACAAAGTAAAAAAACAAAAAACTGCCAGCAAAAAATATCGAAAAACGCTTTCTGTATTGAATCAGCAATAGCTACTACCACTTTCTGGATGCGATACGTACTGCTTGACTTATATCTTTCCTCAAATTTACCCTGTGTTTCTGAAAGTGTCATATTTTATTGAGGAAAGAGATTACTGCAAACTGAATTTAGCATATCAGAGGTCACGCCACATCACGTCAAATGTCCCGTAACTCATTTGAGTCATGGGTCTATTATTTGTACTGCAACCATACCAACCTTGCTTTGTCACAGGCAAAATAGCCTGAAGGAACCCGTCTCGCTTCAGGCTATGTCTAAGGTAGAGATTTTCAAAAGTGAATATTTGATTATAAATTTTCAATTCCTCATTACAATAAATTCGCTAAGAGCTGAATAACACAATTAAACTAAATAAGACATAAAACTTAACGGTATTTTTAATTTTGTACGGAATAATTTTTATAAGGTAAGAAATGCATACCTTGTTTGTTAGGAATGCACGCCATTGGTACATATTTTATATATAGGGTACTATAATCTGGGTTAGACAATAATAATAATAATAATAATAATAAATACCATCTTTGGATGTTCAAAGATGGTAGTATGTAAAATATATGGTGGTATGTAAAAGATATGGAAAGTTGGTAATATGTACAGCGACATCCCATCGCTTATTTGGCTGGCAGAGGAACGTCACTGTCAATTGAGAAACTATAGTGGGTTATCATTTATAGGGAAATGTATGAGTGTTGAAACAAATTAGTTTGATTTGGCCTTGTTAGTTAGATAGCCCATCATAAGAGGGGTGTAAAACAAGAAAATAAAATTGTAAAATGAAACAACAAATTTATATACATATAAATCAATTAAGGTCTCTACAAATAAAATCAATGTATTTTGGTTGATACAAGGTCGTCAAAATGTTCGTAGTAGTCCTTACAAGAATGTAAAAGGAAAGTATGTGTGGATGTATGTATGTATGTATGAGCGTTATCGTAGGGTCGGAATATCTTTGAAGTAATCGCTCAGTCTTAAAATGTTCCGTTCGTTTATCAAGTATAAAAGAGGTGAGGGAGAAAGGTAGATATAATAATAACGATCGCTTGACGTTTGTCAAGGGACGTGTTAATACGTTTGTCTCCTTCTCTCTGGTGAGAAACGAACTTCACCGTCTTTTATTTTGTTCGTGGGGCTTGAAAAGGTCATTTGGGAATTCACTCCCGGATAGGATACGGGCCTTTCCATTGGACGACGAACAAACTTCGCGTCGGCTAGCAAAAAGGTCCGTAAAAGAATTTGTTTCTGAGAATTGAAGATTATTTTAATTTTGTTTTTAAATATCTCCTAGTTTTCTATTGGCCGAAAAACATTTCGCATCAAAGTGTGAAATTTCACGAGTTTTGTTTCGGATTCGATTTTGCGTGTGTTTTTAATTTCTAACAAAATCAATGAGTCAGTGCTTAGTATTTGAATTTTAAGTCTAGTTCTTGTTTTGTTCACTATAAAACTACAGGCTTGCAAAAAAAGATATTTTTAACAAGGTAACTTGGATTGCAATTGAAAAGTATTACGATGAATTCAGCATATTTGTTCAAGGACAATTCGACAAAGAGAAGGATGTATATACATACGGGTATGAATGTATGTAGACGTACTGACAGTCTCTCTCTTTCTCTCTCTCTCTCTCTATCTATCTATCTATCTATCTATCTATATATATATATATATATATATATTAGTGAATATACATAATATCCAACGTCGATAACACTAGACGGAGTTTCATGCAGTTAATGCAATCTTCAGGTGTGAATTCTGACCATTATTTGTCACATTCTCGTGAATTTAAAATTGGCTGTAAAAACTTGTCTATTTAAAATATATGCATTCTTCTCTCTCTCTCTCTCTGTATATATATATATATATATATATATATATATATATATATATATATATATATATATATATATATATCAGTAGATGATATTGAAATGTCCCTTATCCAATTTTGGAGTCAATTTTACAAAGAAGTCTCCTGAACAGTGTATGTAATTGTGCAAAACCTAGAGTAGAGACAAGATAAGTAAACATTTAATTTTATTTATTAATTTTTATTCATGGTCTATTGCTTGATCTCGAGCACTATAATTACAAAGACTGTTTGTCTTAAAAGCATTATCTTCCGGAAGCATTTTGGTCCACTGTTATTTGACGAAATGTAATTTTTGTTTTATATTTATATATATATATATATATATATATATATATATATATATATATATATATATATACTAGCAGTATAACCCGTCTTCGACCGGATCTTTCATTACTGGGAATATTTGCTGTTCAATTGGACCAGTTTAAGTTTAAAGTCAGCCCACTCGAAAATCAATATTAGTAACAACAATTGCAGCTGAAACACATTCCGAAATGGTCGGTTACCAATTTGAATGGGGGGTGGAGTGGCCATGAAAAGGGACATTTTTGCGTTCTCAATCTTGTTTCACCCTCACGGGCAGCAGCAGTTGAAGAGTTGTACACACATATCTTGAGAATTATAGATATAGGTAATATTAGTGTAATAATATAAACTATTTGTTTTTATTAAAGTTTTTGTGAAGAATATACAGTGTAACCTGGATATAAGAGAGTTGTCGGGACCGGAGAAGAAGTCTCTTATATTCGGGTTTCTCTTATATCCGGGTTTGGTCTATTTTATTTAGGTAAGTATGGCTCTAATTTGGGACCAGAGAAAATCTCTCTTATATCCGGATTTCTCTTATATCAGGGTCTCTTATATCCGGGTTACACTGTATATCCAAGAACAGATAGTAAATAGTAAAACGTTGCTTAGAGTTATAATGGACAGGAAGTAGTGGAGAGCCATTTTCGCCAACAATTTGGAACTCAAAACCGGCACTAAAGAATTATCTATCAAACAAAAAAAATTCATCGAAACACATAAACAACATCCGATCACACACACACACACACACACACATACATACATACATGCACATACACATTTTGAGAATTATAGATATAGATATTGACACTCAGTGCCAAAAGATAAAGAAAAGGAATAATGAGAGTGTAAAGATACAAGAAAATTATAAAAAAGTAGAAACAATCACGACATCCTCCACATACACACACACACACACACACACACGCACGCACACAAAAGAAAAAATCAAACTGACACGAACATTTTTGAGCATAAATTATTTTATAACTTAATATAAAAATAACGAAAACAACAAAATTGACAAACATTTGCTCATACCGACTGATGAGTGGACCGAACAATTGCACAAATGCTAGAGCAGAGGTGCTGAATATAACATCACTCAGTTAAGTGAGAAATTTTATATTTGTATCAATCATATATATATATATATATATATATATATATATATATATATATATATATATATATATACACACACAGACAGAGAGAGAGAGAGAAATAGAGAGACAAACAGAGAAAGAATTGGGTGGAGCGGGTAGAGAGATTGATAGATATAAAGCGGAGTTTTTTTTTTGTGCGTGTATCTGCTTGAAACCCTATAAAATTAAATATATATAATGTTGTCTGTCCGTGTGTCTACAAATACCAGGTCAAACCGTGAGGGCATCACAGTTTGATGTGATATTTACCCCCATGCGGTGCAGTTTTATTATTTTTATATCGAGCAGAATCTCAGCGGTTTATGTATAATGAACTTAACTAATTTGCATATTCATCTTTCAAAATCAAATTTTAAAACAGCTTTGTTATTCGTTTTCAATCTGGTATTGTGTGATCTTTATAATAATTTATATTGTTAATGGGTTTGATAATTAAATTGCTTAGTTATTCAAGTACAGCTTTAAGAATACAAAAGGAAATTATCTCCCTTGGATAGAAATGAAGTCACGTGGGTCACGTGGTGGCTGCTTAGTGATGTCATTTCATAGAGTGACAAAAGTAGTCAATCAACTTCCATTAGCTAAACCGAACAGTTGCTTTTTTAGCACAGGCGGGGCCCTTGACTCGTTCAGTGAAGGTTAAATCTATATCCTCCTGTACGCTTGAATCTGGAATCCTAAATATGGCTTCTACAGAAACACAGAAGAATCGCTGGCAGCTCCAACTACCACTGAGAATCATTATACGTATGTTTTTCTCCCTTTTCATTCTGCTTGTTGTTGCATACATATATTTTCTTTGCGTGGAGCATATGTAAATACGTATATATAATTTTGTGTTTGACTAAGTAGCGTTAAATCCTTTCTGAGGACAGCATGTTTGTCATTCTTTTTCTTCCAGCTCTTCTTTCCGTAAAATAAAGTGTTATTATCCCATGGATATAATAATGTCCATAATGGGGGAAATGTAGATTTTCCTTTTTTCCATAGCTCACCCATTAAAGCCATTTTATTGAAACAATGTGAGTAGTTTTAATAGTATATTTGGAAAATCTAACAGTGAACCAAGTTCAAATTCCAGTCTAGTCTGTTGCTTTCACATTTATCTCTTTGCGAAATGTGCGAATCAGTTTCTTCTTCCAAGATATGGATTAAATGATAGGGTACATTGGCTTCTCCAGCATTGGTTGTCAGCTAATCTAGGAATTTAAAACCGCGGAGAAGGTAACGTGAAACCACCGCAATATCTTTCTTACAGCTTTTTGGTGTCCTTGAAGCCTTACCTTAAGGGGGCGGCCTGTCTCCCCTTTATATTTCTTTCCGCAGCTGCACGGGATGGCGTACACACAGTCTTTAGTCATGTTCTTCTCTATGGGGGGGGGTCTTACTCGGGAGAGGTATCTGCGAAGTGTTGTCCAACTTTTGAAGGTTGTCCTAATGTTATATGGACCGCAGATCCTTTGTATCTTCTCCGATAATACCTTCACATAAGGCAGAGTGTTTTATGAGTGTTGTCCTCCTCTTGTGAGTTCAATACCTAGTGGAGAACTTGGAGAGGTGAATTAACAGGAGATAACTGATAACTGACATCCATTAGACATGGTACGTGGAACTAGAACAGTCTGCCCCAGCGAGTGAAATAAAGGGTTCAGTTCGACATTCCAACCACCTGAAGAAGGCCGGAGCGTACAACGGCCGAAACGTTGTGTTAAATATGGCGACAAAGATGAGAACAATAGTCCGAATAATGTAAATAGTGTACATAATACCTCATCTCAGAAATATAGCGAGATAGATAATATGTTGTATATGAAATAAAAAAAAAACTGTTCAAACCTAGCGAAAGCTCTAATTCTGACAATTTTGTCGATACGATTTTTCGGGATTTACAAATCTTTTAAAAGAAATGATTACCCAAATACAGCGGAGTACTGTAAATGATTTTGTCCACACAGTGCTGAGTATCATTACTATGATATATATATATATATATATATATATATATATATATATATATATATATATATATGGTATTACGCAATAAAATCCAAAATTACCTCATATGGGGGATAGATTTATTTCAACCGACGAAAACTTCGTCAGTCTTATTCAACCCCGGTGTATAGACTGAGTTCGAGTCGGAATTAGAAATTTAACGGTGCTAGCTTGAATAAGACTGACGATGTTTTCGTCGGTTGAAATAGATCTATCCTCCTTATGAGGTAATTTTGGATTCTATTACCATTTATTGGCTCTGTAATAATAAATACATTGAGCTCTTTTTGTGGATGATCAGTTTTAATATTTTATATTACTAGGATCTACTTGGATTATATACCAACGGATTTATTACCTTTACTGTATATATATATTGTGTGTGTGAGTGTATTTAGGCAGTAATTTTTCATTCATACGTTTCATTAAATAATATAGCCAAGTGTTGTCTATTTATTTTATGTAAATTCTTTTCATCTGATAAGCTTAATAACATTATCATTAAACGAAGAAAGAAAATCACAATATTGATACATATTTTTTAATCCCATCTAAGCTTTAGGCTTACATAAGCCATTATCAAAGATGACAATTACAGTACAATATATTAAGCAATACACGGACAAGAATGTGATGATAGTCTGTTTCTGTTTATATGGATGATTTCCAACCAACGATAAACACGTGCATATAAGACGCTGGAAGCGAAAATCGCACATTATAGACATTTAAGAATATTTGTGGAGATTTCATAGTTTATTTTGTTCAGATTAGGTTTCAACTGCTTTATGTATATAGCTTCAAGAATTTTTAGTTTTTGTTTATTGTTTTCATGTCTAAGTATAACTGTGTTTTCCACAAGGATTTTCCGGAATTGTATATGTGGCCAGGCATGTTGTTTTAAATGCCTAAAAATACAGATGAAATACTTCAACTTCAAAAACGTTTTCAAAATAATTCTGTCTTTAAATTCACGTATGAATTCAATACTAATAATAAAATTCCCTTCCTTGACATATTGATAAACACAAATGTCTATAATTGGTAACAGAATCCACTGGTTTATACCAACGGCGTCCCATACTAAATACTTCTCGAATTCACTCTCGCGTGGTCATGTGTGATGTCATGAGCTGCGGTGCGATTTTCCCTTCCAGCGTCTTATATGCACAAATAAAGTACACGGTGCAAAGCAAGGTTGCGTTCTCACTCCTCTTCTCTTTGCACCTTTTCTTTTCTGTTATGCTTGTAAAAGCATTCTCTGACTTAAGTGAAGGAGTCAATGTTGAATTCAGAACAAGTGGAGGTCTATACAATCAGCAATGTTTCAAAGCACAATCGAAACTTAGTCTGCAGCGGTACACGATCTTCTCTTTGCAGATGATGCCACTCTATTAGCACACAGTCTAGAAGACATTCAAACTATCCTTGATAAATTCTATGAAGTAGCGAAAGCATTTGGACTCACTATCAACATAAAGAAGACTGAGCTAATGTACCAGCCAGTACCAAGCAATCCATCTCTCACAAATCCTTTCGTCTTCAATTATGGTACGGCATTAAAAAACGTTTGAGGCGTTCACATATCTTAGATAAACAGTCTCTTCTGGTGGAAAAATGGACAGAGAAACTCAACTCATGATAGCCAAAGCCAGCACAGCATTCGGTAAACTTAAACATAGGTTACAGAACACCAAAGACGTGTCTTTCAGAGTAAAGATCGACATATCAGTCGTTCTCTCAACCCTTCTCTATGATGCTGAAACTTGGACCCTGTACCGCAAGCACATAAATCAACTTGACGCCTTTCACATGAGCTGTCTTTGGGCCATATGTGATATAAAATGGGATGACAGGGTCAAGAATAGTGCAATACTGAAGAAATGTAACAACACCACAGGTATTGAAACCATTCTAGCAAAGATACAACTTAGGTGGGCTGGTCATGTTGTGAGAATGGCTGAGCATAGGCTTCCAAAAAAGGTGCTGTATGGACAACTACCAAACTCAAAGCGTTCAGTTGGACGTCCACTCTCACGGTACAAAGTCAAATTGAAAGACAACTTGAAATATCTCAACTTTGATCTGAAAACCTGGGTAGCCCAAGGACCAAACTGAAAGGAGTGGCGTGAGACATGTTTCATTACGTTAAAGGGTTTTGAAGACAGTAGACTGAAACACCGTGACCAGCTTCGTCAAGCTCTAAAGCAGAGACGCCATCAAAATTCTGCTTTACCAAGATGGGAAGCCACTAGTACGCAAGAGGTTACAGAAGATTTGAAGCGAGAGCAGATTGGAGTCATAAAGGATGGGGAGAATGATAGTGGATAGATCAAGGCAAGTGAAGATGTCGATTGACATTACATTTGAATAGCTGGAGATTATACCTGTCAGGGAAACAGGAATAGGGAAGGGTGTTCCACGGGCGAGAGGTGCGAGATATGAAGATATTGGAATAGAAGAGACGGCTACATTTAACAGTTTCAACAGTGAAAGGGTGTGAGCGAGATTCCAGCCTAGTAGAACGCTTAAATTAACGAAGTCTGGGTACCAGCGCAAGCAGATCATCGGAGCAACTTCCATGAAAGTATTTATAAAAAAGACAGAGTGGGGCGACGGCACGTCTGTGAGAGAGCGACTGCAGACGAGATGCCAGATCAAGGCCAATTACATAGCATATCCGTCTCTGGATCTTATCAAGAACCTTGAGACAAACAGAAGGGGCGCCGGACCATATATGGCAGCAATACTCCATGTAAGGGCGAATGGTTGATTTGTAGATTTGAAGGATCGACTCCGGCGAGAAAAAATTTTCTGGGACGGCACAGGAAGCCAACTTTCCTTGCGGTGGACGAAGCTATTGACTCAATGTATTTGTTCCATCTCAGGTCAGCAGTCAATGTGAGGCCGAGTAGTCGCAAAGAGGAACTCTCGAGTAGTTGAGTGTCAGACATTTTAATAGGGGGCAGGGATGGTTCTCTGTGGTGAGTAAAAGAGATCAGTTTTGTTTTTGAGGCGTGAAAGTTAACCAGCCAATTCCTGTCCCAGTTCACAGCCGATTGAATGTCCTTTTCGAGACGAACGGCCAGGTTAGTTTTGTCAACGACACTAGGTTTGTTTTTGAGGCAGGAGTAAATTGTAGTGTCGTCCGCGTAGATGCCTACTTGGGAATCTATGACGTCAGGATCACTTGAAATAGTTTTCATGTTTTAGGGAACCTTGTATAAAAGTATAATATACCATTATTAATATATATCTTTTTCATATTTTTATAATAGCTATATATATATATATATACATAGCAATTTATCAAATGCACTAAAAATACACATAAATAAATTAAACCACAATTTTGTTCTAGTCAAAAGAAAAAGTAATTTACTCAGAAGGAAAATTCTCGAGAGTGCCGCTATCGAATCTTATCAAAATATAAATTTAAGGCCCGGTTTCTTTCAAATCTCACCTTTCCTGAAAGAATTAATACTTTCTTTTGTCTCACCATACTTTGAATTATGGTACTTTTTGTCCTCCACTTGTTTTTACTGACCTTTCAACCACCTGATGGATATTCATGTACGTTCTCAAATCCTTGCTCTTGTATATAAACACATGCAAGTAAATAATCCTCACTGTTGTCTCAGAGTATGAAACGCGTCGGCTAAGAAGGTTTTTCCTTTTGTTATATATATATATATATATATATATATATATATATATATATATTGTGGGGGAAATGAAATAAAACCAATAAATTTAATAATAATAATGAATAAAAAATGACTTAATCTTCCCATGCATGTTATGATGCATAGAAACCAAAAAGGTTTTCTGTTCATGTGCGATTTTATGACTCTACTTCCGGAAAGAACAGAATCTTTCTTTCTTCTCTTGGTTTCAAGATGTGAACCTCGTGGTAATAGCCTTCGTGGGAAATGTTAGTTTCCCCTGCCCCGTGATGACTGAGCTGTCTCCATTTTCCAGCGAGATCGGGCGTGTTTTTAGCAACCCTACTCATGAAGTAGAGATTCGGCTGTCCCAACTCAGCGCAAGGCTGACTTGAATGCGACCACCCTTTTCCGTTCTTATCCTTACTTCCCATAAATTATTTCTGAATCAAAAAGGAAAACGGACATACTCGAAAGACATTTAACGTTGTTTCAATACAGTTAACATAAAAGAAATATAAGCCCGAGCAGAAATGTACACACAAACCCCACCAGCTTGTTAACATCTACAATATCTATATATATATATATATATATATATATATATATATATATGGACAGCAACCTTTCTTTTAAACATCTTTCGTTAAAGACAAGGAAAATTTTATTAATTTTTATTTAGTTTTTCCAGGGTTCTTATATTTTTTCGATTTGGTGAAAGTGAGGGAGTACAAAAATTGTCCATATTGTCTATTGTCCCAAACACTTTCGTCCACTTCCTTAACCACTTTCAAGGGGATATTATTTTGGTGTTGTTAGTTTATTTTGATGTTTCGACTGTTTGAGGTGTATTATTTGTGTAGTTTTGAATACAAGTAGGAGCGTTTATCCGAGCCTTTGCGTGTTGAACACGGCTGGGATTCGAATGAGCATTTTTCTATTTAAAAGAAAAAAAATTCAGCATGCCTCTCCCATTGTTAAACAAGGTAAAGGTGATAGTGGGGGAGAGATGTTTGATATACAGGGCCTCTCTTATATTGAGATGCTTTCGGTAATTTGATTGACATAGAATTTTCAGCTGAATTTTTGGCAGTGCGTTCAGTCACAACATTATCCCCAAAGGCTTGACATACTCGGCGACAATGCGGCTGAGAACAAGTCCACCTTAAAGTCATAATAGCCTCGAGCTGCTTCGACAATACCATGGTTCCTCACCGCTGCTCGAGCTATGACTGATGTGTGTGCTCAATGCACCTGCACTGATCAAAAGCAGAAACCCACCCACCGCTATCAGTGATCACTTCTTCCACACAACATAAAAAATGGCAAGGACTTTTGATTACTTTATATTACCAAATATTATTCCACCTCCCCCTAGTGTCTTCTAAGTTGTTTTGATTGACTATTTCCATGAAGGAGTAAAACTCTAGCCCAGCTGTCATATCTATCCAATGTAGCTCTACATTCATCTACTTTTGAGAAATCAGTTTTCATGTACTTCTACAGGATATAAAATCCTATATTTTACAACCAATAGGTGAAACGCAAATAAGTAAGAAACGTCCACACATAAATAGGATCAGAATCACTAAAACAAAAACTTTCGTACAAATCAGTAAAAATAAAAAATAGGATTCAAAATTAAATAAGTGGTTTCCGGAATTTGATTGAAGAGTACAGTCAAGTGTTATGCTTCCAACTACGTCTATACATTTGAACTCCAAATGAACTGGTCGCTGGGTGCTGAGTAAACCGAAAAGCTTTCGTTTGGAGCCAAGCAAGTGATCAGGATAACTGTATACACCGATTTCGTGCGCAATAAAAACACACACAGTAAAAATCGAGTCAGCAGCTGGACGTGGATCACCCGTCGATGACAGGCGGTTAGATCTATAAACACCCGACCAGTATCCTCTCGTTACCGTTACAACATCTCAGTCAGCAACAACTACACAACATTCAAAGGAATATTCACACATCTCAAAGAAATATTCACAACCGTGGAAAAAAGTAAAGATTATGTCCATTTTCTTTTGGAACCACCGTAATCAGATTTCATGTATTAGCACTCACACACAACGTTTCTACTAATGTGCTTCACCCCCCCACACACACACATTTAGTCAGCAGCCATGCATACACTCTGTTAAAATGTGCTTGAGATACACGCACATTATAATGACCAAGGCATATGACTTTACGAACTGCCCTTTAACAAATGGAAAATTTTGTTGAATGTTTGAACTTTTGAACTAACACAATGTATACCATGTGAAAACAAATGCTAATATGTACATAAATATATGATTATTTCAATCTTGTTTTCCTTTTTGCCTATGTAAAAAAGTCATTTCTTTGCATTATGTTGTATTTGTGAGCACGACACTCGGATTTTAATTTTTCACTTTTAATTTGGGTAGATTTCTCAAGTTTACATGTATATATTGTGAAAGTTTATACTAGAAGGAAAAGGGGTTATTGTTCAAATTAAGATCATATCTTCTTTAAAATCCATAAATAAAACGAAAAAGTAATATTTCATATTACTACAATTTATTTCATGATACTAGAATTAAATATATTTTACAAGTTACTGATTTGGAACTTATTTTTTTTTTTACTTCCAATCCAATTTTTTATCAGAAACGCTCTTTCTGCAAATACCCTTCGGGTTAGACAGGGGAATGCTTTGATGTCGAGTCAGATGAAGAAAAGGTGGCAGGGGGTATCAAAATCACTCGCGTCTTGTTTAGGTTCACCTGGTGTTTTCAAGTTCAAATGGCATGCGTCACGTGTTCCGTCGTTGATTCATTCTCACACCCTAACCTTTTCGTCCATTAAGTGTTTCAGCCAAGGTTTTTACAAGCCAATAGCCCAGATTTATTTTCAATTTCGAACCTTGTTTATCATATTCTCTTATTTATGACATAATTAACGGGCCGAATTGAACACTGAATAATAATTATTTTCTTTGGTGTTATTTTCTTTCCTATTTTGGTTACTCGCTACTTTTTGCTTTTGCTAAATAAAGTTAAAGTATCTGCCAATTCTGGTGACGCATACACTTTTATTTTCTTTTGATGGAAGTTTCAAACTTGGCAAAAATATACAAATTGTGTGGTTTATGCGTGATATGGATTTCTCATTATCTCATAAAAGTCTATCAGTCTGGATATGAAGCGTAACATGATGATGGTTTGTTGCTATTCTGAGTTTATGAATAGGTAGTTACTTAAATTTTATTATGAATTATTTATATAAACCACACGATCTGTCAACAAGAGAAATCTTATTTCCAGGCTCGAAAAAAAAAAACAAAAAACAGATGAAATTCAACCATATTTCGATTCATCCCTCCGATTGAATAGAAAAGATTTCAGAAAGAGATGAAATGTTTGTTCTAAAGAAAACATATTCAGTTCAATGAGAACCTAATTTAAGATTTTCGAAAGACTTAGACTACCATTTTTTGGGGCATTTCAGTTCTTCTTAGAGCCAATATATGCGATAACCCTGGTATAATATTTGTCAAATATTTGAAACAAAAAATGAAGTTATGTTTAAAAAAAAAACACAACAAGAGAAAAAATAATTGTTCCTTGGTAGCTTTTATAAGATTTGTTAGTGAGGATGGGATTCAAGAAGATTTTTTCTGCTGCACAGAATTGCATGAGAGAAGCAAAGGAATTGTGTCCTTGTCTCCAAACAAGAGGAATCTCTTGGTAGAAATGCGTTAGCGTCTTTACTGAGAGTGCCTTAATTGTTAGCTCCATAAGAGGTTTTGTTTCTAAAACAAGAAAATGCTAATATAAGCCTCAGCATATTGTGTCCTTCAAAAAGGAGACGAATTCAAGTGACAAGATTTTTTCTTTTATATGTGTCGGAGTTAGCTCCTCCTTAATTCCCAAATTGTCACTAGGGGTCATTCTCCCTATACTATAAATACTGAGCGACTTCTCGCCTCGTCCTCTTTTGTCATTTCTTCATTTCAGCGACTACAATGTAAGTTCTCTTAGAAGATCCGCGTCTTCCCATTTGTGGGAGACACCATGAACATTATACACACATACACTTACGTACGAACAGACACAAACGCTCACACACACAAATATTATTGTCTATGTCCATTGTAAATTTTGTTTAATACATATATTTGTTTACATATATATATATATATATATATATATATATATATATATATATATATATATATATATATATATATATATATATCGGTCTTGTTTGTCTTCTTTATCTTCAGTTGGACTTAATTCAAGTCCGGACATTTTCTTGTAGTTGTAGCTTTTAATATTCTGCCAGGATTTATACGCGTGTTTCTAATACGCAACACGCAAACGCACACGGCCCTCTACATATGTATTAGAATTTAGCTTATATTTATTTTTGTAAATGCAAATATGTTTCTTGTCGAATTATAAATTTATGAGATCTTTTATATATGTATTTGGAGTATGTTTTATATGATTGTTGCCCATGCATTATGAGATCTTTTGAATATACATTATGGGATCTTTTGAATGTACATTATGAGATCTTTTGAATGTACATTATGAGATCTTTTGAACATATGTGATCTTTTGAATATGTCATTTAAACATGCTTTATAAGGTCTTTTGAACATGGATTATGAGTTCTCTTGAATATGTATTATTAGATTGTTTTAATATGTATTGTGAGATCTTTTGAACATATATTATGTGCTCTTTTGAAAATGCATTATGAAATATTTTGATCATACATTATGACATTTTAAAAGAAATTTCTTACAATAATTCATTTTTGTGCAAAATACAGTAAAAGAAATGTTTTTTTACATTAAGGAGCAACAAAAAAGACTCTGCGTGAAATTTAAGGTAATACAATATATGAATAATGCAGATATCTGAAGAAATGTACACCCACCTAATCATAAAATGAAAAAAATCACAGAACGAAGGAAGCTTTGACATTTTCAAACCACCGATGTCACAGGGATATTTAAAATTTAAATTTTAAAGTACAAAGTTGCATTAACTAACAGTTTTCTGGTCTTTTTTTACGTATTTTTCTCATGTGGCAGTAAAACCTGATTTCCTAGGTCCTTATTCTGCCTTCAAGATTTTTTTTTGTTTCACTTCATCTTCTGCCTTGGTCAAAGCATTCGGTTCTTTGAAGATTTGATCTTCTTCCTTGGAAATCTGATTATCTTCTCCATTGAATCTTATCTAATGTAAGAACGAAAGATTTGTTCTAATCACTTAACATTTATTACGATATGTAGATATATGGTTACAGTTGTTCTATTTTATTATTCATTTTTGTTCATGGTTGATGCCGTTAATGTGTTGTTGGGACCATTACTACTCAGGCCTAATTGATCAAGTGAGAAAGGTTGTTGACCATTATACCACATGGAAGTGCTCTTGTTTTATTCCATAGAGATTTACTTAACATAGATATGGAACAAGGACACATGTATAGAGTACCTGAAGAAGAACAAACTCACTACTCGGGCATAATTGATCAAGTGAGAAAGGTTGTTGACCTGTAGTGATTACTACTATGTTTTTCCACGCCTACATTTTTCTCAACTGTGATGGGTTAAATAATAAATACTAATTATCACAGGACAATTTACTGATCGCATTCATCGCACTGAATTTTTCCTACCGTTAATTCACAAACATGCTTTTGTTATAAAATCAACGATTGGTTAATTTTTCATCCAATCAGATATTTTTCGTGTTCTTTCAAAATTTATCCCGCGTTCGTGCTGGGAGCCTACCGGTAATAATGAAAGCCCGGATTCGTTCCCAAATTGGACAGTAGAGTTGAAGACACTTGAAGACAGTTGAAGACAGTAGAAGTCAACAACTCACACGCGTCTACACAGACTATTTATTCTACTCACTCCGCACGCACACACACAGACATAGAACTTGAATTACATTCACTATCAGTTCTTTGTGAACAAGCCAAGTTGCAACAGCTCTGTTAGTTATACAAAATATACAATTGAACTTACTGTATGTTCTTCTGAATACACATTCTATTTCAATACAGAACTTTGAACATTCTATTCAGAAAACTTGCTTTATTACATTTCACCTTATTCAACTAACAGATAAAGGGAAACTACTTTTTCTCCTTATTAGTCACACATTACAAAAATTGCTTTGTATTTGTTGATTTTAATATATATTTTATCGTTGAAACACAAATCGGTTTTCCATTGTTTTTCCTTGATTTAAAAAAATGTATAAATGTTAAATGCTCTTCAACACGCAGCCACATTAATCTTTTCAGCACAACCAGCATTTACAGACCATTACACCACGTGGAAGTACCCTTGTTTTATTACACAGAGACTTACTAAACATAATTAGATATGGCACAACGCCACATGTACAGAGCGCCTAATGAGGATCGAATTCACTACTCAGGCATAATTGGTCAAGTGAGAAAAGTTGTTGGAAGTGCCCCAAAGCTAATCACATGGCAACTATATGGATTGATCTCAGGTGAAATTGATCTAGCAAGACACGCTTGCTAACTCTTACACTGCGGTGAAGTGCTCCACAAATAGCGATTTACTAAGTGTAACTTAAATGCAGCACAAGGCCGAAAGTATAGAGCGCACAGGATTGAATTCATTACTCAGTTTGAATTGATCTAGCGTGATAGACTTCTTAGCCATTGCAGCATGTCAAAGTGCTGTAGAGGACCGTGTGGGTTTGGGTGTTATTGAATTAGGAACACGTGCTGTTTATTTCCTGCTAGAAGGTCCAACTACAAGAAAATGGCGGACTCAAATTAAGTCCAACCGAAGATTTACAAGACAAACAAGGCCGATATATACATGTCAACAAATATAGCGTTTTCCCATAAGCGGGTGAAAACGCTGATTTTTACGAGAGATTAAATTTTTAGAAGTGTCCGCTGAAATGCAAAGTGAAAAGAGAACAAGGCAAGAAGTCGCCCAGTATTTATAGTGTAGGGAGAGCGGACCCCTTGTGAACAACTTGGGAATTAAGGAGGAGCTAACTCCGACAGTGCCCTTGTTTTCTATGCAAATAACAAATACAGTAGAATCCCTGACAACCAGGCTAAGCAGGCCTTCTGGATATGAGGTTTTGGTTACAAAGTCCGGATATGAGGGGTTATATTTAGATTAAAATAAAAGAACTGAAATCAGGTTTAACATTTGTTTTCAATGTTTTATCGTAAATGAAATAAGCTAATGGTGAATGAAATATAATGGAATAGATTTTAAGGAAAAAGAAAGAAATTATGTAATGTTAATGAAACTTCATTAAATTAAGTATACCATGTATGCAAAACAAATAAAGTAAAAAGGATTTTTTAATCGCTGTTGCATGATTTTTCTCTTCTAATGTCATTCTCAACTTTTTCCGCATTTCGTTTTGCTTTTTTAAATGAAAGCCACTTTTTAACTCTGCGTGCGTTATTGCAATTGTCATAGGTGAATGTTGGCTTTCTTTCCATAAAACTGACAAACTTTTCAATCGCTTTTTCAATTTCAGCCCAGGTTTCATCAAAATCATGTTTTTTATTTCCTTGTTCATTGTGACAGTGTGAACACTGGAGAATTATTTCTTTGGAGGATTTTGTATCATACAATTTTGAATTTCCTATGTTGAACTCAACCATTAGTTACGATGAAGTTTCACCAGTATCTAGTATGTTTAAAATTTCCACATTTTGTGATGACTCTAAAGTTTTTCTTTTCCGCTTATTCCCATCAACTTTTGCACCAATACAAGCCATTAGGGTGAAATAAGCATTAGCAATTATCCAAAGTAAATTTTCTGAAAAACAGAAATTTCAAATCAGTTATATATCACCCAAATAGTTCAAATATACATATCGAAATCATGTCCGGATATGCGGGATTCTGGATGTGAGGGATTCCGGATATGAGGGATTCTACTGTATAGGCAATAGTCAAATAGTTTAAAGAGAAGCTGAATTCATTATGCAAAACAAAAGGTGGGACAGGCACATTCATTACAGTTTATAATTTTCTACTTTCTAAGTTTCTTTTGAAAAATCACTCTGAAACATAGTGAGACTGGTGAAGAGGCGACTGGATATAAATTCTGACAACAATAAAAAAAAAATGGAATGTTGTTAATGTTATATGTGATGCAACTGCTACTTCCATCATCACTGGCAAAGAGAGAGAGAGAGAGAGAGAGAGGAAAATGTTTACGAAACTTTCAATGGCTTCCAAAATAACGCTACTAACTACTGCATGTTTTTTTATTTTTAGTGAGTAGATGTTTATCACGCTTTGATCAGAGACAGTAGTCACCAACTTCAGTTTGTCTGTATTGATGGCTTAGCAGGCAAAGTGTCTTGTTTTGTAGAATGCTTGAACAAGATGAACACAGCCTTGAAATCAATAGAGAAAAGATTAATTTATACAACAACAGCATTAATACTGGCATCAGAATCAATGGCAAGAAACTAGAAACAGTCAACAGATTTAAATATTTATTAGTTATTTAATAGTCTAAAGATTAAAGCCTCCAGGATTTCACTGTAATTTGCCAGTTTGCTGTAGTATTATTAATTGTTAAAGAGAGATATTTCAGTGAGAGATATTTCAGTGATAAAATGTATATTTATGCGATAATGTACCGATAGTATTATGGTCAGACTAAAGATAGAAATGAAACTGCAAACAATATTGTACAATTAACAATATTTTATTGCCTAACAAAACTAAATAGGAAGGATATAAAGAGAGCTAAATACAAATATGTAACCAAGATGTCCTTTGTAGTGATCGAGATATAAATAAATAAAAATAAATAATAACAAGAAACCAAAATCTTACTATCTCTAAAAAGAAACTGATAATACAAATCGCCAGGAAAACAAAGTCATAGTTCTACCAACCAATCAGAAGGCTTTCATAACGAGGATGTAAGAAAAGAAATAAAATAATAAAAAAAGAGACCAAAATTTAGCCATTTCTAAAATTAGATTGTTCAACAAACCAATCAGAAAGCTTTCACAACCAATGTATATGTTCATGAGCCAATGAAAAGCTAGCATACATTTCAAAGTGGATAGATTGATGTGTATATAGGCAGATGTAAAATCAACCAAAACCAAAATTAATGAATTAAATTTTTTCCAATTTTTGATAATGCAGTCATTATAGCATAGAAGACAAAATACAAAATATGCAACACTATCTAGTGACTTTAAATGTCACACAATCTTGCTACATTTGATAACATATACCTTCCTTCACCCACATTGTTAAGTAAGAGGCCACTAAATTTTGAATATATATATAGATATACATAAACATACTTATTTCTTCCCGGACTCTTTCTATCTCTCGCATGCACCATGAATTTTACACTTAAACTCTTGAAGCTTCAACTCTCACCTTATCCTTCTGTAATATTATATTGTGTTATATTAATATTTATTTGTATTTATCAACACTGTGCATTTTCTTTTAATCTGTACACAAGGCCAATATACACTCAAATTAGTTATACCGATATATAATAGGAATGGACATTGTCATATGATAAACAACACATTGTCCAAAACCTATACCTTATTGGAACATATGGTGTGTATAAAATACTATTGAAGATGTTTAAATACTTAGATTGCAGAAGAGTTGAAGGAGGTTGGTTGCCACATGTTCTATTGGATAAAAATATCAGGGAGAATAGAGGGAGATGAAGGAAGTTGGTTGTCACGTGTTCTGTTGGATAAAACTATCAGGGAGAATAGACGGAGATGAAGGAAGTGGGTCGTCACGTATTCTGTTGGATAAAACTATCAGGGAGAAAAGAGGGAGATGAAAGAAGTTGGTTGCCACATGTTCTGTTGGATAAAAATATCAGGGAGAATAGAGGGAGATGAAGGAGGTTAGTTGCCACATGTTCTGTTGGATAAAACTATCAGGGAGAATAGAGGGAGATGAAGGAAGTTGGTTATCAGGTGTTCTGTTGGATAAAACTATCAGGGAGAATAGAGGGAGATGAAGGAAGTTGGTTGTCACGTGTTCTGTTGGATAAAACTATCAGGAAGAAAGAGGGAGATGGAGGAAATTGGTTATCAGGTGTTCTGTTGGATAAAACTATCAGGAAGAATAGCGGGAGATGAAGGAAGTTGGTTGTCAGGTGTTCTGTTGGATAAAACTATCAGGGAAAGTAGAGGGAGATGAAGGAAGTTGGTTGTCAGGTGTTCTGTTGGATAAAACTATCAGGGAAAGTAGAGGGAGATGAAGGAAGTTGGTTGTCAGGTGTTCTGTTGGATAAAACTATCAGGGAAAGTAGAGGGAGATGAAGGAAGTTGGTTGTCAGGTGTTCTGTTGTATAAAACTATCAGGGAAAGTAGAGGGAGATGAAGGAAGTTGGTTGTCAGGTGTTCTGTTGGATAAAACTATCAGGGAGAATAGAGGGAGATGAAGGAAGTTGGTTGTCACGTGTTCTGTTGGATAAAACTATCAGGAAGAAAGAGGGAGATGGAGGAAGTTCGTTGTCACATGTTCTGTTGGATAAAAATAGCAGGGAGAATAGAGGGAGATGGAGGAGGTTGGTTGTCATGTGTTCTGTTGGATAAAACTATCAGGGAAAGTAGAGGGAGATGAAGGAAGTTGGTTGTCAGGTGTTCTGTTGGATAAAACTATCAGGGAAAGTAGAGGGAGATGAAGCAAGTTGTTTGTCAGGTGTTCTGTTGGATAAAACTATCAGGGAAAGTAGAGGGAGATGAAGGAAGTTGGTTGTCAGGTGTTCTGTTGGATAAAACTATCAGGGAAAGTAGAGGGAGATGAAGGAAGTTGGTTGTCAGGTGTTCTGTTGGATAAAACTATCAGGGAAAGTAGAGGGAGATGAAGCAAGTTGTTTGTCAGGTGTTCTGTTGGATAAAACTATCAGGGAAAGTAGAGGGAGATGAAGGAAGTTGGTTGTCAGGTGTTCTGTTGGATAAAACTATCAGGGAAAGTAGAGGGAGATGAAGGAAGTTGGTTGTCAGGTGTTCTGTTGGATAAAACTATCATGGAAAGTAGAGGGAGATGAAGGAAGTTGGTTGTCACATGTTCTGTTGGATAAAACTATCAGGGAAAGTAGAGGGAGATGAAGGAAGTTGGTTGTCAGGTGTTCTGTTGGATAAAACTATCAGGGAAAGTAGAGGGAGATGAAGCAAGTTGTTTGTCAGGTGTTCTGTTGGATAAAACTATCAGGGAAAGTAGAGGGAGATGAAGGAAGTTGGTTGTCAGGTGTTCTGTTGGATAAAACTATCAGGGAAAGTAGAGGGAGATGAAGGAAGTTGATTGTCACGTATTCTGTTGGATAAAACTATCAGGGAGAACAGAGGGAGATGAAGGAAGTTGCTTGTCACGTGTTCTGTTGGATAAAACTATCAGGGAAAGTAGAGGGAGATGAAGGAAGTTGGTTGCCACGTGTTCTGTTGGATAAAACTATCAGGGAAAGTAGAGGGAGATGAAGGAAGTTGGTTGTCAGGTGTTCTGTTGGATAAAACTATCAGGGAAAGTAGAGGGAGAAGAAGGAAGTTGGTTGTCAGCTGTTCTGTTGGATAAAACTATCAGGGAAAGTAGAGGGAGATGAAGGAAGTTGGTTGTCACGTGTTCTCTTGGATAAAACTATCAGGGAAAGTAGAGGGGGATGAAGGAAGTTGGTTGCCACGTGTTCTGTTGGATAAAACTATCAGGGAAAGTAGAGGGAGATGAAGAAAGTTGGTTGTCAGGTGTTCTGTTGGATAAAACTATCAGGGAAAGTAGAGGGAGATGAAGGAAGTTGGTTGTCAGGTGTTCTGTTGGATAAAACTATCAGGGAAAGTAGAGGGAGATGAAGGAAGTTGGTTGTCTGGTGTTCTGTTGGATAAAACTATCAGGGAAAGTAGAGGGAGATGAAGGAAGTTGGTTGTCTGGTGTTCTGTTGGATAAAACTATCAGGGAAAGTAGAGGGAGATGAAGGAAGTTGGTTGTCTGGTGTTCTGTTGGATAAAACTATCAGGGAATGTAGAGGGAGATGAAGGAAGTTGGTTGTCACGTGTTCTGTTGGATAAAACTATCAGGGAAAGTAGAGGGAGATGAAGGAAGTTGGTTGTCACGTGTTCTCTTGGATAAAACTATCAGGGAAAGTAGAGGGGGATGAAGGAAGTTGGTTGCCACGTGTTCTGTTGGATAAAACTATCAGGGAAAGTAGAGGGAGATGAAGAAAGTTGGTTGTCAGGTGTTCTGTTGGATAAAACTATCAGGGAAAGTAGAGGGAGATGAAGGAAGTTGGTTGTCTGGTGTTCTCTTGGATAAAACTATCAGGGAAAGTAGAGGGAGATGAAGGAAGTTGGTTGTCTGGTGTTCTGTTGGATAAAACTATCAGGGAATGTAGAGGGAGATGAAGGAAGTTGGTTGTCTGGTGTTCTGTTGGATAAAACTATCAGGGAATGTAGAGGGAGATGAAGGAAGTTGGTTGTCAGGTGTTCTGTTGGATAAAACTATCAGGGAAAGTAGAGGGAGATGAAGGAAGTTGGTTGTCTGGTGTTCTGTTGGATAAAACTATCAGGGAAAGTAGATTGAGATGAAGGAAGTTGCTTGTCAGGTGTTCTGTTGGATAAAACTATCAGGGAATGTAGAGGGAGATGAAGGAAGTTGGTTGTCAGGTCTTCTGTTGGATAAAACTATCAGGGAAAGTAGAGGGAGATGAAGGAAGTTGGTTGTCAGGTGTTCTGTTGGATAAAACTATCAGGGAAAGTAGAGGGAGATGAAGGAAGTTGGTTGTCAGGTGTTCTGTTGGATAAAACTATCAGGGAAAGTAGAGGGAGATGAAGGAAGTTGGTTGTCAGGTGTTCTGTTGGATAAAACTATCAGAGAAAGTAGAGGGAGATGAAGGAAGTTGGTTGTCTGGTGTTCTGTTGGATAAAACTATCAGGGAAAGTAGAGGGAGATGAAGGAAGTTGGTTGTCAGGTGTTCTGTTGGATAAAACTATCAGGGAAAATAGAGGGAGATGAAGGAATTTGGTTGTCACGTGTTCTGTTGGATAAAAATATCAGGGAGAATAGAGGGAGATGAAGGAAGTTGGTTGTCATGTGTTCTGTTGGATAAAATTATCAGGGAAAGTAGAGGGAGATGAAGGAAGTTGGTTGTCAGGTGTTCTGTTGGATAAAACTATCAGGGAAAGTAGAGGGAGATGAAGGAAGTTGGTTGTCAGGTGTTCTGTTGGATAAAACTATCAGGGAAAGTAGAGGGAGATGAAGGAATTTGGTTGTCACGTGTTCTGTTGGATAAAAATATCAGGGAGAATAGAGGGAGATGAAGGAAGTTGGTTGTCAGGTGTTCTGTTGGATAAAATTATCAGGGAAAGTAGAGGGAGATGAAGGAAGTTGGTTGTCAGGTGTTCTGTTGGATAAAACTATCAGGGAAAGTAGAGGGAGATGAAGGAAGTTGATATCAGGTGTTCTTTGGATAAAAATAATAGGGAGAATAGGGGGAGATGAAGGAAGTTGATTGTCACGTATTCTGTTGGATAAAACTATCAGGGAGAATAGAGGGAGATGAAGGAAGTTGCTTGTCACGTGTTCTGTTGGATAAAACTATCAGGGAAAGTAGAGGGAGATGAAGGAAGTTGGTTGCCACGTGTTCTGTTGGATAAAACTATCAGGGAAAGTAGAGGGAGATGAAGGAAGTTGGTTGTCAGGTGTTCTGTTGGATAAAACTATCAGGGAAAGTAGAGGGAGAAGAAGGAAGTTGGTTGTCAGCTGTTCTGTTGGATAAAACTATCAGGGAAAGTAGAGGGAGATGAAGGAAGTTGGTTGTCACGTGTTCTCTTGGATAAAACTATCAGGGAAAGTAGAGGGGGATGAAGGAAGTTGGTTGCCACGTGTTCTGTTGGATAAAACTATCAGGGAAAGTAGAGGGAGATGAAGAAAGTTGGTTGTCAGGTGTTCTGTTGGATAAAACTATCAGGGAAAGTAGAGGGAGATGAAGGAAGTTGGTTGTCTGGTGTTCTCTTGGATAAAACTATCAGGGAAAGTAGAGGGAGATGAAGGAAGTTGGTTGTCTGGTGTTCTGTTGGATAAAACTATCAGGGAAAGTAGAGGGAGATGAAGGAAGTTGGTTGTCTGGTGTTCTGTTGGATAAAACTATCAGGGAAAGTAGAGGGAGATGAAGGAAGTTGGTTGTCTGGTGTTCTGTTGGATAAAACTATCAGGGAATGTAGAGGGAGATGAAGGAAGTTGGTTGTCTGGTGTTCTGTTGGATAAACTATCAGGGAATGTAGAGGGAGATGAAGGAAGTTGGTTGTCAGGTGTTCTGTTGGATAAAACTATCAGGGAAAGTAGAGGGAGATGAAGGAAGTTGGTTGTCTGGTGTTCTCTTGGATAAAACTATCAGGGAAAGTAGAGGGAGATGAAGGAAGTTGCTTGTCAGGTGTTCTGTTGGATAAAACTATCAGGGAATGTAGAGGGAGATGAAGGAAGTTGGTTGTCAGGTCTTCTGTTGGATAAAACTATCAGGGAAAGTAGAGGGAGATGAAGGAAGTTGCTTGTCAGGTGTTCTGTTGGATAAAACTATCAGGGAATGTAGAGGGAGATGAAGGAAGTTGGTTGTCAGGTCTTCTGTTGGATAAAACTATCAGAGAAAGTAGAGGGAGATGAAGGAAGTTGGTTGTCACGTGTTCTGTTGGATAAAACTATCAGGGAAAGTAGAGGGAGATGAAGGAAGTTGGTTGTCAGGTGTTCTGTTGGATAAAACTATCAGGGAAAGTAGAGGGAGATGAAGGAAGTTGGTTGTCAGGTGTTCTGTTGGATAAAACTATCAGAGAAAGTAGAGGGAGATGAAGGAAGTTGGTTGTCTGGTGTTCTGTTGGATAAAACTATCAGGGAAAGTAGAGGGAGATGAAGGAAGTTGGTTGTCAGGTGTTCTGTTGGATAAAACTATCAGGGAAAATAGAGGGAGATGAAGGAATTTGGTTGTCACGTGTTCTGTTGGATAAAAATATCAGGGAGAATAGAGGGTGATGAAGGAAGTTGGTTGTCATGTGTTCTGTTGGATAAAATTATCAGGGAAAGTAGAGGGAGATGAAGGAAGTTGGTTGTCAGGTGTTCTGTTGGATAAAACTATCAGGGAAAGTAGAGGGAGATGAAGGAAGTTGGTTGTCAGGTGTTCTGTTGGATAAAACTATCAGGGAAAGTAGAGGGAGATGAAGGAATTTGGTTGTCACGTGTTCTGTTGGATAAAAATATCAGGGAGAATAGAGGGAGATGAAGGAAGTTGGTTGTCATGTGTTCTGTTGGATAAAATTATCAGGGAAAGTAGAGGGAGATGAAGGAAGTTGGTTGTCAGGTGTTCTGTTGGATAAAACTATCAGGGAAAGTAGAGGGAGATGAAGGAAGTTGGTTGTCAGGTGTTCTGTTGTATAAAAATATCAGGGAAAGTACAGGGAGATGAAGGAAGTTGGTTGTCTGGTGTTCTGTTGGATAAAACTATCAGGGAATGTAGAGGGAGATGAAGGAAGTTGGTTGTCAGGTGTTCTGTTGGATAAAACTATCAGCGAAAGTAGAGGGAGATGAAGGAAGTTAGTTGTCACGTGTTCTGTTGGATAAAACTATCAGGGAATGTAGAGGGAGATGAAGGAAGTTGGTTGTCAGGTGTTCTGTTGGATAAAACTATCAGGGAAAGTAGAGGGAGATGAAGGAAGTTGGTTGTCAGGTGTTCTGTTGGATAAAACTATCAGGGAAAGTAGAGGGAGATGAAGGAAGTTGGTTGTCAGGTGTTCTGTTGGATAAAACTATCAGGGAATGTAGAGGGAGATGAAGGAAGTTGGTTGTCAGGTGTTCTGTTGGATAAAACTATCAGGGAAAGTAGAGGGAAATGAAGGAAGTTGGTTGTCACGTGTTCTGTTGGATAAAACTATCAGGGAAAGTAGAGGGAGATGAAGGAAGTTGGTTGTCAAGTGTTCTGTTGGATAAAACTATCAGGGAAAGTAGAGGGAGATGAAGGAAGTTGGTTGTCAGGTGTTCTGTTGGATAAAACTATCAGAGAAAGTAGAGGGAGATGAAGGAAGTTGGTTGTCACGTGTTCTGTTGGATAAAACTATCAGGGAAAGTAGAGGGAGATGAAGGAAGTTGGTTGTCTGGTGTTCTGTTGGATAAAACTATCAGGGAAAGTAGAGGGAGATGAAGGAAGTTGGTTGTCTGGTGTTCTGTTGGATAAAACTATCAGGGAATGTAGAGGGAGATGAAGGAAGTTGGTTGTCAGGTCTTCTGTTGGATAAAACTATCAGGGAAAGTAGAGGGAGATGAAGGAAGTTGGTTGTCTGGTGTTCTGTTGGATAAAACTATCAGGGAAAGTAGAGGGAGATGAAGAAAGTTGGTTGTCAGGTGTTCTGTTGGATAAAACTATCAGGGAAAGTAGAGGGAGATGAAGGAAGTTGGTTGTCTGGTGTTCTCTTGGATAAAACTATCAGGGAAAGTAGAGGGAGATGAAGGAAGTTGGTTGTCTGGTGTTCTGTTGGATAAAACTATCAGGGAAAGTAGAGGGAGATGAAGGAAGTTGGTTGTCTGGTGTTCTGTTGGATAAAACTCTCAGGGAGAATAGAGGGAGATGAAGGAAGTTGGTTGTCAGGTGTTCTGTTGGATAAAACTATCAGGGAGAATAGAGGGAGATGAAGGAAGTTGGTTGTCAGGTGTTCTGTTGGATAAAACTATCAGGGAAAGTAGAGGGAGATGAAGGAAGTTGGTTGTCAGGTGTTCTGTTGGATAAAACTATCAGGGAAAGTAGAGGGAGATGAAGGAAGTTGGTTGTCTGGTGTTCTGTTGGATAAAACTATCAGGGAAAGTAGAGGGAGATGAAGGAAGTTGGTTGTCAGGTGTTCTGTTGGATAAAACTATCAGGGAAAGTAGAGGGAGATGAAGGAAGTTGGTTGTCTGGTGTTCTGTTGGATAAAACTATCAGGGAAAGTAGAGGGAGATGAAGAAAGTTGGTTGTCAGGTGTTCTTGTTGGATAAAACTATCAGGGAAAGTAGAGGGAGATGAAGGAAGTTGGTTGTCTGGTGTTCTCTTGGATAAAACTATCAGGGAAAGTAGAGGGAGATGAAGGAAGTTGGTTGTCAGGTGTTCTGTTGGATAAAACTATCAGGGAAAGTAGAGGGAGATGAAGGAAGTTGGTTGTCTGGTGTTCTGTTGGATAAAACTATCAGGGAATGTAGAGGGAGATGAAGGAAGTTGGTTGTCTGGTGTTCTGTTGGATAAAACTATCAGGGAATGTAGAGGGAGATGAAGGAAGTTGGTTGTCAGGTGTTCTGTTGGATAAAACTATCAGGGAAAGTAGAGGGAGATGAAGGAAGTTGGTTGTCTGGTGTCCTGTTGGATAAAACTATCAGGGAAAGTAGAGGGAGATGAAGGAAGTTGGTTGTCTGGTGTTCTGTTGGATAAAACTATCAGGGAATGTAGAGGGAGATGAAGGAAGTTGGTTGTCAGGTGTTCTGTTGGATAAAACTATCAGGGAAAGTAGAGGGAGATGAAGGAAGTTGGTTGTCTGGTGTTCTGTTGGATAAAACTATCAGGGAAAGTAGAGGGAGATGAAGGAAGTTGGTTGTCTGGTGTTCTGTTGGATAAAACTATCAGGGAAAGTAGAGGGAGATGAAGGAAGTTGGTTGTCTGGTGTTCTGTTGGATAAAACTATCAGGGAATGTAGAGGGAGATGAAGGAAGTTGGTTGTCTGGTGTTCTGTTGGATAAAACTATCAGGGAATGTAGAGGGAGATGAAGGAAGTTGGTTGTCAGGTGTTCTGTTGGATAAAACTATCAGGGAAAGTAGAGGGAGATGAAGGAAGTTGGTTGTCTGGTGTCCTGTTGGATAAAACTATCAGGGAAAGTAGAGGGAGATGAAGGAAGTTGGTTGTCTGGTGTTCTGTTGGATAAAACTATCAGGGAATGTAGAGGGAGATGAAGGAAGTTGGTTTTCAGGTGTTCTGTTGGATAAAACTATCAGGGAATGTAGAGGGAGATGAAGGAAGTTGGTTGTCTGGTGTTCTGTTGGATAAAACTATCAGGGAAAGTAGAGGGAGATGAAGGAAGTTGGTTGTCTGGTGTTCTGTTGGATAAAACTATCAGGGAAAGTAGAGGGAGATGAAGGAAGTTGGTTGTCTGGTGTTCTGTTGGATAAAACTATCAGGGAAAGTAGAGGGAGATGAAGGAAGTTGGTTGTCTGGTGTTCTGTTGGATAAAACTATCAGGGAAAGTAGAGGGAGATGAAGGAAGTTGGTTGTCTGGTGTTCTGTTGGATAAAACTATCAGGGAATGTAGAGGGAGATGAAGGAAGTTGGTTGTCTGGTGTTCTGTTGGATAAAACTATCAGGGAATGTAGAGGGAGATGAAGGAAGTTGGTTGTCAGGTGTTCTGTTGGATAAAACTATCAGGGAAAGTAGAGGGAGATGAAGGAAGTTGGTTGTCTGGTGTCCTGTTGGATAAAACTATCAGGGAATGTAGAGGGAGATGAAGGAAGTTGGTTGTCAGGTGTTCTGTTGGATAAAACTATCAGGGAAAGTAGAGGGAGATGAAGAAAGTTGGTTGTCAGGTGTTCTGTTGGATAAAACTATCAGGGAAAGTAGAGGGAGATGAAGGAAGTTGGTTGTCTGGTGTTCTCTTGGATAAAACTATCAGGGAAAGTAGAGGGAGATGAAGGAAGTTGGTTGTCTGGTGTTCTGTTGGATAAAACTATCAGGGAAAGTAGAGGGAGATGAAGGAAGTTGGTTGTCTGGTGTTCTGTTGGATAAAACTCTCAGGGAGAATAGAGGGAGATGAAGGAAGTTGGTTGTCAGGTGTTCTGTTGGATAAAACTATCAGGGAGAATAGAGGGAGATGAAGGAAGTTGGTTGTCAGGTGTTCTGTTGGATAAAACTATCAGGGAAAGTAGAGGGAGATGAAGGAAGTTGGTTGTCAGGTGTTCTGTTGGATAAAACTATCAGGGAAAGTAGAGGGAGATGAAGGAAGTTGGTTGTCTGGTGTTCTGTTAGATAAAACTATCAGGGAAAGTAGAGGGAGATGAAGGAAGTTGGTTGTCAGGTGTTCTGTTGGATAAAACTATCAGGGAAAGTAGAGGGAGATGAAGGAAGTTGGTTGTCTGGTGTTCTGTTGGATAAAACTATCAGGGAAAGTAGAGGGAGATGAAGAAAGTTGGTTGTCAGGTGTTCTTGTTGGATAAAACTATCAGGGAAAGTAGAGGGAGATGAAGGAAGTTGGTTGTCTGGTGTTCTCTTGGATAAAACTATCAGGGAAAGTAGAGGGAGATGAAGGAAGTTGGTTGTCAGGTGTTCTGTTGGATAAAACTATCAGGGAAAGTAGAGGGAGATGAAGGAAGTTGGTTGTCTGGTGTTCTGTTGGATAAAACTATCAGGGAATGTAGAGGGAGATGAAGGAAGTTGGTTGTCTGGTGTTCTGTTGGATAAAACTATCAGGGAATGTAGAGGGAGATGAAGGAAGTTGGTTGTCAGGTGTTCTGTTGGATAAAACTATCAGGGAAAGTAGAGGGAGATGAAGGAAGTTGGTTGTCTGGTGTCCTGTTGGATAAAACTATCAGGGAAAGTAGAGGGAGATGAAGGAAGTTGGTTGTCTGGTGTTCTGTTGGATAAAACTATCAGGGAATGTAGAGGGAGATGAAGGAAGTTGGTTGTCAGGTGTTCTGTTGGATAAAACTATCAGGGAAAGTAGAGGGAGATGAAGGAAGTTGGTTGTCTGGTGTTCTGTTGGATAAAACTATCAGGGAAAGTAGAGGGAGATGAAGGAAGTTGGTTGTCTGGTGTTCTGTTGGATAAAACTATCAGGGAAAGTAGAGGGAGATGAAGGAAGTTGGTTGTCTGGTGTTCTGTTGGATAAAACTATCAGGGAATGTAGAGGGAGATGAAGGAAGTTGGTTATCTGGTGTTCTGTTGGATAAAACTATCAGGGAATGTAGAGGGAGATGAAGGAAGTTGGTTGTCAGGTGTTCTGTTGGATAAAACTATCAGGGAAAGTAGAGGGAGATGAAGGAAGTTGGTTGTCTGGTGTCCTGTTGGATAAAACTATCAGGGAAAGTAGAGGGAGATGAAGGAAGTTGGTTGTCTGGTGTTCTGTTGGATAAAACTATCAGGGAATGTAGAGGGAGATGAAGGAAGTTGGTTTTCAGGTGTTCTGTTGGATAAAACTATCAGGGAATGTAGAGGGAGATGAAGGAAGTTGGTTGTCTGGTGTTCTGTTGGATAAAACTATCAGGGAAAGTAGAGGGAGATGAAGGAAGTTGGTTGTCTGGTGTTCTGTTGGATAAAACTATCAGGGAAAGTAGAGGGAGATGAAGGAAGTTGGTTGTCTGGTGTTCTGTTGGATAAAACTATCAGGGAAAGTAGAGGGAGATGAAGGAAGTTGGTTGTCTGGTGTTCTGTTGGATAAAACTATCAGGGAAAGTAGAGGGAGATGAAGGAAGTTGGTTGTCTGGTGTTCTGTTGGATAAAACTATCAGGGAATGTAGAGGGAGATGAAGGAAGTTGGTTGTCTGGTGTTCTGTTGGATAAAACTATCAGGGAATGTAGAGGGAGATGAAGGAAGTTGGTTGTCAGGTGTTCTGTTGGATAAAACTATCAGGGAAAGTAGAGGGAGATGAAGGAAGTTGGTTGTCTGGTGTCCTGTTGGATAAAACTATCAGGGAATGTAGAGGGAGATGAAGGAAGTTGGTTGTCAGGTGTTCTGTTGGATAAAACTATCAGGGAAAGTAGAGGGAGATGAAGGAAGTTGGTTGTCTGGTGTCCTGTTGGATAAAACTATCAGGGAAAGTAGAGGGAGATGAAGGAAGTTGGTTGTCTGGTGTTCTGTTGGATAAAACTATCAGGGAATGTAGAGGGAGATGAAGGAAGTTGGTTGTCTGGTGTTCTGTTGGATAAAACTATCAGGGAATGTAGAGGGAGATGAAGGAAGTTGGTTGTCAGGTGTTCTGTTGGATAAAACTATCAGGGAAAGTAGAGGGAGATGAAGGAAGTTGGTTGTCTGGTGTTCTGTTGGATAAAACTATCAGGGAATGTAGAGGGAGATGAAGGAAGTTGGTTGTCTGGTGTTCTGTTGGATAAAACTATCAGGGAATGTAGAGGGAGATGAAGGAAGTTGGTTGTCAGGTGTTCTGTTGGATAAAACTATCAGGGAAAGTAGAGGGAGATGAAGGAAGTTGGTTGTCTGGTGTTCTGTTGGATAAAACTATCAGGGAAAGTAGAGGGAGATGAAGGAAGTTGGTTGTCTGGTGTTCTGTTGGATAAAACTATCAGGGAATGTAGAGGGAGATGAAGGAAGTTGGTTGTCAGGTGTTCTGTTGGATAAAACTATCAGGGAATGTAGAGGGAGATGAAGGAAGTTGGTTGTCTGGTGTTCTGTTGGATAAAACTATCAGGGAATGTAGAGGGAGATGAAGGAAGTTGGTTGTCAGGTGTTCTGTTGGATAAAACTATCAGGGAAAGTAGAGGGAGATGAAGGAAGTTGGTTGTCTGGTGTTCTGTTGGATAAAACTATCAGGGAATGTAGAGGGAGATGAAGGAAGTTGGTTGTCTGGTGTTCTGTTGGATAAAACTATCAGGGAATGTAGAGGGAGATGAAGGAAGTTGGTTGTCAGGTGTTCTGTTGGATAAAACTATCAGGGAAAGTAGAGGGAGATGAAGGAAGTTGGTTGTCTGGTGTCCTGTTGGATAAAACTATCAGGGAAAGTAGAGGGAGATGAAGGAAGTTGGTTGTCTGGTGTTCTGTTGGATAAAACTATCAGGGAATGTAGAGGGAGATGAAGGAAGTTGGTTGTCTGGTGTTCTGTTGGATAAAACTATCAGGGAATGTAGAGGGAGATGAAGGAAGTTGGTTGTCAGGTGTTCTGTTGGATAAAACTATCAGGGAAAGTAGAGGGAGATGAAGGAAGTTGGTTGTCTGGTGTTCTGTTGGATAAAACTATCAGGGAATGTAGAGGGAGATGAAGGAAGTTGGTTGTCAGGTGTTCTGTTGGATAAAACTATCAGGGAAAGTAGAGGGAGATGAAGGAAGTTGGTTGTCTGGTGTTCTGTTGGATAAAACTATCAGGGAAAGTAGAGGGAGATGAAGGAAGTTGGTTGTCTGGTGTCCTGTTGGATAAAACTATCAGGGAAAGTAGAGGGAGATGAAGGAAGTTGGTTGTCTGGTGTTCTGTTGGATAAAACTATCAGGGAATGTAGAGGGAGATGAAGGAAGTTGGTTGTCAGGTGTTCTGTTGGATAAAACTATCAGGGAAAGTAGAGGGAGATGAAGGAAGTTGGTTGTCTGGTGTTCTGTTGGATAAAACTATCAGGGAATGTAGAGGGAGATGAAGGAAGTTGGTTGTCAGGTGTTCTGTTGGATAAAACTATCAGGGAAAGTAGAGGGAGATGAAGGAAGTTGGTTGTCTGGTGTTCTGTTGGATAAAACTATCAGGGAAAGTAGAGGGAGATGAAGGAAGTTGGTTGTCTGGTGTTCTGTTGGATAAAACTATCAGGGAATGTAGAGGGAGATGAAGGAAGTTGGTTGTCAGGTGTTCTGTTGGATAAAACTATCAGGGAAAGTAGAGGGAGATGAAGGAAGTTGGTTGTCTGGTGTCCTGTTGGATAAAACTATCAGGGAAAGTAGAGGGAGATGAAGGAAGTTGGTTGTCTGGTGTTCTGTTGGATAAAACTATCAGGGAATGTAGAGGGAGATGAAGGAAGTTGGTTGTCTGGTGTTCTGTTGGATAAAACTATCAGGGAATGTAGAGGGAGATGAAGGAAGTTGGTTGTCAGGTGTTCTGTTGGATAAAACTATCAGGGAAAGTAGAGGGAGATGAAGGAAGTTGGTTGTCTGGTGTCCTGTTGGATAAAACTATCAGGGAAAGTAGAGGGAGATGAAGGAAGTTGGTTGTCAGGTGTTCTGTTGGATAAAACTATCAGGGAAAGTAGAGGGAGATGAAGGAAGTTGGTTGTCTGGTGTTCTGTTGGATAAAACTATCAGGGAAAGTAGAGGGAGATGAAGGAAGTTGGTTGTCAGGTCTTCTGTTGGATAAAACTATCAGGCAAAGTAGAGGGAGATGAAGGAAGTTGGTTGTCAGGTGTTCTGTTGGATAAAACTATCAGGGAAAGTAGAGGGAGATGAAGGAAGTTGGTTGTCTGGTGTTCTGTTGGATAAAACTATCAGGGAAAGTAGAGGGAGATGAAGGAAGTTGGTTGTCTGGTGTTCTGTTGGATAAAACTATCAGGGAATGTAGAGGGAGATGAAGGAAGTTGGTTGTCAGGTGTTCTGTTGGATAAAACTATCAGGGAAAGTAGAGGGAGATGAAGGAAGTTGGTTGTCTGGTGTTCTGTTGGATAAAACTATCAGGGAAAGTAGAGGGAGATGAAGGAAGTTGCTTGTCAGGTGTTCTGTTGGATAAAACTATCAGGGAATGTAGAGGGAGATGAAGGAAGTTGGTTGTCAGGTCTTCTGTTGGATAAAACTATCAGGCAAAGTAGAGGGAGATGAAGGAAGTTGGTTGTCTGGTGTTCTGTTGGATAAAACTATCAGGGAAAGTAGAGGGAGATGAAGGAAGTTGGTTGTCAGGTGTTCTGTTGGATAAAACTATCAGGGAAAGTAGAGGGAGATGAAGGAAGTTGGTTGTCAGGTGTTCTGTTGGATAAAACTATCAGAGAAAGTAGAGGGAGATGAAGGAAGTTGGTTGTCTGGTGTTCTGTTGGATAAAACTATCAGGGAAAGTAGAGGGAGATGAAGGAAGTTGGTTGTCAGGTGTTCTGTTGGATAAAACTATCAGGGAAAGTAGAGGGAGATGAAGGAATTTGGTTGTCACGTGTTCTGTTGGATAAAAATATCAGGGAGAATAGAGGGAGATGAAGGAATTTGGTTGTCATGTGTTCTGTTGGATAAAACTATCAGGGAAAGTAGAGGGAGATGAAGGAAGTTGGTTGTCAGGTGTTCTGTTGGATAAAACTATCAGGGAAAGTAGAGGGAGATGAAGGAAGTTGGTTGTCAGGTGTTCTGTTGGATAAAACTATCAGGGAGAATAGAGGGAGATGAAGGAAGTTGGTTGTCACGTGTTCTGTTGGATAAAACTATCAGGGAAAGTAGAGGGAGATGAAGCAAGTTGTTTGTCAGGTGTTCTGTTGGATAAAACTATCAGGGAAAGTAGAGGGAGATGAAGGAAGTTGGTTGTCAGGTGTTCTGTTGGATAAAACTATCAGGGAAAGTAGAGGGAAATGAAGGAAGTTGGTTGTCTGGTGTTCTGTTGGATAAAACTATCAGGGAAAGTAGAGGGAGATGAAGGAAGTTGGTTGTCAGGTGTTCTGTTGGATAAAACTATCAGGGAAAGTAGAGGGAGATGAAGGAAGTTGTTTGTCACATGTTCTGTTGGATAAAACTATCAGGGAAAGTAGAGGGAGATGAAGGAAGTTGGTTGTCAGGTGTTCTGTTGGATAAAACTATCAGGGAAAGTAGAGGGATATGAAGGAAGTTGGTTGTCACGTGTTCTGTTGGATAAAACTATCAGAGAAAGTAGAGGGAGATGAAGGAAGTTGGTTGTCACGTGTTCTGTTGGATAAAACTATCAGGGAATGTAGAGGGAGATGAAGGAAGTTGGTTGTCAGGTGTTCTGTTGGATAAAACTATCAGGGAATGTAGAGGGAGATGAAGGAAGTTGGTTGTCAGGTGTTCTGTTGGATAAAACTATCAGCGAAAGTAGAGGGAGATGAAGGAAGTTGGTTGTCACGTGTTCTGTTGGATAAAACTATCAGGGAAAGAAGAGGGAGATGAAGGAAGTTGGTTGTCAGGTGTTCTGTTGGATAAAACTATCAGGGAAAGTAGAGGGAGATGAAGGAAGTTGGTTGTCAGGTGTTCTGTTGGATAAAACTATCAGGCAAAGTAGAGGGAGATGAAGGAAGTTGGTTGTCACGTGTTCTGTTGGATAAAACTATCAGGGAAAGTAGAGGGAGATGAAGGAAGTTGGTTGTCAGGTGTTCTGTTGGATAAAACTATCAGGGAAAGTAGAGGGAAATGAAGGAAGTTGGTTGTCACGTGTTCTGTTGGATAAAACTCTCAGGGAAAGTAGAGGGAGATGAAGGAAGTTGGTTGTCAAGTGTTCTCTTGGATAAAACTATGAGGGAAAGTAGAGGGAGATGAAGGAAGTTGGTTGTCAGGTGTTCTGTTGGATAAAACTATCAGAGAAAGTAGAGGGAGATGAAGGAAGTTGGTTGTCACGTGTTCTGTTGGATAAAACTATCAGGAAGAAAGAGGGAGATGGAGGAAATTGGTTATCAGGTGTGCTGTTGGATAAAACTATCAGCGAGAATAGAGGGACATGAAGGAAGTTGGTTGTCAGGTGTTCTGTTGGATAAAACTATCAGGGAAAGTAGAGGGAGATGAAGGAAGTTGGTTGTCACGTGTTCTGTTGGATAAAACTATCAGGGAATGTAGAGGGAGATGAAGGAAGTTGGTTGTCAGGTGTTCTGTTGGATAAAACTATCAGGGAAAGTAGAGGGAGATGAAGGAAGTTGGTTGTCAGGTGTTCTGTTGGATAAAACTATCAGGGAATGTAGAGGGAGATGAAGGAAGTTGGTTGTCAGGTGTTCTGTTGGATAAAACTATCAGGGAAAGTAGAGGGAAATGAAGGAAGTTGGTTGTCACGTGTTCTGTTGGATAAAACTATCAGGGAAAGTAGAGGGAGATGAAGGAAGTTGGTTGTCAAGTGTTCTGTTGGATAAAACTATCAGGGAAAGTAGAGGGAGATGAAGGAAGTTGGTTGTCAGGTGTTCTGTTGGATAAAACTATCAGAGAAAGTAGAGGGAGATGAAGGAAGTTGGTTGTCACGTGTTCTGTTGGATAAAACTATCAGGGAAAGTAGAGGGAGATGAAGGAAGTTGGTTGTCAGGTGTTCTGTTGGATAAAACTATCAGGGAATGTAGAGGGAGATGAAGGAAGTTGGTTGTCAGGTCTTCTGTTGGATAAAACTATCAGGGAAAGTAGAGGGAGATGAAGGAAGTTGGTTGTCTTGTGTTCTGTTGGATAAAACTATCAGGGAAAGTAGAGGGAGATGAAGAAAGTTGGTTGTCAGGTGTTCTGTTGGATAAAACTATCAGGGAAAGTAGAGGGAGATGAAGGATGTTGGTTGTCTGGTGTTCTCTTGGATAAAACTATCAGGGAAAGTAGAGGGAGATGAAGGAAGTTGGTTGTCTGGTGTTCTGTTGGATAAAACTATCAGGGAAAGTAGAGGGAGATGAAGGAAGTTGGTTGTCTGGTGTTCTGTTGGATAAAACTATCAGGGAATGTAGAGGGAGATGAAGGAAGTTGGTTGTCTGGTGTTCTGTTGGATTAAAATATCAGGGAATGTAGAGGGAGATGAAGGAAGTTGGTTGTCAGGTGTTCTGTTCGATAAAACTATCAGGGAGAATAGAGGGAGATGAAGGAAGTTGGTTGTCAGGTGTTCTGTTGGATAAAACTATCAGGGAAAGTAGAGGGAGATGAAGGAAGTTGGTTGTCAGGTGTTCTGTTGGATAAAACTATCAGGGAAAGTAGAGGGAGATGAAGGAAGTTGGTTGTCTGGTGTTCTGTTGGATAAAACTATCAGGGAAAGTAGAGGGAGATGAAGGAAGTTGGTTGTCAGGTGTTCTGTTGGATAAAACTATCAGGGAAAGTAGAGGGAGATGAAGGAAGTTGGTTGTCTGGTGTTCTGTTGGATAAAAATATCAGGGAGAATAGAGGGAGATGAAGGAAGTTGGTTGTCTGGTGTTCTCTTGGATAAAACTATCAGGGAAAGTAGAGGGAGATGAAGGATGTTGGTTGTCTGGTGTTCTCTTGGATAAAACTATCAGGGAAAGTAGAGGGAGATGAAGGAAGTTGGTTGTCTGGTGTTCTGTTGGATAAAACTATCAGGGAAAGTAGAGGGAGATGAAGGAAGTTGGTTGTCTGGTGTTCTGTTGGATAAAACTATCAGGGAATGTAGAGGGAGATGAAGGAAGTTGGTTGTCTGGTGTTCTGTTGGATTAAAATATCAGGGAATGTAGAGGGAGATGAAGGAAGTTGGTTGTCAGGTGTTCTGTTGGATAAAACTATCAGGGAAAGTAGAGGGAGATGAAGGAAGTTGGTTGTCAGGTGTTCTGTTGGATAAAAATATCAGTGAGAATAGAGGGAGATGAAGGAAGTTGGTTGTCATGTGTTCTGTTGGATAAAACTATCAGGGAAAGTAGAGGGAGATGAAGGAAGTTGGTTGTCAGGTGTTCTGTTGGATAAAACTATCAGGGAAAGTAGAGGGAGATGAAGGAAGTTGGTTGTCTGGTGTTCTGTTGGATAAAACTATCAGGGAAAGTAGAGGGAGATGAAGGAAGTTGGTTGTCAGGTCTTCTGTTGGATAAAACTATCAGGCAAAGTAGAGGGAGATGAAGGAAGTTGGTTGTCAGGTGTTCTGTTGGATAAAACTATCAGGGAAAGTAGAGGGAGATGAAGGAAGTTGGTTGTCAGGTGTTCTGTTGGATAAAACTATCAGGGAAAGTAGAGGGAGATGAAGGAAGTTGGTTGTCTGGTGTTCTGTTGGATAAAACTATCAGGGAAAGTAGAGGGAGATGAAGGAAGTTGGTTGTCAGGTGTTCTGTTGGATAAAAATATCAGGGAGAATAGAGGGAGATGAAGGAAGTTGGTTGTCATGTGTTCTGTTGGATAAAACTATCAGGGAAAGTAGAGGGAGATGAAGAAAGTTGGTTGTCAGGTGTTCTTGTTGGATAAAACTATCAGGGAAAGTAGAGGGAGATGAAGGAAGTTGGTTGTCTGGTGTTCTCTTGGATAAAACTATCAGGGAAAGTAGAGGGAGATGAAGGAAGTTGGTTGTCTGGTGTTCTGTTGGATAAAACTATCAGGGAAAGTAGAGGGATATGAAGGAAGTTGGTTGTCAAGTGTTCTGTTAGATAAAACTATCAGGGAAAGTAGAGGGAGATGAAGGAAGTTGGTTGTCTGGTGTTCTGTTGGATAAAACTATCAGGGAATGTAGAGGGAGATGAAGGAAGTTGGTTGTCTGGTGTTCTGTTGGATAAAACTATCAGGGAATGTAGAGGGAGATGAAGGAAGTTGGTTGTCAGGTGTTCTGTTGGATAAAACTATCAGGGAAAGTAGAGGGAGATGAAGGAAATTGGTTGTCTGGTGTTCTGTTGGATAAAACTATCAGGGAAAGTAGAGGGAGATGAAGGAAGTTGCTTGTCAGGTGTTCTGTTGGATAAAACTATCAGGGAATGTAGAGGGAGATGAAGGAAGTTGGTTGTCAGGTCTTCTGTTGGATAAAACTATCAGGCAAAGTAGAGGGAGATGAAGGAAGTTGGTTGTCTGGTGTTCTGTTGGATAAAACTATCAGGGAAAGTAGAGGGAGATGAAGGAAGTTGGTTGTCAGGTGTTCTGTTGGATAAAACTATCAGGGAAAGTAGAGGGAGATGAAGGAAGTTGGTTGTCAGGTGTTCTGTTGGATAAAACTATCAGGGAATGTAGAGGGAGATGAAGGAAGTTGGTTGTCAGGTGTTCTGTTGGATAAAACTATCAGGGAAAGTAGAGGGAGATGAAGGAAGTTGGTTGTCTGGTGTCCTGTTGGATAAAACTATCAGGGAAAGTAGAGGGAGATGAAGGAAGTTGGTTGTCTGGTGTTCTGTTGGATAAAACTATCAGGGAATGTAGAGGGAGATGAAGGAAGTTGGTTGTCTGGTGTTCTGTTGGATAAAACTATCAGGGAATGTAGAGGGAGATGAAGGAAGTTGGTTGTCAGGTGTTCTGTTGGATAAAACTATCAGGGAAAGTAGAGGGAGATGAAGGAAATTGGTTGTCTGGTGTTCTGTTGGATAAAACTATCAGGGAAAGTAGAGGGAGATGAAGGAAGTTGCTTGTCAGGTGTTCTGTTGGATAAAACTATCAGGGAATGTAGAGGGAGATGAAGGAAGTTGGTTGTCAGGTCTTCTGTTGGATAAAACTATCAGGCAAAGTAGAGGGAGATGAAGGAAGTTGGTTGTCTGGTGTTCTGTTGGATAAAACTATCAGGGAAAGTAGAGGGAGATGAAGGAAGTTGGTTGTCAGGTGTTCTGTTGGATAAAACTATCAGGGAAAGTAGAGGGAGATGAAGGAAGTTGGTTGTCAGGTGTTCTGTTGGATAAAACTATCAGAGAAAGTAGAGGGAGATGAAGGAAGTTGGTTGTCTGGTGTTCTGTTGGATAAAACTATCAGGGAAAGTAGAGGGAGATGAAGGAAGTTGGTTGTCAGGTGTTCTGTTGGATAAAACTATCAGGGAAAGTAGAGGGAGATGAAGGAAGTTGGTTGCCACGTGTTCTGTTGGATAAAACTATCAGGGAATGTAGAGGGAGATGAAGGAAGTTGGTTGTCAGGTGTTCTGTTGGATAAAACTATCAGGGAAAGTAGAGGGAGATGAAGGAAGTTGGTTGTCTGGTGTCCTGTTGGATAAAACTATCAGGGAAAGTAGAGGGAGATGAAGGAAGTTGGTTGTCTGGTGTTCTGTTGGATAAAACTATCAGGGAATGTAGAGGGAGATGAAGGAAGTTGGTTGTCTGGTGTTCTGTTGGATAAAACTATCAGGGAATGTAGAGGGAGATGAAGGAAGTTGGTTGTCAGGTGTTCTGTTGGATAAAACTATCAGGGAAAGTAGAGGGAGATGAAGGAAATTGGTTGTCTGGTGTTCTGTTGGATAAAACTATCAGGGAAAGTAGAGGGAGATGAAGGAAGTTGCTTGTCAGGTGTTCTGTTGGATAAAACTATCAGGGAATGTAGAGGGAGATGAAGGAAGTTGGTTGTCAGGTCTTCTGTTGGATAAAACTATCAGGCAAAGTAGAGGGAGATGAAGGAAGTTGGTTGTCTGGTGTTCTGTTGGATAAAACTATCAGGGAAAGTAGAGGGAGATGAAGGAAGTTGGTTGTCAGGTGTTCTGTTGGATAAAACTATCAGGGAAAGTAGAGGGAGATGAAGGAAGTTGGTTGTCAGGTGTTCTGTTGGATAAAACTATCAGAGAAAGTAGAGGGAGATGAAGGAAGTTGGTTGTCTGGTGTTCTGTTGGATAAAACTATCAGGGAAAGTAGAGGGAGATGAAGGAAGTTGGTTGTCAGGTGTTCTGTTGGATAAAACTATCAGGGAAAGTAGAGGGAGATGAAGGAATTTGGTTGTCACGTGTTCTGTTGGATAAAAATATCAGGGAGAATAGAGGGAGATGAAGGAATTTGGTTGTCATGTGTTCTGTTGGATAAAATTATCAGGGAAAGTAGAGGGAGATGAAGGAAGTTGGTTGTCAGGTGTTCTGTTGGATAAAACTATCAGGGAAAGTAGAGGGAGATGAAGGAAGTTGGTTGTCACATGTTCTGTTGGATAAAACTATCAGGGAAAGTAGAGGGAGATGAAGGAAGTTGGTTGTCAGGTGTTCTGTTGGATAAAACTATCAGGGAAAGTAGAGGGAGATGAAGGAAGTTGGTTGTCACGTGTTCTGTTGGATAAAACTATCAGAGAAAGTAGAGGGAGATGAAGGTAGTTGGTTGTCACGTGTTCTGTTGGATAAAACTATCAGGGAAAGTAGAGGGAGATGAAGGAAGTTGGTTGTCAGGTGTTCTGTTGGATAAAACTATCATGGAAAGTAGAGGGAGATGAAGGAATTTGGTTGTCAGGTGTTCTGTTGGATAAAACTATCAGGGAAAGTAGAGGGAGATGAAGGAAGTTGGTTGTCAGGTGTTCTGTTGGATAAAACTATCAGGGAAAGTAGAGGGAGATGAAGCAAGTTGTTTGTCAGGTGTTCTGTTGGATAAAACTATCAGGGAAAGTAGAGGGAGATGAAGGAAGTTGGTTGTCAGGTGTTCTGTTGGATAAAACTATCAGGGAAAGTAGAGGGAAATGAAGGAAGTTGGTTGTCTGGTGTTCTGTTGGATAAAACTATCAGGGAAGGTAGAGGGAGATGAAGGAAGTTGGTTGTCAGGTGTTCTGTTGGATAAAACTATCAGGGAAAGTAGAGGGAGATGAAGGAAGTTGTTTGTCACATGTTCTGTTGGATAAAACTATCAGGGAAAGTAGAGGGAGATGAAGGAAGTTGGTTGTCAGGTCTTCTGTTGGATAAAACTATCAGGCAAAGTAGAGGGAGATGAAGGAAGTTGGTTGTCTGGTGTTCTGTTGGATAAAACTATCAGGGAAAGTAGAGGGAGATGAAGGAAGTTGGTTGTCAGGTGTTCTGTTGGATAAAACTATCAGGGAAAGTAGAGGGAGATGAAGGAAGTTGGTTGCCACGTGTTCTGTTGGATAAAACTATCAGGGAATGTAGAGGGAGATGAAGGAAGTTGGTTGTCAGGTGTTCTGTTGGATAAAACTATCAGGGAAAGTAGAGGGAGATGAAGGAAGTTGGTTGTCTGGTGTCCTGTTGGATAAAACTATCAGGGAAAGTAGAGGGAGATGAAGGAAGTTGGTTGTCTGGTGTTCTGTTGGATAAAACTATCAGGGAATGTAGAGGGAGATGAAGGAAGTTGGTTGTCTGGTGTTCTGTTGGATAAAACTATCAGGGAATGTAGAGGGAGATGAAGGAAGTTGGTTGTCAGGTGTTCTGTTGGATAAAACTATCAGGGAAAGTAGAGGGAGATGAAGGAAATTGGTTGTCTGGTGTTCTGTTGGATAAAACTATCAGGGAAAGTAGAGGGAGATGAAGGAAGTTGCTTGTCAGGTGTTCTGTTGGATAAAACTATCAGGGAATGTAGAGGGAGATGAAGGAAGTTGGTTGTCAGGTCTTCTGTTGGATAAAACTATCAGGCAAAGTAGAGGGAGATGAAGGAAGTTGGTTGTCTGGTGTTCTGTTGGATAAAACTATCAGGGAAAGTAGAGGGAGATGAAGGAAGTTGGTTGTCAGGTGTTCTGTTGGATAAAACTATCAGGGAAAGTAGAGGGAGATGAAGGAAGTTGGTTGTCAGGTGTTCTGTTGGATAAAACTATCAGAGAAAGTAGAGGGAGATGAAGGAAGTTGGTTGTCTGGTGTTCTGTTGGATAAAACTATCAGGGAAAGTAGAGGGAGATGAAGGAAGTTGGTTGTCAGGTGTTCTGTTGGATAAAACTATCAGGGAAAGTAGAGGGAGATGAAGGAATTTGGTTGTCACGTGTTCTGTTGGATAAAAATATCAGGGAGAATAGAGGGAGATGAAGGAATTTGGTTGTCATGTGTTCTGTTGGATAAAATTATCAGGGAAAGTAGAGGGAGATGAAGGAAGTTGGTTGTCAGGTGTTCTGTTGGATAAAACTATCAGGGAAAGTAGAGGGAGATGAAGGAAGTTGGTTGTCACATGTTCTGTTGGATAAAACTATCAGGGAAAGTAGAGGGAGATGAAGGAAGTTGGTTGTCAGGTGTTCTGTTGGATAAAACTATCAGGGAAAGTAGAGGGAGATGAAGGAAGTTGGTTGTCACGTGTTCTGTTGGATAAAACTCTCAGAGAAAGTAGAGGGAGATGAAGGTAGTTGGTTGTCACGTGTTCTGTTGGATAAAACTATCAGGGAAAGTAGAGGGAGATGAAGGAAGTTGGTTGTCAGGTGTTCTGTTGGATAAAACTATCATGGAAAGTAGAGGGAGATGAAGGAATTTGGTTGTCAGGTGTTCTGTTGGATAAAACTATCAGGGAAAGTAGAGGGAGATGAAGGAAGTTGGTTGTCAGGTGTTCTGTTGGATAAAACTATCAGGGAAAGTAGAGGGAGATGAAGCAAGTTGTTTGTCAGGTGTTCTGTTGGATAAAACTATCAGGGAAAGTAGAGGGAGATGAAGGAAGTTGGTTGTCAGGTGTTCTGTTGGATAAAACTATCAGGGAAAGTAGAGGGAAATGAAGGAAGTTGGTTGTCTGGTGTTCTGTTGGATAAAACTATCAGGGAAGGTAGAGGGAGATGAAGGAAGTTGGTTGTCAGGTGTTCTGTTGGATAAAACTATCAGGGAAAGTAGAGGGAGATGAAGGAAGTTGTTTGTCACATGTTCTGTTGGATAAAACTATCAGGGAAAGTAGAGGGAGATGAAGGAAGTTGGTTGTCAGGTGTTCTGTTGGATAAAACTATCAGGGAAAGTAGAGGGAAATGAAGGAAGTTGGTTGTCTGGTGTTCTGTTGGATAAAACTATCAGGGAAGGTAGAGGGAGATGAAGGAAGTTGGTTGTCAGGTGTTCTGTTGGATAAAACTATCAGGGAAAGTAGAGGGAGATGAAGGAAGTTGTTTGTCACATGTTCTGTTGGATAAAACTATCAGGGAAAGTAGAGGGAGATGAAGGAAGTTGGTTGTCAGGTGTTCTGTTGGATAAAACTATCAGGGAAAGTAGAGGGATATGAAGGAAGTTGGTTGTCACGTGTTCTGTTGGATAAAACTATCAGAGAAAGTAGAGGGAGATGAAGGAAGTTGGTTGTCAGGTGTTCTGTTGGATAAAACTATCAGGGAATGTAGAGGGAGATGAAGGAAGTTGGTTGTCAGGTGTTCTGTTGGATAAAACTATCAGGGAATGTAGAGGGAGATGAAGGAAGTTGGTTGTCAGGTGTTCTGTTGGATAAAACTATCAGGGAAAGTAGAGGGAGATGAAGGAAATTGGTTGTCTGGTGTTCTGTTGGATAAAACTATCAGGGAAAGTAGAGGGAGATGAAGGAAGTTGCTTGTCAGGTGTTCTGTTGGATAAAACTATCAGGGAATGTAGAGGGAGATGAAGGAAGTTGGTTGTCAGGTCTTCTGTTGGATAAAACTATCAGGCAAAGTAGAGGGAGATGAAGGAAGTTGGTTGTCTGGTGTTCTGTTGGATAAAACTATCAGGGAAAGTAGAGGGAGATGAAGGAAGTTGGTTGTCAGGTGTTCTGTTGGATAAAACTATCAGGGAAAGTAGAGGGAGATGAAGGAAGTTGGTTGTCAGGTGTTCTGTTGGATAAAACTATCAGAGAAAGTAGAGGGAGATGAAGGAAGTTGGTTGTCTGGTGTTCTGTTGGATAAAACTATCAGGGAAAGTAGAGGGAGATGAAGGAAGTTGGTTGTCAGGTGTTCTGTTGGATAAAACTATCAGGGAAAGTAGAGGGAGATGAAGGAATTTGGTTGTCACGTGTTCTGTTGGATAAAAATATCAGGGAGAATAGAGGGAGATGAAGGAATTTGGTTGTCATGTGTTCTGTTGGATAAAATTATCAGGGAAAGTAGAGGGAGATGAAGGAAGTTGGTTGTCAGGTGTTCTGTTGGATAAAACTATCAGGGAAAGTAGAGGGAGATGAAGGAAGTTGGTTGTCACATGTTCTGTTGGATAAAACTATCAGGGAAAGTAGAGGGAGATGAAGGAAGTTGGTTGTCAGGTGTTCTGTTGGATAAAACTATCAGGGAAAGTAGAGGGAGATGAAGGAAGTTGGTTGTCACGTGTTCTGTTGGATAAAACTATCAGAGAAAGTAGAGGGAGATGAAGGTAGTTGGTTGTCACGTGTTCTGTTGGATAAAACTATCAGGGAAAGTAGAGGGAGATGAAGGAAGTTGGTTGTCAGGTGTTCTGTTGGATAAAACTATCATGGAAAGTAGAGGGAGATGAAGGAATTTGGTTGTCAGGTGTTCTGTTGGATAAAACTATCAGGGAAAGTAGAGGGAGATGAAGGAAGTTGGTTGTCAGGTGTTCTGTTGGATAAAACTATCAGGGAAAGTAGAGGGAGATGAAGCAAGTTGTTTGTCAGGTGTTCTGTTGGATAAAACTATCAGGGAAAGTAGAGGGAGATGAAGGAAGTTGGTTGTCAGGTGTTCTGTTGGATAAAACTATCAGGGAAAGTAGAGGGAAATGAAGGAAGTTGGTTGTCTGGTGTTCTGTTGGATAAAACTATCAGGGAAGGTAGAGGGAGATGAAGGAAGTTGGTTGTCAGGTGTTCTGTTGGATAAAACTATCAGGGAAAGTAGAGGGAGATGAAGGAAGTTGTTTGTCACATGTTCTGTTGGATAAAACTATCAGGGAAAGTAGAGGGAGATGAAGGAAGTTGGTTGTCAGGTGTTCTGTTGGATAAAACTATCAGGGAAAGTAGAGGGATATGAAGGAAGTTGGTTGTCACGTGTTCTGTTGGATAAAACTATCAGAGAAAGTAGAGGGAGATGAAGGAAGTTGGTTGTCAGGTGTTCTGTTGGATAAAACTATCAGGGAATGTAGAGGGAGATGAAGGAAGTTGGTTGTCAGGTGTTCTGTTGGATAAAACTATCAGGGAATGTAGAGGGAGATGAAGGAAGTAGGTTGTCAGGTGTTCTGTTGGATAAAACTATCATGGAAAGTAGAGGGAGATGAAGGAAGTTGGTTGTCAGGTGTTCTGTTGTATAAAAATATCAGGGAAAGTAGAGGGAGATGAAGGAAGTTGGTTGTCTGGTGTTCTGTTGGATAAAACTATCAGGGAATGTAGAGGGAGATGAAGGAAGTTGGTTGTCTGGTGTTCTGTTGGATAAAACTATCAGCGAAAGTAGAGGGAGATGAAGGAAGTTGGTTGTCACGTGTTCTGTTGGATAAAACTATCAGGGAAAGAAGAGGGAGATGAAGGAAGTTGGTTGTCAGGTGTTCTGTTGGATAAAACTATCAGCGAAAGTAGAGGGAGATGAAGGAAGTTGGTTGTCAGGTGTTCTATTGGATAAAACAATCAGGGAAAGTAGAGGGAGATGAAGGAAGTTGGTTGTCAGGTGTTCTGTTGGATAAAAATATCAGGGAGAATAGAGGGAGATGAAGGAAGTTGGTTGTCATGTGTTCTGTTGGATAAAACTATCAGGGAAAGTAGAGGGAGATGAAGAAAGTTGGTTGTCAGGTGTTCTTGTTGGATAAAACTATCAGGGAAAGTAGAGGGAGATGAAGGAAGTTGGTTGTCTGGTGTTCTCTTGGATAAAACTATCAGGGAAAGTAGAGGGAGATGAAGGAAGTTGGTTGTCTGGTGTTCTGTTGGATAAAACTATCAGGGAAAGTAGAGGGATATGAAGGAAGTTGGTTGTCAAGTGTTCTGTTGGATAAAACTATCAGGGAAAGTAGAGGGAGATGAAGGAAGTTGGTTGTCTGGTGTTCTGTTGGATAAAACTATCAGGGAATGTAGAGGGAGATGAAGGAAGTTGGTTGTCTGGTGTTCTGTTGGATAAAACTATCAGGGAATGTAGAGGGAGATGAAGGAAGTTGGTTGTCAGGTGTTCTGTTGGATAAAACTATCAGGGAAAGTAGAGGGAGATGAAGGAAATTGGTTGTCTGGTGTTCTGTTGGATAAAACTATCAGGGAAAGTAGAGGGAGATGAAGGAAGTTGCTTGTCAGGTGTTCTGTTGGATAAAACTATCAGGGAATGTAGAGGGAGATGAAGGAAGTTGGTTGTCAGGTCTTCTGTTGGATAAAACTATCAGGCAAAGTAGAGGGAGATGAAGGAAGTTGGTTGTCTGGTGTTCTGTTGGATAAAACTATCAGGGAAAGTAGAGGGAGATGAAGGAAGTTGGTTGTCAGGTGTTCTGTTGGATAAAACTATCAGGGAAAGTAGAGGGAGATGAAGGAAGTTGGTTGTCAGGTGTTCTGTTGGATAAAACTATCAGGGAATGTAGAGGGAGATGAAGGAAGTTGGTTGTCAGGTGTTCTGTTGGATAAAACTATCAGGGAAAGTAGAGGGAGATGAAGGAAGTTGGTTGTCTGGTGTCCTGTTGGATAAAACTATCAGGGAAAGTAGAGGGAGATGAAGGAAGTTGGTTGTCTGGTGTTCTGTTGGATAAAACTATCAGGGAATGTAGAGGGAGATGAAGGAAGTTGGTTGTCTGGTGTTCTGTTGGATAAAACTATCAGGGAATGTAGAGGGAGATGAAGGAAGTTGGTTGTCAGGTGTTCTGTTGGATAAAACTATCAGGGAAAGTAGAGGGAGATGAAGGAAATTGGTTGTCTGGTGTTCTGTTGGATAAAACTATCAGGGAAAGTAGAGGGAGATGAAGGAAGTTGCTTGTCAGGTGTTCTGTTGGATAAAACTATCAGGGAATGTAGAGGGAGATGAAGGAAGTTGGTTGTCAGGTCTTCTGTTGGATAAAACTATCAGGCAAAGTAGAGGGAGATGAAGGAAGTTGGTTGTCTGGTGTTCTGTTGGATAAAACTATCAGGGAAAGTAGAGGGAGATGAAGGAAGTTGGTTGTCAGGTGTTCTGTTGGATAAAACTATCAGGGAAAGTAGAGGGAGATGAAGGAAGTTGGTTGTCAGGTGTTCTGTTGGATAAAACTATCAGAGAAAGTAGAGGGAGATGAAGGAAGTTGGTTGTCTGGTGTTCTGTTGGATAAAACTATCAGGGAAAGTAGAGGGAGATGAAGGAAGTTGGTTGTCAGGTGTTCTGTTGGATAAAACTATCAGGGAAAGTAGAGGGAGATGAAGGAAGTTGGTTGCCACGTGTTCTGTTGGATAAAACTATCAGGGAATGTAGAGGGAGATGAAGGAAGTTGGTTGTCAGGTGTTCTGTTGGATAAAACTATCAGGGAAAGTAGAGGGAGATGAAGGAAGTTGGTTGTCTGGTGTCCTGTTGGATAAAACTATCAGGGAAAGTAGAGGGAGATGAAGGAAGTTGGTTGTCTGGTGTTCTGTTGGATAAAACTATCAGGGAATGTAGAGGGAGATGAAGGAAGTTGGTTGTCTGGTGTTCTGTTGGATAAAACTATCAGGGAATGTAGAGGGAGATGAAGGAAGTTGGTTGTCAGGTGTTCTGTTGGATAAAACTATCAGGGAAAGTAGAGGGAGATGAAGGAAATTGGTTGTCTGGTGTTCTGTTGGATAAAACTATCAGGGAAAGTAGAGGGAGATGAAGGAAGTTGCTTGTCAGGTGTTCTGTTGGATAAAACTATCAGGGAATGTAGAGGGAGATGAAGGAAGTTGGTTGTCAGGTCTTCTGTTGGATAAAACTATCAGGCAAAGTAGAGGGAGATGAAGGAAGTTGGTTGTCTGGTGTTCTGTTGGATAAAACTATCAGGGAAAGTAGAGGGAGATGAAGGAAGTTGGTTGTCAGGTGTTCTGTTGGATAAAACTATCAGGGAAAGTAGAGGGAGATGAAGGAAGTTGGTTGTCAGGTGTTCTGTTGGATAAAACTATCAGAGAAAGTAGAGGGAGATGAAGGAAGTTGGTTGTCTGGTGTTCTGTTGGATAAAACTATCAGGGAAAGTAGAGGGAGATGAAGGAAGTTGGTTGTCAGGTGTTCTGTTGGATAAAACTATCAGGGAAAGTAGAGGGAGATGAAGGAATTTGGTTGTCACGTGTTCTGTTGGATAAAAATATCAGGGAGAATAGAGGGAGATGAAGGAATTTGGTTGTCATGTGTTCTGTTGGATAAAATTATCAGGGAAAGTAGAGGGAGATGAAGGAAGTTGGTTGTCAGGTGTTCTGTTGGATAAAACTATCAGGGAAAGTAGAGGGAGATGAAGGAAGTTGGTTGTCACATGTTCTGTTGGATAAAACTATCAGGGAAAGTAGAGGGAGATGAAGGAAGTTGGTTGTCAGGTGTTCTGTTGGATAAAACTATCAGGGAAAGTAGAGGGAGATGAAGGAAGTTGGTTGTCACGTGTTCTGTTGGATAAAACTATCAGAGAAAGTAGAGGGAGATGAAGGTAGTTGGTTGTCACGTGTTCTGTTGGATAAAACTATCAGGGAAAGTAGAGGGAGATGAAGGAAGTTGGTTGTCAGGTGTTCTGTTGGATAAAACTATCATGGAAAGTAGAGGGAGATGAAGGAATTTGGTTGTCAGGTGTTCTGTTGGATAAAACTATCAGGGAAAGTAGAGGGAGATGAAGGAAGTTGGTTGTCAGGTGTTCTGTTGGATAAAACTATCAGGGAAAGTAGAGGGAGATGAAGCAAGTTGTTTGTCAGGTGTTCTGTTGGATAAAACTATCAGGGAAAGTAGAGGGAGATGAAGGAAGTTGGTTGTCAGGTGTTCTGTTGGATAAAACTATCAGGGAAAGTAGAGGGAAATGAAGGAAGTTGGTTGTCTGGTGTTCTGTTGGATAAAACTATCAGGGAAGGTAGAGGGAGATGAAGGAAGTTGGTTGTCAGGTGTTCTGTTGGATAAAACTATCAGGGAAAGTAGAGGGAGATGAAGGAAGTTGTTTGTCACATGTTCTGTTGGATAAATCTATCAGGGAAAGTAGAGGGAGATGAAGGAAGTTGGTTGTCAGGTGTTCTGTTGGATAAAACTATCAGGGAAAGTAGAGGGATATGAAGGAAGTTGGTTGTCACGTGTTCTGTTGGATAAAACTATCAGAGAAAGTAGAGGGAGATGAAGGAAGTTGGTTGTCAGGTGTTCTGTTGGATAAAACTATCAGGGAATGTAGAGGGAGATGAAGGAAGTTGGTTGTCAGGTGTTCTGTTGGATCAAACTATCATGGAAAGTAGAGGGAGATGAAGGAAGTTGGTTGTCAGGTGTTCTGTTGTATAAAAATATCAGGGAAAGTAGAGGGAGATGAAGGAAGTTGGTTGTCAGGTGTTCTGTTGGATAAAACTATCAGGGAAAGTAGAGGGAGATGAAGGAAGTTGGTTGTCAGGTGTTCTGTTGGATAAAACTATCAGGGAAAGTAGAGGGAAATGAAGGAAGTTGGTTGTCACGTGTTCTGTTGGATAAAACTATCAGAGAAAGTAGAGGGAGATGAAGGAAGTTGGTTGTCTGGTGTTCTGTTGGATAAAACTATCAGGGAAAGTAGAGGGAGATGAAGGAAGTTGGTTGTCTGGTGTTCTGTTGGATAAAACTATCAGGGAATGTAGAGGGAGATGAAGGAAGTTGGTTGTCAGGTGTTCTGTTGGATAAAACTATCAGGGAATGTAGAGGGAGATGAAGGAAGTTGGTTGTCAGGTGTTCTGTTGGATCAAACTATCATGGAAAGTAGAGGGAGATGAAGGAAGTTGGTTGTCAGGTGTTCTGTTGTATAAAAATATCAGGGAAAGTAGAGGGAGATGAAGGAAGTTGGTTGTCTGGTGTTCTGTTGGATAAAACTATCAGGGAATGTAGAGGGAGATGAAGGAAGTTGGTTGTCTGGTGTTCTGTTGGATAAAACTATCAGCGAAAGTAGAGGGAGATGAAGGAAGTTGGTTGTCACGTGTTCTGTTGGATAAAACTATCAGGGAAAGAAGAGGGAGATGAAGGAAGTTGGTTGTCAGGTGTTCTGTTGGATAAAACTATCAGCGAAAGTAGAGGGAGATGAAGGAAGTTGGTTGTCAGGTGTTCTGTTGGATAAAACTATCAGGGAAAGTAGAGGGAGATGAAGGAAGTTGGTTGTCACGTGTTCTGTTGGATAAAACTATCAGGGAAAGTAGAGGGAGATGAAGGAAGTTGGTTGTCAGGTGTTCTGTTGGATAAAACTATCAGGGAAAGTAGAGGGAAATGAAGGAAGTTGGTTGTCACGTGTTCTGTTGGATAAAACTATCAGGGAAAGTAGAGGGAGATGAAGGAAGTTGGTTGTCAAGTGTTCTCTTGGATAAAACTATCAGGGAAAGTAGAGGGAGATGAAGGAAGTTGGTTGTCAGGTGTTCTGTTGGATAAAACTATCAGAGAAAGTAGAGGGAGATGAAGGAAGTTGGTTGTCACGTGTTCTGTTGGATAAAACTATCAGGGAAAGTAGAGGGAGATGAAGGAAGTTGGTTGTCAGGTGTTCTGTTGGATAAAACTATCAGGGAATGTAGAGGGAGATGAAGGAAGTTGGTTGTCAGGTCTTCTGTTGGATAAAACTATCAGGGAAAGTAGAGGGAGATGAAGGAAGTTGGTTGTCTGGTGTTCTGTTGGATAAAACTATCAGGGAAAGTAGAGGGAGATGAAGAAAGTTGGTTGTCAGGTGTTCTGTTGGATAAAACTATCAGGGAAAGCAGAGGGAGATGAAGGAAGTTGGTTGTCTGGTGTTCTCTTGGATAAAACTATCAGGGAAAGTAGAGGGAGATGAAGGAAGTTGGTTGTCTGGTGTTCTGTTGGATAAAACTATCAGGGAAAGTAGAGGGAGATGAAGGAAGTTGGTTGTCTGGTGTTCTGTTGGATAAAACTATCAGGGAATGTAGAGGGAGATGAAGGAAGTTGGTTGTCTGGTGTTCTGTTGGATTAAAATATCAGGGAATGTAGAGGGAGATGAAGGAAGTTGGTTATCAGGTGTTCTGTTGGATAAAACTATCAGGGAGAATAGAGGGAGATGAAGGAAGTTGGTTGTCAGGTGTTCTGTTGGATAAAACTATCAGGGAAAGTAGAGAGAGATGAAGGAAGTTGGTTGTCAGGTGTTCTGTTGGATAAAACTATCAGGGAAAGTAGAGGGAGATGAAGGAAGTTGGTTGTCTGGTGTTCTGTTGGATAAAACTATCAGGGAAAGTAGAGGGAGATGAAGGAAGTTGGTTGTCAGGTGTTCTGTTGGATAAAACTATCAGGGAAAGTAGAGGGAGATGAAGGAAGTTGGTTGTCTGGTGTTCTGTTGGATAAAACTATCAGGGAAAGTAGAGGGAGATGAAGAAAGTTGGTTGTCAGGTGTTCTTGTTGGATAAAACTATCAGGGAAAGTAGAGGGAGATGAAGGAAGTTGGTTGTCTGGTGTTCTCTTGGATAAAACTATCAGGGAAAGTAGAGGGAGATGAAGGAAGTTGGTTGTCTGGTGTTCTGTTGGATAATACTATCAGGGAAAGTAGAGGGAGATGAAGAAAGTTGGTTGTCTGGTGTTCTGTTGGATAAAACTATCAGGGAATGTAGAGGGAGATGAAGGAAGTTGGTTGTCTGGTGTTCTGTTGGATAAAACTATCAGGGAAAGTAGAGGGAGATGAAGGAAGTTGGTTGTCAGGTGTTCTGTTGGATAAAACTATCAGGGAAAGTAGAGGGAGATGAAGGAAGTTGGTTGTCTGGTGTTCTGTTGGATAAAACTATCAGGGAAAGTAGAGGGAGATGAAGGAAGTTGGTTGTCTGGTGTTCTCTTGGATAAAACTATCAGGGAAAGTAGAGGGAGATGAAGGAAGTTGGTTGTCTGGTGTTCTGTTGGATAAAACTATCAGGGAAAGTAGAGGGAGATGAAGGAAGTTGGTTGTCTGGTGTTCTGTTGGATAAAACTATCAGGGAATGTAGAGGGAGATGAAGGAAGTTGGTTTTCAGGTGTTCTGTTGGATAAAACTATCAGGGAAAGTAGAGGGAGATGAAGGAAGTTGGTTGTCTGGTGTTCTGTTGGATAAAACTATCAGGGAAAGTAGAAGGAGATGAAGGAAGTTGCTTGTCAGGTGTTCTGTTGGATAAAACTATCAGGGAATGTAGAGGGAGATGAAGGAAGTTGGTTGTCAGGTCTTCTGTTGGATAAAACTATCAGGGAAAGTAGAGGGAGATGAAGGAAGTTGGTTGTCACATGTTCTGTTGGATAAAACTATCAGGGAAAGTAGAGGGAGATGAAGGAAGTTGGTTGTCAGGTGTTCTGTTGGATAAAACTATCAGGGAAAGTAGAGGGAGATGAAGGAAGTTGGTTGTCACGTGTTCTGTTGGATAAAACTATCAGAGAAAGTAGAGGGAGATGAAGGTAGTTGGCTGTCACGTGTTCTGTTGGATAAAACTATCAGGGAAAGTAGAGGGAGATGAAGGAAGTTGGTTGTCAGGTGTTCTGTTGGATAAAACTATCAGGGAAAGTAGAGGGAGATGAAGGAAGTTGGTTGTCAGGTGTTCTGTTGGATAAAACTATCAGGGAGAATAGAGGGAGATGAAGGAAGTTGGTTGTCACGTGTTCTGTTGGATAAAACTATCAGGAAGAAAGAGGGAGATGGAGGAAATTGGTTATCAGGTGTGCTGTTGGATAAAACTATCAGCGAGAATAGAGGGACATGAAGGGAGTAGGTTGTCATGTGTTCTGTTGGATAAAACTATCAGGAAGAATAGCGGGAGATGAAGGAAGTTGGTTGTCACGTGTTCTGTTGGATAAAACTATCAGAGAGAATAGAGAGAGATGGAGGAAGCTGGGTGACACTTGTTCTGTAGGTTGACGTCATTAGAGAGAATAGATAGAGATGAGGGAACTGGTTGGCAATTGAACTGTGGGAGGACAATATCAGGTGAAATAGAGAAAGATGTAGGAAGTTGTTTTCGAATTTATCTGTGGGAAGTCTATATCCGAAAGATAAAGAGATCGAGGTAGTAGTTCGCCAAGTGACCAATTGGAGGACAATTTCAGAGAAAATAGAGTGAGATAGAGGAAGCTGGTTTCCCATTGATTTTTAGGAGAACAAATATAAGAGAGAATAGAATGAGTTGAAGGAGGCTGTGTGCCAACTGATATGTTGGAGCACAATATTAAAGAGACTAGAGAGTGATGAAGGAAGCTTGTGGCCAATTAACTTGTGGGATGACAATATCACAGAGAGTAGAGATAAATGATTATAGGATGATAATATTGGAGAGAATAGACAGTGATGGAAGATGTTTGAAAATTGATCTGTTGGATGACAATATCAGAGAGAATAGTGAATGTTAGGAGAAGCTGATTGCCAATTATTTTTTTTAGAAGAAACTGAGACTAATGGAGGGCGCTGGTTGCCAATTGTCTTTTTGGAAGACAATATCAGAGAGACGAGAGAGAAATTGAGTTAGTTGGATGTCATTTGATTTGTAGGAAGACAATAACAAAATAATAGAAAGAGATGGAGGAAGCTGTTTGCCTCTTGATCTATGGGTGGACAATATCAGTAGGAATTGTAGAATCTGGAGGATTCTAGTTTCCAATTGATCTACAGGTAGACAATATCAGAGATAATAGAGAGGAATCTGGTGGCCAATTGATCTATGGTAAATCTATATTCGAGAGATAATGAGAGAGGTTGGAGGAAGCCGATTGCCAACAGATCTGTTGGAGGACAATATCAGAAAGACTATGGAGGGATGGATGAAGCTAGTTAACAATTGATCTGTGAGTGGACAATATCAGAGAGAATAGAGAGATATTGAGTAACATGGTTGCCAATTGATCTAATATCAGAGAGAATAGTAAAAATTATAGGATGCTTTTTGACAATTGATCTGTGACAGTAGAGAATGATAGAGGAAGCTAGTTGCAATTGATCTCTTGGTAAACAATATCATATACAATACAGAGAGAGGCGAGGAAGATGGTTGCCATTTGATCAGTTGGAGGACAATATCACAGAGAAAAGAGTGTGATGGGTCAAGGATTGTTCCCACTTGAACTGTGGGATGATAATATCAGAGAAAATAGTGAGAAATGGAGGAATCTGGTTACAAATTGATATGTTGAAGGACAATGGAGAATGGAGAAATCTGGTTGCCAATTGATTTTTGGCTGAACAATACAAGAGTGTTGAGAGAGATGGAGGAAGCTGGATGCCAAGTGATCTTTTGGAGGACAGTTTCAAAGAGAATAAAAATTAATGAAAGAAACTTGTTACTAAATGATCGGTTGGGCGATAACATCGGAGTGAACAGGGAGAGATTGAGGAAACTGATTGCCAGTTGATCTGTTGGAGGATAATATCAGAGATATTAGAGAATGATGGGGGAAGCTGGTTACCAATTATTCAGAGAGAATAGACAGTGATGTAGTAAGCCAGTTGCTAATTGATCTATTGGAAGACATTATCATAGAATATAGAGAGAGATGGAGGAGGCTGGTTGTAAATTGATCTGTGTGAGGGCATTATCAGAGGGAATAGAGGGAAATGGTGTATGCTGGTTGGAAGACACTATCAGAGAGAACTGATAGAAGATGGTTGCAAATTGATCTGTGCGAGAGAATAGAAAGAAATTGAGGTAGTCGGATGCCAATTGATCTGTGTGTGGACAATATCTGATAGATAAAGTTGAGATGGAGAAAGCTTGTTGCCAATTAATCTGTGGGAGAACAACATCAGAGAGAACAGAGAACGATAATGGAAGCTACTTGCCTATTGATCAGTGGGATGTTTATATCCAAGAGATAAAGCGAGAGATGGAGAAAACTTGTTGCCAAGTGTTCTGTTGGAGGGCAATATCAAAAAGAATAGTGAGAGATGGAAGAAGCTGGTTGCCAATTGATCTGTGGGAGGACAATATCAGAGATAAGAGACAAAGAAAGGGGAAGTTGGTTGCCAATTGATCTGTTGGAGGATAATATCAAAGCGAATAGTGAAAGATGGAGGAAGCTGGTTGCCAATTGATCTGTGGGAGATTCATATCAGTTACCGTAGAGAAAGATGGAAGAAGCTGGTTACAACTGTTCTGTTGGAGGACAATATCAGATAGAATAGAAAAAGATGGAGGAAGATGATTTACAATTTTGGCATAACAATATAAGAGAGAATTGTGAGAGATAGAGGAAGCTGGACCTGTTGGAAGGCAATATCCAAGCGAATAGAGATAAACGAAAGAAACTGGTTGCTAAGTGATCTGTTGTGGAACAATATCAAAGAGACTATTGAGGGGCGGAGGAAGTTGGTTGCCGATTGATCTGTGGGTGGACAATATCAGAGAGAACAGAGATGGAGGTAGCTGGTTGCCAATTGAATTCTGAGTGGACGTTATAAGAGAGAATAGAGAGAGATGGAGGTAGCTGGTTGGCAGTTGATCTCTCAGAGATATGTGGGATGACAATGTTGGCGATGGTAGAAAGAAGTGGTATACGCTTGTCGCCAAGTTATCTTTGGGGGAAATATATATGAGAGAATAGATAGAAAAGGATGGCGCTGGTTGCCAATTGATCTGTTGGGTGACATTATCGGAGGGAATATAGATAAATGGAGGAATCTGGCTGCTAAATGATCTGTTGAAAGATAGAGAAAGAGAGATGGAGGAATATTGTTCCAATTGATCTATCGGTGTACAATATATGAGACAATAGAGAGAAATGGATTGCTAATTGATCAGAGAGAATAGACAGATAGATGAGACTAGTTGTCAGTTTATCCGTTGGAGGACAATAACCAAGAGAATAGTAAGAGATGGTAGAAGCTGGTTGCCAATTGTTCTTTTTGAGGACGATATATAAAGCGAAAGGGAGGAAGCTGGTTGCTAATAGATGTTGGGAGACAATAACCAAGAGAATAGTAAGAGTAACCCTCAACGAAAATATATTTGTTTACCTAAATTCTCAAACATGAGACAACTGTTCTCCATCTGTGGATCGATCCCTGTCTTAGCGAAAATACGAACCAGACCAGCTCCCTCTCAGGACAGTGTCGATTTTCATAATCTTGACCATCACAGCGGGTTAATTTCCTGTTTTCATTTCTCAATTCGTTTTCGACAACGAAAATATAAGTCCCACCTGTCTCTCTTCTCGTTAATGATATGTTTTTCTAATTTTTCAAGAAAGAGATATAGCCATTTCTCAATTTGTTTTACCCGCATGCCAGATTTTCGATAGATAAAAAAGTAATTTTTGATGCATCGTTCTAATTCATAGGGGCGAGACAATCCAGATTTTTTTCACTTCCACATTACCAGGGAAAATGTCTTCCATTCTATCTCTCTATCTTCCGGTTTATATTTTATTTTGAACTTTTTCTGCTCAGAATTAGCACGGCCCCAGTGTCATATCTAAAGGAAAAGTAGAATCAGAACGTCCGTTGAAATTAGATATAGATATGATCTTTTCGGAGATATATAATGACAATTTAATATTTCAGTGAAGATTTATCAAGTAATTAAGTGTTTTTAGTTCCATGTGAAATGTGTGAACAAACTTACTTTATAATATTCAGCCTAATCTGTTTGTGAATTCGTAGACAAAAGCTGCTGGTTAATCCCTTCTATTGTGTGCGTGAACAAGGCCTGGCTAGTAGCTATCTCTCTCTTCCATTGTGTGTGTGTGTGTGTGTGTGTGTGCGATCGTGTAGATCAATCTGGCCGCCAAAATTGTTTTGAGTCCCGAGAAGCAGTTTGTTTCTATTTTTATATCCGTAAGGGTATTCAAAATCTAATTTCACATGGAGGTATGAACTTTTTGAATACAATGTTTTCATTGGTTAGGAAATTCACATTGGTTCTCGAAAATCTTTTTCTCGAATTTGCGAGAGTGGTGAAGTGAGTTATTATTATTTTCAAAATGGTTAAAAAATAACACGTAGTAGGTTTACAACTACGTCCCCAAGTATTTTGACAGTATTTGGCCTTGCATTGATTGTTTCCCAAACAAACCTGGGATTTTATTGGTTGAAAAAAAATATATATTTATATATATTTTTTTTTTCCATATTTAATTCATATACAATATCAGAGAGAATAAAGTGATATGACGAAAGCTGGTTGCCAAGTGATCTGTCGGAGGACAATATTAGAGAGAATGAAGATATCGATTACGAAGTGATCTATGAGCGACAATGAAGAGACAATAAAAGAACTGTAGTGTATATATATATGTGTGTGTGTGTGGTCATTTTGCCCGGGGGTGGTAAGTTTATTCCCCCTGCACACACAAGTTCCCTTTTGTCGCTACTACATCTCAGAGGAGAAAGTAAGAGAAAAGGTTTACGTTCCTCCTTTTATAATCCTGGCTAGAACGCCACCTAGTGGGAATCCTGACAGACAAGTTGAAGTAATCCTCATAAATTCACTTATTTTGAAAAATGTCGGAATTTATAAAGAAAATGATTACTATATAATGTGAAATAATTAAAAATAACGTCTAATAAAATAGTGTGGATAATTATAAATAAATAAATATTATAATAATCTAGGTTTGTTTTTTACACTTATTTTTGGGATAAGTGTATTTAAAAGAAAGCCAGAAGGTTTATAAAAAATGAGTTACATTTGTTTGTCAAAGTTCCTAAATTTAGAATTGGCTCTAAAAGAACCATCAAAAATAATTCGGTCAAGCCGGACTGTTTCAAAATTCTTTTTTCAAATTTGAAAATATATATACTCGTATTTATTGGCCAATCAAAAGAGTGGTTCTACCCACGTAAATTTAAAGTTAAGATCCGTCTGGAGCGTCTTCCATTGTTATATAAAAGGACGGATCAGAGGATAACTTAAGAAGTTAATGATTTTCAACCAGAAGGTAATATAATTTTGAGCGGAAAGAAACGAAAAGAAGTTAGAAAACGAGATGGAACCGGGTTGATGGTCAGTTGTTAATGTAATTTGGGGTAACTTACATTAACAACTCACAATGTTAGGTGATAGAGGATATCTTTCCTCTTTTTTATACTGAAAATGAAATGAATATAACCTACAACAATAAGACTTTGAGACACGTGTTGAAATTAATGACAAGAATATGTATTTTCTTTTCGTGATCTTATTTATAATATTGTTTTTGTGTGTGTTAAATGGTCTCAGGGTTATTGTCTCTTTTTTTTTTTTACATTGTTCGGTCGGTTGTCCTCATGTCTATTGCCATATTCACGACGTTTTGGTCGTTGTACGCTCAGGCCTTCTTCAGGAGATTGGAATTTGGAACGGAACACTTTATTTCGTCCACCGGGGTAGATTGTTCTAGTTCCACATGTAAAGGGAGATAACCGAAACACCCGGAAGAGGCATGGCACGTAGAACTAGAAGAATCTACCCCGGGGGACGAAATAACAGTCCGAACAATATAAATAATGTAAATAATTGCAATACCTCATCTCAGAAATATAGACAGACATTTTTGTTTCTTTAAAATTTGGGATTACTTGTTTATAATTGTTCCGAGAATTTCATGGTTAAGATAAGCTTTTGAAACCGTCAACTGTGGATTTTCACGGAGCGAAGAAGGTTCGTCTTGTCCAGTCTATGTTTTTCTTTTTACTACTGCTTGTGGAGGAAATAATGATGAGATTTTAGATCTTTATTTCTAGAATGATGAAATATCATCATTATCTTGAATCATAACAGAGACACGAAAACTTTCTCCTGAAGTCAGAAGAATAAGAGACCAGAAGAATAAGAAGCCAGAAAGAAAAGGTATTTTTGGTTGTCATCTGTGGTTGATCAGGACTGTTTCTCACAGAAGAAACATACATAAAAAATAAGTAAATCAAGCGAAACCCGTTAACATACCTGTGTTCTAAAGAAGAAAATATTGTTAAAAGTCCCAGTGACAAGAGTGGATATGCGAAAAGCATTTTTGTTTGTTCGTCTTTCAATGAGGTGGGTGCATCTTTTTTAAAGAGTATTTTCAACCTTATTTAAAGTTATGTATTACCTTCTCAAGGTAGTTTTCATTAATTGAAGATTGTATTGTAAATCTTTTTAAGAGCCTTTATATCTTTTGATCTGTTATCTGCCTTTACTAAAAAGGCGCACAAAGGGGCATTTTTGTGCATGCCTTTTCTGTAAAAAATCTATTTTGTTATATTGTTTTATCTTGTAATAAATGTTTCTTCCTTTAAAAATTCACTGAGTACTTTTGAGTCTTGTTTGTTTTTGTACGCACTTTTTTTTTAAATAGTCGGGATAAGAGAGGCGGCGTTCCCTCTTCTTCTATTCCCTTCCAGAGAAAAATCCTTTTAAATATTCTATTAAATACTGTTACAATTTGTAACACCCTTTCCGTTATTTTCCATATTGTATATTTAACACATTTTCACAGGCCGAAAATAAAGATTGGTTTAATAAATGAAGAAATAAAATTTAAATAAATAAGTTTCATTTGATACTCTTTTGTCATCATCATAATGTGATTCTGAACCAAAGAAAAATGTAGCATTTAGGAAGATACAATGCCTACGCTGCGAAATGAAATAGAACAAGTAAGAAAATATTCAATAGTAGGAAATGATCTGACAAAATAATAACAAAAAAAATAGGTTGTTGTTTATTTTAATATTTGAAGTTGCTTCGGGTTGGATAAAATGCTTCAATTCTCATGACGGACCGGATATGAGTTGCAGGCTGTTGTTTAGAGATCCTGGAATTAACCAATGAAAATAAACTTGGATTTCAGGTACAGCAGACATTTCCTTTTTCTTATCATGTCTACATTTTTTTCACTCTCACTCACTACTAATTGACTTAATTAACCGTACCTGGCTCGAGTCTACAATTATCGGGCACCCAATGAAGATTAAACTCTCCAACTATGGCTTGCAGTGCTTACTTATTCGATGCTAGATACACAAATGACTTATTATTACATATTTTTCCGTATTTGACTTTATTCCACATTGTTGAAAATAATATACGAGGTCTGGCCGGTAAGTGTACTACTCTTCTGAATATCTCCTGAACTGGTTGCGTGGCCTTGATGTAACTTGACACTTAATCAGAGGGAACCTTACTGAACACGTATGTTTATTCAGCCGACAGTGAGATTCCAACGAGTGAGTTTGTATACTATGCGACCGACGCATTTATTATGATAATGCAATACCTATTTTTCATCTCTTGTACAGTTTTTATTTTGTCGTTCCAAAAAATAAAATTGCAGACTGTAGATAAGAAGGCAGCTGATGGTAATCACAAAAGATGACTTTGCATACTGTTTTGAAAAGTTAAATAAATGCTAGGATGTGTGGGAGGTCCTAAGGAGATAATTTTAAATGGTCGAAGAGGCCATTGCTCTAGATAGGCTTTTTCTTTATTTTTTTTTCCCGCTGTTAATATTAAGACGTTGAATGCTTTCCGAACATACTTAATATTCTTTGGCTTTGTAAATGAATAGATTTTGAGAATTTTAAGGTAACATCAGATATCATTAGTACTCGGCATAGCTTAGTTGTTGGTTGATCCGTTTTCTTTGGCTCATCAAACTTTCAGCTTAGCTTAGTAAATATCGCAATGCTACAAAGGACGACACCTTATGAGGATCAAACTCACTGCTCTAGAATTGTTCCTCTAGACTAACTTGAAAACTAACAATGATAAATTCTTAAATATTTATTAGGAATGTACAAAAGTTTCCAGTTTTCAACTTATTCAATCTTTAGTGTAGCGATACAAAAGGCGTTTGATTGCGAAAGGAAAGGAATAACAAAAATTAGAGTTTCAAACAGCGTGTATTTGTTTAATATACATGATATATTTACAGTTGTTAGAAAATTGGAGGAAATGTCGACTTCGGTTGCTGGTCGCCAGGAAAGCGATTAGGCGTAAGGGTATTGTTGGTAGTGCCAACAGTTGACCGAATCCTAGGGTTGGATTGGCCACGGTCACGAGATAGGTCCTGAGTGGATTTAGTTGTTGGTTGGGTTTGGGTTTGACGTACGTGTTGATCGAAGGAGGCCTGGAGTTGAGTGGTGACGACCTCGATGTGTTATAAATCACAGTGGTTGGCATCGTGACCTGGCGGTGTCAAAGCTGGTCACTGTTGGATTCCGCGTATGAAGAGTCGAGTAAGATTAGTGAAGCCTACAAGTGGCAACGGTTATGTTCAGAGAAACGGTCATGATAGTGATGATGGCGACAGCGCACTGCGTGTCGGCAGGTGGCCTTTCGGTCAGTAACTGTTTGGTAAGATGGGTTGATTCGCTGTGAGGCGTGTTGTGGTCACGATGGTACTGACAAGGAAGGTCTGTAGCTGAGTGGTGAACGTCGAGGTGTTATAAATCACAGGGGTTGGCGTCGGGAGCCTGGCAGTGTCAAAGCTGGATTGTTTTGCCGCATTCCGCGTGTGAAGAGACAGGTGAGATTAGCGAATGAGAGTGGTGACAGTTGTGTTGAGAGAAGCGGTCATGGCGGTGACAGCGCACTTGCGTGTCGGCAGTTGGCCTTTCGGTCCGCAACTATGTTAGTCGTTACGAGAGGCCTGCTTTTAAGCAGATCTGATAGTCCCTAGGATCATTCCTTTTTCTGGCGGGAACGTTCGCAATAGGCCACTGTATCGCTTTCATTGCGAGGACTTGCTTTGTGGAACTACGCATAGAAAACGACTTTTTATTTTTGTGTTTTGTCTTCTTGGCATTTACATCCGGTCGACGTGCAGAATGAATCAGAAATTTATCTAATCTAATTGCAGCGGAGTATAACAAAGCGATTATCACCCTTGGTCGAGATAAAGTTACCTGGATCACATGACAGTCGCTTAGTGACAACTCGTCATAGAGTGTCGAAAGTGGTCAGTCCTATAGTGAGTTAGCTTTCAGGAGTCGAAACGAGCCGTTGATTTTATTTTATTATTTACATTACCTCGCCCAAGATGGAAGCTAAATCTGCCCCCTCACTCGAATCTGAAATCCTAAATATGGCTTCTCCAGAAACACAGAAGAATCATCGGCAGACTCAATTATTACAAAGTAAAATCTTATCTTTTCGTTCCTTTTTCACACTGCTTGTTGTTTAGATATGTGTTCTATTTTCTCTGTGTGGGACAAATGTAAATATGTATATATAATTGTGTATATGACTTAGCGGCATAAAACTCTCTCTGTGAACAAAACATGTTTGTCATTCTTTTTTCTTCCAGTTATTCTGTTTCGTCCGTAAAATAAGGTGTTATTATATCACGGATATAATAATGCCTATAAGGGGAAGGATACAAGCTGGGAGAATAAACTTTTCTTCCATAGATCACTTATCATTTGCTGGACAAGACGTTGTATGAACACGCAAGCAAATATGAAATGTTCATTTCTCGCACAGCACACTGACCATAACAGGAGAAAATGCACGTATCATTTTCCACGTTAAACGAGTCGATATGATACATTTCAGCAATGGCAAAGCGATAACACGTGAGAATTTTCGTCAGTACATTCTGGCATAAAACTCCATAAACATAAGATTATTGTCACAGAAAGGTTCAATAACTAAGAAAAACAAATTTGTATTTGTCTACCATGCTAAATAATTACCATTTCTTGCTGCTTTAACTAGGGACTTCACGACGTTTTCATTAAATATGCTTCAATCTATCAAGTAGCTTTTACTTGTGGTTTTGTTTTCTTCGTCCACGTGTTCACTCGGAGGGTATATGTATTAGGTTGGTGCAAAAATAATGACGTAATAATGTCGTTTTTGACGTATTTTTTAACGTCAAAAAACGACATTATTACGTCATTATTTTTGCACCAACCTAATATATAAGGACAAATTCGCTCTTCTCTGTTGGCTTATTTTTGCCTCTATTTTAACTTTGAAATAACTATACCGGAGTTAAATACAACTTCTCCCAATTGACTAACGGGTTTTACATGTAGTTTTGCACTATTTTAATGACATATTTTTGTCACATTTCTCCTACTTGAAGAACCGCGTGGGTATATTATTTTTCACCACGTGTACACTTTCTATTATTAACTCGATTGTGTATCTGACATGCCTTGTTATATTCTGCTCTTCGATGTGGTAGTGACGGATTTCATCATTTCAGCTATATATATATATATATATATAGTTTATGAAAAACTAGGTAATCGGTATGGGTAAACCTAATGAGGATAAAATCCAGAGAGCTCAATGTAAATCCAGAGCAAATAATTTAAATAAAAACAGACCAGTTTAAGGTTCCATGGAACCTTAAACTGGTCTGTTTTTATTTAAATTATATATATATATATATATATATATATATATATATATATATATATATATATATATATATATATATATATATATATATATATATATATGTATCTATATATCTATGTATTTGTAGTTACATGAACGCTGGGCATTAACGGTATTTACGGCGCTGTACATATATTTCAAAATAGAATTTTTTTTCATATTTTTTACACTAACACAACTATTTTCAATATGGTAGCCTTCTTTCTCACCTCCAAGCTGAGTTTGATTTTGATACTCTTCTGAGGAGACCATATTGCTTGCCACCGCAACACGTGGTAGTAAGTCCGTCTCTTTAACCCAATTGGGATAGCTACTTAGTTAACTACATAGCAGCCGCACGCATAAATTTGGTAATATTTAATTCAAATATTTTATCACGTGTTCACCTGGCTCTCTTAAAATATTTTATTGTTCCCTCGTACTATTTTTCAGAGATATTTTCCTGCATTGCAGGATATTTAATTAAATCTCCATATGTGAGGAGAATTCAACCATGACTGCATTTCATAAAATTAAGTCAGTGTTGTCCCATGCAGTTAAATTGTATCATATTGTTTCAAGCAAGTAGTTGTATTTGGTGGTTGACATCTGTAAATCAACGGCCAGTGGAAACCATCTTTTTCCTTAACAAAAGAAAAAAAATCCCCGGTAACACCATATTCCGTAACATTGATGCTTTTCTGCTAAAGACATATGCACAGAATACCAGTCATCTGTGGAAGCACAAAGTACCAACAGTTTCTTGAGGATAACAAAACATCTTGAAATTTTCGTAGATACATGGCCGGAAAACTGAGTTTGAAATGGTGCGCGACTTAGCCAAATTAAATGCGTTGCATCCACCATACAGAGGACACCTCAAGATCCTGAAGAGACATTAAATTTAATGCACGTGTTAAAAACTGTTTGGACAGACTGAAGCCAGCTTTTCTGGATGCTATATGACTAAATGGGGACATACCTGTCACTGCACCATCTCCAGTAGGAACTGTGACCAGATCCAGGTGTCATATTAGATAGACCAGGGGTTTCTTATCATACTTTGTTTTTTTAAGCACATTTTTCTATATGAACTCTTGCATAATACTAACACAAGAAGAACTAAGATGGAAAAATAATGAACGATGTTCTTGCACCATGCATACACCAACCAATCTCACTTGGAGGAGTGAGGAAGCACTCATCTGGCCAAGATCAAAATAAAGCAGTAAACACACAATTGTACCCCTCCCCACTAAAAAAAATATATCTCGCCAATGCGTCAAAAAGTGCTCAATGCCACAGAGATATCCATGGCAGAGCTTTCAAATATAGAGATAAGCAGCCCTTAAAAAATCTGCGTGTATGCACACTAGAAAGAAAAGGGCTCATTATTATAATTATATTCATTTTGTTATCATACATAATATTCCAGTCTATCAACATGCCCTTTACGCTTGTACACACAATATTTGGCCAATTGTAAACCTGCGTGTGTGTGTGTATTATGTGTGGATGTACACAATCACAAACATACATAAATTTGTGCACTTTACTTGTTGTTGAGTAACGCTTCCTGTTTCCATAACAATGGGATATCTCATTACTAAATGAAGGAAATAAGGCCATGTGACTGATAAATAAAATCACATTGCCTTATATTACGGAAAATATTAGCATAAGAAGTACTTCCAATTGGGCACTTCGACGTAGTGTAATGCTTAACAATTTTGTCTTGCTAGCTCAGTTACAGCTGAGTAGTGAGTTCGATTCCTAATGGGTGCTCCATTCTCGCGGCTTTGTGCCGCATCTAAGCTATATTTAGAAAATCGTTGTAAATAACCCCAGTATTTGAGAATACAATTCTTGTTTCTCTCCATTATATATATAATTTTTTTTACAAATCGCTTTTCTTTTCCTCCTTACTAACATGAGACAAATGTCTGAACCCTGTCAAAGCTGACTTTAGTGGTAGGGATTTATCAGTTCGCTCATGTCGCTACCAAATGGGACACATGGTCGAGGTTTAAAGTAGTAGGTGGAAAAATTACTCAAGCCTCTTCGACACTTCTCCTTTTGAGGATGCCGGATAATGATCCCAGCTTCCTCCTGAAGGAGAAGTACTTCCTGGGGGATAGCCCGTTAGGGCTTGAGTTAATATTAATTTCAACTTCCCTCGATAGAAGCGAACTTCTATTTGGAGGTAAAAGCTTTTTACTTTCACTGTGGGAGAGTGGTTTAGCCATATACTAATTTTTTTCATCTATCATCGATGGACGCCATTAACCAGATAGTTTTGTTAAAATATCTGAAACACTGGGAGAAGTAGATTCGTGTCTTTCCCAAGAGCATTTAGAGTGTGAGGTGAACTTAAGTACAGTAAGAATTCAGACTATTGTGGCAGTATTCACTCACACCATAAGAATCATAAATTTGGGCTTGTGTTCACGAGGAAAAACCGTACAAACAAATGTACGCAATAATAATAAAAAACATGGTAAATTGTATGGTAATTTCATACAATTTTATTTATATATTTGTGTTTTACATTACAATTGTGATTATGTTCCTCTTATAAAAGAAAGTAAGTCACTCCGTAATATCACAACTGGGAAGTTACACACGTGTTGTCATCCCGATAGTTCTTGGTCAAAGAGATTGAATCTCACGTCTTTTGGCGGGATGTCTGTACTTCCGGCAGGAACAGTCCCTGTTGTATGCTGAGAGTAATTTTATTATTTTTTATTTTCTATTTATTTAATTTATTTTAAACGGAGTTTAAATTTTGTTTTATTTATAATTTTAATTATTATTACTTTATATTTTATTTTTATTTCTAATAATAACAATGTTCCTATACACTGTTCACTTATTCTAGCCAATACACCACGTGCATCTCCCACCCGACGCACGCACACATACATTTGATTTGATTTTTTAAAACTGAATGAGTTCGATCCTCACTGGGAGTTCCATACTTTCTGCCTTATGCTACATCTAAGCTTCGCCTAGAAAATCACTATACATTTTTGAATCAATTTGAATTGATTTGATTTTAGATTTGAAATTGAGTTGCTCTTTGGTTGAGAACATGCATGTAATTTAAAATTGAAATTTGAATATTTTATATGCAACTGTAAGTTTTTAAATTTCTGCTTGAATCTATAAGATGAGGAATTCGTCATATTTAAAATTCAGATGAGATGAGATGACTGAGCTTGTTAGAATTGTAGCTGCTAAAAATATTTTTAGATAATTTGTCTAAAAAATTCTGATTGTTTTTCTTTTTCTTAGTTGCTGTTGTTTACACCAAAATATTCATTGCACTAATAATGACTAAAAAAATGTACGAATATGGCACGAGGCCTAAATTGTTGTTTACAACAATTCTACCGCCTTCAGGCAATATTCGGTCTCGGAATTTCGAACTGAACACATTATTTATTCAATTCGTACGTGGTTGGTTTACGGCCGTGTCAGTAAGGTCGATATACAAAAAAAAATGTACGAATTACAACGACCAGAGACAACATATTTCATATAAATTACTAAATAACTTTTAAAATGTTGTATCGCGTTTAAATCTTTTCTCATTTTTATTATTTATTCAGCATTTTTATTTGGATATTTTTGTGAAATAATTATTTTGCATTTACTTTTTTTTTTTTTTAAACTCTGTTCGGTAGAAGACTCATGTAAAACTTGTCTTTTTTTTCCTGCACGTGAGAGATATTATCAATTCAGTGTAAACTGGCCATGTGGTTTTTTTTTCCCTTTCGTGTTATAACTGAATTGGTTTAAACAATTTCAAACTTTTATTTTTAACCTTCTGGTCGCAAGTCATTTGGTCTTAGTCCTGAGAAGATATGAATTTTCACAAGCAGTAAATGAGGTAAATTATCAAAGAACAATTTGTAATTTAAGTGGAAAAAAAGGCAATTTGTATTCATCGTGGGATTCTCATCTTTCTTTTTAGACATTTTAAAAATAAATAAATTAGCTTTCATTTTTCAATCTTTTTTTTTATAGTAGATGTAGGTTACGTTATGTTCTTGTATAATAAAGCAAAGTGTTTTCATAAATCGCTACCCAACCCTAAACTTCAAAGCTGACCCAGGCAAAAGTGGGATACTGATATATCCTCTTTCTAGCATCTAAGTTTTACTTTTAGCAAGGAATGTTTTTTAAATTTCATTAATTTTCTTTGTTCTATTGTATACAAACCATTTTTTTTGTATTGTTATCATTCGTTAGACCTCTTCTTTCTTAATCAAAAATGTTATTCATCATTGAAAATACTCTTTCAGCAAAAGTTCCCGATAAGTCAACAAAGGATACTCCATAACCTTCTCTTGAGATTAGGTACCGAAATATTTTGTTTTTGAGAAGGGATTGAAAAGTTTTCGCCATTTTTTTTTTTCACGATTTATTTCTTGACCGGAAGCATTTGGCAAGGACAACATTATCAATCAATAATTACTGATTTCAGCATTTGATTAATTCTGCCAGCTCTCAATACTATTTATAAATTCTCTAATCAAAGTATTCCAATTCCACACTTAAACTAAAACTTTCTTCATGGTAAGACGACTAACAACAATACAAGCATTTTCCTTCTAATACTAAAAAGAACTCCCCCCCGCACTAGTACGAATTAATTATCTAGTTTTTCTTTTCGACTCTACAAAAATATTACAATATTATTGTTTTCATTTTCTCCGTGGCTAAAATCACCTTGTTGAACAAACTTCGTGGTCCATGAATGAAGCATCGATACAACTTTCCACGTTTGCTATAAAAAAATTGTTTATCAACAATATGTCCTGTTCTTGCAAACAAAATAGAAAATGATTTCAGTCCTCACTAGTCTGGAGAATTCTCTCAACAACTGATAACAAAGACAAATTTCGCATTTTTCCATGCCGGACTACCAACCCCCATCGAAATAGGAAGGAAGGACCATGCGATTAAAATGTGACGTCACCACAAGTAGTATAAGAAGCCGAAGTGAAAATGATTGATTGTAGGTTTTTTTTTTTGTTTCTTTTTTTAAGTCTAGAATATTTTTTTAGATTACAATTAAAGAAAAAAGAAACCAGGTTTCGAATTTCATCTTAGAACTTTATTCAATATTAATTTGCAAAAATAAAAAAAAAAAACAATATTTAAAATTAAAAACGTTTTTCCGTAAAGTTACGATACTGACAATTGAAATCGACAATAATTTTTCCTAAAGAAAGAACAAACAATAGATTATTTAAAAATTAAATCCGTTTTTTTTATCTTAATAATTATTTATAAAGTCCACCGACACAGAATATTTTTATGTTACAAACAATTATTACATTAAAAGAAAGAAACCAAGCTTTGATTTTTTTAACCTTCAGAGTATCTCAGTATAATATTTTCTAAAGGAAAATTAAGTTTTGTTTGTTTCTAAAAAGTAAAAATTGTGTATATTTCATTATTGAATTTAAAGACTGTAAATTTTTTTATTTTGATTGTGTAAAAAAAATTATTTGAAAACTATTTTCTTCACAATAAAAAAAAATCAACATGGTTCTAATTACCATGTTTTATTTTATTTTTATTTTATTTTAAATTTTTCTGTAGTAAAGTTACAATATTGACATTTTTTGTGTAGAAAATAAGACAAATTTTAAATAATTGAAAAAAAATGTTACTTCGGTCTATGGGAAATTTAGCTGAATGTTTGAATTTTTCTGGGTGTTTTTTTTTTTTTTTTTGGTTAACTTGTTTCTAGTAATTAATAATAATAATATTTTCCTTGGCACAAAAATTATTCAAAAGAACATTTGAAAAACTCCAGACAAGAATTCTTCCTAATTTTTTGATACTGTCCACATGAAAAAGATGATAATTATTTGTCAAAACATTCAAGGTTATGTGCATAGATTTACTGAATGAAGAAAAATTTTTTTTGTTAATTTACCAATAACCATATAATTATAGAAAACAGCATTTTTAGTAGTATCATTAAGATATAGCAGAGAATCTCTATTAATCCCTTGAAAATAGCTTTTTTATTTCAGGTGTATTGTCCTCATTATCACTTCCAGATATTAAATTCTTGCAACTGTTGCATTTCATTTTCTTAAAAACTGCACAACAGCAACAACCTGCTAATATAACAGGAACAACTATGCATTCATTATCATTCCTCATCTTTGTTAAATTTATAATTTTTGCTCCCCTGCCACTTCATCCCAGTTTGTAAATTCTTCAAATCAATACTTTGGTTATAAAGTGGCTGGCTCAATTTTAAAACTGATATCATTCTGATTTATTTTTTTTCACACTCAAACACTTGATGTTTAGAAATATTATATTGATCTCTGCCAAGTTGCTGATGCTGACCAAATCTGTCCTGCTGTTTGAAATTTACCAGGTAATACATACATAATTTTCAATTCTTCTGTGCAATATTTGGCCAGTTGTAGAATTGGATTTGTTAGTTTCCCATTATTTCCAGGAATACTATTCCAAGTTGCAGAATACATTGAGAAATATATAATTGTCATCATTTACTTTAAGTGGATTAGCATATTTATTGTTCAGCCACCAACCTTTATATTGTGTTTTTACATTTAGTATTGTCCACCAAGTATAAAATATGTTTATGTATTCTGCAAAGTTAGGCAAACATTTGTTTTCCTAAGGTCAGCAATCCCTGAATAGTGAATTGGTTAAAAATTTGCAAAATTAATGAAACATTTTGCCTTTCCAAACTAGTGGTAAAAAGAGTCTTTGAGGTCAATTTATAGCAATATCTCAAAATTGACTGAAATTCCAGGGTGTGAAGTAAAGTAGAAAATGGATCTCTTTGGATATTATCTAAATCATGATTTCCATCACAACAAAATTTTGGGAACATCATGCATTTACTTGAATCTTTTTGAACAAGCCAGTTGTTTCTAATGTATTTTAGTATATGCACTGAACTGAATATGAAGAAAAGAGGGTCTAGATTTCATAACTAGATGTCAATATACAATTGAAAGTTTTGCTGGGCCACAAAAGAAAGATATAGCTTTCTTGTTGCATTATTATCTGTTATGACTGAAGCCTTTCTCTTCCGGACCAATTATTACACATTTAACTATGTCAAATAATTCTCAGCTTTAAGACATTTGGTTGGCGTAATATGCACAACATCCTTGTATTGTGAGAATAAACTGCTAAGCATAAAAGCAAAAGCACTTGTTGCAGATTCATTGCTGTTGTTGGCTAAGCCAACAATATTACCACCTTTATTATAAAAATAAGGTTTTAGGTGAATTCCATCTACAAGCAAAGATACTGTAACGTCTTTTTCCTCTAGTAACTTTTTTAATGTAAATAGGAACTTTATCATGCTGCTCAACTGTAGGATTCATATAAGGTTAGTCTTCTGATGGCTGAATAACTAGGTAAAGTTATATTTTGATGTCTCTTAACAGCCTACAACCTCTAAGGGAGCAGTTATACAACAATGAAGAAAAAAATCATTTCTGTTGAATAATAAAATTTACTCTGTCATTAATTTTAGCTGCTAATATATAAATTTAACTAAAAATATTTAAATGACTTGTCCTGTACTAATAACAGAAAGGACATTACCAAATGTAATACAGCAATCACACTTTGAGGTTTGGTTTGACATTCTTCAATGTCCATTTTTTTTCATGTTTTCAATATTAATTTCCATAGAATTTGTATCACTCACATGATCTGGAATTTCATCCTGTTCGATAGTATTAATTTCCACATCATCATGGAACACATGCACTGCAAAATCGGGTTCAATTATAACAGATTGATTATTAGATATGGAAACTTGATGATGCAACATATAATAATAATAATAGGAGTCTCTTGCTGCCTTACTATTAACTCCAGTAATTTTTATCCATAAAATTTAACTTTCCTTACATGTATCATGTAATGCTGTGGAATTTCTTCTGCTGTTTGTATTCCAAGTCATCAGCAATACTTTGATCTTAATCTCTTTTAAGGGCAGTATTCTCCAGTTGAATTTTTCTGGACTCTGATGACTCTCTAGACGGGGTTAGTGAAGATAAATATGATGGACAGTTTGGTAAAATTCTAGGGATTGCACCTACATGAAGAATTGCTTTCTTAAAGCTAACACTAATTGTAGTATCAGTTTTCTTATCGAATGCTGATGTTTCTTTCCTCATGTCCTCAGGTTGAAAATGCAGTTCACATACCTAAAAGAATGAATTAAAAGGCCAGTTACACACTATTTATTGGTTGGTGCAAAAACAATGTCGTTTTCTCACATATGTTACTATGTGAGAAAACGACATTATTTTTGCACCAGCCTAATAAAATGCTAAGAAATAACTACAATAACATGAGGGAAAGTTCCAAATGTATTTGGGGGAAATTTAATTTAAAAAATGCTGTTCATATTTTTATCAAAAATTTAATTGATAAAATAATGAGTTTTGTAGGCGTTCTAAAATTCAGTAACAAAAGTCAAACCTAATTAGAAATATTAAACAAAAGCAAATGTAAACTCATGTCAACTCAAGCCTAGTGCCTTTTTTGCAGTGAAAAACACACTAAGACATTTTTGCAAAAATCAAATAATTGATGGATTTTAATGAAACTTTCAGGATTTATTCATAAATGAATTAAATTATTTTACAAATGTTTATTTTTAAAAAATCTTAGTAAATATTTTTTTTTACATCTGTTTCCCCACATTTATTTAATTTTATAAAATTTTGAGAAATAAATTATGTACTATTTAATATTTATATTTAGGTACCTCCTCAGAAATGCGATACCTAAGATTTAAAATTAATTTAAAAAAAATGAAAAATCTTTCTTGAAGCTTTTATTTTAGTTTTAATTTAAAGCTAATAGATTAAATTTAATATTTCTAATAAGAAAATACTTTTGCTGTATTTCAAAACTAAATAGACTGGAAGGAGTTTTTGTTTTGAAATTGCTAAAGTTGGTGATTTTAGTACCATTTTTAGCCATCTGTCAGCACAATGTAATTCTCTTTATTAAAAAATCTTTCAAAAATAAAATGTACTTTACTGAAACTTTATTTGAGAAATATTAGCTGGTTTAAAGTTTCATCTGATTTGAAACAAATATTACTTTTAGTTTAAAATATCACAGAAATGCATTTTTTAACACCAAGGTAGGTGTTTATATAACGTGTTGACAGCTTGACTGACAGCTGGAAGTTTATCTAATTTTATTCTACTGTGAATATATCTGTAAAATTTATGTGAGAAATATAATGTGAGTGTCATTTTTATATAATTTTTAACTACCGAGTAATCTTAAAAATTTAAGAAAATATTCTCCATAATGTAATGTTTTATTGAATTTTAGTTTGGCTTTAAAGTTATTTTTATAGTTATTCCTCTTTTCTGATAATGTTGTGTATGGATGATCTGTATTTACAAAAATCAGCATGGTTATGCATGCAAAAATGAAAAGGATTCTTGTAAAAATTCATTTTTCATTGAAAAAAATTGTTTTTCTTAAGACAATAGTGTCTAGAATATATCTTATTCATAAAAAGCAATTAAAAGCTTTTCTAATTAAATTTCTTAATCTTATTACATTTTTTATTTTATGATTCAGAGCAGATTTTCAGTAACTGGTGGTCCTGGTTTACAAAAAAATTGATTTAAATTCTCCAAGGACTTGTGCTTATAACTAACATTAATCACTACAAAAATGAATTTCTTAAAATTTCATATAATTAAATAAATGGAGTGGGTGGAGTAACCAATGTGAGGAAAAAATATTTCTACCAAGATTTTCTAGAAAAAGAAATGTTTTTAAAATAATTTAATTTATTTGTGAATAAGTCCTGAAAGTTTCATTAAAATCAGAATTTTTTGATTTTTGCAAGAATTTCCAAATCTGTATTTTTCATCATAAAATTTTTCATACTAATTTATGGTCACTCGCAGATGCAAGAAAAATAAATTTGGAAGTTTCTAAAAAGGATTAAAAAATATAATTTAATAATCAAAAAATTCTTTTTATTTTATAATTCAGAGCAGAATTTCAGTAACTGGTCGGTCGGGGGGGTCCTGGTTTAGACACTTCAAGTGATCATTTTTTCATGGAAATTAAAGTTTTCTACTCCAAAATTTAATGATCTTCACTTATGAAGATTTCTAGCTATTTATGTTGTATTTCCGAAATATGAAATTAAGTAAAAAGGGGGCAAAAGAGCTATTTAATTTATGGTTGCATTTAGGCTCAACTGTTGCAGCGTGGGCATGAGATGTAGGCTGATACTTGTGTAGGTCAATTGTTTGTGACTTTGCAAAAAGCCTGGCCTTTCTAGAGTTCAACCCGGGTTCAGTAAATTACCTCAGCTTATAATTTATCAACATCATAACAAAAACAGCAGTTGATATTTGATCTTTGTTATATCAAAACATTGATTCATTACAACAATTTCCAGTAGGCAAGGGTACTTAGCTATTAAGAGAATGGCTTAAACTTTTGTGAAATGCACCAACTTAGTCAGCCATTTTGTCATAGGATCACTGTAGAAAGGTTTTTGTTACATTCACTTGGGAAAAATCTGAGACCATTTCCTCTCTACAGCTATGAGTTAAATAGTAACATTTGTATCTGGTGCAATATTTACCCACAAAAAAAATCCTTGCAATCTTAAATATGATATGGCTTTAAATAACTCAAAAGGATTGATAAACTGTAAAAAGCAATCACTGTGGAAAAATTATTGGTGAACAAAGTTGATAGGTTTAGCACTTTATTCTTAGGGTTTGCTGTAAAAGTTTTGTTGGTAAAAACATGTTTTCCCAATGTAATTAATTTAACTTCTCTACTCTTGTCATCAATGCATGTAGGAAATTGATATTCTAAGTCCTTACTTTTATTAGGTTTTCATGTGTGAGTCTGTAAATAGATTTTTTCCAATTGTTGTTGTTATACTCTATGCTTTCACAGTTGATCTTTTCACTACTTGGCTTCATAAACAATCTATCATTTATTTATTTAATGAGAGCAAATGGAGTATAATTCCACAGTCCGTAACATTTAATTTAAAAGAGGGCTCAATACAGAGTAGAGCTAAATATTATTTATTTTAGGATATTAAAACATGTTAAAAAATCTTATAGCAATTTTTAATATGTTTTTGTTTTCATATCCTAAAATCAATTTTATATATATATATATATATATATATATATATATATATATATATATACACATACACACACATGGGACATGACATCTAGGTAGACAGTCTGAATAAAATAGATCAGCAGCTACATTTTCCTTCTATGGCACAATATGCACCTAATCCAAAAAAATTATGAAGTTTACTTTGATTATTATGTATAAAATGCAAAATATCTTATTTTTTTGTAGATTTATTACTTTACTACAGAAAGGTCACAAGTTGTCTATCTTGAGTAATTACTGATGGCACGTGCCTGATATATATATATATATATATATATATATATATATATATATATATATATACACACACACAGAACAAAATCCAAAATTACCTCATATGTGTATATAGTTTTCATCGGTTGAAATAATCTATTCCCCATATGAGATAAATTTGGATTTTGTTGTATAATGCTTTTTACTGGCTCTGTTATAATAAATACATTGAGCTCTTTTTGTGGATCAGTTTTAATATTTGATATTATTAGGATTCACTTGGATTATATACCAACCAATTTATTACTTTTACTATATATATATATATATATATATATATATATATATATATATACACACACACACACACACACACACACCATTGTACAAATTAATTGAAACAACCAAATTAGTTTACTTTCTTTCATCGTGCGGTCAGTTTTAGACCCATTGCAGTGACAGTGTGTAATTGATTTCTATTTTTTCCTCAGATTAGGTCATCTGCAGTGGTATGCAGTAATATGAATCTATTTTGGGGGTGTATGATGAAATTTGTCTGGCCTTGAAAAATATTGTGTCATCCGTGATGGCATCAGATTTTCATCACACCGACACTATTGTCTCAACTGTTGATTAGTTGTCCTACAGCCATTGTCTGTGATGGATGTTACTCCAAGGAAGCATATGAAAATTGTAACGCTGCACAAACACACTGGCAAGCTTTACAAGTGAGCATATCAAAGTACTATAAACTGGTCTGGAAACTCCTGATTTAAATCCAATTGAGAATCTGTGGTCAATCTGCAAGGAATGACTTTGTGGAATGGACATACAAAGTATAACTGTGTGTATGTATGCGTATGTATGTGTGTGTGTGTGTATATATATATATATATATATATATATATATATATATATATATATATACATACATACACACTCACAAATCAAAATTATGCAATTAAATATTTATTCAACTAAATACAGACCATTTTGTTACACAACCTTACTCCATTTTTCCTTCAACTTAGATTCCATCTTCCCAAAATTTTGGTGGCTTCTAGGCAAAGAACTCATTAAGGTGATCTTTTATGCCATCCAACGAATTAAAATTTTTACCATTTGAGATTATTTTGCAAGAACCTGAATAAATGAAAATCTGAAGGAGCAATGTCTGGTGAATGCTGTGGATGGGGTAACACATCCCAGCCAAGCTGCAACAATTTTTGCCAGATCACCAAAGAAATGTAAGGTTTGGCATTATCTTGATGGAAAACAACACCTTTCATTCTGGGCATTTTTCTTGAATTGCTACCTTTTAATTCATCCAGTTGCAAGCAGTACTTTTCAGAATCAATTGACTGCTTACTTGATAGAAGCTTATAGTACAGGATTCCTTTCCAATCCCACCAAATGCACAGCATGACTTTCTTAGGATGAAAACTTGCTTTTGAGTTGGCTAAAGTTGGCTCATGTCATTTAACTCGGGATCTTTTTCACTGAACATTGTTGTAAACGATCCATTTCTCATCATCCGTCACAATTTTCTTCAAAAAGGGTGCATCACAGATGAAATATGATCCAAAAGATTCTTTTCACTCAGATCATGTGGTACCCAAACATTGTAACGATTTGAGTAACCAAGCTTAACTAACTACACACACAAAAAAGAAACTTACTGGACTGTATTTCCATGAATAAAACCTGAACTATGAATGACTGGACTAAAATGTAGCCTCCATCCAAAAAAGCTAATACTATGTATGTGGTAGGATTGGGAGGGAACCCTTAACTGTCTTCTCTTGAAGAAGTAAATGATTGATTCAAACAAGTACTGTTCCCAATTAAATCAACTTAAGGCAGTAATTGATGAAAAGCATTTCTTTTTTTTCTTTTTTTTTTTTTTCTTTAATGACCAATTAAAAATTGTTGCTTGACTGGGAAATTTTTGTTTATCTGCCATATCCACCAAATGTTGCACAATTGGATTTATTTCCATTTTTAGAAAATTCTCTTAAAAAAAAAAAAAAAAAATATTAAAACTTTTAGAAGACTGTAAAAGTCACCTTTGCTGAGAAACAAAAAGTTGGGGAAGATGGAATTATGAAGTTGGCTGAAAGATGGCAGATGATATTAAAACAAAATGATAGATTAGATATGTTGTTCAATCAGATTAATGTTAAAAATGTTTTTTATTGTCCCAATGTGATTTTTTTTTTTTTTTTTTTTTTTTTAGAAAATAAGCATGCAGACTTGATCTGAATTGTTTAAAAAAAATCTTGATAACTTTTGAGGGGAAATAAAAATAATTGTTTAATTTTTTTTTATTTTCCAGCTAAATAAAAGCAAAGATTTGAGTGAAAAAAACGATGGAGGAACATCCATTTCCAGATTTGAAAATAAGCAACTTTGATTTTCTTGATGACACTGATGCTCGTAGGGTTTGTCCGAAATGCAACAAATCACGCAAATATTTCTGTTATACTTGCTACAAACCGGTGATTGGCACTGAACAGAAAATCCCATGTGTAAAAGTGAGCGCTGTCATTTAAATATTTTTACTTCTTTCATTTATCTCTGTCCTCATCTGTTTTTATGCTTCTTAAAATTGACACATATTTAATATTTTTATGATTCATAGAATTGCATGTTAAAACCAGAAATCTTAAGACCAATTGCTGTTGGGCCCAGCAAGTTGTCTCAAATTTCTAGCACCTTCTGTATTACTCTTGCTAACCCTAGCACTGCAGTAGTCTCCAATTATTCTAATCTTGCCTCTAGAGGTTTTGGGGATGGCTTCTAATGTGCTAATTAAGTGCATTCTAATCTTTTGTTCTCAAGCAATGTCTAAGTATTTTCTATTTTCATCCCATAACCTTTGCAGGATTTTCATCCTTGGATCAATCATATTCATAATCTGAAAGAAACTTTCTTGTTTACAACAATCCATTTCAATCTCTTTACTAAGATGCAACGGTCTGTCTGGATGTCAACATTTTTTTCATGTTTCTTTTCTCATTATTGCATTTAAGGCTATTTGGATGTTCACCCAAAATATTTGGTTGTTATCACTGGGGATCAATTGACAACAGGTTTCCTTTTTTTACCATGGAACATTTTACTTCATATCTTCACAGTAATTGAGACAATTTTAACTCTTTCTTGAATTTCCAATGCTATGCTAATCTCCGTTGCAGAAACCTTATTTATTTATTTTTGTTATTATTTATTTATTTTTTCTTTCATATTTGTAACTTCACCATGTTTTTAAAAAAACAATTTTAAAAGTGAATAGATTCTTTTATTCTATTTATTTTCCAGACTTGCTTCCCACAGTGTTATTTTCAACACAAAGTTTCAGCTGACATATTCTTTAGCATTCCTCAATTTTATCTTTCATCCAAAGATGTGGTTTCAAAGTTGCTTCATTCTTTTTTCTTTCAAGTTAATTATGACTTAACATCCAGTCTTGTGATTCTGTTAGATTGTAGTGTTCTTGCTGAAGTGATGAAAAAAAAATTGTACTAAGTAACATCTTATGATCATTTTATGCAATATGCACTTGGGAAGAGCTTAGGAATTGGGACAAATATTGAAAGGAAATTGAAGACAATTGTTCAAATAATACCAATTTGGTAAAATTGATTGGGTGAGTAGCTTTTTATTGCTACTGGTTGGTAGGTTAGTTATGGGGGAGTGATTTACCTAAGTGCTTTCACACACATGCACACACAGCCTTTTCTTCAACCACTATGACATACTCTTGTTAAGACATTTTATCAAGATGGGATAGAACTCAGGGAGAAGTTGTTTCATGCATTTCCTAAGGGAAGAAGGGTGAAGTTCACCAGAATTTAGGTCAATTGATTCCATTTTCAGTTTTAATAACTGTTGTACCACATTTCATCTCCTACCAAATATGGAATGATGAAAACACTTCATCTTAGAACTGGGGTGATCACACGAAGACTGAACAATGTATTGACCAAAATGTTGCATTAAAAATAACAAAGATGAATATTTTAGTTTAAATAACACTTGCAGTGAAGAAAACACTGGAACTTGAGAAAAAGTACTTTTTAGTACCCTTTTTAATTTTGGCACTTGTACTTTCGGTATTTTTTTTTTTTTTTTTTTTAAACTGAATTCTCTTTCTTTCTTTTTTTCTTTTAGCTTCCTTTACAAATAGATATTCTACGTCATCCAAGTGAATGCGTTGGTAAGAGCACTGCAAGCCATGCAGCCGTTCTGGCCCCAGACAATGTAACAGTCTATACCTACCCCTGCATTCCAAATTATGATCGAGAAAAGGTAAGTCTGTTGATAAACCATTTCCTCTCTTTAAATGAATTCTTTTTTAAAAAGTATTTGCTAAGCTTAGTCTGATGTCTACCCAGTGAGGATCAGACTCACTCCTATCAATTATCTCCAAACCAAACCTGCTAAACATCTTTTTATGTCAAGCTCCTTCTAATTTTTCCTAGTTGTAGGAATATACTGTCAGTGACATTTTTTTTTTTTTAATGTGGTCCAAAGTATGAAATATCCAATAATGATTGAATCCGTGCAGAAAAACTGAGTTCAAATTACAGCCAAGTTCACCACACACTAATACCCTTGGGAAAAGAATGACTCCATCTTTTCTCTCTGAGCTATAGATAAATAGCAGGATAGATTGGAGCTTTTTAACCTTGGTAAGGCAACCAGTCTACAAAGTATTCAAACCCATGGAAAGCACAACAGGAAACCATTCCACTCTATTTCCCAAGAAGTCATGACAATTTACATATATTAAAGGAGGAAGCTCTAAAGGGACATAACCACCGCCTACCTAAAGGGATATGACATTTAAATAATGGCTTGCTTTACCAATGGAGAGAAAATGAACTTGAAAGATTTAGCTATGATTTCTTTTATGTAATTGGCCAGAACTACTTTATTGTTTGTAATATGTACTATGAATCTCACATTACTGGGAGAGGAGGTGGGTGCAGCCTGACAAATTCATTAACTCTAATCCTGCCTATAAATGAGCCTGCATGAGATCCTGATGATTTCTTAGATCATGTGACCAACCTAATTGTAGATTGATTTTTAAAATTATCAAATATAAAAACAACTCTAAAAAAAGCACACACAAAAGTCAAAGTATATTTCATTCAAAAGCATAAAAACGGTGATAAAAATCTGCAAGAAATAAAAATAATTTAGCCCAAGACGATTGAAAACACATTTGGATTCACTTTGTACATTTAAAGTCTTTGTATAATTGGTTAAGCTTTTGTATTGACAAATTGACTGATTTGAAAACTGAGTTTTTATTTGTATTATTCTCTTCTGAAATAGCTTGGGAATGAAATATGGGTCCTGTCATTAAATATGAATTCAAGAAAAGGGAAACATTCTTTGAACTTAAATCCTCCATAATTGAAATAAATAACTTTAGACTTTTTAACAGAGTAGTCATAGAATTTTAGCCTTTATTTATTTGTGTGTGTGTGTGTGTTTAAACTAGAGCCCTGCCTCCACCACAAATGTAGCTTTCAAATCCATTCATGGGCTTGGCCTCTGCTATATTGTTATTAAATAATAGGTGTAAGGAGGCATGGGGGAGTAATGGATAGCGGCTCGGATTGAGGAATCGGAGAGCCAAGTTCAAATTCCAGTCAAATCCATTACATTCACTTATGTGCTAATACCCTTGGGAAAGGTATGAATCCTCTTCTCCTCCAAGCTATGGGTAAATAGCAGGACAGACCAGGTTCTATAGCCTTGGATGGCAACTGGTCTACCACAGAAAGAAATGGCAACCTACTGTGGGGAAAAAATCTGCCTCATCAGTCATGTATCGAAAGATACATGATTACCTAAGCGTGTGTCATGCATGGCACATAACTAAACTGAGATAGGTTTGCCTATTGTCTGGTTCACATTCTTCCCAAGTCTTTTGAAAAAAAAGTAGAGGTTTATCCTTTGTTTACTGTTTAGGATTGGGTTTCTGGTCCTTTCTAAAGTCTACTTCAACTCTATACACTAAACATCTCCACCTAAACTGAGATTTTATTTGCTAATTAAATTGTGACTTCTTCAAGTCTACAATTAGCTGTCTATCTTGTTATCTTGCCCTTCCTGATGCAAATTCAACTCCACACAGTAACTCTCTAACTTGAGTTGGCCTTGGATTGGGTGAACATTAGTATATAAAAAAAAACAAACAAAAAAACTTTGAATTTGAGTGCATCTTTTTTCTTACTATGGCCTACCATAACAATGTGCTTGAAACGTTTTAAAGTGATGATGTATATAGTGTACTATAGATAGGATTGTTTTAAGGATAAAAAGTTTTTAAAATTCTTCAATACATCAACCTTAATTTTTACTTGTAAATTATTGTTCAATTTTTTTCTTACCAGGTTGTTCTTGTTTTTCCTTGTGAGAATTCTCAGTCTCTGAAAGCAATCCAAACTGAATGTGGAGAGAAAGTCATTTCTGCTGATAACCAATCAAAGGGAAATAATGCCGTTGACCCGGATTCTACCAATCAAGAGTTGCCTCCCCTTTCACCTGCTTCAGATCGCCAATCACAAAAGAGAAAACAGGAAGAACAGACAACAGATGGCACTGTAATCAAACAGCGACGAATTGTGAAAGCTCCTTTCGACCGAGTGATCTTTATTGACAGCACATGGAACCAGACGAACAGGATTTATAAAGATGAAAGGTTGAAAGGTTAGTGGACATTCTGCCTAACATAAAGATAGGAAATTTATTTGGCTGTCAGCCTAATTGCTGAGACCTTACAAGCATTGTTACATTATACAGTAAGCTTCTGTGGTGTGCAATAATAGTTTGTTTCATCCTAAACTTTTATTTTGTTTTAGCTACCTTTAATCTGTATGTATGAGAGTTGGTCTGTATTGTTTTGTAATATGAAACATGTTACACAATGTTTTAGTTTTCGCTTATCATGTGATGAAAGATTGTTTAAATTTATGACTGTCTCATGGAACAATTGAAGAATGGATGATCAAAAAGGGCAAAACCTTATTAATAATAGCAAAAGTATATTCCCAACATGAAAATGGTGTCAGATGACAGGCAACAATCTGATTACAAAATACAACTGATTTTTTTCTTTTTTATCTAATTTCTAGACTAACTTAAATGTCAGCCTCTCTTAATTTGTTGCAGGAATATTCAGTATGCTACTCCTGATATGATAGTAATGTTGAGTAAAAATAAAGGTATTGTGAAAGAACTCTAAAATTTCATTTAGCTGTCAAGCAAGGCCTCTGATCAAGAGATTGAGGTTTTTCTTAATTGCTGCTGTTCCCCAGCCCACCCTAACACAGAGTGGCAGAACCTGTTAGGGTCCCAGCTATGAGCAAATAGTGAACCCTCAAACAAAAAAAATTATGAAATTATAAAAATACCAGTTGAAGGCATACAATTATGTTCAAAATATATTTAGGTGAAGGCATACAGTTATGTTCAAAATTATATTTAGTTGAAGGCATACAATTACATTCAAAATTATATTTAGTTGAAGCCATAAAATTGAGTTCAAAATATTTAGATTTTGACATTAAATGATGTATGGAGGTTGATATGCCGCTGAATCAACCAGTTTAGCTGTCAATAGCTTTGGTAGCTAAGATAATTGCTACAGAACATAGCAAGCTTATCTGAAGCAACTTTGTTCTGATTTCCTGCCATTCATTAATGTTTTATATTACAGTGTTGTGTTCAGATTATAGATTCTGTATCTGGTGAAAGTTTGTTACTTTGAGGCTGGCTGGCTGACTTTTTTTTTTTTCTTCTTTCTTCCACAAATTAACAAGTGTGAAATTGAAATTAAACCGATTTAAGATGATGAACATTTTTGATAACATTCTTGGCGAATTCATTCAGAAATTACTTATCAATTTACAACCACATATAAAATCTTTTCCAACAGAAATTTTGGCTCTTGTATTATACTATGAAAAGATAAACTATTTGATTTAGGTGACTGTTACCCACACATTCCTGTTCCCCTTCAGTCTCTCAGAATGGTCTTGCTTTGTTTTTGAAGCCATTGCTTGGAATTTTTATTTTCGCTGACTCTTGCTTGTGTGACCTTGTGTTTGAATACCTTAGATAAATGTCAACTTGGTACATATCTTGCAGGCTATTTGGTAGTATAGTGAACTGAATCCTTGGTGTACCAGACAAATATAATCATCTAGGGCATTTTATGCAGACCAATGTTACATTTGCTAGTGGAATGGGACACTCGCTGTGTGTGCCATTGACCCTGACACTTGTTTCTACCACTGGTGAGATTTTGGCAGGAGTAAATTGATAAAATGAATATGTTCAGTTTTTGTTCAAAACATTGAGAGAGTGTTGTTAATATCTATTTTTTGACTAACCTTCTCTGTTATTGAACAGTCATATCATGAGAACCCTAACCCTCTAGGGTCATAGGGGCCACACATGTACTGCAGTAGCAGTGGTGTTTTCTGGGTAAGATACCCCGATGGTGCTCAACCCTGATACCTGATGAAAAAATGAAAAGAATAAATAAAAATGTCATAAAAACCTAGTGGTTAATAACATGAAATAAATTAATTTTACAACTGATAAAAATTTAATCTTTTGCCAAAATTTTCTTTCTAAGTCTAGTTAATTATGTTAGAATTTTTCTTTCAATCATGTGTTTAGTAACAAAACAATTGAGAGAAAATACTCGTTAATGATCTTCATTATTTTATCAAAGGAATGTTTCTGGTTTCATCGTGTGTGTACATATTTAAAATGAAAAGTGAAAAACTGTACATTATCGAAATTCAACTGACATATTGACTAGAAGTCACAACATATGCACATTGCACAACTGCAAATACACATTGATTTTAATATGCTCTTCATGAAAATATGGAAAATAATTAAACTCTTTATTTTCTTGATTTTCTGTGTGCTCAAGTAAACATTTTTTCTTTAAATTCCTTAGTTCAATTCTTTCTTTGGTTCTAATTATGACATAGATGAGAAACTTAACACTGCACAAATGCAATTATTGTTATGGAGTTTTACTATTTCCCATTGAAGAGGATACATTGCAAAGGATATTTTACTTGCTGGCAATTAAACAAGAACCAACCAAAATAGTATGAACAAATAACAAAAGAAAATTGAGGAACAACTAAAAAGTAACTACTTGGAATTCAGTTTTCTCCTTCAAAATTCTTGTCACTCAAATACACGAGAAAAAAAATCACTTATTACAAAGAATGGAAAAGAATCTTATGAAGAATTTATTGAGAAATTTTATTCCTTTTGGTAATGTTATACCTTTTGGAGAATAATTTTGCATTGCACTTTTCATTTTGTTTTTAGGCATTCGTTGTGTGGAGCTGAAAACAAGGACAACAAAATTTTGGCGACATCAACAAGACAAGCCAGAAACTTACCTGAGCACAATTGAAGCTATTTATTATTTCTTGATAGATTACCATGAACTCTTTTTATGCGATGATTACAATGGACAATATGACAATCTGTTGTTTTTCTTCTGTTTTATGTATCACAAGATTCGTGGCCTCTACAATGGAGGCCACCATCTTTTGGCTTACAAGTCCAAAGATATTGCAAATAAAAACAAAAATTCCTGAATTTTAAAATGGTTTGTTTTTACTTTCTTTTTTTTTAATTCACATTTTAAGTGAAAATAAAAATAAAAAAAAATGACTAAAATTTTTATTTTGGTTCTTTTGTAAAATTCATCTTTCCTTTGAAAAATACAATTTTATGATGTGTCATTAATTCTTTAAATATTTTTAATTTATTGATTTAAGTAAATAGTTTCTTGATTCAAATCCAATTGTGAATGGCAAGGACAGATTGCAAAATAATCGTATTTATCAGCATATATATATTTGGAAGGTTTTTTTTTAATTTTTTCTCTCTGCCTTTTCTTTCTCCCCTCCCCAATACTTTTCCCCTCTTCTGTGTGTGAAGGGGGATAAGGAGATGAATGGTTGATTTACGAAATCTATTAAATATCAATTTAACTGTATATTTTTTTAATATTTTTTGATCTTTTTTTGAGTTCTTGTTTTCTGTAACCATTAATTGCCTCTCCTATTTTTTATGACACTCTTAATACGTTGTATACACATAGATGATGTTTTTATGAACTTATTAAAGTTTATGGAAGACAACATTTGAGATTTGATAAAAAGTACTAATTTCACCTGATTGATATGTGCATTCAGCCAAATTTAGCTACAGAATGACTATTTTATTGATTACTTCCACTCTGGGTATTTGAGAGTAGATATGAAAATGGCAGATGTTGGCCTATAAAGTAAAATTGCTTGTGTCAATCAACGCCTGATTTTTATCTCTATTTCTCATTGTATGCCTAATCATTGTATGTAGCAATTGTGAATATTTACAAAGCCATTGTTTGGTCTCTGTAAACAGTCAACAAGCATTAATGAATGTCAATGGGTGCAGTATTCTGCCACATAATGCTTCCTATGCACTTTCATATTAGAAGTAATTTTGTCAAATTGCCACTTGACTGTTATATAAGACATAAAAATATGGGTTCTTGGCAGGTGCCATACAACCAAATATCTACCTTTGATGTGAACTAACATAATAAGATAAGAGGCATTCTTAACTTTAACAGAGTTTTTGAAAAAAATTCAAAACGACATTGTGTCTGAATTTCTAGGATGAGGATTTATTTTCATTTAGACCAATGTTCTCAGTTTTGTAATAACAAAAATGAGGATAACAGTCCAAGTGTAAATAATTTAAATAACATTTGAATAAAATGAAGTATAATTTATGTAATAACAGTAAAAACGAAAAAAGTTTTTTCCTTTTTTTATTCAGTATTTAATATTCTTTTTTGTGTTTTGCTTTTGGCATAAGATCTTTTCCAAACATTACCATTTCCAAGACAATAAAGATGGAATTGTTTCATCACAAAAGTTTAAAGAATTTATTGGCAACACCAAGGCAGTTTTCAAAACACAAGGAGCCATTTTTTTATGTGCTGAAACTTATCGACAGACAGAATAACAAAAATTATATTTAATTTTCAAGTCAACTACAAATAAAAACACAATTAAGAAGAACGAAAGTTTTCAAAAATGATTACCCTATTTATTTTTTATTTTTAACAAAAAAATGGAGCAAACATTTATAATAATTTTGTTTCATTTAAAAAAAACAAAAAAAAAACGGGGGTTTCCTGTTATATCCACAAAATTATTGATAAATACTTCTCCAGATTTGTTTTAAGATCTCATGATATTTAAGCAAACATCTCCATCTTTGCTGATTTTATCACAATATTTAAACTGGCATTTTATCTGAACAGTTTTTTTTTTTTTTTTTTTAATTTTATTTTTGTACCAACATTGCTGCATTACCTTGTCACACAGACCATCATTACTGTGTACTGAGTTGGATCCTTGCTGGGTGTCCTGTTGTCTGGCCATGAATAAGCAAAACTTAGTAAATCTTAAATGTGTTGACTTCTCAGAAAATGTTTGGGTTCAACAAAGATTTATAAAATTGTCTGTTGTATTCAACAAAAAAATGTTTCAAAGTAAGGTTGCTGCCCAAATATACATTTTTTTTTATATATATGTATGTATGTATGTATGCATGCTTGTGTGTATATATATATATATATATATATATATATATATATATATGAAAATTCAGATTGCTTTTATGTTTTACAATTTTGATAAAATACATTTGGATATTTTAAAGAAAAGTTTGACAATTGACTGAAATATTCAAATAGGTATGTACATCTTTGTTGTTTTGATCATTATACTTTGACAAATACCTTAGACTGAAAACAGATTTCCTAGTGTTGTCTAAAGTTCTGAGAAGTCAACATTCTCATTGATTTTTGATACTAGTAACCTAATCTTTGTTTCAATCACATTTTGGTCAACTTCCTTTTTATATTTGATTATTTGTGTTTTCTTTATAATATATATACTTTATGGAATTCAAGTAAAAAAAGATCTTTCATTTTTTATTTAAAAACCTCAATGAAATTCAATAAAACATACTTGGATGAATTCTTGCTGCCACTAATATATAATGTAGGTCAGCAGCAGTCAAGCTTATAGTCATTTTAAACTCCATGATCTTGTTGATGACTGCATGATATATGCTATGCCAGAGTTACAGTTTTGAATTCAGAGTTGTCCTAGAATGGTTGCCAAGCATAGCTAGACAGCTTAGTCTAACTATTCTGCTATTTAAATCAGATGTAATGAACTTGGTTGAAATTTGAACTCATCCTGTGCTGCTAATTATTACACTATTTGCACATCATTATTAGAATCCATTTAAGCACACAAAAAAACTTACCAGACTCTATCTGAAACATACTAGTAGAAAATACAAACATAATAACCTCATCCACCTGTAAAAAAAGATTAAAAATAATGGAAGCCTTAATAATAAAAAAAGAAAAACCAACACTTAATAATATTAACTACGAACATGGCCACACTGTGTTCACAAAATAAAACCTCTCTATAACACTAAAAACATACACACAACCAACACACCCAATTAAATTGAACAAATAAAATCATCCTTGATAATGGCTAAAAGTATAGCTGAAAGTGCTTGGAATTATAGAACATTTGGACAGTTTCTACATATTGTTTCCCAAAAAGAAAATACTAGTTCAAACACAAGAAATATTAAATAAATAGCTTAATCAAAGTACCTTGTCTGTCATCTTTAAATAAACGTGTCTGTGTGTATATATATATATATATATAAGGCCCAAACACTAATATTCCATGGTTATATTAGGTTGGTGCAAAAATGACGTAATAATGTCGTTTTTTGATGTATTTTTTAACGTCAAAAAACATTGTCATTATTTTTGCACCAGCCTAATAATTTATTACATTGGAATCGTAATCATGATCCAATTCCTCAGACCTACAACTTCAAATATATATTGACCACTAATCTCTCTCTCTCTCTCTCTCTCTCTGTGTATATATATATATATATAGAGAGAGAGAGAGAGAGAGGAACGGTGCGATGAGTAAATTGTCACTTTATATTTTTAATTTTGTGCATGTGTATTGTTTGTTGACTGCACAGTATAATAGGGTCAGTTGAGCACCATCTGTGAGAAAAAGGGCACCATGACATAATTCCTTCTGCCAGAAATTTTGAAATGGCATACTGTATTGCTTGGCATTTGTACCGGAAGCTCCATTACAAACATTTCAGAGTTTTTTGGGTGTCAATCTGAGGACAGGGCAAAGGATTTGGAAAAAGAATGCACTGGGTCATGATGGTGGCTGCTGGAAGATCCTAATGTCTGGCAACAGGTTCTCTGTACCATGCCGCACAAGCAGGAGAATCCATGGCTATCAGACAATTTCTGCAATCACCTTACATCTGGCCACTTAACTCCCCAGACTGTAATCCCTTTGATTATTATGTGTGAGATGCCAACAAAATTCCTTGTAACACCAAAAATGAACTGAAGACAAGGATTATGGCAGCATTTACTGACTTAATCAAAGAAACCATTCATAAGAGTTGCTGGAGATTCTGAAGTCGTCTGGAGGCCATGGTTGAAGCCAACAGTACTTTTATTGAATAAATTTACTCTTTAGTATTTCAAGATATTTTTGTGCAATTTTAGTAAATATATTTAAGATGAAATTTGAGTACTTTCATTTTTGTATAATTTCAATAACAATTTATTCTTCAGACCCTGTGTGTGTGTGTGTGTGTGTATATATATATATATATATATATATATATATATAATGTATGTTTCAAGGTATACTATTTTTATGAGTAAGAGTGCTTAATATCCAGGATAGTGTGTGCAAATATAAAAGTATAGACACTGAGGTCAGTTAGTAGCTCAACTATTCCTATATTTTTAGTATATTATTTTAACACAAAGTAGAAATTACTGACCTTACTACCCATAATGCCCCAATGACAAGCATATATGAATAGTCAAGCTATTATCCAAGATGGCCTGAAAATTGCATAAAAAAGACTGTTGCTACTCGGTGTTGACCCCCAGTTTCCATTTAAGTTGTCATATTCAAACTGATTATTTATTTGAAATTATTCAATCCTACATTTGATTTAATTATTTTATATTATTGAATTTCAGCAGCTATCAAAGGTGTTTGATACTAAAATTGTGATTAATTTAATTATTGTGTATTTATAATTTTATAAAAGTATTTATGTAGAAAAACCCTCAGATCTTGATGGCCAGTATTACATGAAAGTCTGGAGTTGGTCAAGAGAAAAGTTGCTTGGACATTTAATTAATTGACCATTGTTGGTTTAGTTATCTATTGACAGAATATTATCACCCTAAACATTATTTTTAGTGGATTCTGTTTATTTTTTAAGCACTATATTTATTTTTGTCTACCAGTCTGAATATCCAGGAAATCTTATTATGGAAAAATATGTGGATTCAAACCTGTGTCTTCCTAGGCAGAGGGAAACTTGTTAAATCTGATGTGCCTTAACCGACCCAGGTATGAAGAAGTTTTACCAATCAAATAAGATCTGAACAATACCTTTAATCTATGATGAGAAGGATTTCGCTTAAAGGTAATTTTCAGACCTTGCTTGAGTGGCAAAGCTATTTCATGGCTTGGTTGGTTATGGCACATCAGATTTAACAACAGTTTCCCTCTGCTCATGGGGATGTGGGTTCAAATCCTGCCAGAGAACGCATATTTTTCTTTAATAAGATTTTTCAAAGCCAGTAAACAAAAATAAATATATTGTTTAATAAATAAACAGAGCATCTACTCAAATATGTTTATCCACTAACATATAAAGTGATATATAATATTGCACTTTGAGTGCTGGTGTTAATAAAATAGTGCTTGATGTAATATAACAGAGCTATAAATTATATATTAATAAATATTTTTTTTTTTACTTATAGTACAATTCAAAGTTTAATTCACCCCCTGAAGATTGTGTTGTGCATGAGTTGTGCTATCAGTAAGGAAAAACGTGTATATAATAAATATATATATATATATATATATATATAAAATTCTAATAACCTTCATTAAGTATTTTTCTGTCTTGTTTTTTTTATACATTGAATGTTTAAAGTTCTGGGATTAAGTATTTTCATTATTCCATAACTTATTCAGATTAATATCCTTATCTTTGTTGTTTTTTTATTAACTTTCTGCTGATGCATTCTCTGGCCTTCTCCAGTTGCATGTTTCATTCAGGAATTTTTGAGGATCTCCTTGAATTTTTTTTTTTTTTTTTTTTTGCATCTTTCTTTTCTCTAATTCTGCAAATATGCAACAAGACAAAAATACTTGACCTAGTCTAGCACAAGGCCACAGGTATTGAGTGATGAATGAGGATTGTACTCAGTACACAGTGGTAATGGTCTCTTAGATTAGCTTTACTTTTCATTATTCCATCTTCTTAATATGAAGGTAAACATTTTATCTTGTAAAGTTTGATTTTTTTTTTTAGATGTCTTTTCTGACACACCCATTTTTTTCTTTTGTTCAGTTGGTTTGAAGCAATAGAAATGTCGTAAAACGCATCAAAGATGGGGATATTAAGTTGAAGTGAAGACACAATTACCTGGAGATCTCATTGTGGTCATTATTATTGGGATGAAAACAGCATTCAGATATTCTTACTAGTTAAGACAAGCAGTTATATTCTATGACATCACAAATCTGTTAGATACACAATGAATACAACAAACAATCAAATGCAGACAGGAGTTGATAACTGGCCGGTTTCTCTAGTAAATACAATAATTAAATAGAAAGCAAGAGATACGAACAAGGCATTTAGGATTTGGTTGCTTTAACCCATTGTACCAGACAATTGCTTTAAGGCGCAAAATAAACAAAAACATTTTTTTCTTTGTATAGACCAAAGGTAGGTGCATGGGTGATAATCTCAAATTATTTCAAGTTTCCTTTGGAGTCTATTTAATCTAGAGCAGCATTTCTCAACCTTTTATCGTTACTGAGCCGATTTTCTTATAAGTTTCCTGAAAGTTCTTGTTCGATCATCAGAGTTAAGCAGTCTCAAGCCTGGTTAGTACTTAGATGGGGGACTGCTTGGGAACACTGGGTATTGTAAGCAACCTTTTACACTCTGAAATATGTTTTAGCTTTAAATAATCAACAAAGGATTGATAAACTGTAAAAATAAATCAATTACTGAGACTTAATAAAATTTGAAAAAAGAAATACTAAGGAAAAAATGTATGTGAAATTACTATCATAGATAAAAAGATATTTGTTGTCAATAAGTAATTTTTATCAATTTTTTCTGAGATTTAGTCTTTTTTTCCAATGTTTAAGAAAAAAATGAATGTGAAATTACTGTCTGTAAAACGTTTTTCAATCCTTGACTTTATAGAAGAAAGACTGAGTGACACACACACAAACAAATATTTGTAGTCAATAAATGATTTCTATAATTTTGATTTTGAATTTATAAAAATACAGACGTCGAAGGTTGTGAAAAATGTTTGAAATTTGATTGTGCTCTCACTGATTTTTGGATATTGAGTGTAAATTTCAGACAGAACTTTGCTGATTCTAATTATTTTATTACATAAACATTATTTTTAGTAGATATTTATATTTGAGTAGATGCTCCCTTTATTTATTAAGCAGTATATGTATTTATTTTCATCTACTGGCCTGAATATTCAAGAAATCTTAAAAAATACATGCTCTCCGACAGTTTAAAGCTGGTAGACGAAAATGAATATATTGTTTAATAAATAAACAGAACATCTACTCAAATATAGGTATCCATTAAAAATAATGTTTAAGTTATAAAATCTGTCAGATTAATAAAAAAAAATCCATTAGAAATTTGAATTATCTAAAGAAACTTAAAAGTACCATCTGATATTTCTAAAAAAAAAAACAAAAACAAACATTCCTTTGGTTAACATTTTTACTAAATTGTTATCACTATAAAAGCAAAGCCACTCATAATCCAATGTTGGATTACCAGGAAGAGAATCAGTAATTAGAAACTTTTTGTTTCAATAAAAGTTTAATGTCTTTTTTCATCATTAAATGAAATTTTGATAAAGTAAATTTTATTGTGTCTCAAAATTCTTTTCTTGCAACCAAATTTTGGGTCACAAGCTCAGAGTCGAGAAATCCTGCTCTCTATATCAATTAACAATGGGAGTGTTTGGGTACAATGGGTTAAAAGAAAATCACCAAAAAAAAAAAAAAAAAAAATTATATTTTAGTTATTTAATAATCAAACAAGCTAAGAGATACTAACAAGGCAATTTAGGATTTAGTATAATTAAACCATTGTACCAAACAAATACTTTAAGGTGTAAATTAAAAGATAAACTTATTCCTGACTATGGATTAAGGACATGAAAATTTCAAATGATTCCATCAAGGTATATTGACTTTAAAGTTCTTATTTTTTTTAACAGTAAGTGTATGAGTACAGTGGGTTAAATGAAAGTGACCAAAGTATTGCTTACAAATTAACCAGATAATATATTTTTTTGAAATTATATGTTTACATGTTGAGATCTTTTAGAATCGCATTTGATTCCAATTCATATATTTAAAGTTATTTTGTCGTATCGTTATTTTAATTACATTATTTTGATCTTTCAGGAAGAGTGAATGATTTTAGCAAAAAGAAATTTTTTAGATTTTGGAGACATGTGTCACCTTTGTTCATTCTATTTCTTAATGTTTGACATTTCAATTCATAATGTCATTTTGTAGGGTATATCATCACAAAAATAATAAATAAATTAATGACAGCTATGTTTGTAATGTCATTAAATGTTTATTTTAAGATTGAGCTGTCACTGGAGAGAAGCTGGACTTGAAATTATTGACCAAAAAGTCATAATTTAAAAGAAACTACAAAAAGAATTTTTAGAAGGATTTATTTATAGCTAAAAAAAAAAAATAATAATAATATGTCATGTATTTGCTGTAATGGATAATTTTTTTTTAATAATATTTTTATTTAAATAGGCTTTCCCTTTTCTTTTTTTTCAATTCTATTTTAAGTGATACACAAGGAATTTTTTTTATATTTCAAAAAAGAGTAAGAGTTATTTGTCATATTTTATAGAGAGCAATGCTGATACTTTAGAACAAATCATTTGAAAGCCTTCAGCCGCTTCAGAATGTTCACTGATGAACTTTTTCTACCATTTGAGATGGAAGGACAGATAAGTGCATCCACATAAAATATAATTTTTAGTAGTTTTATAATGCTTGGACATCAATAACTGCTTTATTTTTCTTTTATAAAAAAAAAAACAAGGTCAATTTTTCAGCAATAAGATTAATGTCATCTTATTTTCTGTGAATTACGTTTCATAGTCACACCTCAGTGACCATTTTTTATGAACTGATTAATTTGGCATATCACGTTTGATGTAATGGTGTCATATGCCAATGTCTGGAAGAAATGCAAAGAATTTAAAAAAATGAAAACATTGACAGATTTTAAAATTGCAACCTTGTGGAAATTACTTTGTGTTCATTTGTAATTGTGGGCAAAATCATCATTAGGCAGAGTAAGTGATCACCTTGGATGTTGAAATCCTTAGAACATGAACTGCTTAACATTTGGCTAATTAACATATTGCAGTCATCCAAATAATTCAGTGTAATTGACTTATCAAAATTTATTTGGTAGGGTGAAGAGGGTACATATTATTTAGCTGGCCTAAGGTGCTGAATACTCTGGTGTTGATCCTGGTTGTGGAAACAATTAACTATTCCATTACCTACATGTCATAATAAATTTCGTTTTATGGAATATTTTAAGTTTCTCAACTGAATTCATAACTATCACAGAAGTTATTTCTGTCTGAATTTCTAGAATGAGGACTTATTTACATGCGGACTATTGTACTCATCTTTGTTGTTGCTATCACATTTGGCTGTTGTGCTCTCTGACCATCATCAGGAGGATCTATGAAGGTCACCTGTATCGACACATACCTGATGAAGGACAGAGGGTACAATGGTTGAAACATTGTGTAAGTAATGTTGTTGTTATTCTTAATGTAATTACAAAGATTTTTCATAAAATGAAACAGAAATATATTGGATGGATTTTATGTTGAAATAGTTTCAAATAATTTTCTTTGATATTTTTTATTCTTTGCAAAAACAAACACCTTATTTTTGTGTCATTTAAAAGAAGTTGTTATGATTTCTACAATAATGGTTATTGTTAATTACAACAAATATAATTATCATTATTACCATCTTTGCAATTATCATGAGTTTTGACTTGTTAAATTTGGAGAATTATTGAACTATTTCAGTTAAGGTTTATCATATTGCATAACTGACTTTGACAAATGTTTCCTTTGGCTTGCTAAAAGGAAAGTAAGCAAAGTGTTCATAAGATTTAAAGGTATTTCATTTTGTTTTTATATCTCATAAAAGAAATTAAATAGTTTCTTAAGATGACATAACTGACAATAATGACATTCCAAACTACAAAAAATAATGTAAAATGCACACACACACACATATATATATATATATGTGTGTGTGTGTGTATGCATGTATTATTGATATAAATTCAAATTCGTATGATTTTTAACAGAAAAACAAACAAATACAACAATTTTCTACTGATAAAATTTTGCATATTAATCTTTCTTTCTTATTGCATTTTCAACAGGAAAGAAAATTTATTTTCTTTATTTTGAAAATTCCGTTTTCTCAAAATGGATAAAATAGTCAATTCAGCTGCCAGTAAAAAATTTCTTTGATTCAACTGACAAATTTTATTTTCATCATTCTCAAGTCAACAATTGCATAATCTTTGCCATATAAATGTTTCTTTCACAAATTATTTCATTATCACTTACATAATGGTCATATCATTCAATTTGAAACTGTTTTACAGCTCCTAATAAATATATTTGATATAATAGCCACACCTATTATTTGAAACTGTTTTACAGCATTTCATGAATTTCTTTTATGTAACACCTACATATTCGAATTTGAAACTGTTTTACAGCTTTCAATAAATGTATTTTATATAATGGCCACATTTTTCACTTTCAGTCTCTTTAACAGCTAATGAATTTCTTTTATATAATGGCCATTTCTTTCAATCTGAAGCTGATATAGCTTTTATGAATTTATAAGGTTTCTCATTGAAAGAGGTTTTCATTTTTTAAAACAAAATCTGCAAATTCAAATTTTAATGACATTCTTTCAAGTTATTTTTTTTTGTTCTAAGATAGACAATCTTTAATGGAGTTGTCCTTTCAAGTTAGAAATTTTGTTAAGAAACTACTGGTAAAATTAGAAAAGATAGTCACAGTAAAAAATATAGTGATAAAAATGTAATTATTCATGCATTGTTAGCAACCAGGAATAAATTTATAGACTTGCCAGATAAAATATTCAGGGATGGCAGGAAGGAGACAGGAATGGAAAATAATTGCTTATGTAATCAATCATTATGAAAAATAAAAATGTTCATTTGTGGGAAATATGATTTCCAAGAATTGGGATTATTCTTTTTTTTTATTAATACTTAAGAAAATTAATATTTTGAAATTGTAGACAATTTGATAAATATTACTAAACTATCCTAACTATAGGAAATTATATTTCCTGCAAAGTGCATGTGTATTTTCATGAATGTCTGGTCACTTTTACAACTAAGTTTTTGTGCTACTTTTTCTGAGTAGGAAGAGGAAATGTTTGATTTTTGAGAAACCTTTTATCGTGCAAGCCCATGAAATAGTTCCTGGTAAATTGCTGAGTGTTTTTAATTCCATTTTCTTTTTTTTTTATCATTGTATTAGTGACACAACTTTCTTCCCAGCATGTTATTGTTATTCTTTTTGCATATCAGTAAAACTGACAATTGGTAAAAGACAAAATATAAGCTAGAAATTTACACAGTAAGCTGGTTTTAATGATGTTCAACAATGAAGCCTACAAAAACAGTATTTGTTCCTAATATCTTGTATTTAGATATTAGAAAAAAAGGGCGGGGTGAACTGGTGTTCATATTGAACATTTCAAAGAAGTTCATTTAACTGCTACTTTCTTTAATTGCAAGCACCAACATTTTTTTTTGTCTTTTGTTTTCTACATCAAACTAAATAAAATCAATGAAAATGTACTTTTACTACAGCATCTCCTAAAGATTAATAGATTAATAGATGCTTTTGACAAAGATTCTTTCACCAAATGTTTAATATTTTACATTGCTTTTCAATACTGGTGTTCTATAATGGCAAATGAATTATATTTGCATGTGCACATCAGTATAAAGACACAGGTACTTAGATGAAGATATATATATACACATACATACATACACACACACAAACATATGCGTATTATACAAGATTTTCCTTATATAAGACAAAAGGAAAACTTTTCTTTACCTATATGCTTCATTCACTGAGGAACCTTATCAAGGTAAAGAAAAGTTTTCCTTTTGTCTTATTTATATTGTCTTTACAGATATAATTAATTTATATCTGAATTTTTACACACACACACATATATGTGTGTCTGTGTGTAAAATATTTTTAGGCAGCATATCTTCATTCAAGCATGTTTGGTTGAATAATCTACACATTATGTCTATTTTTCTTTTAATCCTTTCAAATTCACAGATCAATTTCTTAATGTTGCCATTAAACCCGTTAAGGAAGGCGTAGTAGTTTTTCTCATTCCTTCTATTTTTTCAAGTACTTTCAAACCCTTCCAAGATCATCTTCAGTGATGAACTGCTAAGACAAAAACTAATGTAATAGATGGTTGTGAATTTTTTTGTAAATGCACATGAAACGCTCTTTGTTGATTCAAAAAATTTGTTAATTTAAAATATTTTTACAAATATAAATAAAGTTACTTCCCTTGAAAACGTTAATTTTTGAATCAACAGAGCGTGTTTTATGCACATTTACAAAAAAATTCACAACTATTGATTACATTAGTCATAGCAAGTCACCTCTGAAGATGATCTTGGAAGAGTTTGAAAGTACTTGGAAAAAATAAAAGGAATGAGAAAAACTATGACACCTTCCTTAATGAGTTTAATGGCAACATTAAGAAATTGATCTATAAATTTGAAAGGATTAAAATAAAAATAAATGGGCATAATATGTTTAGATTATTCAATCTAACATGCTTGAATATATATATATATATATATATATATATATATATATATATATATATAGCCTTGTAACGTCCATTATATATAACAATAAAGAATAAAGGTTATTTGGAAAAACATGTAACTCAGTCATCAATATTTGATCTTTGTTTATAATTATTGATTAGAAGCATTTTTTCAATTATGAGTGACCTCTCTCTCTCTCTCTCTATATATATATATATATATATATATATATATACATACATACCCACATATATTGCATATTTACATATATAGGCACATTAACTGTTGCATGTCAATGTTAATATGCCGTTTTCATTTTCTGAACTATTATAGCATAATAAAATGTTATTTTGGGAGGAGTGAGGAGTTAATTTTATATTAAATACTTAAATATTTTCTTAATGATGATAGAATGGCCAGTATCCATGATTGCAGACCATTGTGCCTATTATATGTCACACACACACACACATTCTCACAATCAAGCAAATATTTGCACATTCAGAGCAGCAAATTAAAGCCTCATTTACTTGTAATTGGACCATCAGCTATTGATTGACTTTGTCTTGTTTCAAAATGTTTTTTAGTAGCTAAACATTGAGCCAAGAGAGTTATTAAAGCAGTACAAACATGCTGAAATTGAAGTTAAACATTACAATTTGACTAGCAACTCTCCGGTCTTCGACAGGTGACAGTTAAGAGTTCAACCAATGAGTACAAGCACAAATAAGAACAGGATTTTGTGGTCTCTTAATAAATATAGCTTTAGGTAGAAATTATGGGAGTTGGATGTAAGTTTAATGAGAGATAGGCACAGTATTCGTATACAGTAGCAAAGCTTCACACCACCACTTGAAAAAGACCGAAGACTTTTCAATTGAAAAAAAAAAAAAAAACTTCAATTACACTTTCAGATGAGTAGACAATCTAGACAACTAATTTCCTTAGGATATTTTTTGCAAATTTTTCTCATTTAGAAATAGTGATACTTATTTTTAAAAATCTTTTACTTTTGTTTGCATGGACTGTTTAACATTTAACAATTTGATTCAATTGTAAAATATACAATAGTTTGTATGTTGACTATGCTCCATTAATTTTAGACCTCATAAAACTGTCCCAGTTGCACGTCCAACAGATGTTGTTTGTAAGTCAGATATCACCATGTTTTGTAGCAAATAAGTCTTGATGACACTACAGGCCATGTGAATCAGAGAGAAAAGGCCAACATCCCTGTTGCCCATAGCAACAATACTTATCACTTTCAATTAATCAATATTGCGCTCATTTGATCTATCACAGAGGAGCTCCGTCTGTCGCAACAGCTTCATTGTTCAACACTGCGGATCCTTTACTACCAAATTTGGTTTCCTGACGCATCAAACGATCAAGTTGCCTTTACAAAAAAAAAAAAAAAAAAAAAAAAAAAAAAAGAAACATGGAAAAAGAGAAATGGAAAACCAAAATAAAATTAATTATAACAAAAACCAGTTTCAGGTATTTTTTTTTTTTTAAATTGTTAGCAATTTTAAACAAGAATTTCGAAAAATTAATAACTTCAGTGTAACCAGACCAGCAAGAATGGAAATAAATTTAATTTGCAAGAAAAAAAAATGTTTAAATATTGCAATTGAAAATAGGTAAAAAACACAAAAAAAAAAAACCCCAATCTATTTTATACAGTTATCTTTTCAGAAATTATTTATTCTATTGTCTTTCCTTCTTTTATAAGTACCCTTCATATATAATCTTCCCATAAAAGAAGAAAAAATAAAGATATAAAAATATATTTGTTTTTTTATATGTAAAAATGTGACATCTGCGTGGTTACTGCAGACAACTGGTACATATATCTATTCCAACATTTCTCAACTGGTGTGACCAGATACACTAATGCACCCTGAAAAGTAGCTAAGTACATTCCAAGTTAACAGAAGATTAATTTATGAATTATTTTTATATTTAAAAATTTTTTTTATAGAGACACTAAGCACTAAGTCAATTCTTTATTAGTTGATATTTTTAAACTGGATGCTAAATTCCTTAATCTTTAAGGAGTGGATAATCCTTTCCCTTTTGCCTTCCTAAAGAGATTTAAATCAATCATAGTCGGCCTGTTTAAAAAAAAAAAAAATCGTTTTTCATAAATCTGAATTAAAGCTGTATCGTTAAGCCTCTTTGGGAATGCTAAACCAAAATTTAATATTTTCAAATTTTGTAACTAATTTTTCTTCATTAATATTTAAGGTCTGCCCCAGAATTTTAGTTATTCTACAAGTGTGTGGCCCTGAAGTTACAAAAAGGTAGGGAAACACTTATCTGGCCTAATAAACACTACTTTCTAGTATAGATTTCCATGTGGGTGCTTCCTCAAACATGACAATCTTAAGCTCTTCAAGTCTGGGGTTAGTTTTGATCTATTCTCATAATCTTCACTTCCTTTTCTTACATTTATATCACACATTTCATTTAGTAAGCTTCTATTTTGAGTGGCTCTTGGGACTTGTATTGGGTAGACATTAGTATATAAAAAAAAGTAAGCTGCTAACTTGTTTACCTATCAACACAGTACTATATGTAAATCATATTTACATTATATAAATATAAAATGGTAGATATATTTGATGAAAAATTATTATCCTTAATTTTGAATAACTTTACAAAAGATAAATTTCCTTGTGATAAATATTCCTCTTTTTCTACTAAATTGTTGTTCTTTGTACAGCTGTTAATGTCCAACTGTATTTCTGGATTAAATAATCTAGAAATACAAATGTATAAAATTGGGTTTTATCAAGAGAAAAAAAATGATTGTTGCTTTTTTTTTTTTAATCCCCTTCCCACAAAAAAAAAAGAAAGTTTTTTTGCTATGATGTTTTGCTTAAACCATCTACAATATTCCAGTCAATGAGGATAAACAAATGGCAAATGACCTCAGCTAAATTCAGAGGAAGAACTTTATTAATGCCAGAAGTTGGGATTGATTTATTTTTTTTACAGCTTATCAACTCTTTTTGGGTTAGTTAAAGTTGAAATATATTTTGGACTATAAGAATAGCATTTTTTGTGCTAGTGAATATTTGTGTAAGGACTTTGATGGATGTAAGTAATGTTTTTGTTGATGGAATTATATAAACATTACTTATGTTTAAGAAGGGAATAAGGAATATATAAGAAGTGGGGATGGGGAAGATATAAGAAATGGGGATGGGGAAGATATAAAAACACAAACGTTGGTTATAACTATGCACTGACAGGAAACACTGAAGATGTTAGAATGCTGAAATTTTTTAAAATTAATTATTCTTGGCATGTAGTCAAGTTGACATGTGTACATAAAAATCAAAGGAAAAATCATGAAAAATTTGAAACACTAAAAAATTGACGACTAATTGATAATTTAGCTAAAAATGTAAAATCTGAACAAAAAAAAAACATAAGAAAAATATTTAAAAAAAAAATGAAAATATATAACTGTACTTTTGTTTAGACTATTGAACTTAGTGATGCTTTTGTTATTACCACAATGTTTTAGTCAATCTATTCTATAGACTTCATCAGGAAAGAGAGTTCAATAGTATAAACAACTCATAAAAAAAAATTAAAATGACTTTTATTAAATAAATTTAAAGAAAGTTAAATTTTTCTTTATATATTTATTAAGAAGAAATATAGTCTTAAGGTGTGCTATATTTATGGGATAAAGTGCTCAATATCAGAGATAGAGTGTGTGTAAATATAAAAGTGAACATAGAAGTCAACACTTAGAGGCGACAGTCTGCTTCATGCTATATGCACATGTGGCCTGACGATTGCATATAGCATGAAACAGACTGTCGCCTCTAAGTGTTGACTTCTATGTTCACTTTTATATTTATATTTATTAAGATAAAGAACTGAACACAAAAAAATGATAGAGTAAGTAAGCATATATTTATGAAAAGAGAAAGAAAGAGAATAGTGCAGAATTCAAGAAAGGAATAACTGTGCAAAAAAAGAGATAATAATTTCAAGTTTTGACTTTTGGTAATCATATATAAAGTTATAAGAAGACAACAGTGAACAATGTCAGTTCCTGACTCCTTATTAAATAATGAAGACCCCTCCCCTCACACACACACACACACACCAGTTCAAAATTAGAATGTCAAAACTGAATAATCTAAATATAGATTTATTTGATTCACACTTCTTATTCTTCTTAATTCTTCATTACAGAATTAAGCTTTTGTCTTAAGGAAAAATAGAAAAGATATTCAATAAAAGAATAAAAAAAATCATTTTTTTAATACAGAACTATTCACTAATTGTAAACACATCAGTTATCATTCAAACAATTTATAAGTTCTAAGTCAAATAATAATTTAAACTCAATAAATTTCAGATCAATTTTTATAATGAAGACTTGCTTAATAACAGTGAATATTGACTGATTTGTTTTTTACAACTTTTGGGATTATTTAAAACTGAAACATATTTTGGGATTGTAAGAATTAAATCATTTTTAATTAATTATTTTTTGATCAATTGTGGCTTGCTGCTTTATTTTTTTTAAACATAAATTTTTCATTATTGCATCAATTTGAATTTTGTGACATTTTTTTTATCTTTTACCAGATTTAATCCATATTTAAGTGTGGCAGCAAGTATTTTTCTTTTTTTCATCATGCAACACCCAATATATAATGACTGCTGGGGTCAAAGTAAACTTGTTGCTGACATTGCAGAATCAGGTAGCATTGTATTTTGTGCAGCACTGAAGAGAAAATAATCATATTTTGGCAAAGATTGATTTACAAATCGAAGCTAAAAACTATTGATGATCATTCTCTTCTTGCAAGCTTACAGTACTGGAAACATCGGTTCTTGTTTGATCACCTAATTTAAGCAGCATTGAGCCTGGTCAGTACATAGGTGGGGTCTGCTTGGCGACCTCCAACAATCCAAAATATGTTTCGACTTTAAATAAACCACTTTAAAGTGTCTTTTTGAATGATGACTGACTAGGCAGAAGATTTCCTGCAGTAGGCTACTGTTTCTTTCTGCAGTAGACTTGTTCCAACCAAGGCTATGTGACCCATTCTGTAATGCTATTGAACCCATAGCTGCAGGAAGGATTGATAGATTCATACCTTTCCTTAAGCGTATTTGCATTTAAATAAATGTAACAAATCAGACAGGAATTCAGATATGGTTCTCCATTTTTGCATTCCATGCTGTTATCCATTACACTACACTGCACATCCATTTAATGTATTACATATATTAATTTATAGAATTAGCAAATAAAATACTTTACAAATAAATCATTATTTAACAATTTTTTTTTTTTTACTAGCATCCCCATCTTTGTTATCTTTATCACAATAATTTAGCTGCTATACTTTCCATCCCACCCCATAAAAAAAACAACAATAATGAGACTGATAGTCCAAAAATATTAGTGAATAATAACAAAAACTTGTCTCAGAAAGTTTGTTTTGTTTTAATTATAATCAGTTGAACATTTCTGAAGACTTGTGTCTTCTATGCAGTTCTGAGTAAATGCTTGGAAAATGAATGTCCACATTTATGGTGCATGCCTCTATGACTGAGTCAGTAAGAATAGTGATACATGACTTCAGGTCAACCGTTTGCAGCATTAAAAAGGTTAGGTAAGAATGTTAGTCCCAATCACCCAATGAGCATTTCTTGGAAGAGTTTAGCAAAAGATTGTTTGGTGCATGAAGCAGGGTAAAAAGTGCAGATCTGTGATGGAATCACATTGATAATTAAGTGAAGGCTGAACATGGATCAAATCACAATACTAAGAAACAAAAAAAAAAAAAAAGTCAAGGGTCATCCAAGTGCAATTGACATTTTCATACAAACCTGAAGATCTTTTGTATCATATTGCAAACATGCCTTATTTAAAATGTTTTGAGAGCATTAATAGGCAACAACTATGGGGATTATAGGTTTTACAAGTACAAAATTGATCATTACTTATTTTTTCTTCTAAATGGATATATAATAAAATGGAATCACAGCAAAGACAAAACATTATATTTTTCAATTAACAATCCTGTACTCTAATATGCTTCACCGATAAGTAGAAAGCATTGATGCCTGGCTGTGCTGGCCTTTTCTCAGAAAAATAGGAAATTGCCATTTTCAAAATAAATGACTATAAAGATGCTGACAGCAATTGCTTTAGGAACTACCATTTTGGTTTTGATTGAATACTCTGCAGTACAGAATAAGCTAAACAACATTCCCAATATACAATATAATAAAAATACATCACAAAGTAGGTTGTATTGTATGTTCAGAATGGCTGCTCATTTCTGAAACAATGCTGAATGAACTTTAGTTATTGTTCAAATATTTGCTCCACCTGGGCTATATATTGTTTTGAATTCAGAGATGTCCTTCTTTTGTAATGATTGCCAACTATGGCTAGAGAGTCCGGTTAAATAGCAGGACCCACTTCTGGGGAAGAAGAGATGGATTCATACCTTTTTTTTAAGGGTGTTTGTGTAAAAGTAAATATACTGATCTCAACTGGAATTTGAACTTGGCTTGCCAATTTCTCATTGCAAGCTTGTAATCATTACATCACATGAACATCATATATTCTAGACAACCTTCAAAATTTTAAATAAGGCACATTCACAATATGACATTCTTTTAAAAAGAAAAAAAAACAAAGAGCTTCAGGATCAAATAAGATTGTGTCTATGTGATCTGTTAAATCTTTTGTAGTTCAATTTAGAATTACTTAAGATAGAACACATATTCAAATTAGTATGCAACTCTTGCTTTAATAAAAAAACAAACAAAGACCTTAAAATATAAAAATGGTTATATAAAGAATAAGAGTTGTTTTAAGTATATCTGCTGGTTTTATTTTAATCCCTCATAAATAAATCTATCTCATCAATAATAATCCCTGAAATTGGAAACCATGGCAACAATAGTAAAAAGTAGTAATAAAGTTTTAAAGTATAAATAAATAAAAAAGCTCTATTTATTACTTGATGTTGAATCTTTAAAGATGTAAATAGAAAACTAAAAGAAAAGTTAAACAATTATTGCCAAAGGATAAATAAATAAAATATTTGAATGAATAATTTGTTCAAGTGTTATATTACAAAAAGGTATTTTTGAAGTTTATTTTTTATAGGAAATTTTTTAATAATGTAAAAAAAAAAACAAAAAACCCCCAAAATAACTAGAAATAAAAAAGTAAAAATCTCATTAAAATATTTTACGAGTCCTGGTAAAATTCTGCACTGTTTATTATTGATAAGTCGTCATAAAAAGCAAATGTAAACAAAAATATTATTCCTGAAAGAATTTAAGAATTATAATGTGTTGAAACTAAACAAAGTAGGAATTTGACAGAAAATATTTTAAAATATCCTTAAGACTGCATTCAAACAGTTTAAAACATGATTTTTAGTGATCTTTTCAGAAACTGAGAAAACATTTAATGCCAATAAGATGCATAAAATACTCTTAAAAAAATAGTCATTTAATTACAAGTAATTTTAATTTATTTTATTCTTAAAAATATTAATTAGTAAATATGGATTGATTGTTTCAGTACATTATACCTGTTTCAATATCAAATCATTAATATTTATTAGATTTACTTATAAAAGTTACAATGAGTTTATATAGAAAGTCTTAAAAATTCAAATAAACATATTTCAGAAAAGTAAAAGCCATAAAAATTATAGTGTTGTTGCATATGAAACATTAAATACAAGTTTAACCATGCCATAAAAAATGGTGTGATTTTTAAACATATTTTTTTCCAATTATTACTGTTGTACTTTGCTCTTATACAAAAATGAATTTTTCACCTCCCGGCTTTGTAAATATCTTGAAACTATCTTATAACAATGACATTGACATCTGATGCTGCCAGTGTAAGGGAGTTAACTGTTTTTCAGTTAAAAATTACAAACAATAAAAAACACTCAGCATATCAAATAAGAGAAAGAACAGATGGAGTAAAAATCCACAGTTCGTAGCATTTACTTTTTAAAAAAAGCACTTAATACAAAGTGGAGCAAAATATTATAATATTTTTATTATAAAAGATTATAATAAAAACATTTTACATCAATCACAAGTTATCTACCATTGCCTGATGAAGTACAGTCATAGTATTGAAACATTAAAACTGTTGTGTAGTGATGTAAAATGTTTTTATAATCTCTTATAATACAAATAAATTATATATATATATATATATATATATATATATATATATATATATATATATATATATATATATATATAAATAAATAAATTAAATAATTAAGAAAGAGACAAATTTAAGGTTACATGTCTATAATTTCCTAGTTATATATATATATTAGTGTTTAAGCCTTTTTATTATATCCTTACTCTGTCCTGGACATTGAGTTCTACCTGGATTCTATCCTCTCGGAATTTTTTATTCAAAAAAATATACGTGTGTATATGCACCTGTGGATTTTGCATATATATGTATATTTACCACTAATATTATCTATCTATATATATATATATATATATATATATATATATATATATATATATATATATATATAAAAAGGGTTTTGTTAAATTTGACTGACAAGGTGTCTGTCAGTTTAATTTTTAATGATATTTGTCCAACTGTTGAATAAGTTGTTGCATAACTGGATAAAAATTTAATGTTTATCCACAATTTTGATTTGGTTGTGCAACCACTTATTTGAAAATATGAAAAATATAGAAAACAGATGAACCTTGTTCATTGAAATTGCCAAAACTTTCTTAAATTATTGCTGCTTAATTATAATTATATAATTCTATATTAAATATTTTGTTAAAAATTTTCTATATTTATAGGGTAAGAATGTTCAATATCATCTATAGAGAGTTTACATATCTAAACAGTGTGGATATAGGAATCAACTCTGCATGATGACTGAAGTTTCAAATTTCAATGTGTTCTTTCTAGATATGAGCTATCAATTCAGCAATAAAAGTAACAAATGATCAATATTTTCAGGGATGTTTTTATGCATCATTTTGAATTTTAGACAATTTTTCATTCAAATTATCAGAATTGTAATAATTATTACTTTATCTCTATAAATAACATAGTTGAAACAAATATTCAAATAGGAAAGCAAACATTTCATACGCAATAATCTACTATATTGAGATTGCCTGGTAGAAGCCTTGGATCTTCAATAAACTTAAAACAACTTATTATTTAGTAGAAAACAAATTCAATGTGAAATCATCAAACTACCACCAAAAGAAAGAAAGAGTTAAAATAAGACAGGTGATTCATATACCTTTGGCTCTTTGGTGCCATGGCAGAGAAAATAATAAAGGCTGAAAAATGGAAAAGTCATCTTACTTTTTACTGTGTGCAATGTCACCAGCCATGATGGCCCGAGAGGCTGGTAATAGTTTGTTTGATATAAACAAAGACGTTAACAGTTAAAATACAATGTCAGAAAATAAAATTGCAACATCCTGAAAGACAATGCCAATTTTGACCAGGGTAGAGAATGGATATGTTAGAGGGTAGTAGAAAGAAAATGTTCAAATTCTTATATTTTGAGTGTGATAATCATGTTATTACATCATTTGTGTTTGAGTTTTAGACGGTGATGCATGCTGTGATATGGTTCAGTGTGTGAAAAAGTTTAGTGCAAGCAGATATCATGCCACACAGAGACACATGTGGCCCTTTTGAGAGCTGTTGGAATTGGGGATCTTTGAGAGGTTTGATGGTTTTTTCAAAGAATTGATGTAGATATCAAATATGATGTGTTGATGAAGTTTGATGTTGGCAATAGTGATCAAATAAGACATTCCCATACTCATAATACAGGCAATCACCAAGATTAGTGCATTGTAAGGGCAGCAGTGGTAGAAAGCACAGTGTTCATAATACAGATCAGAGCCCTAGGTGTGTCAAGCACAAATCATGTAATTGCAGGAAGATTGCAAGCACACATGCCAGACTTCCACTTCTATGACAAATCCATCATGCACATCTCAAGTGATATCATGAACTATACTATTCAGTGACGAGAAAAAGTTTGGCCTCTGATGGTTAGTGTGATGTACACCTGAAGTGCAACATCTTGCACAGTGTATTCATCTATGCCACATAACCCAACATCATGGAGTGTTGGGTGGGGGTTGTTATGTTACAACTTTTATTCACCTTTGATGCTACTAGAGGGAATGTTGAAAAATGCCATGTACACCTAGAATATTGTTCCCTCTGCTCTTATGCCATTCCCACTATAGAAAAGTGATGTGCTATTTCAGCAATATAATGCCTGCTCACTGCAAGGTGTTTGACAACTTTCCTGACTTGGACATTCTCCATATCTGCCCTGTCATTGAACATGATGTGATTATGCCTGACTCATTCAATTGGACCACCTACAACACTTTATGTATTGCAACATATATGGGAAAATGTACTACAGGATAGTATTCACCATTTGTATGAACATATGCATATGAGAGTAAAGGTCTGTGTTAAGAAGATATACAGTGACTTAATATAGGGTCTGTGTAATGTTGGTAAGCACTTTAAGGCTATAGATTTGTATATATGATCCTTTACTGTAATTTAGCTATATTATTGATAAATCTAATGTTAAGTAAATTGAATCACATTCAGGGTGTGGTAACTTTTTTTTCTGTCAGTGTATTTTGGCAGTAAACACAGTATCATAAAAATATAGAAACTATATGGTCTCAATGAACTGCTTTTCCATGTCTCTATTCCAGAATTTCATTCTTGTACAAAAAGGAAGATGAAATGCTATGCATATTTTATTATTAGCTTCAACCAAATTTCTTAATCTTTTTTGTTATTTTTCATTTCATTAGGTGATGGATTCTTCAGTTGTTAAACTGCAATAATTCAGGACAAAGAAATAGTTTCGAACAAGAATTGAACTTGTATCCCCTACTTTGAGAATTTGTTATTTTAAGATTATAATACTGTAATTATTAAGTATTTAAAAAAATATATATTTTTGTTATTTCTTGCCTTGAGCCTGAAATCTATATGACAAGAGCAGGAACTATAACTTATATTCTGTCACATATACAGAATATGAAAAAGATTATAGCCATATGTTACACAGAGTAACAGGGTCTAATGTAGAATATAAGTGATTATGTTTAAGTATTTAAAAATAATTGTTTTTTCATCATTTTCTGCCTTGGACCTGAAATTTAGATATCACAGATAACATAAGAAGCTATAATTCTTAAACCCTTTGATTCCTGAATTCCTGAACAATTTTAACCCTTCTTCTGCCTCCTGAGCTCCTGAGTTAAAATTCGCAAATAATTGGTATGTAATGTTTCATGGTAGATATAAGAATAGTTACAAGTGTTTACCCACTGTTCAACTGGAGGCTGGGCATTATGTCGGTAAAGTGGTAGTGAGGGCTCAAAGGGTTAAGATGATCACATGGTTAGAATATTGAAAAGGTAAGAACCAAATTAAATATGACATATTCTAGGAACCATCTGCAATAACCTCCCACAATATCTGTGTTGATTTCATATTTTTGAAGCATATGAAATAATTAAAAAAAAAAATACTAATATTTTATGATTTGCATAAAGCAATTATTTTAGTTTTGAAAAAAAGCAATGGAAAAGAAAACATTTCTCTCCTCCTGAATCTGAGATTTCAATTTGTCAAATATCTGGTTGACTCAATATACAGTTTTTAATTTCAGACAGCCCATGTTTTCATAAATATTTACTATTGAAAAACTAAAACCATCAATTACAGCTTGTGATAGGACAAAAATATGAATGATAACTGACTATGATAAATTATAAATATCAATATGTAATACAATTCCTTTCTAACCTGTTATATGATTCTTTTTTTTGTAAATGCCATGTCACTTTAGGACTTAGGCAATCATGGCTCTCCACAGATTCCTTTTCTTTATTATCTATGAATTGTTATATTTTCTTGGAGAAGATAGTGGTTTCTTGTTGCCTTCATCATGGTTTTGGATTCAGTGTTGTCTTTTTCTTAGACTAGCTGCCATCCAAGGCTAGATACTCCAGTCTACCAGGTTATTAACTGATGACTTTAGAAAGAAGAGATAGATTTATGCCTTTCCCAAGGGCATTTATGTGAAAGTGAATGCAACAGACTAGGCGGAATTTGGAACTTGGCTTGTTGATTTCACTTTCTACACTAATAACCATTAGAAGCTGAAAATATCTCAGCCTTTCCAAGAAGTCCTTAAAACCAAAAAAAAATTGCATATCTCGGCATTTGGTCAGATTTTGAACATTGGGTTGAGTCAAGAATTTTTCTACATTCTCTCATATTATCTATCTATAGTCATTTTTATAAAACAATTTTAAATTTTATCTTTTTATAGTAAATAATATGCTCTAATCCAGAAAACATTAATTAAATGAACAAAATTCTATCTGCAGGTAAATTTTAAATCTTATTCTCATGTCTTAATTAGTTAAAGAGTTAATGATTTTTATTCTCTATTTACTTGTTAAGATGTCGGGTTGGGCATAAAAACTAGTCAAAAAATAAATCTCACCTAACAAAACTCACTGTATTTAAGAATATAACAACCTCAACAGTTTTTTTTTCTGAAAGAAGAGAAATTGAAAAGTAATTAATTAACAATGTTAATTATACTAAGAATTGTGGAAATTTAAAATTGTTTATATTTTAAGGCTAATTGTCATTTTAATCATTTTTTCATCAATTTTAAACAATTGAGAAAACACTTTATTAATCAATTTTGAATATTTCAAGAAGTTGACAATTATACTAAGAATAAATCAATTATTTAAATTTTTTCCAAATATTCATGAAATGTGATTTTAATAAAGTGAGCTAGGAAAGTAGAAGTTTCTATTCAAAGCTAATTTGAAGTTCATCTCTGTTTAACTTCACTACACAAAAAATAATTTCTCCTGAATACCTCGACGGAAAGTGATATTTGAAATCGTATATCAATCGTGAAGCTTATGAACATTAATCTTGATTCATTATGCAGGGTTCCTGATCCAACCCACTTACCAAAATCTGACCAAATAAACAAACAGTAAAATTTGTTTTTTGAATTCTTTCTTGGTTTGGTCAAAAACTTTTCAGCACCTTCTCAAATAATGCATATTTTGAGAAAGCAGTGATTTTCCTATTATGATGAAACTGTCACTCAAATTAGTAGTAGTTAAGTACAAATTCCAAATTCTATTAAATCTATCTTTTTAAAAATAAAAATGACTAAATTGTTCTTTTGTTAAGGAATGATTCTTGATAATTATATGGTTGTTTTATTATCATTCTATGAAGGTGCTCAGAAAAATTCTCAGATTGACCCACTTCCTAAAAAAAAAAATCTAACCAAATGACAAATATCAGAATTTTTTGAAAGGGATTCTTTATCAAGCTGAGAATTTTTCAGCAACCTTGTATAGCAATTTTTCTTACAGTGTCTATTAAAAAAAAAAATGAAGTTCAGCATAAAACAAAAACAAACTTTTCAAGTATAAAGCCAGAATAATCTACTTAATTTGTGTTCAATATAAAAAGACCTAAGTTAGTTTGTTCCAAACTTCAGCTACACACTTAGTATTTTTACAATTTCACTAAAATTTGGCAGTTGGTAGAAAGTGATTGAAATAAAAATCAATGTAATACCTTCGCAGACGGTTAACTCTTGAGCGCAATTCTTTGTCATACTCCTGAATGCGAGTCATCTCTTCCCAAGCTTCTTCCTTGGGGCCATTATCCATAACACTTCGACAATAAAGCACTGACCAAAGTGTCTACAATGAGAATCAATCAACAAAATCAACATGACTTTATCCATTAGGAATTTCAAGAATTTCAAGAATTTTCAAAAATATAGCTTTTGAGAAAATGAGAATGAATACAGTAGATATTTACTCAGTTTAGCCTGACACAGTGCCAATAATAATAGAGCACTTTGTTAAGATCAAAATCTTTAGACAAGCAATGGTCTGTCAGACTAGTTCATTAATCTCATTGACAGGTACCCTTATTGAATGAATGCAATCACTGATGAGAGACATTACTTACCAAGCTCTGAGGAGCCACAGAAGGCCAGAGGACACTTTGATTTGGCTCATACATTGGATTCATATATTTCTGAATTATTTCAGGTCGGTTCACGTAAGACCTGAAAATAGAAAACAGTAATAATGATATTAGTTTCATTTTATCATATACAAAAAGAGAAAATAGATATTAAACTAAGCTGAAGGCTTCAGCAACCTTGTTTAGGAAAAAAAAAATGATTATAAAATCTCATCAAAAGATTTGCTTCCAAAATGTTGAAACTTTTGATGTGTTTAGACAATCATCGTTAGAGCAACTTGCAGGCACACTGCAAATCGGTATGATTTCTTATCTTCTGCAAGACGTGCTTATTTCCAAGCTTATATCCATCCTGCTCAGTCCTATTTGTATTTCTTCAATACCCACATAGCCATACAGCAACTATGCTGAGTGGACTTTAGTAACAGTTCAAGTATGTGCCTCACCTGGGCTACATACACTTTTGAATTTATAGCTGTCCTTCTATACTGGTTAGCAGGTTCAGCCTGCCCTGCTATTTAACCCATAGCTGGGGAAGAAGAGATGGATTCATAACTTTCCCAAATATATTTGTGTGAATGTAACAATCTTGACTAGAATTTGTACTTTGCTTGCTGATTTCTTGTTCTGATCTTCTACATCATTTGAACATCCAGACAATGTCAACAGAAAATGGCTGTCCCTTATTCTGGGTGATAGATTTTTAAATGTTCTGATTCTTATTACAATAGTACAAGCAGATATTGTTTTTTCTTGCAACATGCTCATCTGAATCTGAGTGATATTATCTTTATTTCATTTAGATGAAGCATTGTTAGTCATTATTTGTCTTTGGCTAGTATCTCTTAATTTTGCTTGCTACTGTGATCTTCAATATATGACTATCATTAAACAGCACAGATCACACATAATATGACATGTAAGTAAAACCAATAAAAAATATATCCCCAAGTGAGTGGGGAAAAATAAGGAATGAGTTTAAAAGTTCAATTTTATTTTCTGCCAACTTTATGGTTGGCAAAAGATCAAATTGAATTCATAATTGTTAAAGCAATTGCAATATACAGATAGGTTTTCCAAGTTAAAAGAGATATTAGTTTGGGTTTCACCAATGGGACATTATGCTTTATTTTTGATCTCTGCTGTTTTACTGATGCTCATAAACTGAATGTTTGTTTGATGGCATATCAACACATTATGGGTCATTTAATGCTAAATTTTTATTTTCTTGTGAGCTTAGGTAATTTTTTTCCCAAAAATGTATTGCTGGTAAATTTTTTTTTCTTGCAATGAAAATTTATTGCTGGTAATTTTTTGTAATGTATTTTTATATTTTCACCTTTTGACCCCAGTTTGGTGGTTTACTATTTGCCCATAGATGGTACCACCCTGGGTGGACCTAGGAATAGCAGCAATTAAGAGGTGGTTCTGTGCTCATCAAAACTTCCCAATTAGAGGTCTTACTGACAGCTGTAGTTTATTGTCATACCCAGGATGCTGAAGATTTGACTAGCTCTGATGATAAGCAACTAAAATTAAGATGAAAGATAGACTAGCTAAAAATTGATAATGATCATCAGTGGAATAATTTTTAAACAATTATTGAATTTCATGTTGAAGCGTAGGAATTACTAGTGAAGATATATTTCAAAATATATACAGTATAAAAGTTAGGAATCTCATCTACACTCATTTTATGGGTCAATTAAAAAGTTATTCAATTTGACATTAAATATTCCAGAAATGAAAGAAGAAAGATCATAGCACTAAGTTTTATGCATATCAATGCAGAGAAACATCCTCATTGTTCATATGTTCCATCCATGTTATTCTCAACATCCATATTTTGTGCATATTTACTTCTGTAAAATAATCTTTCTGAAATGCTTACCACAGAGAGACAGTTTTTAAAGCTAACTCATGATTTCTTCTTTCAAATTCGTTGTTACAGAGGAATGTACCTAAAATGAAAAAATGTGGAAATTTAATTCTGACACAGAAATATAAAAATCTCTTCTGTCATAAAATTCTATGCGAGTTAAATTTCAAGTAACACATTTAAAATTGATTATTTCAGATCTTAAAAGAGAAAACCAATTATAAATTCCTTTTAACAAATGACCTTTTTAAAGTTTTGCCAGAGTTTTATTCTATAAGACTCAATAGATTATAAAACATGAACAGATTTGTTAAGAATAACAAAAGTAAAGAATAAAAAAAGAACAAGAAAAAAAATAAAAGAATAAACATTTGATGCTGCAAAAATTCAATTCATTAGGATTTTAATTATAGCAAATGTGTTGAATGATATATTATGTGGAGTCTAGCAGAAGTTAAAATCTGCTCAGTTATGTTTATTTCTGTAACCAAAAATAGACATGGTGTTAAGGCTATCATGGAACCAATGAGAATCACTTGCAAGAATCTGTAAAAAGGAACAGCAATATCTTTATTTCCTCTCTCAGGACATTGGTCACGAGGCTCTTCCCTTTTTTTTCATCATTTTGCCAGTCTAAGAAGACGTTGAGTGGATGTCTTCCAAATTGCAATATTCACAAGCAGGTCATATTTCACTGTTTTGAAAAGAAACTCAAACTGTTGTACATTTCAGGTACAGACATCTTTGTATACCAATCACACTTGTACACTTCTTTTTTATTATTTGCTTGTTATAAAATCGTTTTCTGTTTAACACACAAAAAATGGTTTGGTTTTATTTACTGGTTATATCTTGGCTCATAACATCCTCAATATCAGGTGGCCGGAAGTCGTCTCCAATGACCAACTGTGGGACAGAACCAGACAAGTTTCAATTGTGATTGACATCAAATGTCAAAATGGAAAAAGGGGATGGATTGGCCACTCACTCCATAAGTCTGCTTCCAGTGTCACCAAGCAGATCCTTGACTGGAATCCACAAGTGAAGCGAAAAGTGGGTCGACCAAAACAGACTTGGTACAGAAGTGATGACGCAGAGGTGAAGGCAGCAGGCTGAAGAGGATCGCCAGGAACCGTGTCTGTTGGAGAGGTGTTGTGGTGACCCTAATTTCCCCAAGTAATCAAGAGGCATAATAATAATAATGATAATAATAATTTTGGTTCATGTGATTCCTTCCTCTCTCTCTCTCTCTCTCTCAATCTGCTTTCTACAATTACTAGAATTTTAGGGTGGAGCAGACAGCAGCATCACTTGTGACTTTCAGACATGATGTTTAAATGCAATTTAAGGAGTTATCTTTAAAAGTTTCAGCTAAAAAGAGAATACTTTCCACAACATGTATATATTGTTAATAAAGTGCAATAATGTTTTGCAAAGAATTTGATTTACAGTTGTATTTTTTTAATGAATGAATCTTGATCAGCTGACTTGAAACAACACGAATAAAAATTTTCTATACTTTCAAAACTGAGGTTTGCATTCCATAGCTACAGCCATTGAAGGTTTTATTATAAGGAAAATTATTTGAACCTATATAGTTAGATATATATTTGGCATCAAGCTGTTTAGAGTGTTTAATAAGAGGTGGGGTTGTAATTAGTTTTGTAATGATTGCCATTTCTTTCTCTTTAAACATTTACTCATTAGCACAGAATTAAAAAAAAGAAACAGTTTTGCATTTGATGAGAAATAATTAGAAAGAAGACAAATTAGGAAGGGCTAAATGAAAAAAAATAGAAAAAACTTACCAAACTGGGATGAGTAAGAATGTTGGAAAAGGAGCAAAAGGAAATCTTCATTAAATTCAAAAGAACATGGAAACTGTTGCCAAATCTGAAACAAAAAAGAAAATGATTTAATACATGAAGGTTAATGTATTCATATTTATAAAGAATGAATTTAAAACATTGAATGTTACATATTTGGAATACTTATTTATGAGTTTATGAAAAATGATCAGATAAACATTTGTAAAAGATTTTAAAAAATAAGATAAGTAAAAAACTGATCATTGTTTTTGTTTATTGTCTTGACTATATCAAAATAATATATAATCATATTTCATATAAATTAACAACAGCTCTAACATAACAATATACCTTAGCTTAGTTTTGTCAAAAGGCTATAAGAGTAGAGAATCCATTGAAGATTGCACCTATTATTTAGTAGTGAGTGTGATTCTCAGTGTGAGATCAGCTTCATAATCATTACTTTATAACAAGACAGCTTAGACCCAGGCGATAATAGTGAAGAAGAATTAAAAAGAAATAACTTAATTTAAAAGATCAAAGGGGTAAAGGAGTAATAAAAGCCAAGATAACAAACATATTTTTTTTTGTTTGCCTTTGATTTTATTTTTATTTTTCTCTACTTTTCTTAAATCCCATCATCTTTTTCCTTTCTTGCTTTTCGTAATTTTATTGCTGTATGGAAATGAACAGATAACAGTTGATAATCATGTGTGTAACACTTTTCACAGAGTGAACAGATACTACACACTGAACCTAGGTAGAAATACTGATCCATACGTAAATGATCTTATCATTTTTGATAGACATTTTTCTAATAATAATAATAATGACAGCATGTCTGACAGACCAATTTCTGTTTTGTCAAAACCCAAATCAAATCTGAAAGAAAGTAGAACGATAAATATTATCTTGACTTTACCTACAGGCTATTATGATTTTTGTTTTTTATTGGAATATTTTCTTATTTATATAATGTATGATTTGAATAATTTGCCCCTTCTTACTCTTCCATTCCCTCATTTGGCTTTGTGCCAGACTAAATAATGTTTGATAAAACCTGAAACTTTCTTTGTGGCTAAAATCGTTGTTTATCTTTCAATGGAGCCAGAATTTGGTATTCAAGAATAAGTAAAAAGCAAGGATTTCAAATGTTTGTTTTCAAGGTAAACAGATCATATTCACTTAAAAAAACTGCTACAACTACTCCTCAGTCCTTTATTTGGCCTTGGTCCAGACTTAGTAATGTTTAGTGAATATCAAACTTTAAATAAACTCAAATTTCCACCAAGTAATAATCACATTTTTTGAAATCTTTACTGGAACTTCTTCAAACATTAATTCCATTTTGGCAAGTTCTTGTCAGGATCATATTTGACAGCATATAAGATTTTTTGATTTTGTTTAGCAACATATCAACCTATATAGGTTATTTAATGCTGAAATCTAAATATTTTAAACATTATTTTATAGCTTCAACTAAATATATTTTGAATGCAATTGTATGCCTTCAACTACAGATAAAATGTATTGTTGGTCATTGTGTTATAAAATGTATTATTGGTCATTTTTTTATAAATATGTATTGTTGGTAAATTTTTTTATATAAAAATGTATTGCTGGTATATTTATATTTTCATAGTGTTTTGTTTTTGTTTGAGGATTCACTATTAACCCATAGCTAGGACCCTAACAAGTGTTACAACTCAGGGTAGGCCTGGAAACTACAGTAATTAAGAGATGTTTCTATGCTCCTCAAAATCTTCAATCTCAAGATCAGAGGTCTTGCTGACAGATGTAGTTTACTGTCATACCAATGTCCATCACTGATTTTTAATATTATGAAATTCAAATTTTGGCTTAGACTGTTTTTACTTGACACCAACAATTCTCTTAGGAAAGACAGGAATCTATCTTTTCTTCCCCAGCTATGGATAAAATTGCAGTTCAGACAGGTATCTTAAGCCTTGGTTGGCAACCAGTTTAGGAAATGTATAAATCTGAATTCAGAATCATAAGTGGAGAGCTAGTGCTTTAATTACAAAATAAAAAATGAAAGAAAACTGTATAGAACCATTATTGTTCATAAAGAAAGAGAGAGAAAGATTATGGCATTTATGTGAGGTAAAATTACTGGTAGTCTACAACATCTGGTTAAACATCATCCTATCAGATACCTCAATATTCCTTTATAAGACCCAAGAGATATTTTTAGAGATATTTTCTTAGGTGACAAAGAGAGGTGCATCTTATATGCCATCAAATATGGCAATTTTTGATTTATGCAGCATTAAAGTTTTAACAATGCTTTTGATTTATCAATATGATCAATGAATAAACCACATACACTTGTGTAAAATTATCATTGTACATAACAAATGAAAGCATGAGGCTGAATCTCTCATATGTAACATTACTCTGGACTTTGTCAATCAATGACAGTGGCTGTGCAGCACCAGGGTACTCACTGAACATGGACCCTACATTTTCAAGTGGATGTAAGAGACTCTTTTCTCTCTGGGGTGAGTGCTTATATATCTATTGGTCATATGGTTCTTTTCCCCACATGTGCACTTCCTAGACACAGCTGGGTCATCCACATGTTCACTTGTTATAGTCAGGCACTGACTTAATGGCTATGAGGTCATGTCTCAGTTCAACCTGCCAATGGACCTATCTTCTCTGATGTCACACTGTGCAAAGTCTACTCTGGCATCATCTGGGGTGAGTCACATACTACATTTGTATATTGTCTGGAATCTTTGCTCTTTATAGTTATCTCCCTTGCACTAACAACATACTATAATATTTTTTTTTGATAGAGATAGCTTCTAAGCATTGGTGGCATTAAGTAGCAGTGTCTTTGTTATGACAATTGCAAACTCTTTCAAGATTTTTATAAAGCTGACATTTAAAGTGATTGGATTGATTCTGCGAAAGAGCAGAGCACAACATTAATAAATGGAAACAAATATATTTAAAAACTCACCTAATAAGAATAAGCACTTAAGAATATATGCCATTTTTATTGATGGCATGTGTAAAGTAGTAATAAATATTTAAAGACCCACATGTGAAAGCCTAATAATAGTAATAATTAGCAAAGTATCTATTTCATATATATCATCCTGTTATACTGATTCACAAATACATTTCACTTGACACGTCAGCCAGATGTGAGCACTAAGAAATCGAAACTCTAAATCCTGCAAAAATCTAAAATACAATAGCCAATCACAAATGTTGCTGAAAAAAAAAAAAAAAAAAAAAAGAAAAGGGATGAGCTTGGGAGCCTGTGCCTGTTAAACCAGTTATAAAAACTCATGCTTCACAGACAACAGGCATTTTGGCTCAACACCTTGACCTTGTTACATAATTGGTGGCCTATCCACACACCTCACTGGTGTTGGTTTCAACCCTGAAGATAGATGGATCAACACTGTCAATGACACCCCACTTGTGCTACCATGTGGCTTCACTAATCCACTCTAGGCTCCTCTCCAGATATCAACTGTGACCTCGGTCAACTAATCCTACAAATCCATCAACTCCTGGTCTCACCAACAACACCATCACACTTAATTACTTCCCTTGCCAACAGCAACTAAAGAACAACATATCAACAATTTTGTGACCTTTTCACACAAATTCTAAACTTGATCAATACACACTTGTTGAAATTTTAATCCTTGATTTTCTTTCCTTTGCATTCCTTATAACATCCAAAATGATGTCAGGAGTAAATTAGTATTTATATAAATAGCCAGGTGAAAAAAGTGAATCATGCAGAAGATAGTAAGTATTAGGTTGGTGCAAAAATAATGACGTAATGATGTCGTTTTTTGACGTATTTTTTAACGTCAAAAAACGACAATATTACGTCATTATTTTTGTACCAACCTAATAATAGATAATGCTTTTCAATTTGTATGTAATTTTTTTTAATTGAAATCTTGCCAAGGCAATAAAGCCACTAAAACACAACGGATTACTGGGTGTGAAAGAATTAGAAAGCAGAAACATTATTGAAGAGCAAGAACAACAGAAGAGAAATCAGAAAGACAGAAGAAAATGATTGACATTGCATTTAAATTTTTGAAGATCAAACTTGGCTGGAAAGCCAGAAGCTGTTAACATAGAACTTATGGTTACATCTTGCCAATTCAACTGTAAATTGATAAGACCTTGTTGCTAATCTAGTACTGCATTTAAATTCAAAGAGCACATCTGAACAATTACCATGAAATTATTTCTAGAAAAGACACAAGGAAGCAACTTTATGGCAGTGGAAAAGTAACTGGTGCCAAGACGCCAGGTCAGGACCAATAATATCACTGATTTATCTTTGAATTTTACCAAGAATCTCTAAATATATAGCAGAAGCACCAGGCCATATGTGGCAGCAATATTCGAGGAATGGATGAATGGTAGACTTATAGATATGTATGATAGATTCAGGAGAGAAAAATTTTATCCATAGTGAAATCTAATCATAAATTTTAGATGTATTAAAAAGAGAGAAATTAATAAAGATTCTGGAATTGAAAACAAAAGCAGCTGAGGGAAAGAAGAGAAGAAAGAAAAGAAATCCTGGTTTCATTCACCTGCCAGACACAATCCAAGAAGAGAAGAAATACAGGGGCTTCTTTTCGCTGTTTTGTCACAGCAAATGCTGATTTAACACATCTGTCTTGGAAAGGATGACCAGCTTGAAGCCATTCTCGTTCAACAAGGGCCTCAAATCTGTGAAAAATAAATAATTCTCTCATACAAAAGTCACATTTTAGAACATGATTGAAATGTTGGACAGGAATGGAAAATACATTTCTAGCACTTTTAAATCTAATAACTGATTAAAGTTTTATTTGAATGTTTGAGGCTTACCCTCGCACAGTGCGGCAATCATGATCCAATAAAAGTTGGGCCAAAGACGTTACTTGTAGAGTTGTATCGAGTCCTTCAGATCCATGAACTAAGACCGAAGCTCCTGATAAAAAAAAAAGTTCCAATAATATATTTATAACAAGGGTGGATTTTAAAAATACATGACATGAGCTTTTGTTTCAAATATGGAAACTGGTAAACAGGGTTTAAATTCCAATTCATGCTGTTTATATTCACTTCTCTATTAATGTTTTGATAAAAAAATCTCATCACTGCTATGTCACAATAACTAACTGAAAAGACAGCAACTCAGGAAATTTTTCTATCATGTAACCCTGAATAAACTGGTTATTGAAAATTACAAGGTGGTATCTAAAAGTTCCTGGATTATATATGGTTATAATGCTTATTTGTACCCAGTCTACTGAATCAGTCTGCCTATAATTTTTATGATTTTTAATTTTCTTCAATTATTACATGATGTTTTGTAAAATTGTATTAGAACAGCTTTGAAATCTTTGTGATTGCTGAAAAATTCAAGTAACATGTCTGCATCAAATTTTATATGAAACTCAGCAAATCTGATACCAAAATCCTTGAAATGCTTCATCAGGTTTTTGTTGAATATTCATTAGGGTCAAATACAAGGTTTTGAGTCACATGAACATTTCAAGAACAATAGCCTAATAGATTAAAACATTGGTTTAGAAATTTGATGACACAGTAAGTGTGAGTTCAAACCTTGGGCTGGAGTTGAACTCAGTGAAAACAGATGAGCAGTACAAAAAAAAAAAAAAAAATAACAACTAGACAAGATATCCCAGCAGTGGAATGAGAACAGACTACCCTCATAGATTAAATGATGAGTTCGGTTTGGAATTTCTTGTAGGTTACCCGGATCAATATACACCTGATGTTGGCAGGAGGGCACAACAGCTAAAATGTTGTGATAACAGCAAAGATGAGGATAATAGTCTGAATATAAATAATGATTTACTTTTATTGAACACAAGTTGGATAAAATTACAATTTTAATGAGATACATATATTGAAAATCATGTAAATTAAGCAAAAAGTAAAACACAGACCTTCTTTGTCAATGAACTGAGCAGCCATACATGCGGCATTGATCACATCTTTGAC
>OZ010583.1:10638148-10703148 GCA_963932145.1 Acanthosepion lycidas
ATCCTGTCAAGAGGCACATTTTTTATTTAATAGGGCTTTTCAATCTCTAGGCTGCTAGACATTAATTTCACTGTTTAAAATAACAGGGCGCTCTTTTCAAACATGTGTACCCAATAGATATAACATTTGTAGTAATAAGAAATTCATATATATATATATATATATATATATATATATATAATATTATATGAAAAGATTATTTAACTTTTAAATATCAATTTTATCCTGACATTGATGTTTCTTGGTAAAAATTCCAGACTTCAGGGGTTGTGGTTCTAAACAGTATTTCCAAATTTTTCAATCTGCTTTTTTACTCAGTTTTGTACACGAATATATTCATGAATTTAACATTCTTTTACATGCGCATGTTCATGAAATTTTGCTTTTGTTTACGCATTTCATTTTTTCAGAATGTGCACACGTAAAAGAACGTTAAATTCATAAATACGCATGTATGTACAAAAAGGAGTAAAAAAAAAGCAGATTGAAAAAGACACAGAACAAATTAAAAAAAAAAAAAAAAAATTGGAAATACTGTTTAAAACCACAACTGAAGACTAGAAATTTTACCAAGAACCATCAATGTTGGGATAAAATTGATATTTAAAAGTTAAGTAATCAATTCATATAATATTATTAATGATCTATTTTTAATATTATTTTAATATTTTTAATATTGGGCACTATATATAAAAATCTGCTGTTTTTAAATCTTAAATATATATATATATATAAAATATATATGATAAAATATGGTTTTAAGGTATGCTATATTTATGGGTTAAAGTGCCCAATATCAGGAATAGATTATATGGAAATATAAAGTGAACATTGAAGTCAACACCCAGTGGCAACAATCTGTTCACTCCAATGCCCATATATATATATATATATATATATATATATATATATATATATATATATATGAAAAAAGACAAAAGGAAAACTTATCTTAGTCAATGCATTTCATCCTCTGAGAAATGTAAGCATTTTATTTTGTGACAGGTATTTATATACAAGAGCAAAAATGTTATTAGTTTTACAAAATATTTGGTATAGAGTATACTCTATTTGAAAATTTTTGCACATATATTTATATGCAAATGATTGTCTCTTAGATCTGGTCTTCCAACATATTTCCACTTACTATTAGTACATAGAGTGTTGAGTGATTTTTTTCTTAGTTTATTGGTTACATTGTTGCTTATCTGTTCTGTTTTTGTAAATAAGTCATTTCTGACTTTGTTATAACATTTTTTTTGCAGAGTTTGAGTTAAGCATTTCTAGCTTTTTTTAAAGGTTAGTTTTTCTATTTCTTTCATTTCGTCAGTGGATGATTTTAAGAAATCATATGTTTAAGTCAAAATAAGTGATGGGATATTCTTAATATTTTATGTATGCATCATGCAATGATTTTTTTTCGATGCATTACAAGAAGTTTTCTTTGGTTTCTAAATGAATTGGCCAATATCAAAAGTATTTTTTATTCTTTTGTTGTTTATTATTTTTCCAGGTTGACAGTATGGGATTATGATATACAAATTTTTGTTTATCTACATCTGTTTTTATTTTTATATTATCTAAATTTCTTTGGTTCAAGTGACTATTGAAGATATTAGCATTATATTTCTTAATTTTTTCTAAGTTTTCAGTACAGCTGTAACTTAATTTTAGTGTATTTTTATTTTTACTTAGTGTATTAATAGTTAAGCACTTTAAATTCTTTATATATATATGGGACAATGATATACAAATTTTTATATATGAAGAACAATTTTGGAGGAAAGATGTATGACAAAGTGGGAAATGTTTTCATGTGATATATTTTGTCTCATTATGACTTAGCTTTGTTTATGCTTGATATAGCTTATTTACAACAAATGTTAGGACAAATAAGCAATAACCAAACCAATAAACTAAGAAAAATACTCAACACTATGTACTAATAGCAAATGAAAGGCCAAATCTAATAGAAAATCTTTCAGATCTAAAGCCATCCAATACTGAACTGGAAACCCTCAGTTTCAGTTTGAAATATATATATATATATATATATATATATATATATATATATATATATATATATATAATTATTTATTTAAAAATATGATTCCAACGCTACATATCGAGCACTATTTTTTAAAAATAATAACAAAAATACTAAAGAACTTTGGATTTTTTACCTAACAAGTTCTTTCCTATTTTCTATATATTTTTACACACACACATTTTATATATATATATATATATATATATATATATATATTTCCTTTGGTATAAGAAAACCAGTGGTCAATAATAAATAACAGAGCTATAACATTTCTAATAAAAAATCATGTCTCACTTTTTTTAACCATATATAATAATTTTCTCTTATTAAAAGTACAAAACTACTTTTTGGGCCAATTTAAAAAATTACCAGGGTTGCCCTCAAACTTTTGAACTGTAGTGTGTGTGTGTGTGTATATATATATATATATATATATATATATATATATATATATATATATATAAATAAAATCAATGTGTATGTTGAGTTCATTTTTTGCGATTGTTGGAATTTTCAAAAAATGCTGTTACAATTGTTAAACCCTTTCTGTTACACTGTACAATTCATTTACAGTGCAACATTTTAATTAATGCTAGAGGAATCTAGCAAAAAAAAAAGTATGCAAAACATTCTATAAAGATTATATATTGAACAGGGAAAAAATTAAGAGCTGAATCATACAAGTTTAAAGTGATTGATATCCATCTTGAATTTGTGCAGATTAATTACAAGGAACAGACTGAAAGAAGCTGAACAGAAAATACTAATTCCCCATATTTATCATCACTTTTTTTTTAATTGATGTATTCTTTACTTTCTCTTACAATTTGTTCAAGTTTATGAATTTTACTTGCTTTATATTCTGCATGTTTCTGTATGCATAAATTGCATGTTTAATTCTAGAACAGTGTTTCTCAACCTTTTTAAGCAATGGCACACCTAGCAGCAAATGAAAATATCATGGCACACTTAGCAAAATTTTTAAAGGGTATACATTTAAATGTTATGAAATAAAACTATAGATTCAAAAAAGATATGCACACAAATATGAACTTACTTTATTTCAATGTTTCTATTCAACTATTTGTACAGCTTATTTAATACTTATTTATTTATTCAAATACTAATACTGTATCATTACTACTTTGACACACACACAGACACGTGTATGAATGCCATGGCAATATACTGGTGTTTTAACAGTGACATCCGGGAACAGACTGGATGACGATCCAGGAATAGACTGGTTGACAAATTGGAAAGCGAAATGACAGTGAGGAGAGACCACAAAAGTGTATTTCTGGGCTAGCAACCTGACTTATGCAATTCAGGAAACGCTACAGAAACTCATGCGAATAAATACCCCAAGGGGATCCCGAGAGGTGGGGAGAATGAGATCCCCATTAGGCCGGATGAAACGGAAACGAACCAAGCTACAGATCTACAGACAATGAGACTGACCTGCCCATGTGGAATGATGTGCAAAAATCCATCAGGCAAAAATGAAGTGTCAGGTGCAGGCGAACCAACAGCAGTGTGCAGGAATTTTTCCTGGTGAGATGCAGGAATTGCAAGGCCGGAAAGCTTACCACAGTGCCCAGTCCCTCCAAGCAGAGGTTCAAGCAGAGCCTGATACTCCATTTCAAAGAAAGATAAAATGGCCACCAGCCAGTAACAAACATGCCTGGCACGAATTCGACGTGGACATTAGCGAGATCCTTGAAATAACATCAAGAGGTTCGGTGGATAAACGACTAGCGACAATGTCCAAAATCATCACTAGTTATGCAGCAGGTAAATTTGGATATAAGGTGTGGAAAGAAAAGAAGAGTATTAGCAAAGAAAAAGGAAAAGGGTTAAACTTAGGAACATTAAGATTACCTCCTCGGTTATCCATTGAAACTGCTATCCATCGGAAAAAAGAAAAGAAGCCAGGCTCCACCATGGGTCATTTAAAAGATAGTTCACACAGCAGATTGGTTCTTACAAACATCTAATCGGATGTGCGGAATACGTGGTCTTTCTTCATCTAATTCTTTAAAAAGGTGAGAGTAGCTGTTAGCATTTGGTTGTGAGGGGGAATCAGGGATTGATCTCCCCTGATTGGGTCGATTTGGTGGTGGGAAGTTGATGTTGAAAGACCCAAAAATCCCTGATGAACCAAGTCAAAACATCACTGACGACCCCCTCGGGCACCTACTTAAAAGTGTATTTTTGAATTATCATTACTACTTCGGCACACACACATGTATGAATGCCATGACAATATACTGGTGTGTCGTAGCATGGTGATTGAGAATAACTATTCTAGAATCATCAACATATCATAAGTTAGTTTGCTGAAGAATTAATTTTTCTCTCTTTTTCTGAGCTATGTTACATCTACTTTTATGAAGGGTTGCTGAAAATCTTTTCATTTTACCCACTTCCCCAAATTAACAAATATCAGAATTTGGTGGGGAGATGAGCTTTTTAATCAGGGTGAGAACTTTTCAACAATCTTCACTTTATAAAATTAATTAATGATGGGCTCATTGTATATTTATGAGAACAAAATTATCCTTAGATAAATCAATTTAATCCAAGTGTGTTTACCAAAAGTCATTATGTTTTCAATAAGATAATATTTACAAATCCCAGATAATGTCTGCTTAATTATTTTCAACTTCAATTTACAAGTTGTGTGTCTGTTTTGTTAGCAGTTTTAAAAAAATTTTGTTGTTGTATAACAGCAACAAATTTAAACAGTTTTTTTTTTTTATTTATTATCAAAAATAGAATAAAAAGTTAAGGTTTAACTTGAGTACCTTCAATAAGTTTGATGAGGGATTCATGAAGAACATGTCTTCTGTCTATTGCTTGGTTGATTCTCCTCCATTGAGAGTAATGAACTTCAGGTTCAAAACCTCCACCTAGAAAAAAAGAAGTTCAAATTTTCTTCTACATAAACATACAAGTCTTGATCATCAACAAATATCTATATTTATTTTCTGATAAAAATATACTGAAAAAGAACATCATCATCATCAATATTATTAAATAATAATAATAATAATAATAGATAATAATATACCATGAAGAAGTTCTTGGATGAAGTCAGGAGAAATGATTCCATGACCAAATTTTTTTATTTTTTATTTTTACAAAAATATTCAGTGGAAAATGTCATGATATCATTTCTGGCCTTAGGTTTCTGGTTGGGACCCGGAAGAAAATGAATATACAACAGAAATCAAAGGAAATAATAATAATGATGATGATTAGTACAATAATATTCATTCTTTTTCTTTTTAATCAAGAACAATAAAGGTATAGTATGTGATTCACACCAGAAAATACCAGAGGTTTGAATTGTATTTAATGTCAATAAGGAACCTTTATTCTAAAAGGAGTTGATCTGTTGTGGTACCATATGTACTTGGCTCACCCTAAGTGATACCAAAGTAGACTTTGTACTTGTTGTCATATCAGAGCATTAAAAGAACCAGGTGTATAGGTTGACCTGGAAGGTCACCTCATAGCCACCAGATACAGAACTGGGCCTCAAAGGATGTCCGTGGTTTCTCTGACATGTAAACAGAGCTTAGGATATGCACACATGAGACAATCAGATAACAGGGAGTTATATACCTCCATTCTTGCATCCCAAGAGAAAATCCAGAGTCTCTCACATGTAAGAAGATCAACATTTGAGGAAAGTCCCAAAATGACACACCCACATGCTGACGTTGATTGACCAGAAGTCCAGAAATGATTATCATATATATCTGTGTATAAGCCAACTTCCTGTATAACACAACCACTGAATTTTTTGCATGAATTTTAACCTACCCAGAAAAACAATTTCTCTGTGTATAGTGAAACCAGTCACTAAAAATGCATGAGTTAACATCTTCAATAAAATTACCTGTTTATAGTGTGACCTCCTATTTTTTGGCATCAAAAACTGATTCTAAAAACTCACTCTATACTCAAGTATATATGGTAAATAATAATTTTGTGTTAAACAGATTTTGATTTATATTCTTAGTAGACATTATAAAAGGTAACATTACAAGGTTAGTATTTAAAGTTGCTTTTATTAAAGTATTTTGGCCAGTCAATTCTCCATCTATCTTCAGGTGATTATGGCATTTGGTGAGGTGAGTATTAAATAACATCACAAATGTTGGAACACTCCAGCACTGTTGTAAACAAATCTTCTAGACTGAATGCCATCAGTACCAGATTTACCTATAGGTTTAGCAGGCTGAAGCCTAGGGCCTCAGAATTTAGGGGACCTCTAGCCAAGGTGTATAATATTTTTGACATTGACTTAGGCCTTTTTACACATGCTGTTATAATGCATTGTGACTCTAAATAACTTTTAAGAAATTTTAAACACTTGTCACCATCCTTGGCTTTACTCAAATTGTTTAATTTAACACTCTTCCATTTTCCTCTACTTGTGAGAATGTGGGATTTGAAGGGGCCTCATGAGTGGAATAGCCTTGGTCCACTCTTCATCTAAGTCTGTCCTTGGATGTTATACTCATCTGAAGAAGCCAAAACGATATAAAAACTGCAATGATGAAGATAATAACCCCTTTTTTATCCTGAATGATAGCAATACTTCACCTGAGAATTTGAAACAACAAGAAAGTGGAAATGGTGCTATAACTGTTAGCCTACCTTTTGTTTGAGCTATTTTGGCATTGTTTTGAGAACGTGTATCTAAAATATAACCCCTTCTACCAATACCAAGGACAGCATTTACAAGTCTTTCATCATCTTTACAGCGGCGGCCATTTGTGCCTGTCATGGGTTGGCTACTTCGCATCATCACAGCCTATATAAATGCAGAAAAAATAGAATCAATCAAGCCAACTATTTTTTGAAAATTTATTTAAAATGTTTTTTATAAAACATTAGACTATATTTTAAAATAAAGCTAACAACAGTTTTAAAACAAGCCAGATTTGCTGATTTATAAATTCTAAATATAGTTTAAATTGGGGATTAACAAAAGAGAATTGCCTTGGGATTATCCAATGATTTAGCTTGGATACATACAAATGTGGACCAATAAATCTGTTGCCTGGTATAGTTAATAGTTGAATTTTAATCTGAAATTTTTATTGTATAATGTTTGATCTGAGTGATTAATGGAGAAACTTTGAGTTAAGTGCATTGATGGGGAAATAAATTTTCATCGTGTAAAATAAATCCTTTTCTGCATCATTAGGCTAACAGACTTACTGGAGCATCGATATATTTTAGTAACACATGTTTAATAACAAGAAAAATATTAATAAAAAATATATCATTTTTTTAAATTTTGTTTTCCATGGATCCAAATCTAAATTTCCTAAAATATTTAAATTCATAACCTTGACAGTTTTGTTTACTGTTATAAACATAATTGGTCTGCAATGTCTATGGTTAGGAAGTTAATCCCACAAATAAAAAATAGCATAGAATTCACTCCTCACTGAGTGTCCAACTGTTATGATCCTGTAACAGACTAAGTTAGCTGAGTAAATATTTATGTTCTCTTTCTGTGATATTTTAGGTAAAATAACAAGACAAATAAACAGGAAAAAGATTTAACAAAGATAAAAATTACTAAAAAGACCCATGAAATTTTCATGGTTTTTTCTATTTGAATTTTCTGATAAATCTCAAGTTAATGATTGAATAAGCTCATTGTTAGTTCTATGGCAATAAAATATATGTAGAAATTCCCCTGTCACATCATTAAATATTTAAGCTTAACAACTTTAACAAAATATTGCAATAGCAATTATAAATATGAATGATAGTCATTATTTTTAGAAGTAAGGGGATACAAATAGAAAGATTTGAAATTAACAACTTTTCCTTTTCACTGAAACAGTTATTAAACACTTCTATATTTTTTTTATCATTTTCTCACTGAAACCAAGAAGTGTCTTTTCCCTATTTTCCACACAGAAATGGAATAGTCCATTATTTATGAGGTAGTGGCAGGGTGTAATGGTCATGCAAATTAACGAAAGGAGAGACAAGTACAATTATAATAGGATACTAAAAATTTTGCTATTTATGTGTTTACAATTCAAATCTTTTCTGGCAGTATGTCTTAGAAAGTAATTTGTAGGCCTTTTTATTAGAAAACAAATCATTTTGATGTATTAGATAATTCATATTAGAAAATATGGTAATTTCAGAAACAAAGAAAAACGACATAGCACACATACTGATTCAGAAATTTCCTTTTACCTTTGTATCCCGATGGTAGTAACATAAAACTGGGAACCGTCCATATTGTCTAAATCCTGCTACACGTATCAGAGTAGTATCATCCACAGATTTCGGAACAATCACAGCATGGGGGTAAGATGGGCACACCTGTTAAAGCAGTAAATAGAAATAGTGAATACCATGGGGAAAAGCAGTAGAGGGAAAGTAGAGGCTCTTTAACATAGTTGCCAACACACTAACGACTGTCAAATGCAATCCTCTAACAAACATAATAACGTGAACAAGTTTTCAACTCTGAAGAGCCACGAGCCATTTTGGCTTCAAAATAAAAACTCTCATTTCATCTTAGGAAGTCTACAGATACTGCTAAATGATTATCAGCTATTTCTGCTGCCAGTCATAATAAACACATACCAATCAAGTCTGTTCTTTGTCATCCCCCACCCTCCATGATCTCCTGATCACATAACCAACAAGTAAGTGCTGGTTGTTTTTGTCTGGTACATCTTTGCTGGACAGGGGTTTCCTCCTCATTTTTATCTATCTCGATTTGCACTTGGAAGTTATTGAATATATGAAGATCTCGAGTTCACTGTTGCTTGAGGATTAATCATCTCCACTTGTTACAAAAAGTTGAACCCATGTCAGTCAAAGATCCATGACATAGCATGCCATCAACTAGGATGGACTGCAGATTGATGATTCCAGTCACTTTTCCTATCGTAAATTTGGAGGTACCACTCAGGGGCCGTTTCAACCACACAATGTCTTCTGTCTATTATGCTTTATTGTTGGCTTTGGTGATGTTACTGCATCAATGCTTTTCAAGTGATTTTTATAAGAGTAGATTGTGTTGGTGGGTGCAGTAGGGCCCAAGGTGCTATGTTTCAGTGTTGTGTTGTACCAATACACAGCTTCCTGTATTGCACACTATTTCCTTGCAGCAATTGGCTTGACCGTCTTGTGACATCTCTTCATGAGCACATTCCCAGATGGAACATGTGCACACTGAAAGTGTTGCCTGATGCTCCATTCCTCCATGAAGGCCTTGTATATACTGCTACTGAATGCAGTATCATTATCTACAATGAGTTCATGCAGTGAACACCTCATGCAGAATATAAACTCCAGCTAGTGAATAAAACTGTCAGAGTCTTGTTGATAATAGTTGCCAGACCAAGAAACATATTGGTTTGCAGTCTATCATGGTCAAGTAGTGCTTTTGTCTGTAGTGGGTGATGTCCATTGCCAACTTGATCTATGTGTTGCGTACTTCCAGTTTGCCACCTTGCCTACATATTGGTGCTACATTGATGGATTTGCATTTGAAAAACTTTCAAAACCACGTCCTTGACTCTTGCCTAAAATGTGGAAGGGATGATCCGTTTTGCAAAGTACAAGCTGCACCTCATGCCAGAAAGGATTTCTATGATTTGGTGAGAATCTAATTCACGCACAACAGGCACTGCACATTTGTGGGGATGAGTTCAGCTTACTTTCTTAAGGAGTTGAGCCACCTCTGTGACACTGAAGGAAGACTGTTGGCTTTATTCTAAACTAGCTTCCCATTCATGACCAAGACATACTCCTTCATCAGTCCATAAAGAGTCTCCAGCATTTCACAAACTACCTTTGTATTCATCCGTGTTTTGCCAGTCAATGTGTCCGTAGGCCAATGTTGAATACAGGTGGAATCAGTAACAAGGTGAAACACTGTTACCTTCCATTGGAGAGTTAGGTTTACATACTTCAATACTGCATAAAGCTTGGCAAAGTTAATGTGCCAGGCAATGCTTTCAAGTTGTAACAAGCATGTATCTTCAACAATATCCCCATTTACTTCCAGCACTACTCTTGTAGCCAAAGAACTTGTACTCCCATCTCCTTACTGGTCACACACCAGTTCTCTTTTGCAGGAACTTAATGCACTCTCACAACAGTCTTGTGAATCACGCACCTCAAGGTGGCATTGCAAGCCACACCATCCTATTTTTTGGTTACTATGTTCACACATTGCTTTACAAATTCAGCCACTAATCTGGGCCAGCCACAAACTGGAAAGTAACTCAAGTGACTCATCACATCTGTTCCTATTGAACATGTATGGGACATGATGAGATGATAACTGACTTATTCATTAAACCCACCTACAACTGTTGCTGCATGGTGTCAAGAAGCATGGAATAATTTACTGAATAATGGTATTTGCAATCTGTACAATTGTATGTATGTGAGATTACAGGCGTCTGTTAATGCCCAAGGAAGATATACAGTGTTGTATTAATATGGAGTACTGTTGATAAACCCCTTATTTTGGAACCTATATTTGTATTGGCCTGTATATGTGATCATTTGTTTTAGTCCAGCAATATTAGTGAATATCTTGTATATTTTGGGTAAATTGAAACACATATTAAAACATAAATTCAAAAGATTGCAATTATATTCCTATCCCCAAATTTATATATATATATATATATATATATATATATATATATATATGGGATAATGATATATAAATTCTTATATATCAAGAAAAATTATTTTGTGAGAAAGATCTATGACTACGTGGAAAAAGTTTTTGAGCGATGCATTTCGGCCTTTAGGACTTCATCAGACTAAGTTTGTTTATGTTGAAGCAACTACTCATGTGCATGGACAAGAGACAATGGGAATTTTAATTATGAAATAATTTTATACATATACATATATATATATATATTTCTTACGAACCCCCCATCTTTTCTCCAACACTATCGATAGGGGAGGTAGAGGAGGATCGTAATCTGTGTTATTTTTTTTTTTTTAACATTTTACATTTTACTCAATTTTCGTAAAACATATTTCTTTCCCAAGGGTCTTTTTCCAATTGATCAGACACAGCCAGGCGGAATCGATTAAGGAACAAACATGATAGGCGACAAACAACAATGGAGACAGGAAATATAAATTTATTAACAAACATGAAAACATGGAAAAGATAAAATTAAAAAAAATGGCCAAAACAAAAATGACAATATGTCAAGAATAAACATTTAAACATTGTGGACAAAATAGTGGTAGGAGAACATCCTATAAAAAGGTAAAATAAAAATCAGCGGATGGCCTTGTGCCATACTTCCACGAATTTGCAGAACATGTGCTATACTTGCATGAATTTAAAAAACATCAAAATTTTAAGACAAGTGGAAAGAAACATGTAATAAAAAGATCTCATGCTAAACTTGCATGAAAGTACAAACATGAAAAAGAGGTACATTTAAACAAAAATGAAGCACAAGAAAAACAACGAACTTAACTCGTAATAAAAGTCCTTTTCTACTAATAATGTTTCTTATATCTACTTTTTTTTTTTTTTTCCATTTCTATTTCCTTTTATACGCATCTCCCTTTGAGGTCTTTTCTTACTTTCTCTCTTTCTCTTTTCGTTTTGTCTAGGGGCTTGGCCAATTCAGCTGAAAATGCATTCCTTCTCTCTTTTGTCTCAGTATAGCAGCGTTCTCGCTTGAGGTGGTCCTTTCTTTCTTTCCTTTCCCTTTTGTCTTTTGTTTAAGGGCTTGGTGACAGTTGAAACTGCTTTCTTTCTCCTTTTCCTTCATCTTGGCGTGACATCCTTCGAGATATTTTCTTCCTCTCTTTCCTTTTCCAATAAGTATCTCCTTTTGAAATCTTTCCTCGCTTTCTTCTTTTCTTTTTCTATAAGCTGTCTTCTGTCTCTCTTTCACCTCGATATAGTGGCATTCCGCATATGTCGTCAAACGGGTCCATCTATTCCACTCGGAGATGAATTCTCCTCGCAATCTCGTGAACACATCTTTTTTGGCCCATATGACAAGACAAGTTTTGCACCAGGATAAAATTTGTGAACCCGTCTTTTAGGCCCATATGCTTAGACAAGTTTCACACCAGGACAAATTTCACAAGCACGTCTTATCAGCCCGCAGGCCTAGACGAAGACTAACTTTTCCGTTTCATTATTCATTTCCGTTTTCTTGTCACGTGATCAATTTTCAGAAACAAACTTTTTCCCATTATGGGTGGAATGAAGTCATCGACCCTCTCTCTCATCTTCAGGGTCAGAGAAAATTTAGTTTAAAATGTTTCAACTTCTTCTGTCTGGAATCTATCCATGCAAATCATGCTGTCAACATGCTGACCAAAAGAGAAGTAAAGGGTACATTCTGGTAAATCTTTGTTGCCACTAAGTCTACCTATCTCTTTAGGTTTACGATCTTTATTCTTTACATTTCTGTAAGTACTGGTATCTTTATTTTAGAATGCTTCTAAAATATAAGCAATGGTATCATTTTTATAATAAATTTAGATGGGGGCTAGTAACAATATATATATATATATATCTAAGGACGAAACATGTCACATGAAAACATTGTCCACTGTGTCATATAAAGAAATATAGTCTTAAGGTGTGCTATATTTATGGAATAAAGTGCTCAATATCAGAGATAGAGCGTGTGTAAATATAAAAGTGAACATAGAAGTCAACACTTAGAGGCGACAGTCTGTTTCATGCTATATGCAATCGTCAGGCCACGTGTGCTGTTATTTTTCTCGGCTATTTATATATATACGGGTTAGTGGTGCATTGTGGGTATTCTATTATGGCGGTTATTTCACCGGAAGTTGTTTGTTTATCTATTTAGGTCATTTATATTGAATAGAATACCCACAATGCACCACTAACCCGTATATATATAAATAGCCGAGAAAAATAACAGCACACGTGGCCTGACGATTGCATATAGCATGAAACAGACTGTCGCCTCTAAGTGTTGACTTCTATGTTCACTTTTATATTTATATATATATATATATATATATATAGTTCGATTGATGTAAGTTTGTAACCCTGCATCAGACAAGCTGATTAATATTTTTAAATTTTGGATTTATAAAGGGTTGCATATACACAGCCCTATCCAAAATTTAAAAATATTAATCAGTTTGTCTGATGATCGCAAAAGTGTGAAACCCAGGGCCACAGCTCACATCAATCCAACTAAATATGTTAGCTCTATCACTGATATTGAGTGCTTTCCAATAAGTAGCTCGCATATAATATATAAATAATATATATAACAAATTGTATATATTATATATATTTAATTTTTTTGTGTGTATTGAGGGGCAATGTGAAAAATTTTGACATAAAATGCACAAAAGTCATGACCCCATTCATGTTCACATGTAAAAAGTTACCATTCTTCAAACTACAAAGCAATCCCCTTCTTTCCCTCTATTTGCAAACTATGATCAAAGCAAAAGGAGTGTTGGAAAGTAGACATGAAAAGAAATAGATACACAACTGCAATGAAAGAAAGAAAGAAAGAAAGAAAGAAAGAGATGGGGGAAATAGAAAGGAAGAGAGAGACGTGATAACTATATGTTAGACAAAACTTGGCCTACGGTTTATATTTTATTTCAGCTTGAATTAAACTTTGCATAAAGTTACTTTTCTTTGAGGTGTCTTGGATTATGAAATTGATTATCACTAGCAATGATGTTCTAATTTCTCAGCAAATTTGATTCTCAAGAAAACCTAAGATGTATCACTAAAGTCTGCATATAAAAGTTATGTTTTGCATGTGAGCATGTGTACACACACATATACACACAATGAGGATAAAATATGGATATCTTTCCTGATGTGTTTATAAATTGTACACTGTTCAATTGTTAATGTTAACAATGAACTATTTTAAATTACAAAATTGTACTTCGATTAAACAAAAATTGCTTACAATATAATACATATTAATATATTCCTTCTTGCTGTCAATTTTGATGGCATGGGTACACTAGTATATATATATATATATCTATATAAACATTGTTGACAAATTATTATGACTAATGACATATGGCAAAGAGGACAGGTACATTCTTGTAAGAATAGCACATATCAAGGTCAATAATAAAGGTAAGCCAATCTCAAGTACTTTGTTTCATTATACTGAATGACCTGAAGCTGTAGACAAGACCAAAGATTTGAGTGACTTTGATAAAGGCCAGAAGACAAAGTGAGAGCATTTCTGAAATGACATGTTTTGTAGGGAGCTTACTTTCACTTGTTGTTAGTACCTTGACCAATGAGGAAAAAATCCTGTACTGCCAATAAAACATTTAGCAAGTAAGTTTTGTCAATAGAAAAACATTCCCAGACAAACATTTGGCAATGGGACATTTGACTGATGGACATTTTACCAGAAGAATTCAAGTAAAAATAGTAACAACCAATACTTGAAGTATTTTTAATTAACAGTGTTAAAAGGTAGAATAGGACTAATAATTACCACTGAATTTCAAGTGATTAAATTACTAAATCTAAATTTAAAGTTAAAAGTTTTCTTATTTCAATATTTGTTTGTTGAAATTTTTTTTAAATATTTGAATGTATTTGGGTAAAAGTAGCACCTAATTATTTAAATTCATATTTAACAGTAAGATAAAAGATAGTTCATCCCTTTAAGATAATGATCATTAAAAGTGAAATTGAAAGATCATTCATATCGTAAAAGCATAAGACTTTTGCTGTAGTAAAATGTGCTTTTTCTCAAAATACTTATCATCTTACAGTAATATTTGAAGTAAAATATAATATATACAGAATAGATATTAAAAAAAGCCTGTAAAAAATAAAAATTATAAATTAATACAGTAAATAAATATAAATATATGTAGCACATTACAATAAAGAGTTTAACATACATGTAAGTATGCCACTACATTTTCAGCTAAATGTCCATTCGGTTAAATGTCCATTGGCCAAATGTCCAAGTACCATAGAAAAAAGGAATAGAGGTTTTCTGGCCAATTATTAGTCATCATATAACATGTGGCAGTTAAAAGAGCTGCTGTTAACATCCTGGCACCAGACCCCACAGGAAAGCTTTACAGGTCTTGTAAAGTTCATGCTTAATCAATTAAGAACACATTCATTGATTTGGAGGTTTTTAACAGCTTATAAACCTTTTGTAAGTTATTTAAAGCCAGAAATATTTTTAGATTGTAAAAATTTTTTTTGAGATAATAATAATTTACTGATACAAGTCCAACTAATTAATTGGGGAGAGAGAAGATGTGGATACATAACATTCATAAGAGTATTTGTGCATAAGTAAATATAGTGAATCCAATTGGAATTGGATCTCAGCTCTCTGATTGCTAATTCTGAGCCATCATCCATTACACTATCCGTACATCCAAGCTTACAGCACTCAAGTGTCATCCCGTCTAGGTACTGACCAGGCTTGACATTGCTTAACTTCAGTGATTGTGTGAGAACCAGTGTTTCAATATGATATGGCTGTAAACCAAGAGCACATAGAGGATAAAGCCTTATTAGGTAGGTGGACATAATGTTTCCAATACATCTAAAAGTTTATTTGGATCAAAAAGTTAAAAGCAGTAACGGAAAAAGAGTACAATGTGATAGAATAACAAATATATATTTTTTTATATGCTGAAATTTATACATGTTAGCTAATGTTTCTTTTTCTTTCTTTCACAGAAATAAATTTTTAGTTGGAATGATAATTTTTTACTCTTTATGAATCCAGAGGAAGAGCTGTATTTTGAGTTGAAACTAAATGGATACTAAATACTATCCAAATACCTTCATCTGAGAATGTACATGTAATACACAGTTTTGTTCACAGAGTGAGAAAAGAAGAGGATGTAATAAATACAGCAAAGAGGAGAAGAAATAAAAGTACAAAGTTCATATTGCTCTGCAATTTGCTATTTAGGTAAAGAAAAAATGTGCTCGTGTCATATACAAGTGTTAACAGAAAGTGAAAACAGGTGAGTCAATAAATACAGAAATAATGCAAAGAGAGGAAACACTAATAATATGAATCTGATCAGGTCAGTTCATTTTTTAAATAAATTTAAACCCATAATTATAGGTTCAAACCTTGTTGGTTTCAAATAAATTTATTTTGGGACAAATAAATACAAATATTGCCAGTGATAAGACAAGATAATTGGCAATGGGATAGTGCTTAGGAATAATTGGATTTAAGCCTTTCATTGAAGCATTAGTAAAAATTAACAGAAGAAGCCTTAACCAGAATTTGATCTCTGTCAATTCTGTCCATATCTCTAATGTCACCTCACATGTTAGATTAACAGACAATAATAACAAGCAATTGGTATATTTTTATCTATTTTAAATACTCAACTGACCTCATAGTCTTTGTTAATGTAACTGAGGCGCCATTCATCTGAGCATTCCTTGAAGCGATTGAATTCCTCTTGAGGCAGAAAGGCTTGCCAACCATCTTCCAGGATATCAAATAAAGGTCGATAGAAAAATGGGTAAAGTAGAGCAACATCATCTGAAAAAGAGGAATCCCGTGAATACAAGAAATTGGGGGAAATAGATAAGATCACAAATTTGAAAATTTCATATTATCTCAACTTTTTGTTTTTTTTTTTAAAATAAAGTACAGTTACAATATTTTTTCAAAAGATAATGACTTCAAGTTTTATTTTTTAGCATCAAATCTTAGTTAATGAATTCTACCACCTTCAGGTGAAGTTTTCATCCTTATCTTGAAGATAATGCTGTCTTCATAAATATATAACTTTTCAATTGTTCCTTTAATATTTTCATCATTTTCAAAAAAGAAGAATAGTTCCTCTTTCTTCATATTCAATTTTTTTTTATCATCATTCTCAATTTTTTTTTTTTTTAATTTTTTCAAGAACATTTCTTTTTGTTCATTTACCAGTTGACTTTAATTTTTGATGGTGTAATATATAAATTTTTATTGGCTAATTGCCAATCGATTCGAACTTTATAAAATGTTAAATAAGAATTTCATTATAGTTGGTTCATGTATTTTATTAATTTAGTAAATGTTTATAAATTTATGAATGAAACATTGTTTTCATATTTATTTCTTTATAAATTGGTAAATGATAAATATTTCATTGCATTAGTTTTTATACAATTGTATTAGTTTTTAGAATGTTGTAGATATAATATGAATAAAAACATAAAAAGCCAAATGTGCATGTTCAAGCCTCTAACTAAACAAGCTCTCTTGGCCCAAGTCTTTATAGATCAAAAATTACTTTGGTAATATTTATCATTCATATCTGCAAAAAAAACATGGTGTGTCAAAATGTCAAATTTTCTCTTGACTCTGCTATTATTTCAACTACTTTCATTCCTCAGCAAAGTTTATCATTTTAAAAAGCAATGATTACAATTGTAATAAAACCTAAGCATATGATAAAAATGAATTTATACATTTTTTTGTTCTTGAGAATTTACAGCAAAAAAAAAATACTATTTATTAGATTGTTCATTTACAAGAATAAATTTTATATTTATAACATTCTAAAACTAATGCAATTGTATTAATACTAAAGCAATGAAATATTTATCATTTACCAATTTATAAAGAAATAAATGTGAAAACACTGTTTTATTCATAAATTTATAAACATTTACTAAATTAATAAAATACATGAACCAACTATAATGAAATCCTTATTTAACATTTTATAAAGTTTGAATCGATTGGCAGTTAGCCAATACAAATTGATATAATTAGCTAATAAATAAATAGTGCTTGATATTTTTGTTGTAAATTCTCAAGAATAAAGAAAATGTATAAATTAACTTTCATATGTTTAGGTTTTATTATACACCATCAAAAATTAAAGTTAATATGCACTAAAAAAAAGAACAAAAAAACTAGTAAATGAACAAAAGGAATTGTTCTTGAAAAAATTTAAAAAAATTAAAAAAAATTGAGGATGATAAAAAAATTTGGATATGAAGAAAGAGGAACTGTTCTTGAACATGTATATTTGGCTTTTTTATGTTTCTATTCATGGATGACTATATATATTATATTTACAATATTGAATATGAAGAAAGAACTATTCTTACTATAGTTTGTAATTGATTAAAGACAGGCTGGTTTATATCCCAATATCATTTTATAAGCAGCTAAAAATATCAGTAGACATTTGTGAGTTACTCAAATACTATTTGGAGATTATAATATATATATTTAATGTTATTTGTTCAACTTACATTTTGATTAGAATGGATCATAATCCTGATAACAATTCTGCATAGTATTAGGATTTGATAAAAATGTATGACAACATAATAATAAGAAAAGAATTACACGTAAATACTTACCTATGTTTGATAACTGCTCCACAGAACTAGCAATGTTGATACAGGCCTCGGCAGATGGAATGTCCATCTGTATGACTGAAAAATCTTTGCAGCGGATGGTCAGTGTGCCTCCAGCACCAGATAACTTCTTTTCAATACTATCAATACTTTGATGAAGACGCTTTGATAAAAGAAATTTAAAAAAAAAAAAGCCAAGTAAAATGCTTGTAAATATGAAGTGATGAAACAGACAATAAGTTTTTTTTCTTCTCATTTTGATTGCAAAAGTTTTCAGTCAGTAGAGATGGATATTATATTAGGTTGGTGCAAAAATAATGACGTAATAATGTCGTTTTTTGACATATTTTTTAACATCAAAAAACATTATTACGTCATTATTTTTGCACCAACCTAATATTTCCCATAACCTATTAGATTGTTGAGATGTCATGTCACATAATTCCCTTTAATAGTATCTTTCATGTTAATGGGATAGATCAGTACTTGACAGTGTCCATCTTCTCTCCAAATAACATGACACAGGTTGTACTGAGTTATGTGGTGCCAATAGCAAAGAACAAACCTTGACTTAATTTATTATCAGACATCTTTTATAAGGCTGAAAGATTTCAACTGCCTGCTGTTTACTCACTGGTGTAGGGAGAATTGGAGTCATGCCTTTCCCAATGGCATTAGTGCAAAGTGAATGCAAACTGTCTCAGCTAGAGTTTGAGCTCTATTCCTTAATTCCATTCTCCATGTCGTTAACTGTTTGGTCCCCTGAATTTCTTTTGGAGGATTCATTAAGAAAAAAAAAAATCAAACTTGGAGAGCAATGATTGAATAATACCATATTGTAAAACATTTCTGAGTTATTACCAAAAATCCACAAGTTATGCTCACTGATATCGCTGGCAAACAAATTTCAATTCTTTGTCTATTGAATTAGATTTGACAGTTTTATGGAATTTCTGTGCACTGAGCACAAATTTTTTACTTAGTTTTGATCTAACAGGTCCTGATTTTGCTCAGCACACCTCTTTTGTTGTATTCATAAAAAGGTTTTTCCCAATATTTGCTAAGTCTTTTTGCAGTTACATATTATGCAACTAGGTTTTTATCTAGGTATTTGTACCTATTATTATGGTATTGCCTAGGTATTTGTACCTATTTTTATGGTATTATTGTATTATCTATACTTCTATATGTAAAGCCCTAAAATATTTTTAATTTTGTCATTTTTAACCCATTTTAATAGCAGTAAATTAAGCTAAAAATAATATAGTATTCTAAAATTTTCTTGGGTGTTCCTGTTTTCTGTAGAATATTCTAGAAGTACAACTAAAATATATAAAAGCAATTCATTTCTGCAGTTAATCAAACAAGTCAGTCAATCATTTAAGTTTGGGCATTAACAAAATTTTGAATTGGTAGCACAAACATCACTTACTGTAAGAGAAAAAAAACGTAATTAATCCACCTTTAGTGAGCAGAGATAAAATCTTTTCCTCCTCTGCATATCAAACTAGGTAAAAGGTTTACATATGAACGGCAAGGGTTTCAAATATATAACTTAACCTCTTCCCTGCCAATCATTTTGGGAAAAACATTTCATTTTCAGACAATTTTTTTAATTTATTTTTAATATAGTAACTAAGAAACTGAGGTACCTTGAAGTATCTGAGTGGTGGCTAACACCTCTACTAGATGTATAAGTTGACAATTGGACTCGTTTCAAGCTCAGAAGGACATAAAAAGAATCAAGATCAACATATAAACATGTCTGTAGCTGGTTTTTGGACATTATGTTTTGGACATGTTTATTTGTCCATGTCTGAAAAAACACATTTGGTAAAAATGCATATACATGTCTATGCCAGGGAAGAGGTTAAACTTGGAGATTTTGAAGTTATGAAAAAAAATCAAGGTGGGAATTTTTAATGGTTCACAAATAAGAACATTAATTAAAGACAGCAATTTTCTTAATGTCATAAATGAATGCAAAAAAAGATGCCTGGTTCTCATTTGTGGACATGATAGAAAACATTTTAAGCAATTATAGAGCAGATAACTATAAAGAAATCATAAAAAAATTTGAAGGGAATACAAAGAGTTAGATTGCAATATGAGCATAAAAATGCATTTTTTTAAATAGCCATCTTGACCAATTCCAAAGTAATTTAGGTGATGTAAGTGACAAACAAGGAGAAAGATTCTACCAAGATATCAAAATTATGGTGGAACACTACCAAGGCTGCTGGGGTGGCAGATTACTGCTAGTGCTTGAAAAAAGACCTGCCATCAACAAGCAAATACACTAGAAAGTCTTGTAAAAGAAAAATTTTGCCACAGTGAAAGCTTCATATCTATGATTTTTTTTATTTAAAGTCATTTCTTCATTCTATTGTTATAATGTAATTTTACTGTCGTTTGAATTGCTTGTATTCATGAAACTTAAAGGAAAAATTTAACACATGACTTAATTTTTTCATCTTAATTTTAAAAAATAGTAGAAAATAGTACATGGGTTGTTGACAAGAATCAGAACATGATAGAGCCAAATCAAGTTGAAATTCATATTCAATGCACCCAAATTACCCTGAATCAAGCATCAGATATCACACTCAATAAAATACATGTTCCCCAGTGTAATGTTTATGATGACTGCCATTATTGTCAATTCCTGTTCTTTCTTAAAATTGTTATCTTTAAATAGTATCAAATAGCAAAAGTAGCATTATAAAACTTCTGATTATGCCTTTTATCTTTTTGATATGAAAGAAATAAATATATCATGTAGTTATATTGAATAAAATGTTTAATTTTACTGTAAGAACAAAATTGTTTTCAGAGAGTTTAACACTAGTCATGTTAGGAGTTGGCCAAAGCATTTTTAACAAAGTACTTTTCCAGTTTATTTGATTTCTTTATATAATAAAAGTTTTTCAGTTAAAATTTTTGTTTATTTGTTTGTCTTTTAATATTATAAATGTATTTTTTCAAATTGGAATAATTTCTGCATCAATTTATTAAATTATCATTTTCATATTTATTTGTCAGTTGTGCCAGATAATAATCTAACAGCAAGAGAAACATATTGCAGTTCTGAAATAAACTCTGATTTGACTAGCTTTTATTTTATTGATGAAATGAGACACTTGGTAAAAAAAATCAAAGTTGCCATACAAGTATGACTCATGTCCAGACATGAACACTTCTTGATTTAAGTAGGCTGTAGATTTTACTTGTTTTTCATTTTATTGGTATTTTCTTTTTCCTTTTTTTTCTCTCTTCGTCAATATAATGAAGTTATATATTTTGCTATATACTCCTACTAGGCAATGAGACAGAGAGTTGCCTAAAAAAAATTATATCTTCCTAAGTTCCATATTCACATATACAGAAGAACCCAGTCATGTCTGTGAGATTTTAACATCTGTTATGGCATTATAGTCTTCCTACAGAGATAGAAAGCAAAGATTACACAGAGACTTATTTCCTTATTTTGGTAGGAATTTGTTTTTTTGATAATGATATAGAGAATAGTCAATTGCTTAATCCTCATTTGGGGTAATTTCAATGTGTTTTTATTCTGTTTTAATGCAGTGCTCCATCTTTTACTGTGATGTGTCATAAGTAGTACTTGTGTCATGATGCCCAACAATAGGGCAGTATACAAGGAAAATTAAAATTCACAGTTTTCTAAAAGTCATCATTGAAAAAATGATATCAGTAATAAGAAATTAAATTCAATTCACCAACATCATTTTCTGAATTACAACCTACTATTTCCCACCTCAAGAAGTAGAATTAATATGAACCAAGTTGTTTTGATGCATGCAACTTCATTGAAGATACAAAAGTGTTGGATATGATCACAATGATGAGAAATAAAAAAGACACCATTTTACACCAATTTTGTCATTCAACTCATAGATTAGCATAACTGACAAGTTCACTCATTCTGATGACTAACATTTTCCAAAACAATAATATATAAATGGTAGGAGGCAGAAGTCTGTGTTGTGTTCTCTATACAAATGGTTTCTCTGTTGCTCTTTTGTAAATTCTTTAAGTCACCAGACTGATACTATTTGTATTGTTCTGCTCTTCTGTAAGCAAGAACACCAAGAAGATTATCTTTTTACTTGGAAAACTCTTAGTCCTTCCTAAATGCTTTTTTTTAAAACCATAAAATTCAACCTGTTAACTTATAAATAAAAGATGGCTGCAATAATCTTATTAATATCACATCTTTTATGTTAATTATTAATTTTATTGCTATAGGGATTTTCTTCTCATTGGTTGGGTATCAGCCAATCAAGGGGGATGGAAAACTCAGCAGCACTGAATCAAACACTAGATCATAATGAGAGGGCATGGACATGACTTTCACAGGGAAACACCACATGTACGGAACACCAGAAACACAAACAAGGATGAATGAATCAGAAACTACGCTGAGTAACACAAACAAAAATTCTTGATAACACCCAGCAATCCCGTTGTGTGTTTAACATGGCACACTGTCAAGCTCTCTGTCTTCCCAGAAAATGTGCTTACTTTTATGGAGTCTAAAGCTTTAGCAGTTGGCTAGCAAAGGAATTGTTTGCATAGCTAACACTGTTCAGCTCACAATCTCGACTACCTTGTGGGGAAGCTGGTAAACATTCTTTCTTCATAACCAGACATGCTGGGGTTCATACTGGCTCTGGCAGGGCAGCTATGAGCTGTCTTTGTGCAAAGACAGCATCGTCATCTCTTTGAGTGATATGGGCGAGTACCATTATCAGTAGTGCCTGCATTTTATTTCTGCTACATTTATGTTATTAATTTTAATGATGTCACGTCTTTTATGTGTGCAGAGAGCAAATGCATTGAAACTGTGACACAAGACAATTTTATTACTATCAACTGAAAATTTTTATCATTTAAAAAAACAATAATTCTTTATAAATTCTTAGAATTTTTTCAATATTTGACAGAAATGGTCAAAGAATTATACAGAAATTATTAGGTTGGTGCAAAAATAATGTCGTTTTCTCACATATGTTACTATGTGAGAAAACGACATTATTTTTGCACCAACCTAATAAAACTTCTGCCATCTATATGATATCAAAATATTATATATTTACCCTTTTATTTCTTTTTATTATTCACCTACTGTCTTTCACTCTATCCCAGATTTGCTGACATTGAAATACAAATGAAAATATTAACTTCTTTGATACTTTCTTGAATAACCAGCTACTTTATCTTAAATAAACATTGTGCATAGTGCTTATAATTTTTCTAGGGCAGATAAACGGCTGGTGATAACTTAGTGTTTTGGGGATTGGATCCTGGGAACTGATTAAATTAGGTGAAAATTCTTATCTTGAATATAGAGTAGATATTTATTGAATTTGACCTCATCCAACAGAAGGTCATAAGCTGAGATATTACACTCCCTAACAAATTGTGAGGCTACTTTTTTTAAATATTGCCTGACAGCAATATAACCTTAGCTATAAAATATTTTAGTATTTTGCTCAAGTAAACTATCAGTATAGGTTGGATGTTAAAGCATTGAACTGAAAGCCTTAAAGATTGCTACAATGATCACTAGTGAGGAAGTGTTGAGTTTTGTCAATATATTTAGGGGGAAATCCAATTAAATTTTAAATGTAGCTCTTTAACTTTAAACAATATTCAGCACTACTGTATGAGAATATACCAATTTATAAACATAAGACTGATCACAAAGAAGAAAGGTTATTTTATTCTGAATGGAGTTGGAGCATTCCTTCTTTATGGTATGTGTATTTTAAGAAATAGCACCTAGCCTTATTAGATAAATCAATTGATTCTGTGGTAATCTGTTTAATGCCCTACAGCTAGCTAGAAGTAGAAAAATTGGCAGGTAGTTTAATGGTGGCCTAGAAAGAGAAAACAGCAATCTAAGTTCAGATTTTGTCCAAGCTCATTATATTCACTTTTGCACAAATACCCTTGCAAAAGGCATGAATCCATATCTTTTCCTCCTGGCTATGAGTTAAATAGCAAGATAGATTAGACTCTTTAGCCTTGGTTGGCAACCAGTATAGAGATGGTATCTTGATAAAAACACCCATCTCTCAGCAGCCTCAGCTGTAGATGTGTCAGCCCATAAAAAAATAAAAAAAGAACAATGACTGAAGTCATGTGAGTTGCGCAATCTGCCACATATGGAGATAATATTGACTTTTCTTTTAGAAGTACAAATATGCATTGTGATATTCCTTAAGATATACTGTAAAGCTGTCTGGAGAGAAAATTGATACCGACTATAAAACAATAACACTTCATGGTTGGCAAGAAAATAAAATGTGTAAGATAAATAGGAATTATGCCGCAATAAAAACATGTGTCCCAGACATAGAAACCAAATCTATTCATGGTGAAGCCATATGGCAACATGCTGTTGATGTTCACTTCACACTAATGCTTTTAGGAAAGGCATTAATCTAATTCTCCTTCCACTGTCTCAATGCTAGATATCTTGATAAAAGTCTTGTTACTGGCTTGCATGATAACTGACCAAAAGGAAAGAGGGTAAGTGAGCAGTTGAGCAAAACACTATTTACCTATCCAGATAGTAAACGCAAAAAGTTTTTAACTTACTAGTCAAACATGAATATACAAAGTGTGCCAGATATTTGAGAACACAGCTTTAGTTGGATATAAATGGAAGAACTAATTATTATTAAGAACATTTATGTAACAACTAAAACAAACAATACCTAATGTTGCCATATCTATGCAAGAGAATGTAAGACCATAGCAGGACTAAAAAGTCACATTTGCACTGCCCATATTTGAGGATGGATCAAGTGATGGCATTGCACAAAATCAAGTTGCAGTCATCATCATGGTGAGTTTAGTCTGCTCAGTTTAGTCTAAAAGGTTCAGGTTTCGGCTGGAGGAAGGTAAGAATTCCACTGTCCAGAAATGAACAAATTAGCTTTGCAGAAATTCCACACCTTAGTTAAGACCACACATAGATGCCCTCTGAGTAGTTGGTTTGGAGTTTGGACCTTGTAGTAGGAATTCACTTTTCCTCCAAACTTATAGAAAATTGAGTGTTATCTTTTATTCACTGGAGACCATGACACCCAAGACCATAACCTTGGCTGGATGTTTGCTCCTGAAAGTGCCCTTGACATCAATTATTGACTCTAAAAAGGTACCAGTTGTTTTACTGGCTTAAAACAGTGTCCATTGTGAAGATTTTGTCATCAAAAATATTTTAACAATAGCCCTATGATTCTAGAGGTACCTGAGCAGTTTCTTGCATTTTTTCAGCCTCCTGGTTTTCATGGATGCTGCAAGGAGGTACCTTGGAAACTTAGTAACATTTAAGGCTGAGATCATTATGCACACAGACCCACTTTTAGTTAAGAAGTTAAAGATGTTGTTGGTCCTTTATAATTTTGATCTTGAGGGACTTAATGAAGTCCCAATTTTGCTTCTTGTTGATCCCACCAATTGTCTGGCTTCCTCTGGGTGTCATCACCTATGTCTAAGGTCTTCTTGACATTGTAGACAGTGTGTAAGGACACACAATGAGGATGCTTTAAGGATTGATTTGTGCATGGAACATGTCTGTTTGTGAAGTCATTTTCTGTGATATCCCTGAAAAAATAGGTGTCTATTTATAGCTGACAAGAATATTCTATGCATTTACTTTTGTGTCATTTGGTGTTGTAGTTGGTGGAAAATTTTAGTTTTGTGAGTTTTTTTCTTATACATTCATCTATGACAAAGTTATAAAATTTTATTTGCAAATTAGTGACATTAAGATACTAACAACAAATAGTAATAAAATAGAACAATTATAAAGTAACCAAAAAAGTCCTTGCCATTTATTAGGTCATGTGGGAAGAAGTGATCACTGATATACAAATGAGTGTGTCATGTGTCAGGAAAGTGGTGGGGGGGATGCACTGCTTTTGACCAATGCAGGTGCATTGCACACGCACACACACACATCAGTCATAGCTTGATCAGGGGCAAAGAAACATGGCAGTGTCGAAGCAACTCATTTGGGATTGTCTGTTTTGTGATGTTAAGGTGGGCGTGTCTGCAGCTGCATTATCACCAAATACGTCAAGCCTTTGAGTATAATGCTCTAAGTGAACGCACCACCAGGCATTGGTTCCGGAAGTTCAGGTCAGGAGATTTATCTCTTCGTGATGAACCCTGCAGCGGCTAGCCAGGGGTCCATGATGATGAGGCCCTAAAGACAGCCATAGAGGATGACAGCAGTCAAACCTGTAGTCAGCATGCTGGATGCTTCCCGGTTTTTAATGAAACAGTTAGACTTCACCAGCACCAGGCATGCAAATTGGGCAAGTGGGTACCCCACACACTGTTGGAAGCAAACAAGCAACAACAAGTGACAGCCTGTTTCTTGTTGCTTTCTTGGCACCACAATATATCTATACACCCACACAGGATCATACTCTGTATCTGATGGACGAATTGACAAATGGTGCACTATAAGCTGTTATGAATGGGCTAAACCATCACTGCAGACCTGTACTTGCAGCAGTTGGAACATGTGCAACAGGCACTGAAGTAAAAGGAAGCAGCATTGGTTAATTGCAAGGGTGTACTGTTCCTCCATCACAATGACAGGCCTCATGTTGCCTGGGTAGCCAGGGATAATATACAGCAACTTGGCTAGGGACACTGTGCCATCCACCTTAGATTTTGGACCTTGTGATAACAGATTACCACCTCTTCCATTTCCTCAACAACCACCTTCTTGGGAAATCCTTCACAAATGAGACAGACTTGTGGCAGACACTCAGAGATTTCTTTGCATCCAAAACACCTAATTTTTACTGCCAGGGCATTGCACAGCTGGAGGCATATTGGCAAAAGGTCCTGGATGTTGATGGAAATTACTTTGAAAACTAATGGCATATCAAATTTGCTATATACCTTTTCTTTCTAATAAATCAAAAACAGCAAAGACTTTTTTGGTTGCCTTGTATAACATAGTAACTGTAATCAAAGTTATGTAATGGATAAAAGATTCATTCTTTCTGTAGATCTTATCAACTTTGTCATATGATTTTTTTTTTGTTTAAGTTCAGAAATTTTCTCTCTTTCTTTAAAAGGAAACATTTGACAGTTTCTCTTTGACATCTTTGAATTACCAGTATCAATATTCATTAGCTTTGACACAATTATATTATTATTATTATTAAGTAAACCCTATAAAATGTTTATTTCTGTGTTGACCACAAGTAACTGAAACTGCAGAAAAGGAGAGGACCATTGTATTTTTCTTAAATGGATATCTATCTGTGTAAGTGATGAGAATTTTAAAAAGGAAATTGTTCTGATGAGCTTTCCTCTTTGGTACCTCAACTTCATTAATTTAAGCTTATCACTAAATTGACATCTATGTCTCATTATTCTACTCTTGAAATTGCTAAATGTAAATATAAGTTCTATTCTAATAGTTTCTTCTCTTGCACTTCTCATCTGTGGAACACTCTTCCAGTTTTTTGCTTTTTTGTCAACTATGATCTTCTAAATTTTAAATGCAATATTGATTCTGATCTGTTTTTTTTTTGTTTTTTTTTTTAATCCTGTTCTTTTATTGTCTTTTCTACTCAATGTTTTCTCGGTTTCTTTCACTCTCAATTAATCAATAAGAGTAGATAGGTTCATCCCTTATTTCCTGTTCCTTCTAAAGTTTTCTCATTTTCTTTCACTCCCGGTAGCCCTTGCATTTTAGTAACATTGTTGCTTTGCCTAGGGTGAAATGATTAAAAACAAAAACAAAAACCTTACATCTTAGTGGCTTTATGGTTTTGTTAGGAGTGAAATGATTTAAAAAAGTAGGATGCATAAAGTACCAATGTAAGCAAACTATGAAGGAGATCAATATTTTCCTGATCAATATTTTTAATTCAATCATTAATATGTTTAAAAAAATTTGTTTTTTGTAAAAACAAAATTTCAGATTTTTCTAGCTGAACACAAAATTCAACTAATTAAATCAGAAAAAAATGTTCACTGCTAACTTGTAAGAGTTTAAATAAAACAATTTAATAAAGCAATTATATCTTGATTACCTGGGAGGTAATCTTTAATAATAACCTATTAATTTAAAATTTGGAAGAAAGCCATATTAATATAAAACAATAGTTTTTAACATCTTCTAAGTAGAGATTATCATCAATAAGTGACAAGATGATGAAGTGTTACACATATTGGTCTCAACTGTAAAAAAAGTCTGTTTGTAAGTGAAACAATTTGGTCACAAACATTACTTTAACATATTAATATGATTTGTCAAGGTCATGTCCTTTTGTGAGCAACAGAATAAAAAACTATTGAAACTGAACAAAGGCTCTGTAGTAAAAGAAAGCAGCCTGTTGATATGTATTAGAAAAAGCATTTCAGTTATTTTAAAAATACATATGTTGTTATTTCACCTTTAGATTGAGCTTCAACATATGAACAGTTTTTTCTTTAAAATTCATTTTTAAATCCCTTAGAAATGGCAACATGAAATAGATGAACTTTACTTAAACAATAATACCTCAATTATTAAAAAATAATAATTCACTTTTGTTTTAAGTGAATAAGCCAAAAGAATCTTAATTTTGATAGTGTAATACTATGGATACCCATGTAGTAAGGGAAGATGTGGTTTTATCTTGATCTCAAGGATTTCTGTTTGATTGACCAGTGGATTGTTCCTTTTGAAGTTTGATCTTCTAAGCAGCAGACCACTTAGAAGATTAGTGGTTTTTGGAGATCAAATGACAACAAAACCAGAAATAGTTTATATCCATGTGCTGATCTATATTAACAGTCATGCTTGGGATTGGGAGAGAATTCTGGTCTACCCAGACAAGCAGCCAAAGCCTTGAATAAAACAGCTACATATATGGGAAACCAGGTTTACGTTCTTATTTCTCGATGTAGTGTTTGTCTTTCATCTTGTAGCCTTGGGAGTAGTAGTGGATACTTTACCAGCTTTTGGTGCACACTGATGAGATCGACATGCAACGTGGAGTAATCATTAACCAGTCAATGGAAAGCTTAAGCAAGATTCACATTGTATGTTTACAATAGGATGCTATAAAATTTGTGACAGAATCGTGTAGATTAGAAAGAATATAAATCTATTTAAAAATCTATGAAAAATAAAATATGTTTTTTTTCTTTCTCATCTGTGATTGGAGATGACCTATCAAAATTAGCTTCATTTTTCACATCTAATAAAAGGTAAAACTAATATATAATAGAATGCTAAAAGAAATTTAGATTACTCAAAAATATCATCAAGGTTGAAATTTTTCATGGCCTTTTTGTTTAATTAAATTAAATTTTCTACTTGATTGATAAGGAATTTCTTTACATATGCTAAGTTTATTTATTTTTAAGTTTCTTGCCACTTATTATAATTTGTGTAAACCCAAGAATTATTTTTAAGAAAAAAAAAATTCAAAAAGTCAAAATAATGTTAAATGTATCTGAAGATGAAAGAGAAAGAGAGAATTTTCAATATTTAATATAACAGATTTTAAAGCTTTTACTCTTTCTGGAATCAAATTTGTCAGATTTGTTAAATTCCCTTGTGGAATATCCAAGTAGACAACCTTAGAAGTACAAAACAAATATATTTTTGACAGCCAATTTTTTCATTTTTTTTTTTTTTTTTAAAATTTTGATTACCCCCCCCCCCAAAAAAAAAACAGCTGTGACAAATAAATTAACCTGGCTATGTAAATTATATAATATCATTGTGAGATTTACATTAATGAATCTTTTCTGCAATATACCACAGTTCCAGTTTTCCATGAAGAAAGTGCTGTTTTTTTCTTCCATACAAACATTAACAAATAATACAAGTCATTTCTAGAGAATAGATAAGTTATTTTTTTTAAAATAAAAGATTTGAACATCAAGTGATCCTATTTGTTTCCTACACCATATTTGATAATGGTCTGTAGTTAATGTAAAATAATTATTTTGGTTAGGCAATGTACATACCCACTGTTTGAAATTAAAGACACATCGGAAAAGATGATATTGCATCAAATCACCATGGTTCTGTCCACAATCTCAATTACTCACTACTTTCTTTGTTGAATGTTAACTAGTTTAAGAAGTGGCTTTCTTCTGGCTGGTATACTATAATGAAACTTAAGGTGATTTGAATGTTATATCTGTTAACGTATAATAGGTATTTTTCTTTTTTTCAATTTCATCATCTTACTGATGAAAGATAACTTTTTTTTTCTAAAGGTGAAAGTCACCACCCAAAGGAGTTTCACAGTTTCAAACCAAAATCTCAATTTCAATGCCATTTGATGCTTATTTAATCTTTGAATTGACCAACAATAGGCTCACTTTTGAAACCTGATAATTCCTATGATTCTCAAGTAAGATCTATTCTAAAATGATTGGGCAGTTATTTTTTGGGTGTATCTATATATATATATATATATTACTATGAACATTATTTTTAGTGGATATCTGTATTTGAGTTGGTATCCCCTATTTTTTATTTTATTAAACAGTGAAATTAATAAAAACCAGCAAATGAAAAATAGGAACAGCAACTCAAAAGATGTGTACCCACTAAAAAATAATGTTTATAATAAGAAATAATGTTGGATAGAAAACTCTTCTCAATATATATATATATATTATATATATTATATATATATATATATATATATATATATATATATATATATATATACACACACAAGCATAGTATCCATAAAAAATAATCAAATTATTTATGTACAGATAAATTAACTTTATATATCTCAAACAAAAAATAATACATGTCAAACAAATTTATTTTTCTGGTAAATTTTTACAACTTTCCATATTTTCTGTTTTTTAATAATTTTAAAACAATACAGTAACAAAACAGATATTCTCATTATCAGCAGCAGCAGTTGTCTACTTCCAATGAACACACAAATACAGTTGAGCACATTTTTTGCTTGTGTGTTTGCCATATCACTTTCCTCTCTTTTTCCTTTAGTGTGACAGAAAACCAACAAAAAGTAAAAGTAGCAATGTCTTTTATGTAAATAGATATGTGTTTGTAAAGGTGTACAAATCAATATTCTCATTTGAAATAATTTTGCTTGAATTATGCAGCAATTTACTGTTACCCTGAATCACCATTCATTGCAAAGCTTTCATTTTTACAAGTGAATATTTTTCCTGGTTACAACCACTTATAGATCTGTCTTACACCCCCAAGTGTTATATATTGAAATGCAAGGCAACCTAAATATATTTTAACAATACTGAAATACCTTACAGATATGATAGATAGAAAATGGAAAATATTGTATAAAAAGATAAATATGCCTTGCTGTGGAGCAATGGTTAGCAATCTTGTTTCACAAATCATTTGTATTACAGGAAATTGTATCTTCACTAGGTGCCTTGCAACTTGTGAATTTAGCATAATTGTTATTGGTGCAAAAAAAAATGGTATCGGTGACTCAAGTTCAAATTTGGACTAAGGCTGTTTGTATTCACTTTGCACTAATATCTTTGAAGAAGGTTAGAATGTATTTCTTTTCATTTTAAATATGGGTGAAACAGTAGGACAAAGTAATAGGTGTAATGATTTTTAAAAGGACAATTCTGAATTCAAAAACAGACTAGAGAGGGATGGGTTCCGTCAGACTTACCCATTTTGGCTTCAGTGTCTATGGGACCCAAATAACACTAAAATTGGATGCATGCATATCAAATGAAGCTAAGCTTACTAAATATCAACAGTCAAAAATAACAATAAACATATTTAATATATCATAATTTTTTTCTGACAATCAAATCTCTTTTTAGTGTTGTTATTCAGTCACTTGATGTCTCGACTATTCCATAGTCCTCTTCAGGTGTATGAAGGGTCACTCTTTTTGGTAGTAAATTAAAATTTTGTTAAAAAAAGCATCAAGATATTACTGAAGAAATGGAACATTTGACAGCATGAAAATTGTTGTCTGGATATTTTAAAATAAAATTTGATTTACTAAAAACTTTATCCAAAAAGTGTCATTGTCTGTTTCATACACCTGAAAAAGGCTGTAGAATGAAATGATCAAGATATCATGTACTGTAAGTGAATGACATTACTTACATTAAAAAGAGATTCAGTTATCCTCAAAATTTACATTTTGATAATGACTCTTCTTAAACTTGATGAAAAAACAATCTAATCCAATGCTTGTAAATTAATAAAAAAATATTAAGATAAAGTATGATATGATCATCATCTGAAAACGAGAAATATAAATTGACATCAACTTATTGTTGTATTTATTAAACAGGATTTTGTAATATTAGCAAATGCATAGCTCAGCTGCATGTATAGAAAGTTAAGGGAAGCATAAGTCATTGTTTTTAAATTGGGTTTTTCTCTTCTAATTCTGAAATACACACCCAAATAAGAAATCAAAATATAACTAAGAAATATATATTTATATATTTTTAATAGAAATAGTAAACTTTTTACTGACAAAAGCCATTAGGTTGATTTTCAGAACAACCAGCTAAAATAAAAATATATGTTTAAAAAATGATTTTTGTAATTTCTTATTTGATGAGTGTAAAAAAATGAAAAAAGAAGGTAAAAAAGCACAAAAAAAAGGTTGATATGAAATTACAAAAATTTTTCAAGATATCTTTGTAAAAATAATTGATGTTCTATTCTGCTTCTATTTTAAATACCAATAAAGAAAAAAAAAAAAAACTTTATTTTTTTCTACTTTTTTTTTAATCTCCTTTTTTATGCACCATATCTTTTGTTATTTCTTACAAGTCTTTTCACATAAACCACTATATCTGTTACAGAAACTGTTAGTATAGTCTCTGATTCCAAACAGGAATTTTCACTTCATTTACACACAGCTGCAGTTTTGAGTAGCAAAACAATTCAATCAATATGCATAGCTATGTTTACTATTTTGGAATGAGGAGACAATACATTTCCACAAAGTTAATTGTTTAATGAGAAAATGAATTTTATTTAAATAAATTCTATTTAACAGAAATACTAGCAACAGAGTAAAGAACTGATTATCAAGAAGTTTAAGACATCATCCCAGATATTCAGTTAATTTGACTGATTTCCAGAGAGAACTTGTTTCATATTCTTTTTGAGGAGTACTCAGTTCAGTGCTAGTAAAATCAATGATACCTATTATTATAAAAATGTTTATTTTTGTCTCTAGGGGACAGGACTAACTGCCAGGATAAAATCTGTAAAGCAATTCATTAAAAAATAATGACTTCGGAAATTAAGTCAGAATTTTGAAAAAAAGCATTTAGGCTAACAAAAAAGCAGAAGAAAGCTTGTTAAAGTTTAAGGCATTGAACGTTGATAGCTGAAGTAAAAGAAAATAAAAACTAACTTTAATCCTAAATCCTCATTCAGTATATATCGTATATACTTGCGTATCATGTGACCTTTGAAAACCTAATTTTGAAGCTAATTTGACTCCAGTAAATGGATATATAGTTTGGTTAATGGCATAGCCAGGGTCAGCAGTACATAGACTAATTTTACATCTCATGTATAATGCGACCCTCCTTAAAATTGGCTTCAAAATTAGGTCTTCAAAAGTTGTATGATACGCAAATACATACAGTATATATAACAAACCAACCTATAAGAATATTTTTTGAAAGTTACTTAAATCCTGTCTAGATTATAGAGATGGATAGCATATACAGTAGCCAAGAAATGGGAGATTAGTTTAGTACTAAAGAACAATACAAAACTGCTCCCTCACTTTCTATCATCCTTTCATTTGAGTATCTATTAGGATATTTTGAAATTACTTCTATGAATCTACTATGGCCAAGAAATAGAGGATGTGTTTAGTACTAAAGAACAATACAAAACTGATCTCACACTTTTTAGCATCCCTTCCCTTGATTATCTATAGGGATTTTTTTACCATATATACTGGCATATAATGCGACATTTGAAGACCTAATTTTGAAGCAAATTTGACTACAGTAAATGGATACATAGTTTGGTCAATGGCGTAGCCAGGGCCAACAGCACATATGCTAATTTTATATCTTGTGTATGAGGTAACCCCACCCTGCACCCTTAAAATTAGCTTCAAAATTAGGTCTTCAAAAGTCACATGATACATGAGTATATATGGTGAATCCAAAAGATTTCTCTAAAATTTTGAGTTATAGAAGATGGTGCTGAAAAGTTCTCAACCCAATGCACTTCCCAAAATGATCAAACAAAATTAAAAAGAAAAATTTATTAAAAAAAAAAAAAAAAAATTTTGTTTGAACAAAATATTTTTCAGCATTCTCTTGTAAAATTTTAAATGCAGATATTTACTTATGCATTGTTTTTTCTTATAAGTTTTTTTATTATTTTAAATGGAGGCATTTAAAAAAAAACAAAAAACTGTTCAGTAGATTTTTTATGGAATTGAGGAAAAAATACTATAGCCAGATATTGGCGAAATGACAAGGTCATTTTGCTATTTTATTAAAGCAACCAATTTTTAATTTCACTTTTCTTTGTTCTCTCTCTATTTATTCATTCTCTTAGAAGATTTGACAGGGATTTTCTCAGTAATTACAAGCTGTTTGTTCATTTTATATAAGTTTAATTGTGAACAAATAAATGACAAGATGGAAAACTGTAGTGACACATTTTGTTCCAATATAGAACTTCAGATATAATAACGATTCTATTGATCAACTCAATCCTATGTATAAAAGGGAAAAAAGGGTGGCGAGAGAAATACAACAAAATTAGTTTAGAGCAAAGCATCAATGATACAGCAATACCCAATATTTAGATTTTAATTTTGATGTTCAAATTTTGAAATTACAGATTTTTTTTACTATTTGTTTATATTGGTATTATTTTAAACTATTTCATATAGTAGGAGTAATCATTTTGTGAGAAAAGGAGACATTTTGTCTGTTTCTAGGTGTAAAGTTTCTGCAGAGGATCATGATATTAATGGATTTTCACTACAATTTTGCCAAAATAAATTGTTTTTTCTTTTAATCAGAACCACATTATTTAAGGTGAAATTAGGTGTCAGACCTATTACAATGAATTACTAATGCACTGAATGTATTATTTTTTTAAAAATCTCTTATATCTATATAAGTTTTTATTTAAAATTCTAGATGTATCACCAAAATTTCATTGTAATTCCTGTTATCTAATAAATTCTTTTTGTTTACTTTTCTGTATCATTTAAAAAAAAATTAATAAAACTTTTCAAAAGATTTCATATACAATAGCCTTTTTTAAATTAATCTCTTTTGGCCAACCAGTGAAGATATTGGTCAATATGTCACTTTGCAAACATCTATATATAATTGCTGTTTAACTTCTGTGGATGACCTAATTTTGCTGAGCAAAATATTTGTTCTATCACTGCAGACAATTCTGATCCTTGAATAATAATATATTTGAATTTTAAGGTTGTGCTGTCATGTCCTGCTATGACAACAAAAAACTAATCTTGACTGAAAATGACAAAGGGGCTACTGCAATTGATCAGGTTTGAAAAAAGAATGCTCATAAAATAATATTTGTAAATAATGCAGTGTACTAAAAGTTAAGATATAGGTACCATTTTAAATTTTACACATTAAAGTTTTATGAAACATTATGTCCTCATGTATACTACTAAACAGAAAGAAAAACATTACTAAGAGTTTATTTATTTTTATAATAAAGTCATAATTTGTAAACTTAATATTCGCAATATAACTGACAACTACATTGATAAAAACATGTCTCTTGTATTGCAAAGATAATCTAAAAAGAAGAATAATGCCTATCAAGTTGAATGACTATTAAATGTAATTACAAATATTATGTTTATATATTAACCCTAGAACACTAACCATCAATTAAAGTTACACCACTACTAACCATGGGTATATCATACCCGATTTTGAAAATATCAAAAAAATATTAAATATGAATCTTTATTTGAAATATTTTACATGCAGGCACTTCAAAATTTGTACTTTGAGTTAACATTAATTGGAACTGAAAAACATTATTTAGGTAAGAAAATCCGGTACTGAAAATTGTAATTAAAAATAGGAAAATTTGCGCTGGGTACTATATACCCATGGTTAGTGTTCCAGGGTTAAATGTTAACATTTCATATTGTGTGTTTTAAATAAAGTATGTAATACATATTAGTAAATTCTTTGTAAGTTTTATTCATACAGCTTTTCACTTTTAACTTCATCTATTATATGTTATTGTGTCTTAGAGTATATAGTATAACTTTTACATTCTCGATAGATTTGTACATTCCATATAATAAGCATTTATACATTTTAAGCCAAGAGTAATTCTATATAATATGCAATTATAGATTTCATAGAATATTCTTTAGGCTTTTTATGAATCTATGCAAAATACCTTTACAAATGAGGGAATCCTGAACTCCTGAGGGAAACAAAAAAAATAAAATAACAAACACATTGAATTTGAATGATTAAAAAAAATGACAAAGCAAGGAAAATTTTCTATGAAATAGAAATAAATAAAAATAAAAATATATGGAATTAAAAACAAAAGGACATTAAAATATTATCAACTGTAAAAATATGTTTGATATGATAAAAAAAAATACGAGAACATATTTTTTTGTTAAATTTCATTCTTGCACAATTAATAGTAAGTCGTTAAGATATTGAAAAACAAAGAAATATTATATTCAGAGAGATAAACTAAAAAAGGGTAAAGAAAAAAATTAGCTCTTGCACATTAGAGAAAGTGTTAGAATGTATTAAAACTTTAACCTGCATGAAGCTTTATATGCTGCAAAAAAAAAAAAAAATTTTTTTTCTTACATCTTCAGTTTTCTTTTTGACTAAAATTCACTAAATATAATCTTAAACCAAAGTGAAATCCAAAAGGAGTTCTTTCCTCAGAAATAATTCTAAATTTGAAAGTATTTGATTTCTGTAGGCTTAATTTTTGTAAATTAAGAATAAGATAAAAGTACTTACCCATAATTCTTCTTTGCGTTTTTGTCGTGAAGATAAGACCAAGTGAAAGCCTGTGACACACAAGGTACCCTCAACAGGGAATTCAAAGGGTTTGTGTAGGATGACATTGTCTACTGTCGGACTCTTAATGAACTCAGCAAACTCCATTCCACTTAAAACTGGCTTCTTCCTATAAAGTGTTAGCATAATCAAATATAATAAAGTCAGAATTAACAATACAGAATACTGATACAGATTTTATTAAGAGCAACATTATCTGGGATTGTTTTATAAGAAATGGTATAATTATTTAAATGATCTAGAACCAGAGAAACATAAATGAGCAATATCTTCTATATAAGAAATGGTATAATTATTTAAATGATCTAGAACCTGAGAAACATAAATGAGCAATATCTTCTATATAAGAAATGGTATAATTATTTAAATGATCTAGAACCAGAGAAACATAAATGAGCAATATCTTCTATATAAGAAATGGTATAATTATTTAAATGATCTAGAACCTGAGAAACATAAATGAGCAATATCTTCTATATAAGAAATGGTATAATTATTTAAATGATCTAGAATCAGAGAAACATAAATGAGCAATATCTTCTATATAAGAAATGGTATAATTATTTAAATGATCTAGAACCTGAGAAACATAAATGAGCAATATCTTCTATATAAGAAATGGTATAATTATTTAAATGATCTAGAACCAGAGAAACATAAATGAGCAATATCTTCTATATAAGAAATGGTATAATTATTTAAATGATCTAGAATCAGAGAAACATAAATGAGCAATATGTTTTGAATAACAGAAAACTGTAGATTATATCTTAGAAAGAAAGTTATAAATAAAAAAACTTGTATAGTAGATCATTTTTCAGTAAATGGAAGCATTTATTCAAATAGTAATACTAAGAGATGATAAATATATGCTTATACTTTTTTTTCAAAAATTGATTTTAATCCTTTAATTAAATAATTTTGTCAAACATTCTTTCTATTATAATTGCTTTATTTTTGGAAGATTTTAAATTGAGTTTAGATGTTGTAACACTCTGATTAGTCAGATCACCATTCCTTTATTATTAATTCTTCCAAAATTTGTCATTGGTTCTACATTGCTATCAAATAATTTGTGTGGGTAGTTGAGTGTTTTAGTTCTAAACTGAACTGTTGGGCTCTCATCAATTTAAAATCAACAGGAGATTCATATTTTTTTAAATTATTTCACCCCAAGCAAAGCAATAAAGCCACTAAGACACAAGGGGATACTGTGTGTGAGAAAAAATTATTAAGGAGAGAGAACAATAAAAGAACAGGAATTAAGAAGATAGATGATAACAATTGACATTGTATTTAAATTCTTGAAGATCAAAGTTGATTGGAAAGCATGAACAGTTCAGAAAAAGAAACTCCAGATGAGTCAAGAGTAAAATTTGAAAATAATTTATAAGCAAAACATTCAGCTTTATCAGCAGAAGACATTAACACATCAAGATGAGTGAAGAGGGGAGGTATAACAGACTTACTCTTATTAACATACTATTACAGAGTTGCCAGTAGTCATGAGAACCAAACTTGTTAGAGGTTATATGGTACCTCATTCAAACAGAGCAAAGATTTAAGCTCTTTGAGAACTCATTTACAATTATTATGAGCAGACACAAAGAGGATAATAGGAGTAGATAGGTTTGCCTACTGCCTGGCCAGTACTTCTTCCATGTTTATTAAACAGGAGTAGAGATTTATACATTGTTTCCTGTTTAGGATATGGTATACCAGCTCCTTTCTTCCATGGGCTTAATGGTTTAACAGTCTTAACTTTTTGGTGATCTGACTAATCAGTAGCTGTGACTTTTTATTATGTGGTCACTGGGTTGGTAGTCTTCTGGTTGCTGCTGATAGTAAGAAGCCCAAACTCTTTGGTGACTCTGGTCAACAGTCACATAATATCAGGGTATGTTGCATAGGAGTAACTAAAGGATTCTGGAAACAAAGAAACTACACATACAAAACAACCTTTATAAATAGTAAATATGCAAACAGCACAATACTGTCTAAACATATCTGTAAGATTAAAAACAAAAACCAAATCATATCAAAAACAGCATCAGCCTCCAACACTAAATCCAAAAGTTGTAAACTCTGGAGGAGAAATTAGCTATAATTACTTTCCCAGACCAACACAAACTACTAAAATGATCAGAACTCATCTCAAAATGAAGACATGAAAGCAAATTATTATTACGTAACCAAAAAAAAAAAATAATCAAAAACTAAAAACAAACAAATAAAAGTAAAAAAATTAAAAATCAAGTAAATAAATAAGTAAAATAAATTAATGTGAATGAATGAATAAGTAAATAAATTAAGTAAATAATAAACAAATTAACAGGCTATGAATGCATATATAAACACAAGTAAACGTAACAATAACAACAAATAATAAAATAATCAGTAATAAAAAAGTTAATAAACAATACTATAAAATAGCCACAAAATTGTACTGGGATCTGGAATCATTTCCACTCAATAATGCCTAAAATAATTCAAAAGAAAAATGTTACTGCCTTCCTAAATAACTGTTAGAATAATCCAATAGGCCTACTTATAATGCATCACTGACCAGTATATATACATAGTCAAGCAAAAACACAACATGCATAGCCTAATGACTACATTTAAGCATGAAACAGACTGATTTCAATGTCCACTTTATATATATATATATATATATATATATATATATATATTATATATATATATTATATATATATATATATTATATATATATATATATATTATATATATATATTACATATTATATATATATATTATATATAACATATATATATATATATATATTATATTATATATTTTGAACAATAAAAAAATATAAAAAAATTAAAATCTTCAGACACACTGGTTTGTAGATTAATATTCTTTCGGTTTTTTTATTATTATTTCATACACATACACACACACACATATATATATATATATATATATTAAATATATATGTATATGTGTGTGTGTATGTGTATGGACACTGAAGTCAACACCAAGAATTAATAGTCTGTTTTATGCTTGAGAGCAATCTTCAAGTCATGTGTTTCTGCGTTGGCTCAATTTTTTATATATGATGGTCAAAGGGCCATTATGGATAACTATGTCAGGTATTTCCAGTTTATTGTATTATCCTAACAGTTACTGGGTTGGCCATAATGGCTATATTTCAAATTATTCTAAAGGCCACAGAGTAGAAATAATTGTAGATCCAAATGTGGTTATTTGTAGCTATTGTATGAAGGTTGTGTGAAAAGTTCAAAGGCTGACTATGAAGGAGTGATGCTAGAGCTGTGAAATTTTCAAAGCATTAACTTTAACTTTTATTAATAACTGCATTGTTCCTTTCCAGGTAAACTGACATCTGACTGTTCAAGGAAGACCCCAAAAGTAGCTTGTAGCAATTTCTTTTGAAAATGGACAAAATTTGGCACTGCAGTATTATCAAGTACCTGCAGAAAAAGAGTTTAACCCCCAAGGACATTCATGCTGACATGGTTGTTACATTAAGGGATTATTTGTATTGTAATAAACATGTTGGATTAGCAAATGTTTGCACCATACTTTTTTCACATTTCCTTTAGAAACCCTTTTACTAAATGTAAGGCTAACAACATAATTAAAGTCTGATTAATCTAATATTATTTAAAATTTCTTAGATGCAGTATTGTTGATTATTATTAATGTTTTCACTATTATTACTTTCATTTTAATTTCGGTTACTTTTTATCACAACTCCTTGATTGCCATTCTACAATTGTTAGTAAGCAGTATGAATAAAAAAAAATGTAAGTGCCTCCCGCAAAGCTTGAATTCATGTTCTTTTGATTCAGCAGTAATAATACTATAACTAATAAGGCTAGTTTATATATACAAAGACTGAAACATATCAAACATTCAAGGAAAAGAATAATGTGGCTAGATGTGAATGACTGTAACAAGTTGGCCTTTGTAGCTTAATTTTAAAGGCAGTCTCTCAAGGATAAGAGATACAAGTTCAAATATTCCCTGGGATTTATTATTTATTTTGGATCCAAACTGCTTAGTTACAATCTAGAAGTTGCAATTAAAAACCACTGAAATTAAGATAAAAAAAAACATTAAAACATAAAAAAAATTAATAATAATTTAATGTTTCCAAATTTTTTTTTTATTTGGACTATTTTCTTCATCTTTGTTGTTATTATCACAAAGTTTTAGCCATTGTTCCCTCTGGCTTTCTTTAGATGCTTGTTGGTCCAATTTTTGTTTTCTAAAAAAAAGTTTAGTTTTAGTTAAAATTATCCTTTAAAAAATTACTAAATTTTATCACATCATTTTATTTTACTTACAATGGAAACTAATTAAACATGAAATAAAAAAGTAAATAAATGTAATAAAGAATAACAAAAACTTATTTGTTTTTGTTTTTCAGAGAACAATAACAAAAGTATTTTTAGTCTTTCACTGTTACGTTTAAAGCAAACATCTTTTTAAAGCAGGCATCTTTTTCTGCTATATAAGGGAAAAGGCATATTCATTTCCTAAAATAAAATATTTAATGCAATTATGAATAATTTAAATCATTAAATTTAGGATCAAAAATTTGAAATATAAATAAGCTATTTTTATCAAAAAATCATTCAATTTATACAAATTAAATGTTTAAAATTAAAAAAGAAAGCCCATTTCTGATAAAATATTAGATTTTTCAGGTAAAATTTAATGCAAAATAGCCTGGTCAGTTTTTTAGCATTACAGTTTGACATACCTAAATAAAAAATACAATTTATACATAAAGATTTGTTTACAACTAGCAGCCTTGATTTTAAAAAAATGATCATCAAAAGGGGAAATAGTTCAGGATCTTCAATAAAAACTGCAGGATAATGATTTTTTATGATAGAATCAGTTTGAAGTAAGATTTTGAGTTGGGATAGAAATGAGATTAACAAACATAAAATTCTAGTAAGTTGTCATTGTCATAATTGAAAAATGTTTTGGTTGTAATCTAAAACAACAACAACAAAAAAAGAATGTTAATTAATTAGTACTTGATTGTTCAACAAAACCACTTGTTATAATTTGGATACCTCATTAAGCCATAAAATATTTTTATCATTGTTACTAATAACAAATTTTCTTTTCAATTATTATTAAAAGTAATAACATGGTCAGATTTTTAAAATACCTACTTTGATAATCTCTAACAGCTTTGTTAAATAATAACTGATGAATTTGTGCATTATCAGTTACAAGTTTCTCAATGTCTTCTGTCAAGTTTCAATTACTTTCTAATTTCTTTTTTCAATTCACCCCAAGCAAGTAGGACAGAAGTGGTTACTGAGAGTGAAAGAAAATGAGATGATGTTAGTGAGGAGAAAGGACAATAAAAGAACAGCATTCAAGAAGACAGAATATGGTGATTGGCATTAAATTTAAATCTTTCAAGATTGTAGATAGCAGTCAAACAAGAAATCAGAAGTGAGTTCTACAGGTGAGAAATGCGAGAAAAGAAACTATTACAATAGCACTGACAGTCGCATCTTGCTAATTCAATAGTGAAAGTGTGAAACCTAGTTGCCAATCTAGTAGTACGCTTAAATTAAGGCACCAAGGAAGAAAGCTCATCAGAACAATTACCATGAAAATGTTTGTTGAAAAGACAGAAGAAGCCACATCACAGTGGTGAGAAACTGACTTAAGTCAAGATGCCAGGTCAGGATTGTTACAGACCCTTCTTTGAATTTAGTCATATCTTGAGATATATAGTAGGAGCACCAGACCAGATATGGATTCTGACAAGAGAAATTATCTGGCATGACACAGTGAACCAACTTTCATAGCAGTAGACCTAGCAATTGATTCAATATTATCATTCCACTTTGTATCATTGATTTGGTAATGACCAAGTTGATTATTGTTTAATTTAGCAAGACAAACTTGGTACCAAATATTTTGAAAATGCAGTATTAACATCATAATAAACCAGTTAAAATCTTTAGCAACAACTTTACATTGCTGCACAATAATTGGCCTTAATTAACTAATAATTTCACAATTTATTACAGTCTATTAATAAAGTGAGTAAATGATTCAGTGACTTTGTATTAAAACTTATGTCATAAAACGTTAAGATAAATTATAGCTTTAAGTGTTTGTAAAGTACTTGATTCAATGGATGTGGTAAGAAAAACTAAAACCAATTTGTTAATCTAAAAATATTGCAGAACTAAAAAGTTTGTTCAGTTTATTAAGAAAATTTCATTTTTTATTTTTGTCACTGAAAAAACATTCACCATTTGTGTCTTCTGCCATCTTTAAGGCAACTTTATAATTTCAACTTCCCAGAACTTTTTATTTTTCTTACCATTGAGTTTCTACAGAAAGCTTTTGCAGTCTTTTAATGAGAGGACATTTTTCTCATATTCAGAGAATTTTCAAACACCAAAATAAATAGTAATGAGAAAATGTGATGTCTGGTGAATATAAATGAGTAAAAATTTCTCGGCCAAGTTGTAACAATGTTTGCATGGGCATCAAAGAAATATGCAATTTAGCATTATCCTGATGGAAAATTATGCTCTTTTTTTATTAACAAATTCAAATCCATTTTATTGACTTGTAAGTGATCTGGGATTACAAAGGAAATGTTTGTTGCAGATTATTTCCACGTCACAGAGAATAAATCACTAAGTTCAGACTCGAACATCAGGGGGCAGAAAGAAATGCTGAAAACTTGATTCGCAGGCACTATCTCACAAATCACAATGCACGCAACCAGTCAGAAAAATAACTCATTCTCCAACAAACGCGGTAGCCAAAATACCCAAATTTCTTCTCTTGATTTGAGAACACCAACTGCTTTTATCGGCCAAGCGTTTTTTCCATTCGTTGACAGCTGGGAGAGGATGTTTAGTATTTTGCATATCAAAATGTTTTTATAGCGACTCCTGCGATGGACTTGCTTTTTAATTCAAATATTCCATCTTCAGCATGTCATGCGGAATACGTGCCCTTTTGTTTGGTAAGTAATTTTCTTTTTCGCCACATTTTCTATTGTAGAATACACGTGACTCGCTGTCACTTGGTTTGATGAGGTAAGTCACCATTTTTTTCGCTATATGACTACAACTTACAAATGCATCTGTCTATATTTCTGAGATGAGGTATTATGTACACTATTTACATTATTCAGACTATTGTCCTCATTTGTTTTAGTTCCATGTGTCATGGCTAATGGATGTCAGTTATCTCCTTGTTAATTTCCCTCTCCAAGTTCTATCCCAGTGAGCGAAATAAAGGGTTTAGTTCGACATTCCAACCACCTGAAGAAGGCCGGAGCATACAATGGCTGAAACGTTGTAATAAATATGGTGACAAAGATGAGTACAATAGTCCGAATAATGTAAATAGTGAACTTACAAATGATCTAACTGGATGCAGTACTTGTTTGAATTAATCACTTTTTTCTTTATAAAAAGTGATTAATTCAAACAAGTACTGCATCCAGCAAGCAAGTCTTCTATTACTAATAGACTTGCTTCCATTCTTCATGTTATGAAGTAGAGAACTCTCTGGAATAGATGTTGTCAGTTCAATAGAGGGTAGTTTGATTGGCATTCACTGTGGCGTACTGCATTTATAGCAGTACCTCATTTACATACAATACAACATCTCCCTGAACTGAAATGGCCATATTACTTTTGTTGATCTTTGACTCCTTCTAATTATTCTTTGGAATCTAAACTTTCTTTCTTGGTTTGTATCTTGATTTCTTCTTATAGGGGACCTAGGTCTGAATTCATTTTTCTCATAAGATTTCTGGTCATTATCATCCATAGATTGTTCAGTTTCATTATTGGATTCATTAGTCCCCTCCTCCCCTTCATGTTCTTCACCTTCAAATTCTTCATCCATTTCTATATTTCATTTTGCTTCTGCATGGGCCAGTACATTTTTCATTAGTATTGCTGTCTTGTGCCCTTTTCTGTACTATAAAGTTCATCTTCTCTGGATTAGATTCTTTGTCTTTTTTATACTATACACTTTTGCTTGTTGAAAATGACATTTGTCTACCCATTAATGTGGAATGTGGGGGAGACTTTATAGTCTGCCGGCATGTGAAATTGCCCTATAGCTTAACAGTAATCCTGGTAAGTAACCATATTATCATTAGATGAGGAAAATACTTTTAGTTCCATTTTCATAGTCTGCACTATTCTTTCTGCAATTGCATTTGATTGTGGTTGGTAAGGTGGTGTTTTATACGGGATACATCCAATACACTTTAGCCATGAGCACAAAACTTCCTTGCAGAATTCTGGTGTGTTATCTGAGACCAAAGTTTTAGTCAACCCATTCCTTGAAAATATTGTCCTTAATATTTATTTTACAGTGGTGGCTTTTCTGCCAGCAGCCTTAATTATTTCAGGCCATCCTGAAAATGAGTCCACTAAAATTAAAAATAGCCTCATGGTTCTTTTTCTTTAGGTTGCAAGTGAATTTTGTCAAAAGTTTTTTTTTGTTTTTTTTATTTCAGTACACTTTGGCCCCCTTTTTACATAGTGTTCTACATCTCAAGAATATCCTGGCCACCATGCTTGTAATTTTAATCTCATTTGTGTCATTGTTATACCACAATGTACATCATCATGTACACCATTTTGTACTTCTTTTCTTAAACTTTGTGGAGGTATTATGTCTCCATTGCATATTATGCCTTTCTCTACAGTTAACTTATGACTTGATTCTTTGTAAGGTCTTTCTGCCATTGAACAATTGCGCCATGTGTTTCTTTTTATTCTGTCTGAAATTTTACTTAACACTGGATCTTGTATGGTTTCCATTCTGAGACAATTTAGGGGTAACACATCCATTTCAACCCAGTGCAGTATCTTTTCTTCTGAATTTTCAGAGGCTTCTAATTTTTTACTGTTGAAATTCAGTCTGGATAGTGCATCCATATGTGGAATAGTGTTCCCCTTTACATATATGATACTGAAATCAAAGGCGATGAGTTTTATAGCCCATCTTAAAATTCTAGAAGATGTGACTTCTGGTAATTCCTTTCTGGGGTTAACTCTAAAGGCTTGTGATTGGACTTTAACAAAAATTTTTGTCCTTACAAAAAATTTCAAGCTCTTTATGTGTTCTATACTATTGCTAACACTTCTTTCTCAATATTTGATTAGTTAGCTTCAGTTGACATTAATTTTCTTGACAGGTGCATTATCGGATGACCTTCTTTAGATAAAATTGTGGCTACAGCATGTTCACTTGCATCGTAGTCAATGTCACTCCTTTTTTTGGGAACAAAGATTTTTGCAAGTGGTTTTCTTATTAGTGCCTTTGAGTCCATTTAAATTCTGTATTCCATAATTCTGCAAATAGTTCTATTAGGTTTCTGTATCTTGGTAGATATTTGCTATAAAAATTGGTCATCCCAAAAAAGGATTCTAATTCTTTTTTTATTTTTTGGTGTAGATACTTCTAATATTTTATTTATCAGTTTGTTGTCTGGTGAAATTCCTTTAGATATTTGGTATCCCAAATATGATATTTTGTCACAATTTAATTATACCTATTGTCATACTAGTATTTTTTAATTTGTTTAAAACTTGTTCAGGTTTTTTTTTTATTCCATTCATTTTTTTTTTTTTTATTTCATTCATTTTTTATTTATTATTTTTTGCCACAAGCACCTATGCCTATATCATCTTGATATAGGATTATATTTTTTACCCCCTCCGATAGAGTTTTTTCAACTGCCTTTTGAAAAATATGGCTTGAAGTTTTAACTCCAAATGGAAGACAAGTCCATCATAGTAAGCTTATCAGGGTATTAATTTTTGTCAATTTCTATTTGCTTATATGCCAATTTCAGGTCAATCTTAGTAAAGTATTTCATTCATGACTCGCAATTTCTATGTTAGGTAAGGGAATGAATCAGAGCATATCTGATAATTCACACCTGCTTTGTAATTCCTGCACTGGTCTTTTGTATAGCAATGGTTGAAGCCCAACTGCTGTCACCTTTAGTAACTTTCTCCAATATGCCTTGTTCTACCATTTTCTTTAGTTTTGCAACTACCATGGGTTGAATGTGAATAGGTCTTTTTCAAGATTCAAAATAGATCAGGTGAGTATTTTCTTTTAGATGAATACTCACTTTATATCCTTTCAATAGTCCTATGTCAGTTTCTTCTGACTTTATATAGTTAATAATTTCACTGTATCCACTTTTAAAATGTCTATTCCCAGGAGCCCATGATTTTTTTGTACATTCTACAACAGTGATGGGAACAATCTCAAATTGTTTTTTCTTTTGAAAGTTCCTCCAAAGGAACCTAGAGTTTTGATGACAGATTCATCAAATTGTTTTAAATTAAGATTACTTTTTCTTAATTTGTGTTTTTTTTATTTTTTTACCTGAAATTTCTTGGGATCAAAGTAACATCGCTCCCTGTGTCAACGAGCATGGGAAAAGTTACACCATTTAATTTTACTGTTTCTCTACTTTTTACAGGTGTTCTTATCAAATATACTTCTGTATTTTCACTATATTTATACTTTCTAACCTTTCTATTCTCCTTTTGTATCTGCATATAATTTTCATGTTCTTTGTCGCAATATTTGCACTTGATTAGAATTTTAATTGTGTTGTATGGTTTCACATTGTTTTTATGCTTGTATGTAACATCATAAATGCCTTCAATTAATCTTAGAAAGATCAATTCTTCTTCTGTAGACATTTCTCTTGAACACAGTTTTTCAAATTTGCAATATCTTGATGCATCTTTCAATTTGTGTAACTATTGCATTAGGGTTTCATTTGGGTTCTGTCTATTTTCCATAAATTTTGTTCTTTCTGCAATAACCATCTTTTTTTTTTGTTGCATGTATCATGTATCTTTTTAAAAATAGTTGAAATTTCCTCATATGTTAAGTCTTCCAGTATTTTGGGGTACACCATAATGGATATTTCCTTTATGGCTTCACATACTGCTGAAGCCAAAAATAAGTCAAATTTCATTCTCCCCTCTTGAGGCTTTCTTGTCTTTCAGTTTCTTTACCCTAGCCAATGCCGCAAAACATCTAATCCAAGTTTCTATGTGCCATATTGTTATGAAGTAGAGTATTGTCTGGAATAGATGTTGTCAGGTCAACAGATGGTAGCTCAAATGACATATACTGTGGTGTACTGCTTTTATAGCAGTACCTAATTTACATACAATACTACACTTTCTATATAGCATCATTTCCTTTGGATGAAAGTCAGCCTTCACCACAGTTTGTAGTGGTTAATCAAGGGTGTTTCATTTTTCCACATTTGTGACAATTTATTTAAAAAACAAAATTTGAAAAAATATAATATTTTCATGATATGTAAGTAGCAAATTATTTATGTGGAAGCCATACATAAAAGGGACTAACATAACGAAGCAAATGCAAAGGATTTTCAATACTAGATTTGAAAATTTTCAGTATGTTAACTATTTCTAATATATAACATTGATAGAAATCAAATCAGGACTTGAGAATAATCAATCTCAACTATTCTACACAACCATAAATTATCATCCAGCAAGCAACATCCAACACAAAATTTCAACATTCACGTTCAGTCAGTCAGTTAAGTGATACACACTTGGGCGATCATGTACCGAAAGATACATGACTGATGAGGCAAATTTTTTCCCACAGTAGGTTGCCATTTCTTTCTGTGGTAGACTGGTTACCAACCAAGTCTAAAGAACCCAGTCTGTCCTGCTATTTAACCCATATCTGGGAGGAGAAGAGATGGATTCATAACTTTAACATTTGACAGTACCTTCTCCATATACTGCACAAATGTTTTTACAGTTATAATTTTACCTTTCTTAAAATAACAAAAATATATTTTGCAAAAAATGTTGCTTATTTTCTTCTATCTACAATAATAAAATCAATAAAAAAAATGGACTAATTTTGATAATTTAAGAAAATGACATAGGCTAACATGAAAAATGTTGCAATACAATCAAAAATGATATTTTTGAATAAAATTAGTTGAAAGTAAATGCATCCAATATTATCTAATAATGAAAACAGAATGAACTTATTCAGCTAACAAATAGAAATAAAATTAATATTGTTCCTCTAGAGATTTTTCAGGAGCAGAACATTTTCAAAGATTATTGTTTGTAAAGAACAGACAATGCCAAATATCAACTTTAGAAACTTTATTCTAAGTTGAACTGCTAGTAATTAGATGTCTTTTATACAGAGTGGTTAGTATTGAAAATGGGTCGGTTAGGAGAGTTCATTATTATCACACTGTTGTAAGCAATTAAAACTTTTTACAAAGTCTGTGGTATACAATAAAGTTAGCTAATTCATTAATTTATGCAAACTCATAAGCAACCATAGAGAAATGTTTAAAGAAAGAAAAATTTAAGTTAATTTGCAGCAAACCAGGATATACAAAAGAATCATTTATCTGTAATTTATAAAGTTATTTAAATTCCATATTAGAAATAAAAATGTAATAGTCACATGAGGCAAAATAAGGATTTCTAGAGAGAAAAACTGACAAGAGTAGGAATAAAGTTTGAAAGACCTGCTAAATATCTTAATGTCTGTAACTAGAATTAAACTCAGGTCAACCCTGTTTGTTATTGGCAAGCATTGTTTTTTTTTTGTTTTTGTTTTTTTTTGTCAGAATGTCCGCTTTCACTTCTGGTAATTGAGGTTTATGTATATATTGGATTATATATAATCCAATATATGCATAAACCTCAATTGTCAAAAGTGAAAATAGACATCGTGATCAAAAACAAAATGTGGACAATATCACTATCACTATTTTACCTGTCTTTACATGATATGCCAGCCACAAAGTGATGGTCAAGATAACTGGTAATGGGGTAAAATAAAGGGAAATTTGGCTTCATGCCTTTTCTAAGAAGAAGGTTAATAGCAATTATAATCATAACAGGAATCTAATTCACAGCTTTAATCTGAATTCTTTTTAGAAAACTAATAATTAAAGCTTTTGGCACTACAGAATTTTGTCTTGTTTATAGACCACTGTGGGCCATGTTCTATTGTCATAATTTTTACTCATTCATTTCAATTGAATACAATCTCAGGGCAGCAGTGTGGTATATATTTACTTCCTCTGGTTCATCATCATAAGTTGATGACTATCTGTAATGTTAAAACAAATATTTACAACATTTCCATTATTTAGCAATAATTCTTAAAAAATGTTCCACTATTGAAGAGGTATTCCCAAAGATCTGGGGAGAATATAAAACTTGGTCAAGGGTTTCAATGTTATCTTTGCCTCCTGGGAAGATATGTTCATTTTTTAGTTCTGAAAAGATAACCAATGTATGCATTCATATAAGTCTAGACCACATGTTTTTGATGATTTAAAATTCTGGTCTCTACAAATATAATATTAAGATGAAGCATACCAAGAGATTTTCAATCTAAAGTAAATTTTACTTTGGTGAACTCTTTCCAACATATAAACATGTACAAGATCTATAGTTACATTAAGTGGGATTGGCTATAACTTTTTATACTATTAGTTTAGTATTAGGATGGCCAAAGACACATTCCAAAAATTAGGCAGAGTATTATGAGATGGGAGATTTTGTTAGTAACAAAGAAAAGAGTACTGAACTGTTACATAATATCTGTCTTCCTTTATGGCAGTGAATGTGAGATGGTCTCCTCACAGATGAAAAAGAGACTCGAGACAATATCGGTATGGTTCTACAGAAGGATGCTAAGGATACCATGGACCGAACATGTGAGCAACAATGAGGTTTTGGAGAGGATGCAAACAAAGAAGAAACATACTTAACATCAGGAAGAGGCAGCTGAAATTTCTGAGACAGTTAATGAGAAAGGAAGTTTTGAAAATCTGATACTCACTGGGTGAATAGAGGGAAAGAGGGTCAAGGGAAAGCAATGCATGACATACCTAGTGGGCTTAAGCAAGTGGATGACAGAACAGGGTCTGGGAGAAGTAGCAAAAAGACAAAACATTGAGAACTATAAGGAATAGGAGGAAGTGGAGAGCCATGATCATCTACATCCTGAAGGGACGCAGCATATAAAAGAAGATTTATTAATCCGTGTTGTTGAAAACTGATTGCATAGTCTGTCAAATTCAGCATGAGCAGCTTGTAGTCTATGTCATTGTTGCTATTGATGTGTTTACTGAGAAAATTATCCATGTAGGAAAAAAATTATTACATATTCAGTTGGATGATTCAATAGCCATTTTGGAAGCAGGTTGAGCAAGAAATTTGGCATTGGTTAGAAAACAGGTTACAACTAGTAAAGAATAAATAATAATATAATTGATATATTGCCAATGATGGTAGGTATTTTTACTCAGCTACTAAAAGGCTATACATTTCTCAGCTATTTCTGAATAGAATGTTATTAAAGAGTTCATAAATATTGATTTGTGAAAGAGTTTTGCAAAGTTCTTTTGAATTTATAATTGTATTTACTTGACAATGAGAAGCTCAGTAAAGAATAACCGGCTTATAAAAGCATGAAAACAGAAATGTAGTGAAGATTAATTTTGCCAGAGGAAAGACTTGCAGATCATTTAAGTATTAAAAAACTTGTCAGATTGAATCATGTGCATTCTTTTACAGCATCAAACAAAGATTACTTCAACCATGCATACATTTTAGGATGATAATACTTAAGAAATTTATTCTATAAATAAAACGAGATACAGAAGGTATACTAAATTGCAATATAAGAAAGATTTTTATGAATTTTAGTTTGTGCTTCTTAAAGATGAACAAAATCAAAATTATCTAAAGGCCAACTTCTTTAATATCTAAATATAATCATAGATATATAAATAAAATTAAAAAGACATTTATATTCATTTTTTTTTAAATTTTCCAGTGTGGAATATTACAGCTGTTTTGTCCATATAGTGTTAAAAGAGTTTTCTTCTGACTGACTTTCATTCTCACTGAGTGCCTTATCATTGTATCAAAATTGTATAGGTTGATTTTCTCTGAATTATTATAAAGTGATGACTATCTGCTTTGTTAAGCCACAACATTTTAAGCATTTCCATTATGCAGTAAAATAATAATAGACAGAGAACAGTTGAAAATGCAAACTATGATATCCTCAATAAACTTGCCAATGGGACTACGACCCTGCAATGAAAGGTGTGATCCAGGGTCTCAAACTCTCCGTCACAGCAGTAATGTTCTAGTTCCATGTGCTATGCTTTTTTTCTTTTTTTGTTTTTTTTTTTGCATGTTGCACAGAAAGTTTTTCATTCTTGAGGCCAGTTCTGTCTGGAGCAATGTGGTACTGTCATTGACAAAGACTGAACATTATATGTTCTTTTGCTTGTTAGGGGTTATGAAAGTTATGATAGGACTCGTCAGAAGGAATTCTATGGGAGTGAGAAGTCCACCTCTACTCAACTGATCTTGTTCTTTTAACATCAGTTTAAAGTCACGATTAAGATGGAAAGGTGGGTGGCTCCATCCATCAGAATTTGGCCAAAGCTGGGTGTGTGTGTGTTATGCATAACATGTACAGTCCATGGTATCCTATGCATAAATAAAAAGGAATGACACGAAGAAAACAATTACACTAATGAGACACAAAAAGTGGGGGGGGGGTCATTTTATTTTTGTTTTTTCCAATCAGTATGAATTGATCATTAAAAAAAAAAATCACCTCCCCAAATTTATAGAAAAATCCTAGATGCTGGGATTTATTGGTTACGAACAAATCCCAGCATGCATCTGTAAGATTTGTTCCTAACCAATAAAAATGGATCACTTCTCGGCCTCATCCTACATATTTATGTTCTTTCTTGTCTTGAAGTTAGAACACTATAATCACTTGACTGTATCCCATGTGAACACAGTTCTTACTTTGTGAATTTTTTGTCTTATTATTGTTGCTTCACCGAGTTTTGACTTGCATATATATTGTTTGCTTAGTATTATTTGTCCTGTATTTTTCTTACTTTTTTTTTTTTTACTGTTGAGAACTTTGTCAATTTTATTTCTTGAGCATTTTGCCAATTACTCTTAACCATGGGCAATTACTCTACACAATTTTGTTACAACTTATTAGGTTTACAAGATTTTATGTGAAATGCATTTATTATTGACACCTTCATTTATGAAAATTTGATATCATATCAAATGATGATAGAATTCCTTAAAATAATTACTGACTCTCATACAACCAAATAGAAGAGATGAAAAAATATAATTTTGAAAATTATATTACTACTTAAAAAGACTTGTCTACTCATAAAAAATAGGGAATAATTTTCAGGGAATATTTGTGTAGATTAGTCCTCACATTTGTCAGAATAAAAAAAAAAAAATATTGATTTATAAGTGGGGTTCCTGTTTATAATATAAATACAATATAAAATCGATCCCTGACTTTTAAACAATTATTTGTAATTTACAAATGTCAAGTTTGAAAGTATGTTTACATTATTGATACCTGCATATTTTTTTTTAATTTTCTGAATTAAAATTTTATTTTTTACCTTTTTGGGGGAATTATTTTGGAAGCATATGCACAGATATAGGTGAATAATAACGATTTATGTTAGATGAAGAATAAAAATATTTTTATTAATTTATGTAAATTTTTGTTCTTTAATAAAAATGAATATTTTTGTAAAAAAAAAAGTTTCAGCGGACAAACTATTGCTTGTTTAAAATATGTATATATGCATTTATTCTTTAATTAAACATGTATATATCTGTTTGTTCTGTAATGACAAAAAATCTTTTTGTAAAAAAAAAAAAACTAATTTTAGTAGATCATCAATTGCTATTGCTTATTGAAAATAATTTCTTAAAATAAAACACATAAAAATTTATTATATTTAAAAGAAATTTAAAAAAAAGAGAATTAAGAAATTTGTTTTCGTATGCAGAGATCAGCAGTTTCAAACTCGATTTTTGTAAATAACTAAATAAAAAAAAAAGTCAGGGATCGATTTTACATTGTATTTATATTATAAACAGAGCCTTCCTTCTAAAATGAAAACGAAAAAAAAACAATATTTTTTTGATTCTGATAAATTCCATGCCTTGATAAGGTCTAATGAATGCTAATCTACAAAAATGAATTCCAACATAATTTTTTCCCTATTTTTATGAGTGACCCAGTTTACTTAAGTACCAAAATTATTTTTATACTAATTTAGTACCCATATCACTCCTCAAATAATGGCAATATTTAAGTAATTTTGCAGTTGCATTGTTTATATTTCCTGCAGGAGTAATCTTGTAATTTTTTTATCCCTACATTAACTTGATTGCATGTAAGAAAAAAAAAATTTTTACCTTTCTAATAGCTTTCATTAAAAAGGTAAAAATATAAAAGAAAAAAAAGCTAATTCAAATTAAAAAAATAAATAGCAATGTATTATCAGTCTAATCATCCATAAGGGTGGAGCAGGCAGTGGAGAGGGCGTTTGACTGTCATCAGAAGCTAGCGAACTGTATTTATATGACAAAATTACAAGCACTTAGAAAACAAGTATGTTTTTCTAGAGAATAAAATTAGCATATATGCAAAAACATGGTTGTATTTTATTTTGCAACTTGAAATAACTCAGATTCAGAAGTCCAAACACCTATCTGCATCTTTTTAACATGACAGGACTTGTGCAACACGACAGGACTTGTGCTACATGCGATCCAAATGAAATAGTGGTCACCATGGAAACTGGTCATCATCATATTTCCACATCTACAAAGTGCAAAACTTTAGGTAGGTATGAAGTAGACATGATACCAAGAAAGAGAAATGTTTGTTGTATATGGAGGAGGCATTAGGGATATAGTTTGAGAGCCAAGGGATCAGCAGATTGAAAATATTTGAGAACCACTGCTCTAGAGTCAAAATCAACTACAGCCCACCAACTAGATGTTCTCTTATTTTGAAATAATAAATTTATGTTATTTTTTATTTGATATTTTCATTTTTAAAATAAAAGATGCTTTTTATTTATGTATCTAATAGGTCTAAGTACAAACAAAATTATTGTAATATATACCAAATAATGAAAACTATTTTTTTATTTTAGAAAATATTCAAAATAAAATGTTTACTAATCATAACGACTGAAGATTATCAAATGATATAAAATAATTAATTATAGAAAAATATTTATTGAATACAAAGAAAAGCTAAGTGGCTTTTACAAATGCCTATCAAATGAAGAATATTAGACTGTCCGACAATTTCAGTATTTTGTACAACATTCTTAAAAAAAATCATTTTAAAAGAAGAAACCTTCAAAATTTGTCAGTCGTAAATAATTAACATTCCCAGTCAATTCTGATGATAGGAATGGCAAATTCTCAAAGTTTGAATTTCATCATTCTCATTGATTTTCATCTTTAACACAGTTATTAAAAAGAATTGTATAAGAGTTTATGTTTAATCATAACAGAAAGCATTAATATTTTTTCAATAATTTTCAATTATTGAAAAAAAAATATAGCTTATAGTATTAGGTTGGTGCAAAAATAATGACGTAATAATGTCGTTTTTGACGTTAAAAAATATGTCAAAAAACGTCATTATTTTTGCACCGACCTAATATTATATACATTTATGATTTTATTTCAAGTGAGTCTTGCAAGTACAAAAATCAGTGTCAATCAAGCCTATTTCTAAAATGTTTGCTAATCCCTGCTTCTAAAGCAGAGAATTTGAGATCGCTAAGCACCGGGTCTAAACTACTGAATAAGTGATGGACTTATTCATCTTGAATGTAAAAGTAGAGCCTGTAGACAAATCAAAGACCTGCTTGGTGTTTGACTTAGTTATGTAATTCCCACTAGGGTAAGTATCTATAAAAAGAACAAAAAACATCGCCTTGGATAGATAGATCCTAACAATGCTTATAACAATTTTAGTTTTTTCATAAATATTCCTTGCCAAATTATAGGTATACCTTATATGGTGGGAAATAAGAATACATCATAATTCACTTTCCTAAACACAAACAAAGGGTTGATAAGCCATAAAAAACAAATAAGGAGAGAATGAAGTGAAAATAATTATTAAATTACTTACATTATTCGGACTATTGTCCTCATCTTTGTCGCCATATTTATCACAACGTTTCGTCCGTTGTACGCTCCAGCCTCCTTCAGGTGGTTGGAATTTCAAACTGAACCCTTTATTTCGCTCACTGGGGTAGACTGTTCTAGTTCCACGTGCCATGTTTGATGAATGTCTACCCCAGTGAGCGAAATAAAGGGTTCAGTTCAAAATTCCAACCACCTGAAGAAGGCCGGAGCGTACAACGGCCGAAACATTGTGATAAATATGGCGACAAAGATGAGGACAATAGTTCAAATAATGTAAGTAATGTACATAATGCCTCATCTCATAAATATAGACAAATAATTATTAGATAGTAATATTTATAACAATAAACCTTTTCTAATGATTGTAAAAGATTACTGGAGTTAATATCCTGAAATAAATATATAAAAAAATAATGGTTATATTCAAGTAATTTTGCATTGGCACAGAACTTATATTTAAATCTTTTATTGCATTTTCTTATGTTCAATACATTCTGGATATTAAAATAAACAACATTCTATTCACCATTATATAATTATAAATTCTACATCATTAAAAGAATAATGATGAGGATTTGTGATATAGAACTGTTAATAACAAACACAAAGAGTATATATATATATATATATATTATATATACATATATAATTCTCAAAGTGTGTGTGTGTGTGTGTGTGTGTGATCAGATGTTGTTTATATGTTTCCACAGTTTTCATCCGATTTCAATGAAATTTTTTTTGTTTGATAGATAATTCTTCAAAGCTGGTTTTGAGTCCAAATTGGCTGGAAAAAATTACAACCTTGAAAGTGAAAAATCGAAAAAAACTGATTTTTTACACTTTGCACAAAAATCAAAGGCAAAATTTAATGTCTGTAAGAAAAAGAGCATACAATCAATTTAGAGAGTTGAAATCTAATGCAAAAGATTATCAGAATTATAAAAAAAATATATTATAAATAAAAATTATCATATTATTATTATGACAGTCTATGGAAGAGGTTCCTTCCTTGCAAGATTGAGAACGCAAAAACGGCCCTTTTCATGCCCCCCCATTCAAATTGTTACCCCACCTCATTTCGGGATGTGCTTTAGTTGCACCCAATTGTTGTTACTTATATTGATTTTTGGGTGGGCTGACTTTAAACTTAAACTGCTCCAATTGAGCGGCAAAAATTCCCACTAATGGAACACCCAGTCAAAGATGTGTTATACTGCTAGTGTATATATATTATATATATATAAATTTAATTTGCTTGCTTGGGTCGACTGGGGTAGTGTAATGCTTTATGATATTTCTAAGGGAAGATTCATCTTGCTTATAATTGATGTGTATTTGGTTTTGTAGAAGATGTTAATGCTACTGTTTTTGTCTGTGTTCAGTATCATTGTCAGCTACTTTGGAAAGAAATAGTCTAATCTGGTGGTTGAAAAGGTAGTTAGGAAAACCATTGTTAACTAGTGTCTGTTTTGCATTGTTGAGCTCTTTAAGGAAAAGTAGACAAGAGGTTGAATTCTTGTGTGCTCTCTTTAGGAAATTTTTTATAACTGCTATTTTATATCTAAGTGGGCATTCACTCTTAAAAATAAGGTGGCAAGAGTTTTTACTGGTGGTTTTTTATATAATGAGGTGGTAAAAGTGCTGTTACTGTATTCTATGAGAACATCTAATAATGGGAGTTTATATTTTTGACTTAGTTTGTAGATAAATTTAAGTCTTTAACTTTACCTACTTATCATAAAGAAATACACTACCACAGACAACCTAAACAAGATAACTAAATTATCTATTACAAAAAATTAAAAACTGCTAACCTTATCATCAAAAATAACAATGCACATGCAAAATCAGAGCTATAAACAACCAACATTATTTACAAGTTCAAATGCACCTTAAGAAACTGTGTTCATGATCAAACCAAACCCATAAGTAATTACATCGATCACACTACTACATACCTATCCAGAAGACCTATACCAACCACAGCTCCATTAGAACTCATTTAAACACACACAAAAATCTACCAGACTCCATCCAAATCATACTAGGAGAAAATACAAGTATAATAACCTCATCCATATGTAAAAAAAAGATTAAAAATAACGGAAGCTCTAATAATAAAAAAAGTAAAAGCCAACACTCAATGACATTAACTATGAACACTGCCACAATGTGATGTCTGTGTTTGGAAAATAAAACATCCCTATAACTCTAGAGACATACATAACATAACTTATACATTCAGTTAAAAGTAAAAATAAAATCATCTTTGATAATTGCTAAAAGTATGGCTGAAAGTGCTCAAAAATGCACAACTTTTGGACAATTTTTGCACACTGTGTCCAGAAAAGAAAATACATGTACAAATGCTAGAAAAATTAAATAAAAAGCTTAATCAAGTACCTTGTCAGTCATCTTTAATGAAACATATAAAAGAGGGATTGGTGCCTAAATATACAAATATATATATATATATATATATATATATATATATATTAGGTTGGTGCAAAAATAATGACGTTAAAATGTCGTTTTTTGACGTTAAAAAATACATCAAAAAACGACATTATTACGTCATTATTTTTGCACCAACCTAATATATATATATATATATATAAACACACACTGTGTATTATATATGTGGATTATTATATAACTATTAACTCTATTGTTACATGTTATATTACAATCTAAGATTTCATTTATTGCCAAGTTATTCAATAAACAATTCAAATTTGCCTCCTTTTGGCAATGAAGAACTCCAGCTTTCTGCCAGGTTTGTTAGACCTGGAGAATAATGGACATTACCCTACCATTACTGCCCCATTATGTGTTGGTAAGTTTTTTGAATCCAGAGTTTACCTTCTTTTAGACTGGTTACCCTACCAATGTTAAAGAGGCCAGTCTGCCCTACTATTTTATTCATAGCTGAGAGAAGAGATAGAATCCTGGTTTTCCCAAGGGTATTAGTGCAGATTCCATTTTCATACCAATAATCATTGCACAACCCACACATTCTCATATATATATATATATATATATATATATATATATATATATATATATATATATATATACACACACACACACACAGACTGTCCACAAAAAATGTATACACACTTTAAAAAAAAGGTAAACTAAAGGGTGTATCCATTTTTTGGGGACACCCCGTGTGTGTGTATATATATATATATATATATATAAAATAAATAATTATACTAGCTATTAATAGATGTAAAATTATATAATTTAACAGAAATTCTGCTAATAAAATGTTCCATATTAGACTATTAAATTAGATATAATAATGTTCATTACTTATCAGTTGGCCTTAGTTGGCCATTATATATATATATATATATATATATATTTATTCACTTCTGCATTGGGGGTGACATGATCCTGACAGCCAAAGAGAAGTCAGTAAAGAGCCTTGGATGGCTGTATGAAATTCCACTGACTGATTGGCACTGAGGTAAAGAGATGCATAAAGTGGCACTAGATGGATTTTAATCCATCAACAGAACCCATATCCCTGGCAAACTAAAGGCTTGGTGCTACCAACATGATTTGCTGCCCCAGCTTCTGTGGCCATTGCAGGTGTATGATATTACTCTGTCTTACATTCAGCAGATGCAGAAGCATACCAACGAGTACCTGTGTAAGTGGCTTGGAGTTACCCTCCTGTTTCTCCACAGTGGGATTCTATACCAATGCTAGAAAACTGCAACTTCCCATCTCCTCATTTTTGAAGGAGTTCAAGGTCAGGAAGGTACATCTTCATATGATGATGAGAGACTTGGCCAATGAGTTTGGCCCAGGTTACAATCAAATATCAAAACTGGCATCAAATGGTTGGTAGTAGAAACCACCCAAGAAACAGAATCCAGCCTGCAAACTAAGGAGATTATGGGGTTGACCCAAACCAATCAAGCTGGCCTGGATAGCACAAGCAATCAGTTTTTCTCCAAACAGGGTCCAAAGGGAAACCAAAACATGGTAATTGAAGAAATCAGGAATTTTGAGGAAAAGCAGTGAACAGCTACTGCTGTTTCTCAGTCCAAACAATGTGCTGAAGTGATAGTGATCTGATAAATTTATCATGGAATACCCTGAATGCAATGGAGCCATTGACAATATCATTCCTATTCCTACCAAATGTGATCAACCTCAAGCTGTGGAGTACACTGACACTGATGTATGTCAAAAAGATTGAGGCACTTTACATCATGTGCTCTTTGCATGCCCACAATCACTGCAGATGTTCATATGGCATCATAACAAAGTGCTGGAAGTGATCATGAACTTAATCAGTACACAGTGTGAAGCAGCCTGTAACAGCCAGAGAACCTAAGATCTATTTTCACAAGGAAGGCCAACACCCTGAGCAGAAGACCCAAATAACTCCCAACATAAATCACTGCAATCTGACAGTGTGGAAGAAGAGTGGACATGTCAGGTGTTACCTATTGAGGTTGGGTGCCTTGGATTCCTTGGACAGGCAATTGTTTCCTTGCTTTTGAAGGTGGGTGTAGCAACATAAGTTAAATTTAAGATAACACGATATAGAACACTTACTTTTGTTTGACAGCTATCAATAATTGGATCTGACTTCAAAGCACAAGAGGCACAGACTGAGAGGAAGTGACAGAAGTAAGATTAATTGTTTTTTTGGACGAAGATGACAGGACAAAGAAGCCTGTTGTCTATAAATTGACCATACCGCACAAAGGTAACAGAAGAAAGACGCAGACCATGCAGAAACATAGCCAGCCGCTGATTGCACACCTCCCCCCTCACTTACACCTCATGCCTTTGCTTGCTTCTTAAAGTCTAAGAATAAAATCTGGTGTATTACTAGAAAATTGTTTTATTCATCACTCATTGGTAGCAATTTGCCTGAAGAGTAATTTCCAAGCCACATGTGTTTGACTGAAAGAAACTGCACTCTGTCAACAAACCTGGTGTTTGGTCTGAGCTGCAACACAACATAGGTCTCATTGCCTGAAGCATGCTTCACATCATCTCGAAACCACAGCTCAACAGGTATCAAGTTGGATCTGATCAAGATCCAAAATAAACAAAGTTAATTAAAATCATGCTTGCAACACAATGCTACTTCCGACATGAAACACATCTGTTTACCTTCCATTCGACATCTTTGATAATGGTTGCTATGAGCACATTGTGTATTGGTTAATGATCAAAAGCAAATGCTTTTAACACAATGGTGAAAATCCGACTTGCAGCTACATAAAAAAAAAAAAAAAAAAAAAAATCACAGAGACTGACACATCTACACAAAAAACAATAACCTGTCCAGTGGCAAAAGCTGCTGGGGGTGCCAGTAATGCCTTAGCTACTGAAGTTGTATTAACTCTCCTAAAAGAGAGTTCAAATACAGAGTAAAGCAAAATATTATTTATTCTAGGATATTAAATAAAAAAAACATGTCAAAAATCGCTACACAATTGCAGTCATATTACACTTATGAAGGTTGATTGTCTGATTTGTATACACTTTAACACAACCATCTGTATCAATTTTTAATCTAATGTCTGCAATCTGTTTCAGACAATTTCCTGTTATGACCCTTTTCTAAAAAAAAAAAAAAAATGTTTCTTTTTTGCTTAGTTTGAATTTAATGTAGGTCATTTTCAATTAGTTGATCAAGGTTAAGCATCGGGGCTATATTTTTTTCCTCAAAAAAAAAAAAGAAAAATAAAAGAGGTATTTTGCTTTTCATATTAAATTAATCATTCACTTGCCAGTAATTTACAAATACCTGAGAAGACACAATGATATGTGTTGAAACATGACTGCAATTGTGTAACGATTTTTGACATGTTTTTGATTTAATATTGTAAAATAAATATGTATATATATATACATATAGTGCACAGTGAGTGCAGGGAATAAAACAATGCTTGATGTAAAAGAACAGAGCTAAGATATACATTAAAAAGAAAAAAAATTATATCATTGTTCCTTACTGCAAGATTCTACTCTAAGTTTCATGTGTAAGGCAATCATCAGGCATGAACTGTTTATGCCTAGATGATTGCCTTGTGCATGAAACTTTGAGAAGAACTGTACACCAAGGAACAACAACATAACTATATATATATATATATATATGAGACACGGTGGAGTAATGGATAGCAGCTTGGATTGAGGAATCGGAGAGCTGAGTTTGAATTCCAGTTAAATCCATTATATTCACTTACATGCTAATACTCTTGGGAAAGGTATGAATCCTCTTCTTATACCCCCAGCTATAGGTAAATAGAAGGACAGACTTGGTTCTATAGCATTGGATGTCAACTAGTCTAGGAGAAGGACAACTCTGAATTCAAAACCTGTGGAGGGGCATTTGGGGACCTTGTGGCATGTAGTGCACCAGGTCTCTGTATTCGGGTTTTAAAAAAGTGTTGTTAGTTCTGCATAGAGCCTTCACCACTATAATCAAATCATATGTGCAGGTCTCTGGCTGTCGCTTCCTAGGAACAGAGTTGCTTGATCCTCATATGTTGATAAATGATGGGAGAGTCTAGCCTAAATGTGAAGAAATATTGAAGATGTCCTCAATTAAGATCTCTGGGAAGATTCTGTAATTTATTCCAAAATATGAGCCAGCTGAGAATCCCTATGATTTAGTTCACAATTATCTTTTCATATTTTCTAATATTTTTCTGGTTACTAGTTGTCTGAATGGTTATCATTTTGAGCTGACACTTGACCAGTCATGAAATGTGTGTACCACTCAGAAATCTTTGTTGAATATAAAGAATGTTTGCTAAAATCCCAACAAAACATTTCAAGCAGTTTGGTAGTAGATTTGTCAACTTTCACATCAAATCTGATATAGGTATGTTCCTTCAATCTGTTAGCCATCATAAAGATCGCACATTACAAAAGTTCACTAAATAATTAAACACATATAGATAGCATGATATGTGGGTACCAATCAGTTTTTGTTGTGTGCATATTTCTCTTGAACAATACAATCATAACACATAATCAATTCAATACCACCTGATATTAAGATAGATTTGTTTTGGGATATCCTATAACCAATCCTTTAAAACTCCTTCATTAATATATATGTTCAATTATCAGGTTTATATTTTTAATAGTGCATGTATGAGGAATGCTCAAAAAAAATAAAGTCTCTTATTTATTTTCATGACAACAAATACAGGGAGCATAATAACATCATTGGCTAGAGTAAGTTTTCACCTAAAAAGCACTAGCTTTCCACATTAAAACCACCAATGACTATGTATTTTGCTATAGTGCTAAACAAGAGAATGTGCAGCAGTGCCCAGAACACATTTTGTCCTTGCTGCCATATTTAAAATGCATACTATGGACCATGCTCATATCTACTGTTTGATCCCCATGAACATTCTACAAGTATCAATGAATGCCAATGGATACAATTTTTCTTCATAAAGGAATTCAGTGACGCCTTACAAGCACTTTCATATAAGACACAAATCTTGCTAGAATGATGCTCAGTTACTATTTGTAACAAGGAGAAAAATTATGAGTTATTGCTGGGAAGATTCAAATTCTAGTGCCATACCATCAACATCTGCTTCTGATACTGAAGTCCAATATAATAAAGGACTTTACTTTTGAAGCAATCCTTGTTTCTATAGATAGATAGATAGATAGATAGAATAATTACTATTAATTTTAGAGAACTGATAGAGCTGTGCTTATACTGTTGGATTTTATTACTACTTTCATTCATATTGAGAGCTTTTTATTGTAATATTTACATTTGTTGCAACTTTTTTTTAATGATTGACATTTTCTAAATTATATTTCTTGTAATTTCACTATTGAATGTAAAAATCAAGCTAGTTTCTTGCACAAATCCTGCTGATTGCCACACTAAAATATGCACAAAATTATAAGAAACATTAATAACTAGTTGAAATAAAAACCAGATATATAAAGAAAATACTAGAAAAGTGGAATAATGCCATTCTTGAAATATGAGTTAGGATAATAAAATATTCAATTAATTATGTAATTCACATCTTTTCAACCTCATGTAGAAATTGTTTATGTCAGTTTAATGGGAACTAAAAGCAGGAAATAGTCTTTTTATGTAAATCAATAGTTCTAATAATTTCAAATATGTAAAACTACAATTAGATTAAATGATTGCCTTTAAGAGAATGAAAAGCAGAGAAAATAGCAGCAGCACACACAAAAAAAAACATCCAATGGAATATCAGATGTATTTTCTGACACATTAATCACTATATGGGTCATGTTGCTAAACACTGTTTTCTTTAATACTGAGAAAGTTTTTAAT
>OZ010583.1:10714923-10949923 GCA_963932145.1 Acanthosepion lycidas
TATATGTGGCATATTATATTTAAGGATATATATATATATATATATATATATATGTGGCATATTATATTTAAGGATATATATATATATATATATATATATATGTGGCATATTATATTTAAGGATATATATATATATATATATATATATATGGCATATTATATTTAGGGATATATATATATATATATATATATATATATATATATATATATGGCATATTATATTTAAGGATATATATATATATGTGGCATATTATATTTAAGGATATATATATATATATATATATATATATATATATATATATGTGGCATATTATATTTAAGGATATATATATATATATATATATATATATATGTGGCATATTATATTTAAGGATATATATATATATATATATATATATATGTGGCATATTATATTTAAGGATATATATATATATATATATATATATATATATATGGCATATTATATTTAAGGATATATATATATATATATATATATATATGGCATATTATATTTAAGGATATATATATATATATATATATATATATGGCATATTATATTTAAGGATATATATATATATATATATATATATATATGTGGCATATTATATTTAAGGATATATATATATATATATATATATATATATATACGTGGCATATTATATTTAAGGATATATATATATATATATATATGTGGCATATTATATTTAAGGATATATATATATATATATATATGTGGCATATTATATTTAAGGATATATATATATATATATATATATATGTGGCATATTATATTTAAGGATATATATATATATATATATATATGTGGCATATTATATTTAAGGATATATATACATATATATATATGTGGCATATTATATTTAAGGATATATATATATATATATATGGCATATTATATTTAATGATATATATATATATATATATATGTGGCATATTATATTTAAGGATATATATATATATATATATATATATATATATGTGGCATATTATATTTAAGGATATATATATATATATATATATATGTGGCATATTATATTTAAGGATATATATATATATATATATGTGGCATATTATATTTAAGGATATATATATATATATATATATATATGTGGCATATTATATTTAAGGATATATATATATATATATATATATATGTGGCATATTATATTTAAGGATATATATATATATATATATATATATATATATATATATGTGGCATATTATATTTAAGGATATATATATATATATATATATATATGTGGCATATTATATTTAAGGATATATATATATATATATATATATATATGTGGCATATTATATTTAAGGATATATATATATATATATATATATATGTGGCATATTATATTTAAGGATATATATATATATATATATATATGGCATATTATATTTAGGGATATATATATATATATATATATATATATATATATATATATATATATATGGCATATTATATTTAAGGATATATATATATATATATATGGCATATTATATTTAAGGATATATATATATATATATATGTGGCATATTATATTTAAGGATATATATATATATATATATATATGTGGCATATTATATTTAAGGATATATATATATATATATATGTGGCATATTATATTTAAGGATATATATATATATATATATATGTGGCATATTATATTTAAGGATATATATATATATATATATATGTGGCATATTATATTTAAGGATATATATATATATATATATATATATATATGTGGCATATTGTATTTAAGGATATATATATATATATATATATATATGTGGCATATTATATTTAAGGATATATATATATATATATATATGTGGCATATTATATTTAAGGATATATATATATATATATATATATATATGTGGCATATTATATTTAAGGATATATATATATATATATATATATATATATATATATGTGGCATATTATATTTAAGGATATATATATATATATATATATATATGTGGCATATTATATTTAAGGATATATATATATATATATATATATATATGTGGCATATTATATTTAAGGATATATATATATATATATATATATGTGGCATATTATATTTAAGGATATATATATATATATATATATATGTGGCATATTATATTTAAGGATATATATATATATATATATATATATGTGGCATATTATATTTAAGGATATATATATATATATATATATATATATATATGTGGCATATTATATTTAAGGATATATATATATATATATATATATATATATGTGGCATATTATATTTAAGGATATATATATATATATATATATATGTGGCATATTATATTTAAGGATATATATATATATATATATATATGTGGCATATTATATTTAAGGATATATACATATATATATATATATGTGGCATATTATATTTAAGGATATATATATATATATATATATGTGGCATATTATATTTAAGGATATATATATATATATATATATATATATATATTATATTTAAGGATATATATATATATATATATATGTGGCATATTATATTTAAGGATACATATATATATATATATATATATATGTGGCATATTATATTTAAGGATATATATATATATATATATATATATATGTGGCATATTATATTTAAGGATATATATATATATATATATATATATATATGTGGCATATTATATTTAAGGATATATATATATATATATATATATATATATGTGGCATATTATATTTAAGGATATATATATATATATATATATATATATGTGGCATATTATATTTAAGGATATATATATATATATATATATATGTGGCATATTATATTTAAGGATATATATATATATATATATATATGTGGCATATTATATTTAAGGATATATATATATATATATATATATGTGGCATATTATATTTAAGGATATATATATATATATATATATATGTGGCATATTATATTTAAGGATATATATATATATATATATATATGTGGCATATTATATTTAAGGATATATATATATATATATATATATATATGTGGCATATTATATTTAAGGATATATATATATATATATATATATGTGGCATATTATATTTAAGGATATATATATATATATATATATGTGGCATATTATATTTAAGGATATATACATATATATATATATATGTGGCATATTATATTTAAGGATATATATATATATATATATATGTGGCATATTATATTTAAGGATATATATATATATATATATATATATATATATATTATATTTAAGGATATATATATATATATATATATATATATATGTGGCATATTATATTTAAGGATACATATATATATATATATATATATATGTGGCATATTATATTTAAGGATATATATATATATATATATGTGGCATATTATATTTAAGGATATATATATATATATATATATGGCATATTATATTTAAGGATATATATATATATATATATGTGGCATATTATATTTAAGGATACATATATATATATATATATATGTGGCATATTATATTTAAGGATATATATATATATATATATGTGGCATATTATATTTAAGGATATATATATATATATATATATGTGGCATATTATATTTAAGGATATATATATATATATATATATGTGGCATATTATATTTAAGGATATATATATATATATATATATATGTGGCATATTATATTTAAGGATATATATATATATATATATATATGTGGCATATTATATTTAAGGATATATATATATATATATATATATATATATGTGGCATATTGTATTTAAGGATATATATATATATATATATATATATGTGGCATATTATATTTAAGGATATATATATATATATATATATGTGGCATATTATATTTAAGGATATATATATATATATATATATATATGTGGCATATTATATTTAAGGATATATATATATATATATATATATATATATATATGTGGCATATTATATTTAAGGATATATATATATATATATATATATATGTGGCATATTATATTTAAGGATATATATATATATATATATATATATATGTGGCATATTATATTTAAGGATATATATATATATATATATATGTGGCATATTATATTTAAGGATATATATATATATATATATATATATATATATATGTGGCATATTATATTTAAGGATATATATATATATATATATATATGTGGCATATTATATTTAAGGATATATATATATATATATATATATGTGGCATATTATATTTAAGGATATATACATATATATATATATATGTGGCATATTATATTTAAGGATATATATATATATATATATATATGTGGCATATTATATTTAAGGATATATATATATATATATATATGTGGCATATTATATTTAAGGATATATATATATATATATATATATATATATATATTATATTTAAGGATATATATATATATATATATATGTGGCATATTATATTTAAGGATACATATATATATATATATATATATATGTGGCATATTATATTTAAGGATATATATATATATATATATGTGGCATATTATATTTAAGGATATATATATATATATATATATATATGTGGCATATTATATTTAAGGATATATATATATATATATATATATATATGTGGCATATTATATTTAAGGATATATATATATATATATATATATATGTGGCATATTATATTTAAGGATATATATATATATATATATATATGTGGCATATTATATTTAAGGATATATATATATATATATATATATATATATGTGGCATATTATATTTAAGGATATATATATATATATATATATATATATGTGGCATATTATATTTAAGGATATATATATATATATATATATATATGTGGCATATTATATTTAAGGATATATATATATATATATATATATATATATATATATATATATATATATATGTGGCATATTATATTTAAGGATATATATATATATATATATGTGGCATATTATATTTAAGGATATATATATATATATGTGGCATATTATATTTAAGGATATATATATATATATTGCATATTATATTTAAGGATATATATGTATATATATATATATATATATATGTGTGGCATATCATATTTAAGGATATATAATATATATATATATATATATATGTGGCATATTATATTTAAGGATATATATATATGTGTGTGTATGATATTATATTTAAGGATATATATATATATGTGTGTGTGTGTGATATTATATTTAAGGATATATATATATATATGTGTGTGTGTGATATTATATTTAAGGATATATATATATATATATATATGTGTGTGATATTATTTTTAAGGATATATATATATATATATATATATGTGTGTGATATTATTTTTAAGGATATATATATATATATATATATATATGTGTGTGATATTATTTTTAAGGATATATATATATATATATATATATATATGTGTGTGATATTATTTTTAAGGATATATATATATATATATATATATATATATATATGTGTGTGTGATATTATTTTTAAGGATATATATATATATATATATATATGTGTGATATTATATTTAAGGATATATATATATATATATATATATATATATATATATATATGGCATATTATATTTAAGGATATATATATATATATATATATATATATGGCATATTATATTTAAGGATATATATATATATATATATATATATGGCATATTATATTTAAGGATATATATATATATATATATATATATATATGGCATATTATATTTAAGGATATATATATATATATATATATATGGCATATTATATTTAAGGATATATATATATATATATATATGGCATATTATATTTAAGGATATATATATATATATATATGGCATATTATATTTAAGGATATATATATATATATATATGGCATATTATATTTAAGGATATATATATATATATATATATATATATGGCATATTATATTTAAGGATATATATATATATATATATATATATATATATATGGCATATTATATTTTTAAGTATATATATATATATATATATATATATATATATATATATATGGCATATTATATTTTTAAGTATATATATATATATATATATATATATATATATATATATATAAATAAATATAAAAGTGAACATAGAAGTCAATTTTATTTATACTGACTTGACTGATTCATTAAAAACTGAAAAATTTTAACTTGTATAAAAAAAATCCTCAAGAATGAACTTGACCTATTAAGGGTAGGCAATCTTCTTTAAAAGTAGACCAGGTTGGTCATTATAGGTGAAGACAAATTCCAGGTAAAATGGAGATAAAATAAATTATATATATATATATATATATATATATATAGACGTATGTATATATGTATGTATGTATATAAGGGAAGGGAAAGGTAATAGCTGTTCCAACGAGAGAAAAGTGTATATTTTAAAGAGAAAAGAGTCGCTGATAACCAAAAACGTTTGCAGTGTCTCTCTCTTCTACTTAAAGCACTTTATACCATAAATATAGCACACCTTAACACTATATTTCTTCATATATATATATATATATATATATATATATATATATATTTATTTTATCTCCATTTTACCTGGAATTTGTCTTCGCCTATAAGGACCAACTTGGTCTACTTTTAAAGGAGATTGTCTACCCTTAATAGGTCAACTTCTTTTTTGATGATTTTTGTTTTACACAAGTTAATAGTTTTTAGTTTATCTTGAATCAGTCAAGTCAGTATAAATAAAATTTGTGGTTAATGAATTGTTACCATCATTATAATTAGATCATTTTTGTGATTTGAAAGTGTGAATTATTCTGCATGCAGAAGAAAATACATGAGTGATTGGCTTTTTTATATCTCTTTTACTTATCTATAATATGGATATATATATGCACACGCACACACACACATATTTGGAGTTTGTGGTCCACTGGACAGACTGACGGTAACTTCATTTTAGCAAGTGGTACTGACAATGTGATTTTAAGCTGAGAATCAGTTACTGGAGTTATTTTTTTTATAAATACCCAAGCCCATCATCCAAAGATTCTACCATATAATAAATGCATTAAGACAGGCATATTATATTTGGTTCATTACAAATTTATTTTTAATTGAAAGGTTTTGTTTTTGACAGTTGGCAGGACGTGAAAAGAAAGAATAAAAATGATTCTGTGCAAATTTCCTTTTCACTTCAATGCAAATCATATGTAGCCCATATTCTTCTAATTATCTTCCTTCTTGGTACCTTGACTGCATGAAATGAAGTGTACTACTAGATTGGCAACTAGGTCTCATAGTCCTATTGTTGAATTAGCTTGATGTTCTATTCTAATCGTTTCTTTTCTAGCACATTGTGGAACTCTTCTGGTTTTTTACTTCCCTACTACCAAAAATTTAAATGCAACATCAATCACAATCATTTGTCTTCCTGATCTCTGTTCTTTTACTGTTTTTTCTTCTCACTAAAATCTTCTCATTCTCTTTCACTCACAGTTGAGTAACCCCTTGCATCTTAGTGGCATTCTTGCTTGGTGTGAAATAATTAAAACAAAAACAGAAAAAAATGATCTTTCTCTAACATATACATACATTCACATACTCATAAAAAATAACAGGATAATGTACTTAAACTTAAGGACTCTAGCATGTTGTCAAATCTGTGCACTAAGAAAAGTGTTGCCCCAAACCAAATAAGGACATACACACACAAGGTGCTGCTGAAAAGTTCTAGACTTGACTCATTTTTGAAAAAAGAAAATAGTCTTTTAATAACCAAGCATCAGAATTTAGAGAGGAAGAGTTCAAGAGACTTGACTATTATTGATGTGTCAGGTGTACAAACTGCAAAGTGAATATATGGAATAGAATGGCATGTACATTTCACGGCCCAAGGTCATTCTTTCGAGTCTAGTTGAGAACTTTTCAGCACATCCTGTATATAGAGAAATATGATAATACACCCATACACACGTAATAAAAGAAAAACTAAATAAGAACATTAGAAAAACTAAATAAAAAAAACTTTTCTTGTCCATCACAAATATTGCTGTCCATTGAATACACAAACACACACGACGACACACATAAAGTTTGGTAAAGAAAGTGATATGCATCAATATTGCATGTACATGCCATTCATTATCATTATATTTTGATTTTTGATTATTATGCTTCAGGTAAAACATTTCTTAAGAAATGCCTATATTCCAAAGAAAGCTTCAATAAGGAAGAATAATAATACTCACAGTCACTCAACTCAACGTTTTTTAACATGTGTAATCAATCATGTATGTAATAGAGACAATAAAACGTATTGGAATAATTGGTTGTTAATGTTAAGCAAGTGATTGTGAATGTAACACGAATCAATAACATTAACCTACAATCTCTACATCGACTCTTCCTTTTGTTTCCCTATCTCTGAAGGTTGCACATGCTTAGTTGTACAGTGTACACTAGTGACATGTAATATTTGTTTGCCAACCCAAATCAAACAGTTACACCCACCCACACAAAAGACGACATTAACAATTCAATTAAATAATAATAATAATAATATTTTTTTTTTCTTTTTTTTTTACTGTCTTTTTCCCTACAGCATAAATAATCTTTCTTCTTTGTTAAGGTAAACAGACCAGAATAAACATACAATGATTTTTGGGGGTCTGTGCTTGCTTGTATTGTAGTTGTAGATAGGGATTCGATTGGGGAATAACGTATTTTTGCAAAATAGTAGATTTTTATTATTATTTAATTTACTCGTGCCATCAGCGATCATTTATTAGTAAAAAACCGTAAAATGAATATCGTCATCATCACATCATCCATGACTTCTTAAAAAGTAGCAATTTTGAAACGTTAAAAATTAAAAAAAAAAAAACGATTTTATTATGACAATATTGGTCTTTATTTTCGGTGATCATAACAGGTAAAAGAAATTATGGCAGTTCTTTAGAAAGTTTAAAAACAACCAGGAAAAATGGATAATAATATGAACATCAGTCTCATGTGACCGCCTTGCCTTGTCGTAAAGCGTACTAAGCAAAAATGGATAAAAAAAATCACTAAAGCGATTTCTATTTTTTATAAAAATCTTTTCATTAAATCTCTTAATTGTTTATAAAACTTCGAAAATAATTTTCTCAAATAATGATGCTTCTTTTTTTATTTAGAATTTCAAGAAGATTTGCATATTAATTGATTACAATATTTTACATTTCTTTTCATAGGTAAATTAAACTAAAGAGAAGCTTTCTTTGTCATATGAGAAAAAGTGGGTAAAATGATGGCCATTTGCGACAGAAACGAAGGTCAAATAATAATTCATCTCTTTAAAATAGTCATAAATTCGACTGAAGGCCAAACATAAAAAAATAAAAACTAACTTTTAAAGAAAAGAAAAAAGTGTAAATCGTTCATAAAAAAAACAAAAAAAAAAAACAATAAAAAATAAATGAAAAATGTATATTTTATAAAGAACAATTTTATCAAATAAAACCTCAGTTATCAAAAACAGTATTTTTCTTATTCCCTTTTTTTAGAACAGTTCTCCATAAGGAAAACATTTTTCTTTGGTGATCAAAGTAATTAGTAAACTAAATGAAACAAGTTTAAGAGAGAAAGGAAATACTAGACAAATTAACTCAATCTTTATGGATAATTTATTTATTTACAGAAGGGTGTAGATTTTTTTTAAATAAATAAATAGCAGAATTTAATTTTGTTTGAAGCTGTAAAAAAAATAAACTAAAACACTAATATGAATTTTTTTTTTTTTTTTCGAAAATAGTTTTCCTCCATCAAATAAGTACAAAAAAATTATTTAAAATTATGATCGCTAGAATACTTTAATAAACTTTTCTTTTTTCCGAAAGGGATATTTAATTCAAAATATAATTTAATTTAAACTCATGATTTGCTACAGGTTGGATGATTGTCATGAAAATACACACGAACGAAAACGACCAAGAATCGAAAAGATACTGTTCGACATGACTATGTCAAACTATACCTCGACACTATATTTCTATAAAATAAAAATACATCTGTCCTACTCGGTTAGGAAGGATAAACATAAAAATTTTCATTTAAAAAGCGTTAGAAGTATCTGTCAATCATGTTATTTTTCTTTTTGCTTCTACAAATCGTCAAGTTAGCAGTAGTAGCATCACTACACACTTACAACAATGTTTTACTTACAATGTATAAATAAGGCAATTGGTATACATTACCTGTAAATTAAATGATTCTAAGTAATTGTTTTACGTAGAAAATGCCTGATCGAGGCCACAATGTGCCAATAAACGGCTGTTGGGCGTTTTGTTTCTTTGAAGGTTTTTATTTAGTTTTCCCTAACGTTTTCTGGTCCAGCCAACAATAACTCCAGCAGACAGTCAATACAGAACCGCACAAACTGAACGAATAAATTTTAATGATATTCAAATAATTAAATAAATAAATAACGAGATTGCAAAAATTATTTTTTATAATAAAAATATTAAAATAAAAAAATAAATCTATGACGATTAAAAAAAAAAATTAAAATTAAATTAATATAGAGATCATACAGTGAACTGAAAAATGACAATATTGCTATTATTATCTCCCTTTGATACTTTCACTTTGATCATTTTAATTTGCTGACTTAATGACAATGTCAATATCCGAGAACCTACAGTGTCAATCATCACTATTTGGTTAAAAAGTAATGAAGGCGTTTACAAATTTTGGATACTTGAATTCATTTTATTAGATACAGATATATCTTGTAAACGTTGGTTATGTGTAGGCGTTTCGTTAATCACACCTTCACAGATCACTTCATCTCAACAATATTGAATAGTATCAAGTTAGCATCAACAAAGCAATATTCAGTTATATTATTTCCAAAAATGTTATAGTTCAGTATAACAGTAACGTCAGATTTCCATTAGAGCAAGAAATTAAATCAAGCTGAAAATGTACACACAATTTTTTTCTAAATGGTAAAAAAAGTAATACAGTTTTTATATTCATCAGAGCTTTCTAAAAAAAAATCCAATGAGAATGTATCACATTCCAAAAAAATGTAAATCAGAAACTTAAACAAAACAAACAGAAAACAAAGAAATGAAGATGATAATATATATGTACCAATTCAGTGCCAGATCCTGAATTATGAGCATGTAGTGTTTGTCTTTAAAAATCAACATAAACTGTATAAAAATTTTATAATAAAAAAAATTTAAATTATATAAAAATAATTAAATAAATAAAAAAAATACCATGAACTAAGTTTGTTTATTGCATTTCCCTTTGAAGGAAGAGTATAAAAAATGATATGATAAAAACAATATAAATTATATAAAAGATTAATAAAAAGGTGAATATAAAAAATAATGATGCAATAGACTAGATTTGTTTATTTCATTTTCTTTTGTAAGTAGTATTTAAAAAAATAATTATAAAAAGAAAGTTAGATGGTTAATAAAAAATAATGACTTGAATAAATTTGATGTGTAAAATTTTGTTTCCAAATTTATAAAAAGGAGGCTCAAGGCTTTATGGTCTAATGTAAAACTATAAAAATAATGTCTGTGAACAGGCATGGTTTAAAAAAGAAACATTTTGTGGTTTTTTAATCAATGAGAAAGATAATTTAAATTTAAAAAATCGAATTGGTTTTAGGACCAGAAGGATGCAAATGACCAAGGACTGTTTCTAATAATAATGATGATGACATTGCAACCACTGCCACCAACAAGAGAAAGAAAGAAAGAGATGAAGAAAGGTTAAGAAACTGAAAGATAAAGAAGCTGAAAGAAAGAAAAAATTCTTAAAATTAGAAGCATCAACCCTAATGTTGAACTTTATAAAAACAAAAAAAAATGAGATTTATCTCAATATTGTAGTTCATTTAAAAACTGAATGATTGTTTAAATTCCCAGTGACAAGTGTGAATTTGCCAAGACTTCTCAAAAGATTTTTGACTGTTGAAAGTATGAAAGTAAGTGAAAATTTTGTTGAAAAATTTATATCAGCTTTTATAAGTCTAAATTTTTTTAATTAGTTATCTTACCTTAATACTAAGGTGTACAGAGGAAAAATTTGTGCTAACTTATTTGTAAACTTTGTATTCTGTTTTATTGTCATTGTAATAAATGTTTGTTTCTTTCAAATTTCACATCAGAGTTTGAGTCTTGTTTGTTTAAACTTGCACCTTATATAATATTTGTGACAAGAGATGTGACATTGTCTTTTCTCCACCTCTCCCAATAAAAAAATTCTTTTAACTAGGATTTCTTGGAATGAACAAATTAGACAAATTCAAATTATAACAGATACATTATTCTATTCATTAATCAGTTTCAGACAAAATAAAAATGTTTTCTTAATGAAAATTATGAATAAACTACAATATCCCTGCTGAGTGAATACCAGCTTAAAATAAAATGTAATTTAAAGTTTTTAAATTATGCAACATTTAAAACATATATCAAATTATTAATTTGTAAAATTTCCTCTTAGAGTCTTGGGATCCATCTACACAGGATTTTGTTGCTATCCAAGTGTCAGATTCCAAACATTTAACAAGATCAATAGCAACATATCTTTTAAATGAAGCATATAAAAGGTTATTTTCTGGAGGAAAAGTAGAAGCAGAACGTTAGTTGAAATAACATTTATATATTCTTTTCGGAAATATACAATACAATAAAATGTTGTTTTCCTTGCAGTGAAGTTTGTTTTATAATGTAATTAAGTGTTCTTACTGCAGTGTGAAATGTGTGAACAGATTTATTTTATGACGATACACCTAAAGTGTTTGTGAGTTCATAGACAAAGGCTTAGTAGGCAGTTGCTACTTAATCACTTCTATTGTGTGCGTGGACAAGGCCTTAGTCAGCAGTTGCTGGCTGTCTGTCTTCCATTATGTATGTGTGGGTAGGTACATGTGTATGTATGCACATGTAGATCAAACTGGCCCTCAAAATTGTTTTTGAACCTTGAGAAGCAGTAGGCTCCTATTTTTATATCCATAAGGGAGATCTAAAATCTAATTTCACATAGTGGTGTGAACTTTTTGAATACAAGGTTTTCATTGGTTAAAAAATAATTTCATACTGGCTTGTGAAAATCTTTTCCTTGAATTTGTGAGAGTGGTGAAAGGAGTTATTATTGTTGTTTTCTAAGTGGTCCAAAAAGTAACACATAGTATGTTTACAACTATGTCTGCCAAGTATTTTAGCCAAGCCTTTTTCTGTTAAATATTTGTGCACATTTTGTGTCTACAATTATGTGCATGAGGTACAAATAAAAAAACAATGTATCATGTAGTCAGTTCAAACAGTCCATGTGTAGCAGCCAGATGTAACAGTCTGAGTTGAAGTTATTAAGCAATCTTCCTCTGTTTTATTTATTCCCTGTTGTATGGAAACTGTTTTCATTAGAATAAACTGGAGTAAAAAGAAAAATTATTTTTTTAATCCATGTAACTATTTCTGGAATAAAAAATTCTGAATTTACACTTTATCAGCTTTTTTCTTTTTCTTTATTTTTTCATTGTGGATAAGTTGAATATTTTTAAAAAGCCAAAATTTTAACCCTCTCAACCTTCCACAAGCAAATAAAATTTATGGATACTTAATCAACTCAAATTTTGGTAAAATAATCTCACTATCAGAATACTAACAGTAATAAATAAATAATAATAAACAAATATTTTGTAATAATTGCAACAATTTATAAAACAATTTAAAAAAAAAGGTCCTATTTTCATTTATAGTGAAAAATGAATATATTTGCTTCATATAGAGTTTATAAGTGACTCATATACTTGCTTCATATAGAGCTTATGAATGATGTTACTACCATTTTATAGCCAAGTGTCTGCCTTGACTGCAGCTTTCTGTGCATGGACAAATTACTGTCTGTGTGCAAGTAGTCTGCATGTGTGGTTGCTGTTTATATGGACTACTGCTATTTTGTGAGTTGTGATGTTTGCAAAAAATGATAAGATTTGTATGTGTCTTCTATTCAATAAAATTTTATTTTGCTAAATTAGGGATAATGGCTCTACAATTTCTTTAACTCTAATGAAAGTGCTCACTTTGAAATCCACAGGTCATGTGACAAAAATAGGCCTTAATTCTATCCAGTGCCATGCACCCACTTCTGAAATACCACCCCAAAATACCAGGATCATAAAGCATTTTCTGGTCAATCAGAAAAAAAAAACACTCAGGTTTTGCAGCAACTGTTTCTAAGTCACCCACCAACTATAAATCCAATGCTCTTTTCATCCATCAAGACAGATCCAACCAGATTGGAAGTAGCTATGGACTCCATGGCAGACAAACTTTATCAGGCCATCAGCAGTGGCACCAAAGTGTTCTACCAACAGTGATGTCTTTGGCCAGCAATGAAACCAAAAGCTGCAGCAGCAGAGACATCACCCTCCACCCCAGCTTCTACAATGTGATAATTCATGGAATATTTTTCTCACGAGTCTATCTCACTTGACTATATATGTGTGTTTGTTCTCTCTATTTGTTTATATTGACTACTATCTTGTGTTTCACCCAGCACAAATTTTCAGTCTCCCATGATTGATATACAATATTCCAGAACAAGCAAACAATCACAATGTAAATCACAGGAAATAAAAACTCTTTTACTTATCTCAACCACATCTTATGTCCATTTGTTGCTTTGCCACTTTCACTTTTTTCTTGTTTATGGTAATGTTGTTGTTACAAATGCCTTAGCAGTGTTTGGAAGTTTTCTGTAAGCCAGATGTGGAGGACTTAATTTCTGTATCATAAACATTTAATGTTAAATCAAAAAGTTTAATATAATATCCATTAATAAATGAATTTATATAATTCCATGTGTAATATTATTGTTGTCCAGATATTAAGACCACAAGACTATAAGATTATTTAAACTTCTCCATTCTTTGTCAATTACTGTTAGCAAGTTGATGTATGACTTTTGAGGTTTCCTTCAAATGTGGATTCTACCGTCTTCATGGTGGAGTAATGGATAGCGGCTCAGATTGAGGAATTGGAGACCTGAGTTTGAATTCCAGTCAAATCCATTACATTCATTTACATGTTAATATCCTTGGGAAAGGTATGAATCCTCTTCTTCTAAGCAACTATGGGTAAATAGCAGGACAGACTGGGTTTTATAGCCTTGAATGGCAACTGGTCTATTGCAGAAAGAAATGGCAACCTACTGCAGGAAAGAATCTGCCTTGTTAGTCACATATCAAAAGATACATGATTGCCTAAGCATGTATCACACATGGAACATAACTGACTGACTTTCTTTTCCCTCTTTAATGGGGGCTTATATATCAACCTGTCAACAGTCATCCCATGTGTGCACATCCTAAATGAAGTCAACTGCCTGTCAGGGGCAACCATTGACAGTCGAGGTGTGGATCTGCACCTACAAGCTAGGAGGTTATCTTTTAAGTCAACATGATGATGCACCTGGCTTCTCTGACAAATGTCTGTAATACTAAGTACAAAGTCTATTTTAGTATCATCTGAAGTGTCACAATACAAGTGTGTCACAACTAGAGATTTTAAAATTTGAATACCAAGATGGACTAAAATATGTTATAATTCTCAATAAGTGTACAATATAACATTAATGATGATTGTTTTTGCATAAACCTCAAATTTTCAATTAAAGCCAATTTAAACTAAATATCATTTTAAACGGCTTTTTATTTTGTAGTTGTCAAGTAGTCTAGTGGTTAAGCGAACCAGAAAATTGAATTTTAACTGAGACTGATTACATTTTTCTTGGGAAGGTCATGAAACCCCTTATCTTCTGTTCTGCCCACATTGTCAATTGTCTATAAAAATGTCTCATCATTAGCATGCCACAATGACTGATGGAAAAGAAAGTGAGTGAACAAACCATTCTCTCATTACTTCCTTACTTACCAAAGCAGTATCAATAAAAAGATATTGTCTCTATAGTCAACCTTGACAGAAGTCTAACCATCATTTATATGAATAGTACTGTTATGTTTAAATTATTTTTAAATGTCATGGATGCAGAATTATAAAAATATTGTTGGGTTTGTAGTAGAATTGTTCTAGACAATACCTATCGCTTATCAGTAAGCTTCAGTATACTCAATATTTACCTGAGCTCCTGTTGTGGTAGGATCCACCTAATTTGCATAGTGGAGTACCGACCATATAAATATGGTTGGTACCAGGAAGAGAGGGAAGGAATCAAGAGATTCAACCAGAGACTCTGCCCGACTGTGACTCAGTCAACACATTCTCCAGGAACGGTCTTCCCAGGAATATACAAAAGACTATATGTAAATATTGTGTACACTTTCTTGTTTCAATACATCTTGTTCTAAGTACATTTTGTGTTGCATTATTATTCCATGCATTAGTCAAGTTTCAACAGCTCCCTAGAAAGTGGGATGTGGTACAAAGCAGGTTTAACGTAGGACTTTCCAAGCCCATAGGCTTGGGCAAGAATTCCCTGTAGACTACATATACACAGGGGTGGTCTACCACCCCCAGATAAGACTCTGCCCTTTCGGCATAGTCTCATATGGGTTCCTCTTTGCCTGGAGGCAGAGAGGTTGATAAGCAGAGCCAGGCAGCAGACCACCTGACTCCTTCAAGCTTTAATATACTCTCTATTTACCAACATCCCCACAAGGCAAGGTGGGGCGCAAGGCCAGTTTTTAACATGAGGGGGTCTGAGCCCGCAGGCTCAAACAAAAAATTGCCCATAGATACACAGGGACAGGTTTGTCTACCTCCCCAAACAAGACTCTGCCCTTTGACATAGCCTCATCTGGGTTCCTCTCTGCCCAGAGACAGAGAGTTTGACAAGAGAGAAAGAGAAAGCCTCCTCCTTTAATATACTCTGCATATCAGCAGAATTCTACTGAATATATGTGTTCATGATAGATCCACTAATGGGGGAGATGGATCATACTACAGGGTTGACATTCCTTCCTCTTACCCAATTAGTATGCATCATGCTTGGCTGGTCATGTGACCCTTAATGACCAATCAATGAATCCCTAGTCTGAGTAGATGCCAGAAAGAGAAGATACTTCATAGACACATGGGAAAAACAACTTCTTGCAACATGTCATGCTAAATTTGTGAGTAAGGACAGACTTTTGTAATATTCACTAGCTTTCCTCTTCAGGGTCAGATAGAAGGCATGCTACACATTTCTACACTTTGTTATCATGTTCTCTTTCTATAAAATAAAACCTTCATTTATGTCCTTCTGACCTCTCTCTAGCTGTCTTCATTTTTTTTTCTATTTCGATAAATATCTGTACCTATTGCAGGTACTATCAAAGCTATGCACATATATTTGGTAAACCCAACATTATCAACTAATAAAAAGCAGTGTTTATCACATTGTATTTTCTTTTTAATGTGTTATTCATCTCTCACATTCACATAAAGACAGAGTTAGGTACCTAAAACATGACCATTGATTGTGACCAATTTATAGAATGGTTGAAAACTAATTCTTTTAACATATGTAGTCAATATAGTTCTGTCTCAGTAAAGTTTATGGCAAAAGCATTTCACTTCGCATGACCTTCTTTCAGATAAAAAATATGACTTTTGTTTCTCTGCTACCAATGTGTTAACAGTTATTAGTGAATTTGTCTATCAGGCTTTAGATAAGATTAGTGGAGGCTTGGGCTGTGGCTTTAGATATATCAATGGCATTTGATTGGGTTTAGCATGCTGGCTTTTTCCACAAGCTCAAAGCCTATGGTTTCTCTGGCCAGATATTTGACAATCCAATCATTCTTAACAAATCAGATAATGATAGCCATGTTGAACGGAAATGCTTATAGATAATTTCAGATTAATGTAGGAGTCTCCTAGGGCCCTGTCTTTAAACCTACATTGCTTCTTCATCAACTTTCCCAGGGTTATCACTTCCCAACTAGGTATTTATGCTGATAACACAACTATTTACTACTGTCTTAATAATAAGTCTGATAGGGCCAACAAAGTAAAACTAACAGCTGCTTTAAAAAACAACCTAAACTCAGTTGTTAACTGGGGCAAGAAATGGCTTGTAAAATTTAATAACTCTAAAATGAAACTGCTATTCTTTAATTATCATAGAGATCTATGTTTGCCTGCCATCAAAATGGATGATTCTAACCTCCATGATAATAACACATTGCGTCTTCTTGATCTTATGTTTTTTACTGACATGAAGTGGAGTGATTATCTATATAAATAAAGTGCAATCTATTTGTGTCTGTTTGTCCATTCTTTTTTCGATCTTGGGGAATCATAAACAACTTGAAGTAACAGATAGTAACTACTATAGTCAGACATGATTAAAAATTAAATAAATAACTCATTTTAAAGTTAAATTTAAATATCGAACAGGGTGAAAGGTTAAAAACAATTCTTTATTAAAGGTTTAATTTTAATTTCACTTTTCATTGCAACTGCAACTGATATTGTCTAATTAAACAGTAATTAAAATTTAAGCAGGGCATGGTGTGTTGCTCATATTTTTTTATTTTTCTAGCCTATATGCTGTGACATATTTGAAATATTACCTAGTTTGGATTCCCAAATGTCTTTTAAGAGTGACTTTATGTGAAGGGATCATAAAGAATGGTGATTTTAAAATAAAAAAAAAATTGTGCACAAAATAAATGTAAACAAACTACGGAGATTGGTTGCATAAACAAAGAAAGATTATGTCAAATTAAGGAGTCTTATAAGGATAAAATAATTTTATTATTTCTAAATTCTTATAACTTTTCCATAGATAGAACACTGAAGGCCCAAATGCCCACCACTAGAGCTAGCCTGAAGTTCACCTAAAGGACAACTGCTAGGCTAGTATTGAATAAATTGCGAAGTCTGTCACTAAGAAGGTTGGTTCACTGTGCTGTGCCAAGCAACTTTTCTTGTCAGAATCTTATACATTTATAAATCTACCATTTATCCATGCATTGAATATTGCTACCATATCTGGTCTGGTGCTCTGGCTGTATATATTGACATTCTTGACAAAATCCAAAGCAGGATCTGTTATCAGTACTGACCTGGCATCTTGACATCAGTCATTTTCCCACTGCTGTGATGTGGCTTATCTTTTCTATAAATATTTTTATGGTAGTTGTTCTAATGAATTCTCCACCTTGGTACCTCAATTGCATGAATTTAAGTATACTACTAGATTGGCAGATAGGTCTCATCATTTTACTGGTGAAATAGCTAGATGTTACTGTAAGTTCTATTCTAATAATTTGTTTTCTTGCATTTTTCACATTTCTTGCCAGTGGAGCTCTCTTCTGGCTTCTGGCTTCCCTACCACCTACAATCTTCAAAAGTTTAAGTGCAATGTCAATCGCCATTTTCTGTCTTCCTGAAACCTGTTCTTTTATTTCCCTTTGTTATGATGATCAAACTTAGTACCCATAGATATCCTATGTACACTGACTCAAAGTTGCTCAAGAGCTATAGTTATAGATCTCTTCATCTTAATTACATATTAACTAAATCAAACTCATTACACCTCCCTGAATCTTTTGGGTTTCACACCTTGTGAGGATCTACAGCTTCTTCTACATTCCCTCCCTCCCTCTCTCACTGGTTTCATGTGTATTTCTTGTTATGGGGGACCTTGATCTAGTTCTTTTATTCTCAGTGTACCATGTTTCATTCTTCAAGTCTTCCAAAGAACTTTGATTGTCCATTGATTCCTCTGCCCTGCTTTCTTGTTCATCTGCATAGTCATTCAAACTAGCTTCACTTTGTACTTTCTTCTAATTTTGGCTCTTAACTGGTCTGTATAGGCAACAATATTTTTACCATTCTTGGATATTAATGCCGTGTTGTAACCTTTTTGGATTATGAAATTCATTTTTCCGGCTTGTTTTCTTTATTTCTTTTGTACCATATATTTTTATTAATAGAGTAAGACATGGTTAATGGAGCTCTAATCTGTCTGCCTATTAATGCAAATGGGCTCTCTAACCTGTCAGCATGTCGTATTGTTCTGTAACTCAAAAATAATCTCGGTTGGAAAGCTTCAATCTTTTCTAGTTGAGAAGAAAATGCTTTTAATCATATCTTTATTGTTTGGGCCATTCGTTCAGCAATCCCATTTGATTGAGTGTGTTAAGGAGGTATTTTATATGGGACACAGCCAATCTTTCTTAACCATGAGCATAGACTTTTATCACAGAATTTGGGAGCATTATCTAATGAATATTATGCGTAATATTTGCTTTACAGTAATAGATTTTTATCCTGCATCAACCAGTATTAGATATAAACCTACCCGGTTAATTTGTGCATGATCCATATGAACTCTAGATCATGATTCTGTTTCCTTAGGCCAAGCATGTAACTTATTGTGGTGAAAATTCTTTATTTCGGCACATTTAGGACATTTGTGTATGCAATTCTCCACATCTCGGGTAGATCCTGGCTACCACAGTTCCAGTTTTAGCCATTTTTGTGTAGTAGTTATCCCACAATACACATCATCATGTACACTTTTAATTACTTCTTTTCCACATTTTTCCAGTGCTATGACTAAATCCCCACTACAAATTAGCTCATTTTCTATTGATAGTTTCTGTCTGGTTTCTTTGTATGGTCTTTCTGCTTTTGAACAATTACTCGATTTATTGTTCCTTATTCTAGATAAAATTCAACTTAAGATTGGATCTTGCAACGTCTCCATAACTATTCTATTCATGGGCAACACATCCATTTCAAACCCAATGCAAAAATTCATCCTCAACTTTGTTTTTTTCATTTTGTTCCTTTTCAAATTGTAGTTGGGACAATGCATCTATGTGTGGTATCATGTTTCTCTTCAGGTATTCTATATCATAATCAAGGCCATTAACTTTATAGCCCATCTTAATATTCTGGAAAATGTCATTTTTGGCAATTCCTCCCTAGGATGCAATATATATTCTAAGGGCTTATCATCAGATCTTAAACCATTTTTTCCTAATAAAAATTGTCTTCTTTGGTCATAGTTCCATAGCTTTTTGAAAAATCAAGCTGGCTATCTTAATTCCAAATGGTAAGTGAGACCATCTAAGTAAGCCTATGAGGGAGTTGTGATTTCCTTAAATTCATAATCTATTTGAATAATCACAAGTGCTTCCTTTTCAATATGAGTGCAGTTCAATTCAGCTGGTGTAAATGTCCTGAAAAAATACATCACCGGGTGTCCTTCCTGGGACAAAATTACTGATACAGTCTGGCCACTCACATCTCTGGTTTAACATCCTTTTTAGAGTAAAAAATCTTGACCACAGGTTTTTTAGATAAAGCTTCTTTTAATTTAATGAAGTCTGTTTGGTGTGTACATGTCCATTCAAATTCCTTATTCTTCTGTGGCAACTCCTAAAATGCTTCAATTCTTTCAGAATATTTTGACAAGAATTTGCTATAAAAATTGGCTAATCCAAAAAATGATTCCAATTCTTTTTTATTAGTTGGAGAAGATACATTTAATATTTTTTGTTGTAATGTCAAGTCCAGCAAAGTACCATTTTCTGAAATTTGGTAACCCAAGAATTTTAATTCTTTGCAATTAAATATACACTTATCTTCATTTATCATCATCCCTGCCTTCCTCAATTTATCCATTACAAATTTAGTTTTTTTGTTTCAGTTCTTCTTCAGTGGCCACACCTAAACATATATCATCCTGATACATTATCATTTTTTCTACTCTACCTGCTAATAAATTTTCCATAGCTTTTTGAAAAGTCAAGCTGCCTGTCTTAATTCCAAATGGTAAGTGGGACCATCTAAGTAAGCCTATAAGAGAGTTGTGATTTCCTTAAATTCATAATCTATTTGAATTTGGTAGTACTCATTTTTTAAACCAATTTTTGTAAAATATTTAGTTCCTGCCAGAGAATATAATATGTTTTCTATGTTTGGAATAGGGTAGGAAGCTGAACAAATCTTATGATTTATGCCTACTGTAATCTCTTCAAATTCTAAAATCACTATTAGGCTTTCTTAAAAACACAATAGTTGATGTCCGTTTGCTGCCTTCAGGTTCTACATATTGAAGAATGTCTTCTTACACCATTTTTTGCAGCTTATCAACTACCATTGGCTTTATATGATTGGGAAGTCTATGGCTTTCAAAATATGATGGATTGATATTTCTTTTTAACTTAAGGCTCACTTTATAGTTTTTTTAATATCACAGTTTCAGGACTTCCCATATTCATAGCATTAAGTAAACATGTGCCATTAATATTTATTAAATCAGTTCCTACTAAACTGTGACTTTGTATACAGTTTACAACCATAATGGTGATGGTTTCAAATCTATTTTTCATTTCAAAAGTGCCTTGAAAGGAACCTAATATTTTTATACATGTTTCATCAAACTGTCTTAATCTTACTAAGCTTTTCTTTAATTTTCGTTCCAATAATTGTTTCCAAAAATCCTTTGAAATAAAGGTCACTTCACTTCCAGCATCAATTTGCATTTTAAAGTCTACACTGTTTAATTTAACATTCGTGAAGGTGTTCTTTTTGTTTTTTCTTTCTATTGAAAAAACGTTTGTTTGACTTTTTATATAGTCATGTATTATTTTAACAGTTTTTACATTGGTATCTCACCAACTATATACAATTTGAAAGTGATTTTTCTTTTTGTACTTATTACAAGTCTATCCCAATGCTGGGCATTTCTCTCTCTTTGATTCATGTTTATAGTTGCAATATCTGCACTTTATCTTTGTTCTTTTTATCGCATATGTGTCCATAAGCTCAATTTAGTTTTTATTTGTATTAAACTTTTCAATTAACTCCTTTTGTTGTATGAAGTCAATTCAAGCTTCTAAAATCATTTAGTTTGTCTGTAGCCACTCTAAAATGTTTACTCTATGAGGTGTTGTACAGTCCTTCTACCAATCGGAGATGAATTAATTCTTCCTCTGTGCTTATTCCTTGTTGTCTTAGTTCATGAAATTCAAAATATCTGCTGGTATTTCTTAACCTTCTTAGATATTTCCTCATAGGTTCCCCAAATTCTTATTTCAATGTTAAGAATTTGGTTTGTTCAGCTATGATCAATCTTTTCTTTGGTTGAATATTTCTCAATATTATTTCTTTGACTTCCTTAAATATCAAGTTTTCAATTTCAACCGGGTAAGTCATTAACGAAATCTACCTAATGGCTTTGCGTCACATAGTGATCAAAAATAGATCCATGGTTTCTTTCTGTTTTTCAGGTGTTTGGTCATCTCGTAACTTCTTTATTCTGGCACATGCCTCAAAGCATTTTATCCAAATCTTTACATTTTCAGGTTTTTTTCTATATTCAACAGAACTCCGTCAGGTGACACCATTTTGTTATGATGATTAAACTTAATAGATATAGTTATCCTTAGTACACTGACTCCAAGTTGCCCGTGAGCTATCATTATAGCTCTCTTTATTAGCTAAACCAATTCCATTACATCCTTTTTTCTTCACTAAAGTCTTCTTGTTCTCTTCCACTTCCAGTAACCTCTTGTGTTTTAGTGACATTATGGCCTTGCTCAGGGTGAAAGGATTTAAAAATAAATAAAAAGTTTATTTGGCTTATTAAGTAAAAATAAAAGACATTTTTTAAATTATTAACATTAACTTTATTGAATAACATTTTTACCATTTTACAACACTATCTTCTGCTATCTTTCGGCGAACTTCATACTTCCATCCTCTTTTTAATTTTCTTTCTAATCACATTTCTTTACCATTTGCAATTTTCCAGTAATTAGTAAATTTGTGTTTTAACAATATGAAAAGAAGTAAATAAAGGTATTTCAAATAATGTATTTTTTAATAAAAAATTTAATTTATTTATTGATAAGTTATTTTTATTATCAACTATTAAAAAAACAAACTAACTGAAAGCATAAGTAATTAAAAGAATATGTCACACAAAGAAAAAAAATTTGAGAAAAAATATTTGTGTGTTTACAAAAAAAAGCATATTTGTGTATTTACAGGTAAGAAACATATTTTTAATATATGTGCATATAAATATTTTTTAATCTATAAACACGTAGTTTTTTTCACCTGTAAACAGATAAATATCTTTTTTTTACCTATAAACACAATGTCTTTATAGATTAAAAATGTTTATATGCTTGTAATGACAAAAGTACATAGGTGTAGGCTTTAAAAAATGCTTTAGTCAACTGAGAATACAAGGTTTGCATATAGTATCCTTTTATAATCCCAGTAAACAGAAATAGCTCTCTCAAGGAGGAGAATAACAAAACAAGGGGAGACCACTCTTGATTATTCATAACAATGCTTATATGTTTGTGTTTATAGGCAAAAAAATATTTATGTGTTTATAGGTTAATAATGTGTTTATTGGTAAAAATATTTATGTGTTTAGAGTAAAAAATATTTATGTGCTTATAGGTAAAAATACAAGTGAAAGTCAAAAATTATCTGCCCTCTTGTCTAAATGTTATGATAAAAGTGAGGATAATTTTTGATTTACCTTCATATTTATGTTTACAAATAAAAATATTATGACTTTGTAGGTAAGAAATTGTGTTAAAAGGTAAAAATATTTATGTTTTTAGGTAAAAAATATTTACATATTTATAGGTAATGAAATATTTTTCTTTATAGGAAACAATATTTGTGTTTATAGGAAAAATATTCATGTGTTTATAGCTGAAAAGGAAATATTTATGTGTTTATAAGTAAAAAAAATATGCATGTGTTTCAAGTAAAAATGTTTATAGATAATATAAGGTCAATAGTTATTTACTGATCATATTTTTTTGTACAGAGTTATAATTATGGGGCACTCAGTGAGGATCAAACTTATAAATTCATAATAATGATTTATGGTCTGCTGCTTCTGTTATGTATTTAGAGATTCTTGATAAAATACAAAGAAGAATTTGCAATGTTATCGGCCCCCACCTGACATCTTGGCTTTAGTCACTTTCCTACTGCCAGAATGTAACTTCCCTGTGTCTTTTCTATAAATATCTTCATGGTAATTGTTCTGATGAGCTTTCCTCTTTGGTACCTAGACTTTATGAATATTAGATTGGTGATATGGTCTCATCTTATTACAGTTGAAATAGCTAGAGGTAACCATAAGTTCTATGCTAACAATCACTTCTCTCACACTTCTCGCTGTTCAGCCAAACATTTGCACAAGCTCATTAGGTAGGTTATGTGCTGCTTTCCTTTATTCCTCTTGTCTTCAATATGTCCTGTGAGTGTCAGATTTTCCAAGCCCTCTTTCCTCTTTATGTACCCTAGAAATTTCAACTGACTTTTTCTGATTCTATGCATATGGGTCCTTTTTGTTTCCATTTCCTCTAAAACTTTGTTGTTGATCACAGGTTCAGTCCATGGTATTCTCAGCATCCTTCTGTAGAACCACATATTTTTTGCCTCAAGTCGCCTCTTCGTCTGTCATGAGATTATCCAGCATTCACTGCCATATAGGAGAACTGATATTATATAACAGTTCAATATACTTTTTTATATTTCTAATGAAATTTTCAAGTTTCTTAGTACTTTGCTTAGCTTTTGGAAGGCTTCTTTCATGATTACAATGTGCCTTCAGATTTCTTCTTACAATTTATGTTTAGTCCTTTCTTCTTGCTTTCTCTTACTATCTTCTGTAAAAGTTCCTGTAGTTTCCTTTCTGCATCTGTTATCAACACTGTGTCATTTGCATATCTTATGTTGTTAAGATTGTGGTCACCAATAATGAATCCTGGTAGGACTTCTAATTCTCTCAGGATTGTTTTGTTGAAAAGGTCTGTTGAGAAGACACATCCTTGTCTTACACCCCTTTCTATTTTTGTGTATTTACTGAATTCAATTTCTATCTATATGCAGGCAGTTTTCTTCCAGTATCAGTTCTGGATTATTCTAATATCCTTCTCAAATAAATCAAGCTTACCTAGCAGTTCAAATAGTTCTTTGTGATGTACTTTGTCAAATGCTTTTGCATAATCTATAAAACACAGGTAGATATCCTTTTGCATTTGTATTGCTATTTCTGATATCATTCTAGCATAAATATCACATTCGTAATCATGATTGAACTTTTAAATTAATTCATTTTCTACCCATATGCAGGCAGTTTGCTCCCAGTATAAGTTTTGGATTATTCTAATATTCTTCACAAATAAATCAAGCTTCCCTTGCAGTTCAAACAGTTCTTTGGGATGTAATTTATCAAACGCTTTTGCATAATCTATAAAAATAAAATATATTGTAGGGACATTATTTACAATATTTACATTATTTGGACTATTGTCCTCATCTTTGTCGCCATATTTATTACAACATTTCGCCTGTTGTAAGCTCAGGCCTTCTTCAGGTGTTTGGAATGTCGAACTGAACCCTTTATTTTGCTCACTGGGGTAGACTGTTCTAGTTCCACGTGCCATGTCTAATAGATGTCAGTTATCAGTTATAGAACTAGTAATAAGGAGTGCCAGAGAAAAACGATAATTACAACAAAAATTGCAATATGAGCTCTGGTAAAAATATGAATTGATAAAAGCAAAAATTGCAATATGAGCACTGGTAAAAAAATGAGGGCTGAAGACATTAGGTTTATAATACCCAGAAATTCATACACAGATGTCCACAAGGACACATGGCACAGTGGATAAAGGCATTAGTTAGATCCAGTGACAGGACCTAAAGAGTGTGAAAGGTGAAGAACTTGGAGGGAATTAAGCAGGATAACTGATAACTGACATGCATTAGACATAGCACGTGGAACTAGAACAGTCTATCCCAGTGAGCAAAATAAAGAGTTCACTTTGATATTCCAAACACCTGAAGAAGGCTGGAGCATACAACGGCTGAAACATTGTAATAAATATGGCGACAATAGTCCGAATAATGTAAAAAGTGTACATAATACCTCATCTCAGAAATATAGACAGATACTGAGGGATATTATTATTAAATAAAAGTATAAAATAATAATAATAATGAAAATAATAAAGAAAAAGAAAAATATAAAAAGGAGAGTTCATTTCTACTTTAAATTGGCATCTATCACTACTAATTAGCTCCACTAATTTGGTGGGATGTGATGTAGGAACATTATCATTTTATATTTTTATTTATTAATAATAATAATATCCCTACATCATCCTTTTGCATTTGTATTACTCTTTATGATATCATTCTGAGCATAAATATTGCATTACTTGTTCTAGTGTCTTTAAGAAAACCACACTGTTCTATCCTATTTTGGGTCTAATTCCGATGTGTGCTCTATTCATTAAATTTCAGATAATAAGTTTTGTTATGTTGCATATTAGGCTGATTATTGATAGAATTTGCATTTGTTTGAACCTAGCTTCTTAGGAAGTTCTATGAAAAAGGATCTACTTAGGTTTTCCAGTATATCACCACTGTCATATTATTATGTTTATATAATTTTGTCAATGCCGAAATCATCTGAATCTGCCTAATTTTTAGTGTTTTTTAGAGTTAAAAGCCATATTTCTTTTCAAACAAAAAACATATCTTAATATTTTCTCAATTTTCCCTATTATTTGAGTTGTAATTCGACATTCAATAACCCTCATCCTGTGAAGAAGTCTGAAGATGAAGCAGTTTATTACTTTGGTGCTTGAGAATTAAGAAAAAGTTATATTAAAATTGGTGATGATATGATTAAAAAAAATCATTAACTGGATATGTTTTATTGCACAGGTAAAAACCAGGATTTTGTATATTTGTTTCTTAGTAGGAAGTCTTTTCCCACCTGGAAAACTGACGCAAAACAGTCTTCCTACTCTTATTTCCAGGCACTTATGTTCTTTAGCAAGATAGGTTTTAAAACTATCAAGAGTTTTTCTGCTATACCTTATTATTATCTCTACTTTTACTTTATTGATAACATCTGACTATACACAATCAAAGGGAGATAACTGAAGCTGGAATGCTTTTCACATGCATTACTTGAGAAATATTTTTGCATGAAATTAATAAACTGAATCAGCTCTCAGAAAATAATTATCATTTGTTTTTAAAATGTTTATCATTGCCTTTCAATAAAATCTTATTATCACATGATTTTGGAAAATTTTTAAAAGCTTATCATCTATTTTGTAAAGCATCAGAACTACTTAGCTAATTTTTTTCTTATATATGAGTTTGAAAACTCCAGTAAAAACCAGACATTTCTATGTAACTAAATGTTATTTAATTTAATTATGAAGTATCTAGACTGATGGTTTCCTTTTCCTAGAGTTTATAATATTCTGAAATTTTCTTTTTGCTAATTTTATTTCAAAACAAATGCAAATTAAGATTGTGGATGAAAATGGGCTCAGTGACTAAAAAATGAAAACACAAGATTAATGTTATATGAAATAAAATATAACACTTACAGGCTACTAACCTTTAAGTCCACTATGCAGTCTGCTTACAGACAGATGGTTGGTAGGACTTAATGTAAACAGATTCCAACACTTTAAAGTGAAACTTGAAATAAGCCTTGCTGAGAATTGAGAACATTAACCGATTTAGCTGTCTTTTTCTTTAATTGCTGTTGTATTTCAATATTACCATTCTACCAGATTATATTCTTTTGTTACTTGTTTTTTTTATTATAATTTTTTTGTTTTAATATATACGTTTTTATCATACTAATAAAGTTTTTTACCCTTGCAAGAATATTTCAAAAGTGAATTAAAAATATTTTAATATTTTTTACTGATTTTTAAAAACAATTTAAATTTGTTTAAATTTTCTGATTACTTGTTCTATTCAAAAATTAATTGCTAAAATACCAATCACATCAAATTTTAAATTTCTAATTACTAGAAGTTTTTCCCAGTCAACTTTGTTATTCAAAAATTTAAATGCAATGTCAATTGTTATCTTCTGTCTTCTTAATTCTCATTCTTTTATTGTTCTCTCTCCTTAACAATGTTTTTTCTCAAATAAGTTCTATGCTATAGTTTCTTCTATTGTATGTCTTGCTTTGGAACTCTGTTCTGGCTTTTTGCTTTCAAGTCAACTTTGATATTCAAAAATTTAAATTCAATGTTAATTATTGTCTTTTGTCTTACTTTTAATTCTTTTATTGTTTTCTCTCATTAATAATGTTTTCTTTTTCTCATATTCTTTCACACTCAGTAACCTCTTGCATCTTAATAGCTTTATTACCTTGCTTAGGTTGAAATGATTTAAAAAAAATATTTCAAGTTATAAATAGAGAATGTTTTATATGATTAAGATATATAAATTAAAGTGTTCTGCATTCCTAAATTGTGAAGGTACATTGTGGAATTTTCAATTTTTAGAATAAACACTGTCTAATTATTGAGTGTTTAATTATTCACATTGGATTTTCATTAGGTTTGTAGTGGATACATATAATTATATGGTAAAGGTAACAATTTAGGATGAAACATGTATATTGTACATTATTTAATTTGTAAATAATTGAATGTTTTTAGGTAGATATGGTAGATCAGTAAGGTAGCATGTTAGACTTGTCATTCATAAAATTAATTTAATTTAGATTCAACAGAACTTATAAGGCTTCCAAAACAAAGGGAGATAACTAGTTACTATAATTTTTCCGTCTAATCAGAATTTCCTGCTTTTTCTTCTTTCCATCATTATGTTTGCCTTGAAACCACAACCCTTTTTTGGTTGCAAACTATCTTTTACCTTTTGCTCCTAGCATTATGAGTCAAACATTCCTTGCCAAAAGTTGGGTATTTCCTGTAAGGATTAGGGAAGCAGGGGAGAAAAAAAAGGCGCATTTGTTGCTATCTATTTAGGGTGTGGTGCTTTCTGCTGCAATCTGCCATTATTTGGGCATGACTAAATATGCACAAAGGCAGGTGTAAATTTGTAGAAAAGACATAAGTATAAAATATTTCAATGTCTGCCCATATCTTTGTAATTTTATGTTATTTTTTTTAATCAATGCACCCCAAACAAGGCAATAATGCCACTAAGATGCAAGGGACTACTGGGAGTAAAAGAAAATGAAAAAGATTTTAGAAGGAACTGGAAATCCAATCCTAAACAGAGAACAATGGATAAACTTCTACTCCTGTTCAAAAAACTGGGGAGGAGTGTGAACTGGATGATAGGTGAACCTATCTAATCCTATTGAGGAAAATTCAACATTAAAAATAAATAGTAAATAAAATTTCTGAGTTTAAGTGGAGATATTGGAAGTATAGTGTTGAAGTAAACTTTAGAAGGAACTGGAAACCCAATCCTAAACAGGAAACAAGGGATAAACCTCTACTCCTGTTCAAATGACCAGGGAGAAGTGAGAACTGGGCGATAGGTGAACTTTTATTTTCCTGATGTGTATACTACATTCAGTAATCTTGGTGTGTCACTTGATATTATTTTCTTACCTTTTTCTTAATCCAAAGAATAAACAGCTCCAAACATCAATGCCTTATTCTTGTATGGAAAATTTTCATGCCTAATTAGAGAGCCATATGTATGCCAATTTTTGATATAGAAAGATTAAATGATTATTTGATTATTTTAGCTCTCTTGCCTGAGTGTTCTTCCTCAAAAAAGCCATTATTTTCTCTCTTTTGTTGATCTATGCAATTTTTTTTACCCTTTACTGTCCCTCTTAAACCTTGTTCTGTCATCCATTCATACAAAGTTGTTAAGTAGGTTACTCACTGTTTCTAGCCGTGTCTCTTGCCTTCAGTGTATCTTGGGAGTGTTAAGTTCTCCAAGCTCACTTTTCTCATTATATGTCCAAGAGATTTCAACTGTTTCTTTCTGATTGTCAATATAAGTTTTCTTGTAGATCTTATTTTTCCTTAACATTTCTTTGCCTTAAAATATTCCTTATTATATTCTGGCCATAGGATTCACAGCATATTTCAAATGTCTTCTTTATCTGTGAGAAAATTGTCCAGCATTAACTGTCAAATAAAAGATCAGACATTAGATTAAATTTGCTTAGTTTCTGAAAAGCATCTTTCGCTTATTCCAATGCACCTTTCAGATGTTTGCATCTCATTTTCTGTCATCCTTTACTACACTGTCCAGATTGTTAAATTTCTGTACCTGCTTGATTTTGATGCTCCCACCAATACATAAATTCACACTTTGGACTGTTTGTTTTGCTGACGATCATGCATTCTATCTTCTTACAGTTAATAGTGAGTCCTTTCATGTTGCTTTTTATCACTACCTTGTCTATGAGTCCTTTCAGGTTTTGTGCTCCTTCTGCCATCAACACAGTATCATTTGCATATTTGTTAAGATTATATTCACTGATTTACTGAATTTCTTATAGCATTAACTCAGTTTATATATACAATTTACAACAAATTTTTATGTGCCATTCTTTTCTTTAATCTCAGAATTTTAGAAACATATTTGGAATGCCAAAAACTGCATTGGTCAAAACATAGTGATCTAAACAACAAAGATGAAGATACTAGTCCAAATAATGGAATAATGAAAAATTCCTTTAGAAAAAAGTGATGAACTTGCCTTGTGTCTTTCTTGCATTTTTCTGTTGTTCATACAATATAAGAGCCCTTTAAGGTAGAGGATTACTTATTATTTACACTTATTGGTTAACCATCATTGTTTCTATACACATTTTGGCAATCGTTCCAACAAAAAATGGAGTGTCAAAAACTGGTTTTCCCTTGACACTGCTATTATTTTAACTACCTTCACTTCTTGGCAATGTTTATTGTTTTAAAAAGTGATGATTGTAATTTATAAAACCTAAACATATGATGAAAGTGAATTTATACATTTTTTCTGTTCTTGAAAATCTGTAACAAAAATATTAATCACAATTTTTTATTAGATTGTTTATTTATAAGAATAATTTTATATTTACAACATTTTAAAATCCAATCCAATTGTATTAAAACTAATGTAATATTTATTGTTTACCAATTTATAAAAAATAAATGTGAAAAATATATTTTTATTCATACATTTATAAACACTTACTAAATTAATAAAATATGTGAACCAAATATAAAGAAATCCTTATTATTTACCATTTTATAAAGTTTGAATTGATTGACAATTAGCTAATTTTGTGTCAACCATTCCAATAAACAATATAATAAATAAATAGTGTAAATAAACAATCTAATAAATAGTGTTTATTATTTTTGTTGTCAATTCTCAAGAACAAATAACATGTATAAATTCACTTTTATATGTTCAGGTTTTATTAAAATTCCAAATCATCGCTTTTTAAGACAATAGACATTGCTGAGGAGTGAAGGTAGTTAAAATAATAGCAGTGTCAAGGGAAAAACATTCTTATGACACTATGTTTTTTTGTGAGCACAAAGGTCCAAGAATGTCCACATTTTCCTCACCTGACACACTTTCATTGGATGTTCATTATCATTTCCACAGAAAGAACAAGAATCAAATGCATCCTCATTATCCTTGTATCTGAGCTCAGTTCTACCAATAAAGGTGGTTTGTCATGTATTGGAGGTCTTGCTCCAATGCACAATTGCTTGGTCTTATGATGTTTTTATAGCATCTGGTATTCATTGCATTTATCTTGGAAGGTTGGTTCTGCTTACACATGTTTAATACATGTACAGATTTCTTTCAGTGGTGGTTGCAGCTGCCACTTGTACCTGAATGAGGAGGTTACTAATAAAGGATAAACGCATACAAAAGGAAATGAAGACCTATCTATTTTGCACCCCTGGAGAAATGAATGAATTAATTTTATTCACTCCCCTGACCCATAAAAAATGTGGATATGAAAACTTAGTTCATTTCATTAAAATGCTAGCCATCTTAAACTGAATAACCAGCTTTATCGTGGGTAGGAGTCACCAAAAATTAAATGTAAGGGTTCACTTACTTTTGCACATCTTAATTTTTAATTAATATTTTTATTTCAGCTTCATATAAATTTTGAAAGCAGTTGTAATTTGTTTCATAAATATCTTTCCTAATGAATATATAGTTTAATTAAGATTTCTTGATTATCTGGAAGAAAAAGTCAATTTTTTTAAATATTATCTTAGAGGTTCACTTACTTTTGTGCAGCACTGTAGTAACTTCTAATGCTATTTCTTGATTAGTGATTTTGTCATCATCTACTTTTGTGTCCCTTACCTTTCTGAGGTGTGTTTTTTGACAGTTTTTGTTTGGTTACGTTCTTTGCTAAGCCATGATAAAGTTATTTACAGCTCATGAGTTGGGGAAGAAAAGAGAAGGGAAAAATATATTTTGTGTAGACATCTTTGGTTTGTGTATGTTTTTATTTAAAATTTTGTTTTTTTGTTTCTTATTCTATATATATATATATATATATATATATATATATATATATATATATATATATATATATATATATATTCTTCTTTTATTTAGAATTTTCACTTTTCTATAGATATAGGAGTCACTATTTAGTTTATTGATAATCCCTTCAGGTTTCTATAACTAACAGTTCTCAAACAGTATAAGAATAAGATTTTACCAACTGGTAGTAATATCTAACAGTCAGTTAATATACTAAATATCTTATTTGTAATCTGGAAAAACAACTTGGCAAAGGTAGATAATGCATATATATATACCCATAAGTACAGATATACAATGATAAATACATTAATCATGTGTTGCTTTGGGGTTAATAACATTAAATAGGTCTTAAAAAAATACTATTTTCTATAGCTTTTCTGTGCTATCAAAAACTTCTGTTCAATTTTCAGCTAGTTGAATTGATTTTAGAAATTAGATTGAAGAAATATCTACCCAATGCAATAAGTCTTTTGAGACAAGAAAACTTAAAGTATGAGCTGATTGAAGATATATTTCTAATCTGCCTATCCCCTGACAATAATCACAGGTGGTGCAAGATTTGAAAGCCTCTGCCTCTTTCCCTTTTGACTTTGGTAGTAACATGACATACTCTTCTTGCTCTATCAGCATGTAAGTACCTCAGAGACACATGCTGAAGGTTATTTGGAACTCTTCACAACTTCATTTCTCATTTTCCTTTTTATAACATGTCTGTTTAATATGTTTATTAACATTTGTTTGTTTTAATTCCATTTTTTCTTATTTTTACCTGGATTCACATGAATCTGTCAAATATTGTTTGTGGGACAAACATACCAGGACAAATTTATGGAAAAACGTCCACATCTCACAACAGCGTTGGAGATTCCCACAACACTAGTGAGCATTTTTATAGAGTGATGGCTTGTAACACAAACCATTGCTGTTGATTGAATGTGACCCTGTGTCAATGATGGTTCTGTCTTTGAGAAATGCTTTCATATCATTGAAAAAAATGCTTGTATCATATCATTTTCAGTTTTATGTTTTTTTTATAATCTTTAAAAAAACATGTCATATCATAACACCTTTCTTGGGCTGAACACACATTGGTGTCAATAGCATTCTGGTTAACTGCTCTCCAGAAGCATCATCCATAGATGTTGAAAACTATAATGTTTCTGTTTTACAGACATAGTAACTGAACCTCCATGTCTAACCATCTTTGTACATCTTTAGCTGGCTGAGGATGTGCAGGTAGTGTAATAGTTATCAACTAGGAATGGAAGTCTGCAAACCAAGTTCAAATTCTAGCCTAGTCTGTTACATTCATTTTTCACATAGATAACTTTAGGAAAGGTATGAATCTATCTATTCTCCCCTTCTATGGGTTAAATAGTTAATGAGCTCTCTAGACATGGTTGGCAACCAATCTAGGAGAAGGACAACTCATCAATGTTTTGGAAGCATTTTTAGCAACATGAAACCTATACACATCATTTACTATTAGATAACTTTCTGAAGAGGGTGCTGAAAGTAGTAATAAGTAAAATTTATATAGCAGCATAAAAGGTGATTCTAAGAGCTTGTCTCTTGCTTGAATTTAATCTTGGAACAAAAGCAGTAGAAGCAGTCCATAAAATATGAACATGTTTATTAAATGTTGCAGTATGGCTTAGCACAAATGATGTACCTACACATCTGCATTAAAAAAAAAAAAAAGATACACTTTAGAGAATTGGGTTCTGTATGAAGCCAATGGATAAAATGAATCACATTGAATTGCAATAAACTTGTGACTTCTTTTATGACAAATAAAGGAAACTTTGTTAAATTGTTATTTGAGTTCCAATGAGGAAATGGGTTCTGTACACCAACTGAAAGTAATCACATGCCTGAAATGTAATTCTTTTGTATTGACTTTATATTTTCTAGATCAGAAAAAAAAAAATGTGAAACAAAAACACATGTACATTTTTGGTAACCTAATACATTGCTCCAGATGTGCTGATAGCATAACAGTTATCAGTGCCAAAAGGAGAATTGGTGAACTGAGTCTAACTTCTGGCCGATCTTGCTGCATTCACTTTTATACAAATACCCTTGTGAAAGGCATAAATCCATCTTTTCTTCTTGCTATGGATTAATCTGCTTGTGACTTTATTTGCTGTACAAAGAGTTTATTCTGCCTCTGAAGGTGATTCTGATCTCTGAATTTGAATTTCATAGATGTGTTGTCATATCATGCTATGGAAACAGAAAACACCTTTGAGTGAAATTAACAATAAGGCTACTGCAATTGAGAGACCTTGAAAAAGAATGCAGTAGAAAGAGAAATAATATTAATAATGCAGAGTGCTAAAGGTTAAATAGCAGAGTAGATTGGGCTCTTTAGCATTGAATGGCAGCCAATTTAAAAGAAGGACTACTCTGAATTCAAAACTATGGAGAAGGCAACAGGAAACCACTCCCCTATCTTTCTCAAGAAGTCATAACAAATCACAGATAATAAAGAAAAGGGAATGTGTGGAGAGCCATGATCATTTACCTCCTGAAGGCACATGGCAAAAAAAGCATTGTTTGTTATATCAATCAAAATTCAATTAACTTTTTCTCATAAAACATTAAATATTATTAAACATTGCTTGAAGTATCATTTAGCAATGAAATCTCTTTTATGCCTTCTAAAATTTTAACTTTATGATTTTTTCATCTGTCACAATGTTCTTTTTACTTCTTCATACCTTCTGTGTCTCTTCATTATCATTCTCATTCTCATGTAGTCTTCTTATGTATTTTATCATGTTGATACACCAGCTCTCATCCAATCACCAAAGTTAAGCAATGTTGAGCCTGGTCAGTACATAGATGTGTGACCACTTAGGAATACCAGGTGCTATAAGTTTGGTTGTGTGGGTGGTGTAATGGACAAAAGCTTGGAATTAGAAATTGAAGAACCAAGTTTCAATTTCAGTCAGGTTCATTTTATTCACTGACATGTAAATACCATTGAAAAAGCTATGAAGTCACCTCTTCTCCTGTTAGCTATGAATTAAATAGTAAGACTTTTATTAATAAATCATTATTATCTCTCAAAAATTATTACAATCCAAAAATATTTTCTGGCTTTAAATAACCTGCAAATGATTGATAGACCGTCAAAAAACAAATCAATCAATCTTATGTATTCTGTATTATCTTTAAATCTTCCAATGTTTATATTACAAAGTGGTAGACAAGATGCTATAAGATGAACTGAATATTTTATATTAAGAGTAATGGTAAGTGCTTGCTTCCTACTTGTACTCAAGGTTGGTGCTGAAGTCCAGCCAAATGTCAGGATTTTTAATGCAGGTTTTCAAGGTCATACTTCTTTAAAAATTACAATATAATCTTACATTTTTATTTTCAAAACTTCAAAAAGTTTTGTGCTCTAATAAACTAAGCTTATTAAAAGTGAAACAGTAATAAACCATGGCTCAGTTATAAGTGCCTGTCTATAACTAAAAAGGATTAGGGTTCAAATCCTGCTGTATACAGTTTCTGTGATATACAAAATTTCTTGCAATATATGTCTAATTTTTTATTTCTAACTTTTTGCTGTTTCAGAGTTATTCCCCTTGTATATATTCAGTTATTTGAATTGCACTGCTAATATATATATTTAAAGATGTGAAAAACTACTAATAATAGTAAGGATTTAACAAAATATACTGCAATTTTTAACAGCACAATTAAATAAAAATATCTTTATTTTTTATATTCTGAAACTTTCAGCATCAAATTTTAAATTTTTTTTCTAAATTAAAACCTGTAGAAGAAATGTCCTAAGATGCCAGAAATGTCCTAAGATGTGACATTAGTTATCATGCACTGGGTTAGAAGGAAAACTGTTATTTTAATCCTAATATTATCCTAGGTAAATTTATTATGAATTATGCAGATAATTAATCCCTTCAACAAAATTAGAGTTGTCTCCCTTATCAGCAATTTCACTTTCTGCAGTTTTAACTTTGTGTTGTTAACCCTTGAATTAATCGTCCATGCATTGAATACTGTTGTCATATATGGTCTGGTGCTCCAGCTATTCATCTCAAGGTTCTTGACAAAATCCAAAGACGGATATGCAATATGATAGGTCCTTACCTCGCATCTCAGCTCCAGTCACTTTCTCACTGATGTAATGTGGCTTCTGTCTTTTCTATAAATATTTTCATGGCATCTGCTCTGATGAGCTATTTTCACTGGTGCCCTGACTGCATGAATTTAAGCGTGCTACTAGTGTGACACTATTAAGAAGGTGCTGGTAAATTGAGAAAAATGCTTTAAAAAATAAACTGGAAAACAAAAAAAGAAATACTGTTTTTCGAAAGATTGACAGTATACTGATAACGAAACAAGAAAATTGCTATTTTTTTCAATAGACTGAAAGTATACTGATGAAAATGAAAGGAAAGGATAGTTGTTTTCTTTTCTCTCCCCACCTTGGGGTTGAGGCACTGATGACAGCTAGCATAAAAGCCATTTGTTTTTGCTCAAATTAATATTAAGAGATGATATTTTCTTAAGTGTCCAATCAACCACACACAGAAGAATAAATTATATTTTAACCACCTCAAGTGCTGATGGGAGAACAAGATAAAGCATCAGTGGGGCACTCATTGAACAAAGTGTGTAATGGGAAGGCCACCCATGAAGGCTAACAGTAAGTCTTTAGACAAAATTTGGTCAGTTGATAAGACTTAGATTTTAAGACCAACATGTTTTCAAAGGAAAACAGGAATGGAATTGTAGTTATATTTCTTTTTCATCTGCCTAAGACGCAATAAAATTTATTGAAACAAAGGAATTGTCTCTTTTTGTCACTTGTTGACTAAAGAGCTGGCGAGAGGAAGTGACAGGTGACAAATCCCAGATGCAACCGACCCCACAAAGACACGATAAGAATTCCCCACTGACAGAAATTTTGGATTATAATTGAAATTAGCAATTTGGGCTGGGAACAGGTTTGATCAGAAGACAAAGAGAGAGGTAAAAATTTATTTTCATATTCATTTCTTCATAAATTGGTGAATGATAAACATATATTGTATTAGTTGGTTTTCATTTTGAGAATGTTGTAAACAAAATTATTTTTATAAATAGGCAATCTAATAAATAAATAGTGTTTAATATTTTTGTTGTAAATTCTCAAAGAACAAAGAAAATGTATAAATTCACTTTCATATGTTTCAATTTTATTCAAATTCTAATTATTGATTTTTAAAACAATTAACATTGTCAAGTGAGTAAAGATAGTACAAAATAATAGCAGTGTCAAGGGAAAGGCTTTTGACAAACCATCTTATTGCAGGCATGAAGGTTAAACTTTGCTGAATCTTCTATGGGCCATGTAGCTTTTATTACAGTATATTGTTATAATGATTGCCTCATTAGTTGTTATTGTTATTAATCTCTTTTAATGGACCTAATGTATTAACTGAACTTTATCATAAATATGTATGTTTTGAAAAAAATATAAAATTTGGTACTATGGTTTCAGGCATCCACTGGGGGGGGATCTTAAATAAGGAGGGGGTCAACAAAATATATAAATCTTATGTTTGGCAAAAATAGAATTTCCAAATATTTTGCTAGTTAATCTACAAATGCTTTTTTTACTGTTGGCAAAGATTAAATTGATATTTGTTTTTAGAAAAAAATAATCATTTGAAGAAAATCAATTCTTTATTGATTATTTGATTCATTGATTGATGGCTTATCAATCCATTGCAAGTTATTTAAAGCCATAAAATATTTTTAGATGGTAAGAATTTTTTTTGAGATAGTAATTCTGAGCCATTACCTGTTACATCAGCCACATGTCCAAGCTTACAGAACCTGGTATTCTCAAGTGGTTACTCATCTAGGTAATGACTAAGCTTGACATAGCTTAACTTCAGTGAGTGTATGGGAACTGGTGTTTCCATGTAATATGGCCGTAAGTTGTGCTGATTATTATGCATTTAAAGATTTACACAAAGTCGAGTGGTTATCAGCATTGTAGAGGACTGGGTGGATTTGAATGCTGTTGTATTAGAAACACGTGTGTAACTCCTGGTAGAATATTAAAAGGTCCAATTACAAAAAAAATTGCTGGACTCAAGTTAAGTCCAACTGAAGATGTAAAGAGGACAAAGAAAACCGATATATATATATATATAAACAAATATATGTATTAAACAAAACAATTTTACAATGGACATAGACAATAATATTTGTGTGTGTCTGTGAACATTTGTGTCTGTTCTTTGGTGAATGTTTGTACGTACGTGTATGTGTGTATAATGTTCATGGTGTCTCCCACAAATGGGAAGACACGGATCTTCTAAAAGAGCTTACATTGTAGTTGCTGAAATTAAAAAATGGAAACGAGAACAAGGTGAGAAGTCACCTAGTATTTATGGTATAGGGAGAATGACCTCTAGTGACAATTTAGGAATTAAAGAGGAGCTAACTCCGACAGCATGAAATCTGGGATTAACATGCTGGGCTCAAATTTTAGATGAGACTGTTGCATTCACTTTTACACAAATCGCGATGGAATGAATCCATGTCTTCTACACCCAGCTAAAGGTTAATAGCAGGACAGATTGGGCTCTCTAGCTTTGATTGGTAACCAGTCTAGGAGAAAGAAAACTTTGAATTCAAAACCAGTTGGACATGGAGTTTGTAACCCCACCCTGCAAAAACCTACTTGCTACAGAAACCACAGTAACAACTCCTCTGGTGAGGCTTTGGCTCTATACTCTACAGGGGAGTTTACAGAACTTACTTAACACACACACACACATACATACATACATACATACATATATATATATATATATATATATATATATATATATATATATATATAATAAATGTGAATGTCAGTGTGTTGCTGTGTCACACTTTTTCAACTTTACTCCTAGAGGCCGTAGCCTAACATATCATACCATTTTGGAATCAGGCTGACTCTGTGAGTAAATTAAAATCATTCCGGCCTGGATCCAGACCCACAATCCTTTTTCTTTTTTTTAATCAATTCACCCCCCAGCAAGGTGGTAATACCACTAAGATGCAAGGGGTTATTTTATTTGGAGTGAAAGAGAATGAAAAAACTTTAATAGGAAACCCAATCTTAAATAGGAAACAAGGGATCTTTTAAAAGACTGGGAAGGAGTGTGAACCGGACGATAGGTGAACCTATCTAGTGTTATAGAGGAGAATAAATATTAAATTTACATTTCATTATTTAGACAGAGACATTAAAAGTATAGTGTTGAATAAAACTTTAGAAGAAACCAGAAACCCAATCTAAAACAGGAAACAAGGGATAAACATCTACACCTGTTCAAAAATCCAGGAAGGAGTGTGAAACAGATGATAAATAAACCTATTTACTCCTATTACTTTCCACAATATGATCATTAGAATGAAAGTTTTGAAACTCTGCCCATGATAGCATGGGTTATATAAACGGTTAATTTTCCCTGAAAAAATCAAAATGAGAAAAAACAGTCAATATTTACCTCATACCATAGTTATAAGCAGGCAGGACCTCTCCATTACAAAAAAATTGGTATAACACTGTTTTCCATTGTATATTTCTCTTTATTTGACCTTCTGATAGACTCAGATAAACTTAATAAATGTCAATATCTAGATTGTTTGCTGTAGTACAATAGTTAACAATTTCAAATTGCAAACCTTCCATGAGTAGAGTATATTTGGACTTGTTGCACAGGCTATTACAATTATATACAATGTGGGTCCACTTCTAATAACAGACCACAACAAAAGAAACATGAAATTAAAATAACATGAAATATCAATTATATATATCCCTAATAATTAAAGATATTTATTCAATTGGTGTATACATGTTCGTTTTACTTTTCCGCATTGTTGTTGTTGATCGTCAGAAAACAGTTTGGTACATTTTTAATGCTCTGGTCAGTTATTAAAAGTGAGAGAGTTTACTAAATTCTCCGCCAAATTGGAAATGAGTCAGGACTGTCATTGGCTTGTTTATTGACCAATAAGAGGACTTGTTACATGTTGGTTACAACAATGTTATGAAAGAGACCTCTGGATTAGCTGTTTCCTTTAGTTTCTTAAAAGGTGCCATTACAGACTTAGCTACATGCTCCTCTGCTGTGGCCTTGTGTAACAGATAATCTCCTTAATGTACTTCAATTTTCTCTGCTTATATTTGCAATATAAACTTCTTCAAGTATTTTCTTGCAGGTCAAGGCACTTGCTTATTACATCTTTGATTTGATTTATTACAAATCTCATTTGTGAGGCTTACAGCCATATCACATCAAAACATAGATTATTGTACAAGCACTGAAGTTAAGCAACATTGAGCCTGTTCATTACCTAGATGGGTGACCACTTGGGAATACCAGTTGTTCTAAGCTTTGATGCATGGATGGTGTAATGAATAACAGCTCAGGATTGGAAATTGGAGAGCTGAGTTCCAATTTCAGCCAGTTTCAGTTGCACAAATAACTTTGGGAAAGTTATGAATCCATTCTTCTCCCTCCAGCTATGGGTTAATTAGTAGGACTTGTATCAGTAAATAATTATTTTCTCCAAAAAATTCTTATAATTAAAAAAAAAAATTGCTGACTTTAAATAACCTGTAAAAAGTTGATAAACCATAGGAAACAAGTCAATAAATCAATATTTTTGTGTTATTATTGAAGCCTAATTTTTTTCTTATTCTTACTAATGTTTTCAATATCCTTTTTTCTCTAATCCATGTTCAACTTTTTCATAATTTCCAATATTGGGATTTCATCACGCAATAACTTAGCAATATCTTGTTTTTCATTTGAGTTTATATCTTTATCACCCATAACAATCTCTATATTTCTGAAATTAAAAGATAAATTTCAATAATTATACTGTTGTATATATATATATATATATATATATAAGAAAAAGACAACTTTAAGGGTACATTCCAAAGAGGATATAATCCAGAGACCCCAATGTAATCTCTGGATTATATCCTCTTTGGAATTATCCATTCAGATTACTAAATAATATCATTAACTATATATATACATACATATATATATATATATATATATATATATATATATATATATATATATATATATAAGGGAAGAGGCTATAGTAGTTCCAACAAAAGAAAAGTGTGTATATTAAAAAGAAGAGAGAAACCGCAAACGTTTTTGGTTGTAATGTGGATTTTTAAAAATTTATTTATTTACAATATGATGAACAACCATTGAGTCACATAAAATTCACACAGTCAATTATTTCAAATATTTATAATAAAAACAGATGTGACAAGATTAAGTGCATGTGGCATTTATCGTATAAATATAACTAGATCCTGAAAACTTTTCCTAATATCAGTTGAAGAATAAAATTTTATTGTCAAAATTTGATTTGCCTAATAAAATCTGACAATGTATCATTGCAAAGTTTCTTATTATTCAAACTTAGCTTAGTCTGGCATAAGGCTACAAATTTAGAGTGCTAAGTTAGAACACATGATAGTAGTAATGTTTTTCTGGACCAGCTCACTATTACTCCATTGTGATGTACCTTGATTATTTTTTCTTACTATTACCTTTGCAAACTTCTCTTCCATGGTTTTTGGCACATTATAATTTAAATTACACTGGGTGTGGTAGTAGACAGACATATTCTAGATTCTTTAAGTATGAATTTATAAACGTTGGTGATATAATAAAGTGTGTTTGATGCGTGTCAATACGTATCCTATATATATATATATATATATATATATATATATATATATATATATATATATATATCAGGTGTAACAGCAAAATTGTCCAAATTGTGTTATAGCATATTTGTCCATCCCACAAAATGTTTATTATGTAAAAAACCACTAAGTTAATTGAGTTTCTTTTTCCAGGTTTTCAGATAGGACGTTTAGCCATCTTGACCCCATTTATCGTAAGAATCACTGAAAAACCCTTTGAGTTATTCAACTAGACAATGAACAGGTTAAAATCATTTTGTGTCAGCCCCACTGTCTTCCCAAATGAGCAATTGATGAGATGAAAAAGATCATTCAGGCCTTCAGTAATGGTACCAACATTTATTCCATCTTCAAAGTCCATTCAAGAACCATTGAGAGAATGGTGAATAAGTTTAAAAAAGACTAAACAGTAGACAGGAAAACTGAATTAGGAGGTCACAACAAGAAGAGGGATTATCATTTCAACTTAGAGCTAAAGAGATCAATTAGAAAAGATCCAACTCAAAACATTTGGTACATGAGAGAGTTTCAGCTATGAGCCCAAAGAGCAGTGAAAAAAGGCTTGAAAATGAAATTGTACATGAAACCTGTAAAGCACCTTGTGACTTCAGGCCAGAAAGTTAGAAGTTTAAAAATAGTGAAGATCATCTATATCTATAAAAAAGATGTCTGTCTCTCTTTGTGTGTATACTATTTATGCAAGTTCATATTTCTCAACCGATTTCAATGAAATTGTACATACATGTTACAAATTTACCAAAGTCAAGACCAACTTTTCAATCTCCAGGTTTGTCAGAAAAATTGCTAAAGTTGAAAGTCAAATTGCAAAAACCAAGGCGAAGTTACACGCAAACAAAATTTTTACTGGATGAGCTAATGTTCTTTGCACTTAATGCAAAACATAGCTCATATTACGAGGTTTATGTAGGGTGCTTGATAGTTTTTCTACAATATTGGCTTCACACAAAAAATTGCAAAAAACTGAAAAATTGTGTTTTTTCGTACTACTTAAAAACTTGAATAACTTCTTCATAGCTATTTCATTTCTTTGATTAAATTTACTTAATCAAAGAAATGAAATAACTATTTTTTGCAGACACTGTCAAATATTTTCCTTAAATAATGATTAATTTTGAAAAAGAGATGAAAGATGAAACATACATATTTATACTTGATCTTTGATTAATAATTTTTTTAAATATAAATGTAATTCTAATATATTTATTTGTAAAAAATAACATATAGTCTATTAATTAGTAGAAGTAGGAGCAGGACTTTAAATTTGTAGGAATAAATTTTAAATATTAAAAATACAACTTACTCATATTCAGACAACACTTTTAAGAAATCTTTGTGTATAAAATTATAAATTAAGCAGCCAAATAAAAATGCCAAAAACTTTTTATCATTGAAAAATGCAGATGACATGCAAAAAATGGACGTCATTGTTTGTGAGCAGGCACCCTATCTCTCCTTAACTTAATCTGATTTTGAAAGTAACTTATATTTGATACTTAAGTTGTCTAGGGAAATTAAAACCCAACCACCCCTTATCAAAATGATGGGAATTTTCCATAACCTCAATAACTTAAAATATTAAGATTATCTGTGCTTATAAATTAAGTAAATTTCTTATTAGATTATTCCAAAAATTGCTTAAGAATGGAATGGAATCATCGATTTTAAATTTAATTTCATAATTAAATTTAAAATTTTAGTTTCTGTTTTGAAACATGGTAATTCCTGTGTAGCAATGGAACCATATTTTTAAAATACAAAATAATTATAATATTATGCTCTACTGTTTTGTATTAAGCACTGTTTATTAAGAATAAAAATAAATAAATACTAAGAACACCGGACTGTAAATCCTACAGTTCTTTCTTATTATTTTAATATATATATATATATATATATATATATATATATATATATATATATATATATATATATATATATATATATATATATTAGGATAGGATAACAAACAAATAGGACATGTTTATAAATCTAACATATTTTGCTTTTATTAAAGCTTCATCAGGGAATGAAATATGGTGATTTTCCCAGTGTAACTTAGATTTGGCACAAGACCAGAAGTATGAGGCACACAGTGAGGATTGAGTTCACTATTCAGTCATAATTGATCTAATGAGACAAGCTTGCTAACCATTATATTATGTTGAAGTACCCATCAGTGAATTAAATATGGAAGAGAAAAAGAAAATTCTGGTATTTTTAGTTGTTGCATTGTTTTTTAAACTTGCTCGTAATACACAGAAATAACTTCAAATTTATAAATGCCACCTGAATTAGAAAAGAACATAATTCTTTATGGAAATACTTTGAGGGAATTCTGATAAATATTTTACCATCTATAAAGTCACATTAAATACACTTTATTATATCATCAACTTTTATTGAATCTATACTTAAAGAATCTAGGATATGTCTACCTGTTACCACAATTGGTGTGACTTAAATTCCTTCACCCTCACGCAAAATGTCCTCAAATCAACATATGAACAATGATCAAAAAAGGATAAAAATGCTTACTAAACTCCCTCCACACACACACAAATGAATATACATTATAATCCTGCATAGACAAACTAAATTTATGATACATATACACACATGAATTATCCACATGAGTGCCGCTTGACAAGAGAGATGCATGTGAGGTCTGCTTAACCAATGGGAAATAAACACAACTATTAAAAATACCAGAATTTACTTTTACTCCTCCATATTTCATACTCTGATGAAGCTTTAATAAAAGCAAAATGTGTATAAAATATAATATGTATATATATATATATATATATATATATATATATATATATATATATATATATATATATATATACATATTATTTTTTATAAGAGATTATAAAAAACATTTTTAAATTGCTACACAAAAGCTTTTATATTTCAATATTTTGATTGTACTTCCTCAGACAATGGTAAATAACTGTTGATTAAATGATTTTTAAGGAAATTTAAAAACAAATTGCTACCTCTTTTCTGAATGGTAAAGGTGGGGGGAACATAAGGTCAGAATTAAAATTAGACTTGTGCATGTGTCTTGATTAACTAATTAAAAGTCAGATTTATGCTAAATAAAAAATATATGCTCAGAAGGTGGAGTTGTTTTAGGATATTAAAACATAAACATGTTAAAAATCACTACATGATTACAATCATGTTTCAACACCATAAATGTGTCTCCTCAGGTGACTAGATTACCTTCACAGACCAACACAAATTACTAAATAAATTTACTGTACTGAGCCCTCTTTTAAATTAAATGCTATGTACAGTGGAATTATACTCCATTTGTTTTCATTTTATCTGTATATATATATATATATATATATATATATTACAGTAGCAGCTATAATATAAGGAACGGAAACAACAAAGACATAAATATGAGTATTACTTAAAAAGTAATGCATGATTAGCAATGAAATTTTTACCGAATAAAGATTAGGGTGTAATGCATAAATATTATACAAAGTTACAAAAATTTACATAATAGTTTTTTTTAAAATAAAAATTAAATGGAACCAAAGAAATAAGCTATTGGACAAAAGTTAAGGAATGATCTTGTTAATACTTGATTGTGAACAAAATATCAACAAAATTTAATATTTGGTAAACATCCCTTTATTTTCAATGACTTCTCTGCATCATCGACCACATGATCTAATTAATTTCTTGCAAAAATCAGCAGTAATTACCTCCCATTCGTCTTTCAATAACTCCCATAGGTGATCCTGGTTTTTCGGGTTTCTTTTCTGAGCCCTTTCTCCAATTATCTTCCAAACATTTTCTATTGGATTCTGGTCGGGGCTCTGGGCTGGCCACTTCATTAGGGCGATTCCTTCTTCTTCAAATAAAGCCATAACCTTCTGAGCCTTATGGCAAGATGCATTGTCCTGCATGAATATAGGAGATTCATAAAGATATGGTGTAATCTTGGTACCACATGCTGCTGAAGAAGCCTTTTGTAAATCTCAGCATTGATATTGCCATGTACGCGGATGATAGGGCCAACTCCTGCAAATGAAATCATTCCCCACACTATCACATTGACCACCACCAAACTTAATGGTTTTCTTGACACATTGAGAAGACAGTCTTTCACCTGTTCTATGGCGTACGTAAGTTTTGCCCTCAGAACCAAATATAGTAAACTTGGACTCGTCACTGAAATGAACTGTATCCCATTGTGTGTCAGTCCAAACAACATATTCTCTCACATACTCCAGGCGTGCCCTTTGGTTTTGCTTTGAAATGAGAGGCTTCGAAGCTGAAATACGGGCATGCAATCCTGCATTTTTTAACCTGCGAGCAACCGTTTTCCTTGAGATCTTATTATCTGTCTCTTCATTAAATTTATGGGCAATTGATGTAGCAGTTTCAAAACGGTTTTTTGTAGATATTCTAACAATTCTTCGATCTTCTCTTTGCGATGTTTTTGGAGGTCTGCCGTTTTTTGGTTTTGCATCTAACATTTTATCGGTTTTATACCTGCTAATTACACAATGAACGACACTTTTAGACCTATGAACAATATCAGAAATTTCTGAAAAAACCTTTTTTTTTCTTGATAGTGATAATGAGTTTTTTTTCTTCAAAAGAGAGCGTTTTGCATGTAGAATTTGCCATATTGCTTAAAAATAAAGTCCTAATGATAAATGAACTTTTACTTATTGTTGAAAAGCTCCATCGAGTTTTTTAACAATGTAAATTAAAAGTTTATGCAAATTATTAACATCGTTCCTTAACTTTTGTCCAGTAGCTTATTTCCTTTGTTTCATTTAATCTTTATTTATTTAAAAAAAAACTATTATGTAAATTTTTGGTCAATGAATCATATTTTTGATCACGTGGTGTGCTTTCCACTACGTCCGCACTTTTGGGTGCGCCGTCCTTGTTTTTGACCCCACAGGGTATGGTAAGGAGAGAGTTCCCGCGCAATTGTATTTTTTTGGATATACGTGGTGTGAATTAATTTTTATTGTGTGTATGTGTGTGTGGAAAGTAAAATAAGAAACAGCACAGAGGTCATGATCACGTGGGGTGGCTCCAGAGTGATTTTGCGGCAAAACTTCGAAGTGAATGTGCAGGCGACCTGATTGGCAGAAATGAACCAATCAGAGGACTAGGTTTATGAATGAAAGTTGGAATAGTGCATTACTCGAAGAAGGTAAGATTGGGCTAATGGACGAGCCCAATAATATATTACCCTCTTAATTGATTTAAAAGGACTGTTCAGAAAGAAAATCACAATTTAAAAAATAAGTGTTACTGAAATTAGCACTTCTGCCTCCCCCTCCCCATAGGCATGGGGGCCCCCACACAGTTGAGAGGTTCAGGGTAGTAAGCACTGGCCCTGTCGATTATTATAGTTGATGATTGACAATATAACTTAGGTAGAAAAAAAGTAAAAAGTACAAAAAGTGAAATAAACACTGCTGAAACTAGCCTTTTTGGGGCGCCACCCTTGTTCGGGTGTTCCTGCATAGTATACATCACACCAGCCATGCAAATACACAATGCATATTATTAGTTGATGACTGACAATGTAATATCAGTTTAAAGATAATTGAAAAAAATGACAGATAGCCATAAAACAGTGCTGAAAAAAATAGCAAAGGCCACAATGAGGCCCCCTGCCTCCCCATTAGGGGTTTTGGGGAGAATATGCGCCAAGCCTGAATACCAGATTTTACAGAAATATTTGCTTTGACTGGTATATTGCTACTTGTTTTGTGTATTTTTGTCGATAAACAGGTATTGAAATTTGCTTTTATGCATGTATGATATGGGACTTTATCCAACAATTATCATATTTCTATTTTTTTGCCTATTACCATATGTACCAATATTCACTGATACCAGTAGATTTCTTTGTAGCTATTATGAATTTACTGTATATGCAGCTCCCTGAAAAACAGCTAAAACAGTTTTCAATAAATGCATGATGAAATGTACTAAAATTCTTCTTTTCCCCAAAATGTCCTGGTAATTAAACCTTACTTCACTTCTATTTAAAAAAAATTACCAATAGTATACTTTGTGCTAATACAGTAAGTGTTTCTTCACGGTTAGTGAGAATGTCATATAAAGGTAAGGTTATAATTTTGATGTTTTTGGTTGTGATGGGTGCATTTTCCCCCCTAAATATTCCATGCCAAAATCTGGGTGTATCCATTGTGTGGGTGCATCCAATAAGCGGGCAAATGCAGTAATTGAAAACATAATTACAAGAAAAAAAATGTATAAAATTTTTTGAAGTGGCTAACCCTAACAATTAATTATAAAATTCTTATTTTATTATTAAATTAATTAATGAATTAAGGAAAGTCTACTGTAAATTGCTCTTTAGGATATTGTCAACAGTTAAGGGAAAATAAATAAATAATAATATTTAAAACTAGAAGCTTAGTTTTAGATGTAAAAATCACAATGAATCGATCACATGGTGAAATGTTACTGAATGATAAATGTATAAATTTGCAACAGGCGCGTAAGATATTTAGTAATTGGCATTCTGCCAGACCGTTCGAAAAATACATTCTGTTTCAAGCGTGAGCTAAACTTATAGAATAAGAGAATAAACCGGAATTAAACTAATTGTATTTATTCGGGCCGTTCGAAAATAAGAATTCTGCTTCACTGTCGCCCAGTCACGCCAAAAGAAGCAGCAGCAGCGACGGCAGCCGGTTCACAATCGATTTTGTTGTTAGTGATAACAAGGGTGCGCCAGTTCGTCTTTCTTTCTCTCATTTACACTTTGAGCTTATTTTTTTTACTTACTTTCTTCTTTCGTACTTAAGTTTTTAGTTTGTTGCTACTTTGTTTTATTTTCTTCTTGTACCTGGACTGGACAGGCCATCACATCGTCATCATGTCCGAAGACGCCTTCTCGGACTCAGCAGGAGGTAAACAAAAACAACTATTTTTTAATTAATTACCGTTTTTATAAGGAGAAAAATGATCCTTGGATTTCTTCTTTCTTTGGGGATAAACATTGTTCTTTTTTACATGATGACATTCTAGCCGGTCAACTCCAAAAAGAGAGGAACATGAAAAAGAAATTAATTCTTTTATGTTTTCATTTGTTAATTAACTTTTTCGATTCCGTTAAATTTCAAAAAAAAAAAAAAATCTTTCTGCTGATACCCCCCCCCCACATTTCATGTTTTTTTTATTTTGATTTAATAATAAATTGTTTTCACTTTTAATCTGGGAAAGATCCTTATTTTTTTCTAAATATGTCTCTTGTCTTTTAATTGTGGAATGTCCCTAATTTTTAAACTTAGTGGTTGTCAGGACATGTTCTTTTTTTTTTCTTTTTCACTTTTGTGAAATTCTTGTGAAATATTCACTTTTTAGCCGTTATTAGATGCAAATTTAATTTCCCAGTTGATGATGTTAATGAGAAAATCGAATCAATTGTTTATGTTATTGTTAGCTTTATTAATTTTTAGCACAAACAAAAATAAACAAAAATCAATGATAGCCTTTTCTCTTTTCTTTTATTCCTATGGGAGGAGCCCAACACAATGCCATGTAAATACTGGGGACAAAAAGGAGCCTATTTTTTTTTTTTTTTTGTCTTTAAAACAGATTCATTATTAAATTCATTCATAAAAAAAAAATATACTTAATAAAAATTGACTTTTTTGTTGGAGTTCCTTAAAAGAAGCTGCAGAATTTGTTTTAACTTTTTACTGTTTATTTTTTTTATTTTTGAAATTATTTTTACTTTTTTAATTTTAAGATTCCTGAGTAAAAAAGCATTGATTTTTTTTTTTTTTTTTTTTTTTTTGTCAGCTTTTAACTTTTTTCTTAGATTTTTACCCCCTCCAATACAAACAGAATGCCCCATAAAATCACAAGACATTCCTCGTCACTGCAAACAACTACATATGTTTTTTTTCTTTTGTTTTTATTTAAATCTTTCTTGCTCGAAAAGATTTGAATTCAATTAGTAGTTTCTTTGGAAAACGCATTTTTAACAAATTTTGCATTTAATTAATAATTTAATATACATTTGTGATTGTTTCAATCAATAGTAGTACTGTTGATTTAAAAATGCATCCATGGAGAAAAATAAAAATACAGGTGCAATAAATAAAAATAAAAGGTGTGAGGGCTTCCAAAATGGTAAGAGGTTTGGAACCCTAACAAGGGAAAGAAAGAAGCTGTTGGTGTTTTTGGATTATAAATCGGGAATGAAACCAAAATGTAAATTATTTGTTGGAAAGAAAGACTTTTTAAAAATGCAAATGAAGTTTAACAGAGAAGGCGAGTCACAATTTGAATAGACCGAAATTTTCGGGGTCTCTCTCCTATGACTTGTATTTAAAAAAAAATGTTTTCTTTTCGTATTAAAAAACAAATTTTTTTTTTAAAAAACAAAAAGGAATTTGTTTTTTGTTGGAGGGAGAAAATGTTTTCATGGAAGAAAGAAATGAAAAAGCAGTTATAATAATTTTCCTGTGTATGAGCATTCATTTTTACTTTTTAAATTCAAGTTTATTTATGTTGAAATAATAGTCAGAATTTTTTTTTTGTTTTTGTTTTTAATTACTATCTGCCTAGTGGTTAATTATTTAACTAGATTTTAAGAAAAAAAATCCCGTTCAAAACAATAGCTACTCATCCTCATTATTCATTCATGGCCCATGCTGTATACACTCGTTTTAAATGTCAATTTCTGAACATGATTTTTTTTTTAATAATGACACACATGACTATATTTCTGTGCCTTTTTACCGCCTCATCTTTGAAATACTTTTCTCTACCCCCTGAAAATAACGGTAAAAGTAGTAAATGTTTTGATTTGGTTGTCAAGTGTAAGCAAGCACGCGTTTAATGATTGTAACTTTTACTTTTTCTACTGCTGCTCGGTTTTTGTAAGTTGTTTAGTTGGTTACTAAAGAGAAAGACTCGCTAAAGAAAGTAAGTAAAGAAAGACAATAATAAAATCACCTCTTTTGCTTTCGGTGTTTTTATCTACTTACATACAAAAAGAAGTGGTTTCTAAACTATTTAAAAAAATTCTTTTTATTTTTATTAAACACGGTTAGCAGAAGACATCTGTCAGCTTAAGTCACGTCTACTACCCTCCTCAATCAGAACATTTTTATCTTGTAAAATCTGTGATGGTATTAAAAACACTAAGTTTTTTTTTGTCTTAAGGGAACTGAGGGTCAATGTTTGTTTCTTTAACAGAACTCAACCAGACTAAAAGTGACATCCGTTTTTTTTTGTTTTTATCTGAGTTAGTAATTTTATTAAAAATTCGGAAAGAAAATTGATTTATAGAAATTGTGCTTCATCTCGAAAAAGATCTGCATAGGGCAATTCAACACGGCTGTTTTAGGTCAAGTAGACTTTTTAGTTTAGCTTGAAATTTTTCGACTCTAATTAACCAATACCCCCTGTCACCCCCCCCCAAAAAAAAACCCGTAAACCTGATGTTGAGATTTATTTTATTGATATTTTTCATTTTTTATTATCTGACCCTTTTTACGAGATTGACCACTAAGAAGGGATGCGTTTTATTTATTTTTAATTGGTTTTCTTAACTTTATAATTTCATTAAGACCAGCAGGAATGTAAACATCTCCATTCATAGTTTGATTCTTAGAGAACACAATGGGTAAAATTAAAAAAGAGGATCGTAAATGCCAGATTGGTGAAGTGACTACAGTACACATTTGGGAGCGCAAAGAAAATTAAAAAAAAAATTAACTATGATACTAGTTTCCTTATGGTCATCTATAAAAAAAATAGTGCATAATGCACCTGTATATACACACACACACAACCTAGTAATAATTAAATACAGCCTATCCTCTAAAAGTATTTTTTCTCTAGTGGAAGTGTGTGTGTGTGTGTGTGTGTATGACATTCCCATATTCCCTCTCTTTTAGCTGGTTTTATGATTCACCATTATCAGGAGCTGATTCATAAAAAAAGAAAGAAAAAACTTATATGTTTTAGTAATAGTATGCATGTGTTTGTAACTTCCCCCGCCCCGCTTCAACCTTTAATACTCTCTCTTCTCCAGAACTTTAAAACTTAACTGTGCCATCATCATCATCATAGCTGCTGGTGTGTTTGGTGTTCATTGCCATTTACAGAAAACTCTGTTGTTTCCTTTTCTCAATTCTACTACATCTTTTTCAAACATTTAAAGTGTCTCCATAACATTCTTTGAACACAAAAAAGTATTTTTTGCTGATTTTTTTTTTTTAAAGTTTGAATTTATTTTTACCAACTTGTCTTTTTTGTCAAGTGCTAAAACAAAGAAAACAAATGACATTCTGGTTTCAGTAATTTTAATTCTTGTTGGCAATTTAATTCTAGAAATTTATATAATGGATATCTTTTAAAAATAGAAACAACTGCATGTTTGAAAAGCGACTTGTAAAAATATTAATTAGTCATATAACTTGAATAATCAAATTTAGAGGCATTAATAAAAGATTAAGATATGTTTTTTTTTTTTTTTAAATGTTTGTAAATTCAATTCTAATTATATGCAAGTTAATAAGGTAAAATATATAAAATTTCACTTGGACTCAAAAATATGATTTTTGTGTAATTGAATGAGAATATTACTTACTTATATTTGGTAGTTATATTTGGTATTACTTCTATTTGGTAGTTCTTTTGTCTCTAAATAGAAATGCAAAATTTGAATACTTATTCTGTATTGTGTGTGTATGGTGTCAAGTTTTTTTGGGGTCATAGCAGTCATTATAATTATAAACATTCTTTACTACTTGGTTATGTCCTCTTGTTTCTCTTATTGGGTCTCTGATAAACATGAAAACATTCCCTGGAATGTTAACCATGAGAACATTGTCAAAGAGGAAATGGGGAAAAGTGTCAAAGAATTTTGATGACATTGAGGTGAAAAAATTAGTTTTTACAATATAAAAACAAATTTCCTAGAAAAAGATTAGTTAAGATTAAAAAAAAAAAAATGAAGTTTTTGGTTTTCAATTTTATTTTAGAATTTAGATATATGATAGGATATTTATTTTACTTCAGTAAATTATTTGCAAAAAGTTAAATCTTTTTATGTTTGATTACTGAAATAAATTGGTCAGTCACATATCTATCATTATTTACAAGTTCAAGATGCTTTAAATGACAAATATTAATATGATTTACCTTACCTCATCAACTACAGTTGAGATAAGTCCCCAACCCTTCACTAGAGTTAATTGTGAATCTCATAATCTTTTCCATAGTTTGTGTTTTGCCAGGGATATATATGATTTTGAATTTGGAGTTGTCCTTCTAGACTGGTTACTGACCACAACTAGAGAGCCCAGTTTACTCTTCTATATTTAACCCATTGCTAGGGAGTGGGCAGAAGAGGTGAATTTTTTCCCAATAGTATTTGTGTTAAAGTGCAACAAACTTTAATAGAATTTGAACTCCTCTTGCCAATTTCTCATTCTGGGCCACTAACCATTATACTACCTGCACGCTAATATGACAGAAAACTACAGTATTGCAAAACTGTCTTAAGTGGTCAATAAAATAACTTCTTACTGGAGGTAGAAGACCATAATTTTTAAAACTTGTTAAATCTTATCATATTTAAAAAAAAAACAAAACAAAAAAACCGACATAAATTATGCAAAACAAAATTGTGACAGATAAGCAACCATAAAAATAAATCTTATATCAACAGATATTGTGTAACATAATAGAACTGTGTTTGATATTCTGATCATCATTTTTTGTTTCATAGCCAGGTGTGGCCATAGTTACTGAGCACCTAACCAGAGAGGTATTCATTCATGCATAGCAGCATGCTTTGGGCAAGTAGACCTGGAGGGGCCTATTCCCTTCCAGGTCAAGCCACAGTTGATGTCCTCCAACGAGGGCTTGTCTTGGTCATAGATGTATAGCTATAGATTACATAAGGGAAACCCTTTGCCTGTGCAGTTGGCTTCAGTGTAGGAAGTCCTCTGCCCAGTGATGTGTCATTACTGCACTGGTTGCCTACATAGCTATGGAGCCCCAGTTTACTGCCCCCCACCCCATTTTGCAAGATGGCAGTTGATTCTACAAGAAAGCTCAGCTGCCCTTTGACAGGTTTTGTTTTTTAATCCTGCTGGGTGTCGAGACAACTGCCTCACCAGAAAAGCTGGTTTAGTTACCAATGACTCAACCTTGTGGCATGTAGTACTGGGTTACATGGTATCAGTAGCACTTGTAAAGTGACCTGACATTAAACATTCTGACAGAATAAGAATATTTAAAAAAAAAAAAGTGTTATTTCTTTTATATTAATACACTCATGTCTGTACATGAATGAAACAGGTGGTATCAATATCTATAACACAAATATAACTTGTAAATGTCAAAATATTGGTCAATAATCATAGCTCACTTTGTTATACATCAAAAAGGGAATTAGGTTTTAAAATTAATTTTTAGGTGCTTTCTCCAAGGGTAAAAATAAGAATGAAATTAAAAAATATATATAAGAGACAGTAGTTAATTTAGTTAGGCTTTTATTTGATTGTAAAACCTGAATACAATTGTTTTGCATTGGGAACACAAGGTTTCCCAAGTTTCCAAGCAGAATTTTATTCCAGTAATGCTTTATACAATAGATTAATCTGTTCTTTGCTTGCACATAGATAAATATCGAAAAGATGCCCCCCTACAAATTCTCAATGGAATTGGAATCTGGAAAGTTTACAAACCATATTTTTGAATTTGGACTATTCTTTGTTGACCTTAGCATTATGAGTAAGTGCATCAACTTGCTGAAATATCTCTTACATAAATGGCATTTGTCAAATGGGACAAAACATTTTAACATGACATTGAGTGTTTTGTTTATCTTCTATCACCACCAATTCAGCCGGTAGCTTTGCACTCTACTAAATTAAACTTCTTATCAGAGAACATTTTCTTGCATTGTTCCTTGGATCAAGTTACTTTTTTTAAGTTCGCACAGAGCAATTATTCTTGCAAGCCTCAGTTAAAGTAAGAGTCTTCTTTCTGGCCAAAACACATGATTGCTTGATTCACTAAGAACTTACTAGACACTTTTTAGAGTAATATTATTAAGATCAACTTTATTATTAAGCGCAATTCACCTTTTGATGTCTCTTGCAGAACATGACAAATGCCTGCATTAATCAATTTGGGTGTTTTTTCCAGTCAATTCTCTGTGCTATACATTTCGCAATTCTGAAAAAATTGCTAATAATGGTTCTAGACTCATTCAATTTTTGTGCAGTACCATCAATATTGTGGGCCTCTTCATAATATGAATAAAATGCAGTATATGTGGTGCATGCAATGTTCACATAACAACTGACAACTGCTAGAAATTTTAGAAACTTTTGGAAAAGATTAAATATATTTTTCAATGTATCTTTTACTTATTTCCATCTTTGAAATATGTGATTTAAAAAAAAAATGAAATTTCTATATATATATCATTAGGTAGTTAAAATGATTTTTAAATGAAATTCCTCTTTTCTGATATACATACATATCTCCATCTATAAAAGGCAGGATGTGTGTGTGTGCTTGTGTGTGTGTGTAACGAATGCACGTCTGCAATTTTCAACGGATTTGCACCAAAATTTACATGCACATGCTCCAAGTTAGTGGGAAGACCAAGACCGACTTTGCATTTCCCAACTCCCATTTATAGTAGAAATAATCAATTTTTTCATGCTTCTATGGCAGTTTTCATGTAGTTTGCAGCCATTTTCTACTGGCCTGAGTGAGAGCATATAGCTGGCTGCCACGACTAGGCAGGAAGATTCTATTGGCCAGCGTGAGAGCCAACAGCTGACTGACACGAGTGTTAACTAGCATGCTAGCATGCAAAAAAAAATTGATAGCTGCATTCGTCACAAGTGGGAAAAATTTAAATCTGCATGGCACTTTACTCCAATTGGCTCATTCACTTGCTTAAACTCAACATTGATTCTGATTCTGCAGAACTGGGTTGGGTGTGAAAAAGTATTTGTTGTTAACATTCTTTTTTCATTTGGTTTTTCCAGTTACGAGTACTTTTTTTAAATCTGATCGTTTTGTGTTCATTTTGTTTAGTTCTTTTTTCATAACAGATTTAATGTTTAGTATAGGGCTTAGAAAAAATTTGCAGTGTGAGATAGGTAAGAAGTAAAGCATGTAGCAACATCAGCATGGCAAAGGGTGCTCCTTTAAAGGCAAGGAAGGGCAAAAATATTTTGTCATATTTTTAAGTCAAGTGATAGTGATTGCTGTATGAGTCGTACGATTTTTGAATCAAGCATGGGCAATGGCGGGCCATGCTGCTCGTATATATATAAAGTAGGTTATGCTCTTTGACCAATATATGAAATTTAAAAACTTTTTGTCGTACTATTATAATTATTTTTACTGTAGATTATTGTGTTATCTGTAATTTTATTTTTATCTAGCAGTTATTGGGATGTGAGTTTAAAATAAAAAAAGGATTACATGATATGCACTCAAAACTACTGTTCAGGCAGTGACACTCAAATATGATTTATGGAAACCATATTTCAATCTTTCTTGAATAATAACAGTCCAGCTATACTTTATATTGTTATTCCACATAATGCGTGATGCATTATCACATTTTCAAGTGTGTTATTTACTCTACATTTTATATTATTAATCACTTATAATCTTTCCTAGTTTTTAGAAGACTAATGAAGTGTCATGTGAATATTTGCACTATTAATGTACAGGATATTTTACATTATAGTAGACTATATATTTTTTTTTTTTCTTTTTTTTTTATTACTAAATGTTCACCCAATACGAGGCCTAAAAGAGGGTTACTAAATGAGGTTTTTGCACTGACATAAGAGGAAATAAGTGCAGTTAGGTATATCAAAATATTGGCAAGGTGAAAAGACGAGGTATCAAAATATCAACACCCCTTAGTCATATGCATAAGAATTAACTCAGAGAGCACAGTCATAACTGCACACTTTATCATGCATTGAGAGGACCCATTGGAAACTACTGCACAGTCCAAATGTCACTCTTACAATGTGGCATTAGTTTTTATGACTTGATATTACCAAAAAGATTTAAAATAACTTTGTGAACAAAAATAGTCTTTAATTTTTAATTATCATTAGTTTTGGAAGCAGCATCAGCAAACAAGGTAGTGTCATGAATAAACTATGAATAAACTAAGAATAATAGATATTTTTACAATATACTTCCAAACATTTACACTTACAAACCAACCCATAGAACTTATCCTCTTTGTAAGCAGGGGAGCTCTTTAAAATGATTTTTAATTTGATGCTTTGTTAATTTCTTACCTAATTTGTTTAATAGGTTTTTAATTCATTCACTGAAACAATTTCCTTGTTCTAAGCATACATTATAAGTCACCAAAAAGTATAACATTTTTTTCTGTCCTTCATTACTTGGAAGTTAATCAAGTGATAAATAATTTAGTTGTGACAAATTGTTGCTTTTTCTTGGTAACTTTTAGAGGACATTTTATCTGTTTGCTAAAGAATGACTACATATTCTCAAGATGATGCATTTCTTGTTTTGATAAAGAAAGTTCTTTATTCAGACCAATTATGTTTTTTGTGTTTGTTATTCATTCCACTTGGGTTGTTTCAATCTGTATTTTTTGAATTCTTACAAATTAGATATCAAATACTTAAAACAAATATTTATAGGTAAGTTATTCCTTTTATTTTAAAATTCTTATGAAGAGTGGAGTCTGAATCTGGCCAATAGCAGTGCATTGTTTTACTTTTAAGGTTCAGCTTTTAATTAGAAATGTAAACCATTTAAAGAAGTTCATTGTTAAGTAGAAAAAATAGATCATAAATTATGGTTTCAGGAGGGACATTATTAGAATGGAATTCATAAAAGATCTTTTAGATTTACTTAATAAAATTCACTCTGTGCAATACACACTTCCACACTGTAAAATGTTTATTTATTATGGGTTTATGATCTTTGAACTTTAGAAACTCTCATTATTTGCAAAAATGTTTCAGAACACCACACAAATTACTAAAGTTAGTTGTCTGTGTATATGATGTATAAAAGGAGGTACTGTAAAATTCTCAGCCCAACCAAGAAATCTTATTTAAGATTTTGGGAAGTGGATTAAGCTGAAAACTCTTGAGCACATCTTTGTATAAAACAGGGATTGCTACCCAAATACACAATTATATATATTACTTATGTTATTTTTACACACATACACACCCACCCACACCCACACCCAATCACACACACACACACATATATATATATATAATACATGTGTAAGGATTAATTTTATATAACCATAAAAGAAGTTGATTTTCTAAAAGCCCTAAGTGAGATGTTATGCTTTGTTTTGAGCAAGGTACATCATCTCAAAGGAGAATGGACAACGAAGAAAAACGAATGGATCACTTGAGATTCTCGATATGATGCCAAGACCTGAAACAAAATACAGAAAACTACACAATGAAATAAGGAACAAATGCAGGCAGGCTAAAGAAGAATGGCTTAACGAAAAATGTGCATAAATAGAGAGAGTACATATCACAGATAAAGGAGATATACATAAAATAATGAAGGAACTAACAGGACAGAAGACCTGCTCATCAACAGGCTGCATAAAATGCGAGAACAGAATGCTCATATCAAATCGTTAGCGTTAGAACAAATATATCGGAAAATTCTTCCCCAACAAAAGAGAACAACCAGCAATACACAGAAATTTCAATGGGCCAGAAATACTAAGAACTGATGTGGGAACTGCACTGGCCAAATTGAACAGAAACAGGATGACAGGGCCAGACGGAATTGTAATAGAGATGCTGGTAGCTTTAGATGATTTTGACATTACAGAAATAATAAATGAAACCTACAACAGTGGGGATATACCAGAAGATCTAAGCAAATCTATTTTTATAACACTGCCTAAGAAACCAGGCACAAACGATTGTGAACTCCACTAATCAATCAGCCTAATGAGTCACATTAGAAAACTCATCATCCAAATTCTGATGAATAGAGCATGCAGCAGAATCAGGCCAGAGATACGATAAGAACAATGTGGGTTTGTTAAAGACACTGGAACAAATGATATTTATGCTCAGAATGTTATCAGAAAGAACAATACAAATGCAGAAGAATGTGTACCTGTGTTTTATAGACGACGCAAAGATGTTTGACAAAGTATGCCACAAAGATCTGTTAGAGCAGCCTTGACATATTTGAGAAAGATATCAGAATAATCAAAAATCTTTACTGGCAGCAAACTGCCTGCATACAGATAAAAAATGAGTTCAGCAGATATACAAAAATAGAAAGGGGCATAAGGCAAGTGTGTGTCTTCTCACTGGACTTATTCAACCTATCTAGTGGAGCAATTCTGAGAGAACTGGAAATCCTACAAGGATTCATCATTGGCTACCACAAACTAACCAAACATTACCAATATATTTTATCCTGTTTGCATGAGTTTATCAAAGTAAAACCAGTTACTTTGAACTGGTCACATTAAATTAGATACAAAGTTTCTTTGATAACTTGGGTACAAATCTGGCAACTGTTTGCCAGATTTTTCAAGGTTTCAAAGCAACTTTGTCTTAATTTAATGTGACCAGTTTCAAAGTAACTGGTTTTACTTTGATAAACTCATGCAAACAGGATAAAACAAATTTGTAGTTTAGGTGCATTAAACTGGTACACAGTTATTTGAACAGTGAGTAGCTAGGCAATTATTGTTCTCAACATGTCTTAACTGGGTAAACATGTTATTTGGTTTCCAATTACTGATTGCACATGATGTTTTCTTGATGTTTCCCTTTAGAATCTTTTTTATACAACAAAAATTGTAGACATTGTATTATAATCATTGTATACACTCCAAAGGAAGAATTCTCTAGTTAGAGAATCTTGTTTGACTTTGGAATTAAGTATTGAGTTTACTCATGATTTTGGGATTTTTTTTTATTTATTTAAATTTTGAGAGTGAAATTCTTTTTAAATAAAAATAATATCTATTTAACAAGTGACCATAGAACTATGAGATGACTGTCACCATTGATGAAGGGTGGTTCATCAGGTCATGATTGATGACTCTTGTAACATAAAATAATGATATACTGAAAGTAGATATTTATTTGCTTTTATATAATTTTGAATGAGTCATTTTGATACTTGTTGTTTGGACAGTTGAAACTGAGAGTAGATTGTCTATATGTTTACTGAAATATATTCCTTATTTCCACCTGTTCTAACCTTCACAGCTAAGACTTAACCATGCACGCACATTGCAGCAAACCACCCTCATTACATTCATAGTCTGTTCATGAGAAGTAAGTTCTACTTAAACAGCTTCTTCCCACAAACTGCTACTTTGTGGATCTGACTCCTAAGAAGATGCTTCCAGATCGCTACAATCTTAACCTGTCCAAGTCTAAAGTTAACTGTTATCTTCCACACATATCCCCATAAATTGTACCCATTACCTCTTACTCTACCTTGAGTCATTCTTGAGCCTTGTACAGGGCAAACATTGTAAAAGAAATTGTCGAAAATGACTAGCAATGGGTCATGGTACAGATAGAAACAAATGTTAGTGTTAATATTTTTGAAGAAGGCAAGGAATTTAATTAAGTCAGTGATGTCAGAAATGTAGATCAGAAAGTGAAATCTTTTCAGATACTTTAATGAATCAATGTTGATTGTGGAGAGGAAATAAATGAAGCTAGTTTACTAAAAAATATTTTGAAACACCTCCTAATGAATGGATAATATTCTTGGCATGTCATTGCTGTATATCTTGGCATTTATCCTTTGCAATATTATTGTCTATAAGTTTGAAAAGTCATTAACATTCCAAATTTTGTTTGGAAAAGTGAACACCTTGTTTGTGTTCTCAATGTTTTTATTAAACCACTTCAGCTGAAGAATCAATCAGCTGAAACCTGATATGAAAAACAGAAAAATTCAGTTGGAGGAACAAAATTTGGAACATCCTTTGCCATATTTACTAATTATGGCTTGTAACTTAAAAAATTGGAAGTTTGAAAATCTGAAGTTTTTTTTTTTCTGAATGTCAATCAATGAGGTTCGTTTTAAAACCAAGTCAAAGGCATTGGTGATATCGGCATTATTCTACTTGTAAAATCCATTAAACTTTAATAGTGTAGATAGACATGACTATTACTTTTGTTTTTGCCATTCTCCAATTATCATCAGAAATTTTTACAAGACTTATCAGGACGTGGGCCAAGTTTGATTGGATTCATTTTTTTCTATTGCTGTTATTTGATGATTTCAAAAAATTAATATTTTTTTTGTTATTGTGTACTTAGTAACTGTATCGTTAAAAGTACTCTTCTAATGCAATCGTGTGTTTCATGTACCGAGTTTCAGTTCTCGTTGTGTTGGTTCCTGTTTCAAAATAAGCCAGAACACAAGTAACCTATTTCAGCAAGTATATGAAGCACAAGAAGAAGTATTTGACTAGAAACTGCTGTCAAGTCAGTGTTAAGATATTTGTGAAAACTTTTATGGCAGGCATATGAAAATTGTAGTAGGTTGAGCAAAAATTTTAAAGAGTAGCTCAAAAACTTTTGGTAGTTTTTCTCTGTCTTCCAGCATTACTGACAGTTGATTGTTTATTTTATCAAGAAAATCAAAAGTTTACAAAACTGAGAATTACAATATGCCTGGAGATATTCATAAAAAGTGCAAGAGAAAAATCCCATATACAAAGCCTACACACTTAAAGTAAAAAGTTTAACAAAACCCCTTTTGTTGGTTAGATTGACATAATGATTTTAGTGATTGGTAAAAGTATCATTTTTTTTTTTTTTTTCATCTAAGGAAAAAGAAAATGTTAATAATTCAGAGAATAAAAATCCTTATTGATTATCACATTTATTTTCTAATTTATTGTGGTAGCATTGTTTTTAAATTTTTGGATGTCTCAAAAATGTTCTCCTTAAAAGATGTGTGATCAGAATGAATAAGAGGTGATGTAAAAGCTTTATTCTTAAGAATGAGGAGGAGTTGTGTTGCTTTAATTTTCTTAGGCTTTAAAAATGCATGATTAGATTATGAGATCAGAGGAACAAAAATTAAAACTGTGTGGCACTGTTTAACTTTTGTTAAAATATTAAGCTTTAAAAATATCTCAATATGAATTTAGATAAAAAAAAACTTGATATGGTATGGTAATATTCTTCAACAAGTTAATTACTGCAGAAAAAAATGAGGTGAAAGAAATTACAATAAAAAGAACTTGGAATGCTAGAAACACTATCTTTGCTTTTATTTTCATTGTGTGAGTTTAGTTTTTTCTTTAAGAATCAGCTATTCATTGGTGTGTGTGTCTTGTTTTTTTGTTTTTTGTAAACAGAAAATTTTGCTGGTTAACTAAATTTTCTGAAAACAAAATTTTTCAATTGTTTCAAATGTTGAGACAGTCACTTTTCCATTGGTCCCTTTTTCAGTGTCAGATTAATGATATTCTACAATTTTTACTGCATCCTTATCTTAATGAATCACTTATAGCAAATAATGATTTGGTTACTAAAACTCAGAGATTTTGTATAGTGGATGAAAATATAGAGGTGAGGTTTTGAATTCCAACTCTAAAACTGTGATGAGGGCAGAGAAAATGAGAAAAAGTAGGTAGCTAATGTGGTTGCAATTAAAATGGAAAGCCAGAAATGTTCTTGTTACATTGCCTTCTTTACTTACCTTCCCTACTTGGCCCCAGCTATTGTAAGCATCCAGGCTTTACACCTTGTTTTTTTTTTTTTTAATTTTAACTACTTTTGTTTTCTTTTATATCTTCCCCATTTTTCTATTTGTAACTGGGAACTCTTGTTGTCTTGGGCATAGTGACAGTTACCTCCAAAAAGTACTTGCTGCCTTAGGCTACTTGCTGTATATTTTATTGGTATTATAAACCAGAGTAAATTTTGTGCTCCCACCTTTTGTGACAAAACTGTGAATGGGTTTAAAACATGAGTTTATTCAATCTGACTTGAATTGCTTTTGGCAAAATAACATTTTGAAAATTCAAACAAAATATCAAGAGTTTTAAAAATGCAAGAAAGTTTAAGAAGGAAAAACAGGTTTTAAAACTTCTATCTCAGTAGGTAAGACAAAAGCAAAATAATTTGATTATAGCAAAGGTTTTATATATAATTGCAAAATTCTATAGCACCAATTTTCAAAGATTACTAATCTATCTGACATTCTTTCTTTAAATGTATGTAATAGACATATCAATAAATTTTGTTTCATGCATTTTAAAGAGAAAGAAAAACATGGCTTATGTTTTTCTTTGTATAAAGAATGAAGCATACATTTATCATAGCATTACAGATATTTGATTGATATCTTGTTGTTGTCTGACATATGAGTCAGCAGTCAATAAACTTCATTTTATTTTTAAGGGACACCTAATGTCAGAAAAAAAAAATTAGCATTACATAAGTTAATTTGTTGAAAGCTTTGACAAGGATATTTATAATAGGCTTAGAAATTATTCTGTATTTATCTCATTCTGTGATCTGATTTTGTTGAATATTGCAGCTATTTCTATATTTTTTAAAGTCTCTGATTTCACAAATGTGAAGAACTGATTCTATATTTTTTAAGAAATGCTACTTTTTTTTTTTTTTTTTTTAAACCTTGAGGCTTTGCAAAGTATGACTAAAAATATCTTAGGGACATCAAAATTATCCTATATTTGTATATGCATTAATTTATATATGTACATATTTTTCTGTTTCTTGCATATGGTTAAGTGGTTTTCTAAGCATAGCTTAGATGTGACACAAGGCTGAAAGTATCGGGCACCCAGTGAGGATCAAATTCAATATTCAGTTATATGGTTAGATTTCAATGTGCTTTTCCTGTCAACATTTTCCCATGCCTTTTTAACCCCCTCTCCCATGCTTGCAAAATTCTTTATGCAAGTAGATTTGTGTCTTCTGCATATTTTTCTTGGGTTTTATAGATATGTATATCTTGGAAGTTATTCTTCATTAAGATTCCAGTGTTAAAATGGAAAAAAAAATAATAGCCCCAGATTGTTCCTGTCTACTTAGTGTTCCTTGTATATTTTTAATTTGTATCTGAAAAAAATGAATACATACCAAAATTAATTTTTTTTTCTCTTGCTATGCATGTGGTTAAAGTGTTCAATTATACTCTTGACATGTATTATACTGAATTTAAACTTGGAAACTTTATAATCCAAAAACCTATTTTGTTTAAATGTCTATGCAGAACAGTTTTGTGCATTATTATCTGAATCTGTAAGCCAACTTTGATAAAAATGCCATTTCTAAAGCCTGAAGGTCCTGCTGGTTTTGTGATAAGCAGTTACAATTTATCCCACTTTTTTCCACTTGTCCAGCTTTACCCATAAAATCTGGATGACTTACTTAATTTGAAATGATCTGAAGTTTTAAAATATTAAATAAAATAGATAATCATTTTATGATTTAAGACAATCCATAAAATTAAAGATGCTGATCACAAATATTTTAATGCAATGTTTTTGTAATAGTTATTTCTTTCATACTATCTTGAGTGATTATTAGGGAGGGTAAATGGTATTTTAAGTGATAAAATGGATTCATTTACTCTATATCAATTAACATTTGGCATTTGTGCTCCATGACCCATATAGATGTTTATATGTGAGAAAATCAAACTTTAGTTTCAATTGAACAGTTGCATAAATGGGTGGTCGTAAGAGATAAGTAAATGGCTGATATTATGTTGAAAAGAGAGTATCTATTTGTCAGATAACCAAATATCATTACTGCATGGATTGACTGTTTTGAAACAAAGCTTATTGTTCTATTCTGTAACATCTTCAGGCAAGAATAGAAATAAAGCCAGCATTGAATTGTGGTATCAGGCTTAAAGAATTAACATGGTTGTGAATGAAAATGTTTAAGATTATGTTGGTGATTATGCTGAATGTATAGAGGCATGCACTAATGGTATTAATGGTTATGGAAAGTGAGTGGGTAAATAATAGGTATAAAACTGTATTTTCTAAAGGTCAAATGTCTTATTTGGGGTATAAACATGTAACTTGGTCAGTTACCTGTTACTGTTATATGCAGAAGTGATTAACCGTGCAGAAAATATAATGGGCAGATGAATTCAAATTGCAGCTGAGATTGTTCACACTAATGTCCTTGGGGAAATCCAGTTTGTTTCTCCTACTCCACCTTCCCAGCAATGAGTTAAATAACAAGACTGTCTAGCATTGGTAGGACAACTAACCTTGGAGAAGGACAACTCTGAACCAAAAACTGGTGAAGACAATAGAAAGCCACTACACTATCTTTGCCAAGAACAATCATGACAATGCAGAGTTTACACATATTAAAAATAGGGGAAATTCAATGGAGGACACATCATTTTATGTTAAATTCTTTAAACGAATTTAACAAAGATAGGAGTAACAATTATATGTAACTATAAATACTATTTCATGTCCTTACCAAGAAGCATATCAGTTCCTTTGAACAAATATCCTTTTATTTATTTGTGTTGTATATAATTTAAGAATTGTGTATTTGGGCAGCAATCCCTCTTTTATGCAAGTTTTGTTAAAAATGACTGACACTTTGCTGTGGTTGTTTTTTTATATAATTTTTCATGTGTTCTTAAAATTTTTTTCTTTTCAATTATATAAAAATTGTCTGAATGTTTCAGCTATACTATTCAACTATACTTTTAGCCATTATCAAGGATGAGTTTTATTTTGCTCTTGACTGAATATATCAATTTTTTTATGTATTTATCTGGAATTGTATGAATGTTTTATTTTCCAAACATGGTCTGCACATTGTGGCCTTGTTCATAGTTGAAATTAGAGATTTTTTTAATATGTGGATGTTTCTATTATTTGTATTATTATCAATGAGTACATTATGGATACTTTGGGAGGTCTCCATGTGTATTTAAGTGAGACCTAATTGAGCTATGGTCAGAGAAATATAACATGACTCTTGTTAAACATTTTATTTTATATCCAATATAATTATGAATTTGGATTGGTCAGGAACACAGTTCCTTAAGAGATATGTAAATTCGTAAATAATATTGGTTCTCTGTACTTTGGATCCAATATTATTTATGAATTTACATGTCTCATCAAGGAACTGTGTTCTTGACCAATCCAAATATAAAAAAATAATTATATTGGATATACTATAAAATGTTTAACAAGCAGATTCAAATGACATCTCCCTGACCATATCTCAATTAGGTCCCATTTAAATACACATAGAGACCCCCAGAACAAATCTGTAACATACTCGTTGATAATACAAATATAGCAGCATTATCCATGTGTGTTAAAAATAAAAGGCAAAAAAATAATGGAAGCATTATTAATAAAAAGAAAAGGCCAACACTCACTAATATCAACTATGAACATGGCCACAATGTGCTGAGTGTGTTTGTAAAATAAAACTTTCCTATAACTCTAGATACATACATAAAAAAACTCTATATATTCAGTTAAAAGTAAAAAGAAATTTTGTTTGATAATGTGTATATATATATATATATATATATATATATATATATATATATATATTAGGTAACAAATCTGTTGATATATAATCCAAGTGGATCCGAGTAATATAAAGTATTAAAACTGATCCACAAAAAGAGCTCAATGTATTTATTATTACAGAGCAATATAATTAATAAAGAATAAAATCCAAAATCACCTATTTTGGCAGATGAAGTTATTGGTTGTCTTATCAACCCTGGTGTGGACTGAGTTCATGTCAGAAATAGAAAGCTAAAAAAAAAACGGTTGAAAAAATAATACAGAATTTATCCATTTCAATGTTTTAATCAGATGAAAGGCATGACACAGGGATCAGGGGAGGGTGGAAGATATTTGTTTTAAAGGGAAGAAGTTTTATAATATTAAACCTGAATATTAACCTTATGACATTAATTTGGAGTTATATGAAGAATGAAATATTGATTTAAAATTAAAAGAGGAATAAAAAGGGTTTTAAAAAATATCTTTAAAATATATAGATAAAAGTATGTAAGGGATTAATAGAGAGTTGGGGAGATCTTAGAGTAGAGGAAAGTTTATAAATTATAATTAATATAGGTAAAGAGGTTATATAGGAGGGGAATATAGAAATTAGAATTAGTTACACATTCAACATTTGAAGAGTTAAAGGAGAGTGAATATTATGAAAATATAGCTGATTAAGTTAAACCTATATTATGGAAATTTGAATTTTGTTTTTATGTTGACATTTTAGCACTAATTCATTCCTCTGATTTAACAGTTCATAGGCTTTGATTATTGTATTTATTATTTTAAAAGAGCTGTCTGGTGTTTTAGTTTAGGGTTAGAAAATGAGTGCCTATGAGTATAAAATCTGTTTCCATTCACCCATGAAAATTCCAATGTAAACATAATTTTTCATATTTTCTTTGGCAGAAATGATTGCTTGATATATAACCCTGGTAGATGTACATTTTCCCTCTATTGGTCAATTTTCTTTAGATCTACAATTACAGGAAGGTTCAATACCAGTTTTGTTTGTCCTATAGAAATTTCTTAAAATATGGTTATTGTGTGAATTAATAATTTTATACATGTTGGTACAGGAGTAGCTAATATTAATCATTTTTCCTATTGAAGATCTTACTTAGTGAGTTACTTATTAACTTTAGAAAATACTGTCCGATATTAATATTTGACAGTTTGCAGAAGTGGGGGTTGAACCATATATTTTTTCTTTTTCTGTGTTTACATTTCACTTTAGATATTTCTTTGTTACTTATAGGGGTTAGATAAGATAATTTATCCTTAAAACGACTTTTTTGGGAGAGCATTTTCATACAATTTTTATTTTTGTTAAAGATGTTTATGTTGGATGATAATCAACTAATCTAGTGCCAACAGTGGCAGGTATCTGTTTCACAATGGTATTGGGGTGGTTAGAAATTAACATCTAATATAGGTGGGGGTTTCATTGTCATTATGGTATGGTTTAAACTTTTATTATTGAGGTTATGTCTAGATAATAAACTATTTTAAGGTTAGAGGAAATCTAAACCCTAGTAATTTAAAGCCCTAATTATTTTCTTTTGTATCTTTGGTTAGTGGACCATTACTATTGGGAATGAAAATGTGTTCATGTATGTGTGTGTGTGTGTGTGTACTTTGTAAATAATTCATAATTCATATAAAACAAAGTATATAATATCAACATTTGATTTTGAAGTTTATTAGTGAGCTTAGTGACAACACACCTAATATACATGCACAGTATTTTTTTTTTTTTATATATATATATTTACTTTTCTTTCACTAATTTTGTATGAATCAAGATAGCCTTATTATTGGTGAAATTTTTTATTATAATTTATTTACTTATCTCTATAGATCTATTTTCAGAGTGTCAAAAATCTATCCATTGGAGCTTTACCTTATTTATGACGTATTTATTTTTAGCATTTTATGGTTGTCAAACTTAGCTTCGTTTGAGTTTCTTAAATTCTTTATTGGGAAGAAAACTTTTGCAAGTCAATCATTTTATTTTTGTGTGTGTTTTGTTAATGGTAGTCACTATAATTTTTAGGTTGAAAAATGCAAGCTTAAATATACTTTTTAATAAACTTTTTGAAAAGAACAATAATGCTTTAATTCTAACAATGGATACAAACTTATAGAATCTTTGATATTTTTTTTTTTTTTTTTTTTTTTGTCAGTCAAAATTTCCAAGATATCCAGTTTAGAATTGAACATTTTAAAAGTTTGATAAAAACAAGTCACAGAATTTGGTAAAATTAGTCTTTTTTTTTTTCTTTTTTTTTTTTTTTTTAATTGGTTGAGTTTTTTCTTTTGCTGTTCAGAATGTAAGAAATCACTTATAGGCATAAATTTTGTTTAAAAGATTATAGTGACTCTTGATTTACTAACATACGAAACTGAATTTTTCAAACGTTTCCCAAAATAATGATTTTCAATATATTTAAATAAAATTACAAATTTTGTAACCTTAATTGTTTCATTTTCAATGAGCGTGTTAAGAAACAAAGGTTAAATGTTTTGGCAATGGGAAATTTTATCTAATGAATCTTGTCAAAAACATCTGGTGTTAATGAGGTGTAGATGCTACTGTAAAGATAATAGTTGACCATCCTTTTGGAACTTGGACAGGTATAGGATGAGTAGACCCTGGGAATTGATTTTTGTATTTCTATGAAAAAATGTACTTATTATTTATAAGTAATATATTGTTTGATTGCTAGAAGGGTTTAACATGCTTTAGATGCATTAAAAGGCAAGAGAAATCAGATCTCTTTTGACAAATTTGAGCAAATAGATAAAGTAACAAGTTCCACTAAAAGAACGGTCATAAAGGAATGAGCATTGCTAAAAGCAAAAGAAAGGAAGTGGTACAGAGTCACAATCACTTCATGTCTTCAAGGGATATAGCACATGGTGGGGGAAGAACTTCATTCATCTCATCTGAAATAAGTTTTGCTCAACTTGTTATATAATGAACATGATGAATTTATCAGATTAATATAAATGACTACTGATATCTAGTTTTGCTTTTTAAAATCTATCCATCTTATTTTGTTGTGGTATTTAACAAAATTTGATTTGTTTCTGTTTGTTGAATTGTTTTTTCTTCCAGCACATTCCTGTTATCCTTAAGCATACAAAATTTTGAATTATTAACTGTTGAAAAGACTGACTGATTTAATTAAAATTGTGATGTTTTAAATCAGTTTTTGCTTTGTTAGTTTTTTTTATATTTGAAAAATATCTTTGAATGCAGCAGCCTAATTTTTGAAGTCTTATCTAACATAAATTGTCAGGTTCAAAAGAAGAAAAAATTCCAGAACAAAGATCCTGAATAAGAAAATGCTTCATAAGTCAATACATCTAATAAAAAATCACTTTTAAACTTCAGAAGTGAAATATCTATTGTCATCATTTGTGTCATGTATCATTACAACTTTATTGTGAGTTTACTGGGAGTTTATTATTGCACTTATCATTTCTTTTGTTTAAAAAAAAAAGTTAGTCTAGGAAATATGCTTGTGAGTAACCAAAATTGTAAACAAGCAGATAAAAGATATGTTCATAATACATTGGTTGTGGGTTGAGGACCAGTTTTTGTCTAGAATATACTATGAGTCACCTCCTGGGGAATAGGATTTCACTTTCTGCCAATTCAAATATCAAAATTATTTTGCTGAAACTATGACTATAATTGTAAAATATTGTTTAGGCTGTAAATCTAATTTTAATTTGCTACCAATGTGTCTAATATAATATTCTTGTTCTACACCAGTGCAATTTAAATTCATGAGTATAAAATTATTTTAGTCTCCAAAAATGCACATAGATAGACCCAAAGTATATTTCCAGATCCAGCTACACACACACACACACACACACATATATATATATATATATATATATATATATATATATATATTTGTGTGTGTTTGGTGCTGTGGTTAACTTTTTTTTATGTAATTTCTCATGCATTCTTATAATTTTTTTTTTTTTTTTTTAGGATATAAATTATATAAAATTGTTTGAATGTTTTATATATCCAAGTGCTTTTGTCTACACTTTTAACCATTACCAAGGATAAATTTTATTGAACTTTTAACTGAATATATGGATTGTTTTATGTATGTATTTAGAGTTATAGGAATATTTTATTTTACAAACATGGTCAGCACATTGTAGCCATGTTCATATTTGATATTATTGAGTGTTGGCTTTTTTTTTTTTTTTTTTTTTTTAAACATGTAGATAATGCTATTATATTTGGATTATCAACAAGTATGTTATGGGTAGAGTTTGCTAGATCTCTTTGTGTATTTAAATGAGACTTAATTGAGCTATGGTCAGAGATATGTAATCTGAGTTTTCTTGTTAAGTATATCCAATATAATTATTTATGAATTTGAATTGGTCAGGAACACAGTTCCCTGAGGCACATGTAAATTTGTAAATAATATTGGTTCTCTAATTTGGATCTTGCAGGTGAATTATTATTTTTGACAATGACGTTAGCAGTTTTAAATTTTTTATAATAAATAATTAATTTTAATTTTGTCAACTGGTGTTATGTATTTCTTTATAATGTTTCTAAGTGAAGATTCATCTTGCATATAGTTACTATGCATTTGATTTTTGTAGAAAATATTAATGTTATTGTTTTTTCTGTATGTTCAGTGTTGCTATTGGTTACCTTAGAAAGAAAAAGTCTAATATGGTAATCTATAAGTTGGTTTGGAAAATTGTTACTAACAAGTGTTTGTTTCACGTTCTTTAAGGAAAAGCAGATGAGAGGATGAGTTCTGGTGTGCTCTCATAAGGAAATCTTTAATAACACCTATTTTATATCTGAGAGAATCTTAACTAGTAAAATTAAGGTGGCAACTTGTGGGTTTTTTATATAACAAAGTAGTGAATGTATTATTACTAAACTCCACACAAGAACATCCGAGGATGGGAGTTTATTTTTTTGGCTAGGTTCATAGGTAAAGTTGAGGAGAGAATTTTTTTCAAATATAGTTTTGAGATTATCAATTTCATTTTTGTTCTTGGCTAAAATAAAAATACCATCTATATAGCAGACAACTGCTTTTTTTAATATCCTTGTTTTACTCCATTTGATTGAGTGTAAATTTTGCCATTATGATTGTAGAATTGAATTATTTTTATATACAGAGTTAAGGATTATATCAATGGTTTCATTGACAGGAACATTTGTAAATAAATTTTCTACATCAAGTGATGCTATAGAATACCTTGGTTTGGTTGTGTAGTTTTAAGGATTTGGAGAAATTCATGAATTGATTTGATGCTATAATTGATAGATAGATATGGAGTAATGATATAATTGAGGAATTTTGACAACTCATATATAGATGTTGGGATCTGTGAAATGATGGTTTGTAATGGATATCCAGATTTGTGTATTAACATTTCTATATAGGTATCCCGGTTGGTAATCTCCAATAATTTTGTTGATTTTCAAGGATCCTACATCAACATTGTTTGATGTTATGATGTTTGTCAACAGATTTTTTAGATCCTCAGTTGTGAGGAGTGTGATCTCTTTTAGACATTCTACATTGAGAAGATCTCTGATATTTGGATGAAGTTTTATTAATTTATCAGTTTCCAGTTGGGATAATGACAGAGTATAAAATTTCAGTTTTCTTTGTGAGGAGGTCAAATTTAAGCTGGAGATGGCAATTTGGTCTTAGATTTAGGAATTCCTTCTGGTCATCTGTTAGTTTATGACTGGATAAGTTTATATAATTATCACTGTTGTTGGGAAGTAGAATATTTCCTTGGTATAAGTTACAAAGCTTTTGCATAATTATTAAGGATATTTGTACATAGTAGATATAAAGGATGAGAGATAAGTGGAATGTTTTTGGCTACAAGGGGCCATACTGAACATTTCATGTTTGTATGAAGTACATTAAAAGGAATTAGGGTTCATAAAAGAAAAACCTTTTGTAAAATATTTATTCACTTTCTTTTATCCCTAAATAATTTTTAAATAATTCATTTGTAGCATTTCTCTCCCCTGCTCACGCACCTGCCATTTATTTCTGTGTTTTTTGTTCTCATTCCCGGTATTTTACAGGATGAAAGCCTTCCTTTGGAAAATTTCTGGAGTTTGGGAAAAGTCTGCATCCAACTGATGACTAACAGCTGTTTCTTTGTTGATGGATTTGTTTGACTTGTGGAAAATAGCTTGTCAGGTTCCTCATCAGCAAAACACAATGTTCTTTCTGATGGCATTAGTTCTATTAATATAATGTATCCAGTGAATTTGTGTATGGGGTCTCTATATATCAAATAATCATTGGTGGCTTGTGGAACCAGTTTACTAAACACAACAGTGAATGTAGAATGCATTAATTTCAATTAATTTAAGTAACAATATTTTTTCTCAATAGAATATGCAAATTAGTAGAAATCAGTTTAGATGCCTGGAGGAAAAATCCAGACAAGAATTCATTCATTCTTCAAGTTTTTGTTAAACCCTGTTTTGCCTTTTTTGATGTTTTTATTATATTGCTGTTCAGATATTGCTTTGTGTCTGATATTTCAAGTCGGTTCTTGAAATGGCTTTCTTATGTGTCATATCTGTTTACTTATGGCTTTGATAGGCACACTAGAATGAAGATCTGCAGAAAATAAATCTTGGATATATCACTAAAGACTGTTATGTTGAAAACATATACTGACAATTATAAAATTTATTGAACACACACACACAATCTTCTTCTGATGATTGTTCTCAAGCATGAAACACTGTTGCCTCTTGGTTTTGACTTCAGGATCCACTTTTATATTTATTTATGTTCTATCATTGATATTGAGTACTTTTAATATTGCATACTATAAAACTATATTTTTAACATGTGTATGTGAGTGTACATGATTGTCAAAAGATCTATAAAAAATACTTTATTTTTTATACATCCTAATAAAATGAACTCTTAATAGATTTTACTTTTATTCATAATTTTTCAGTTTAAATTTTTCAAAGTGATTCTTACTTAGAATTTTTTTTTTCTCAGGTAAGAGTAAATATGTTTTATCCTGTTCACTCTCCTCTCTGTTCCTTTGAACAAGAGTAGAGGTTTATCCTTTGTTTCCTTTTTAGGATGAGTTTCCTTGCTTAGGGTAAATTGAGCATGCCATAAAATCAGCCTTCCGAGTATGTTACAAAATATCTTTTCAAGACCTTTGTTTTAGTGCTCTAACTGCTGAGATTTTATTTCATTTATATAAACTTTATGGTTGATGTTAAACTTTTCTTATTTCTCTACATGCTGACTATTCAGAAAAAATGAACTGTTTGTGCTCAGACTATTTCAAGATCAGTTTTGGTTCTGTATATTTTTACCAATTCACTTTTAATTTTGCAAACTTGTAAATGCTTTAAAGCTATTACTTAAGTTTTTTGAAGCTTGTTGTGTTTGAGAGTACAGTAATTACCACTAAGGAAATGCAGCAGAATAAATTATGTGTAGGGAAAGTGCAAAAGATTGTAACTATGTCAATTACCACTTGCACACTATTTCTTGACTGATTTCTTAGCCAAAGTCATTATGCATGAAATTATTTGTTAACTATGCTGACTCCTACCTAGGATTGAACTCACCATCCTTGGCTAACAAATCACTCCTACTCCTCAGTTCAATGGATGAAGTTTAAGCAGTGGCAGTAGCTTATTTCACTTCCTGTCAAAGTGGATTTAACCATTAGGCAGTACTTAATTTTTTTTTTTTTTTTTTTTTTTTTTTAAATTTATCCTCAGGAATTTTTTTTCTGTTTGAAGTGCTGTCATTCTATTGGCTGAGTAAGATTCTATTTTAACATCTGGTAACTGAGCATAGTTCATAAAAAAGACAAATGGCTACAAATATTAAGTTTTTAGCCCCACCGGTGCTTATCCCAGAAAAGTACCATGCTTGGAAAAAAAGAAAAGTTCTAGGAAATAGCAACAAATATAGATATAAGTAAAAGAGCTCCAACTGTGTTGTTTTTTCTTTCTCTTTAGCAAAACACTTCAATGAAATGCTATCTATGGACATAAAAAGAAATTAAAAGGATCAAAGTTCTTCATTTAATAGATCATTTCACCAGATACAGTGTAGCTTCTATAAATAAGATAGTTCAGAAATTATTAACATTCTATTTTGATTTTTGGATTGCATATTTTGGACCTCCTTCTTGTTTTCTAACTGATAATGGGTGAGAATTTGATAAGGAAGTTTTCAGAGACATTGCTCAGAATTTAAATGTTATTACAGTGTAACCCGGATATAAGAGAGTTGCCGGGACCGGAGAATAAGTATCTTATATCCGTGTTTCTCTTATATCCGGGTTTTGTCTATTTTGTTTACATTAACACAGGCTCTAATTTGGGACCAGATAAAATCTCTCTTATATCAGGGTTTCTCTTATATCAGGGTCTCTTATATCCGGGTTACACTGTATATGAAATACACCAGTACAAAGTCCATGGAGCAATGGATTAAATGACTGCCACAATGCTATACTTAATGAAATGATACTCAAAACTATGGAAGGCACTGATTGCAGCTTGAAACTTGCCATTGCTTGGTCATTGGACTCCAAAAATACTTTGTATCATGTCAATGGCTATAGTCCAACTGGTATTTGTACAAAATCATAATCTGTCTTTTGTTCTGATAAATATACCCTCCAGCTTTAGTGGGGTTACATCAAGTGACTCCATTGCTAACAACTTAAATGCTATGCATGCAGCAAGAATGGCCTTTGTCTAGGCAGAGTCATCTGAAAAAATTAGACAAGCTTTGCATCAAAAGGTGAGACCCATTACTGTTATTAAATACAGAAATGGAGATCTCATATATTTTAAGAGAAATGAATCAAATAGTTGGAAAACAAGCAGGTGTTGGTCAAGCACAGAGGAAGCTGCATCAGAGTCCATCTATGTTTGCAGATGTATAAAAATGATTTTCTTGAAGAACTGAATGCGCCAACAACTGATGAGACCCATTCAACACAGAAAATTTGGAAGATGGGAGACCAATATAGTCAAAGTACAGTAGCACTCAGGAACCAAGATAAAGGCTGGCCATCCATAAAAAAACTGAAGGCAGGTAATGTAATTTTACCAAGAATAGGGCAAAAGATAATGTGCAAATTGTATCAGACAATGATCCTTCTTGGAAGAAAATGAAAATTATCAGTTTGTGCTGGAAAAGCTACTGGTAAAAAACAAAAATATTTTAAATGTATGTTTTAGGAGGAAGACCTGTTTTGGCTTGATTTGGGGGAAAATGTAGTAGAGTGGAAAGACTTTAACTATAAAAAAGAATCTGCAGAGAGACTCTTGGGAAAGTGACCCATTTGAAAAGGAATTTTCAGACAATGACGAAATTAACTTACTTTCAACAGTCGATATTTTAGTCAATATTATATGCAGAAGCTAAAAAGAAGGAATTGCATAGCAGGGCTGAAAACAAACTGTATTCTGTTGTATAAAACTTGGACCAAAAGACAAGATGGATTGGCATAAAAAAGGAGACAGAAGATAGAATTAAAATAAAGGCCAGACTGGTTGCAAAAGGATTCCAAGATGAAGACTCTGGATATGTTAGAAGTAACTTACCTACTTGCTCAAAGGAGAGCCTATGAATTATCCTGACGATCATTGTGGCTTTGAGGTGGACATGTCATTCTATGGATATTATCAAGACAGCATTTTTGTAAGAGAAGCAATTTGAAAAGACAGTCTTTTTAAAACCTCCTCCAGAAGCTGAGGTTCCTGAATATTCTATATGGAAGTTAAATAATAAATGTGTATACAAACTGAATGATGCTTCTCAAGAATGGTATTTAACATTTAGAGAATAGCTAATGAAACTGGGGAAACTGCCCATCCAAGTATGACCAAGCTATCTTTACATGGTATTATGATAACATTAATGGAATCATATCAACTCTTGTGGATAATTTCTTCTGGACAGACACTGAAAAATTTGAAGAAAACATGATATAGAAAATCAAGCAAGTCTTTATGGTCAGATTAGAGGAAACTTCAAGTTTCAAATATCTTGGTCTATGATACTTACAAAGACTATCATTCAAATTCAGTTTTGTCAGATGATGAGCTCAAATTATGTAGAGGTTCAATTGGAAAACTAAATTGGCTAGCTACACAGACACTGCCTGATTTAAATTATGAGATAAGTGATGTGATGTCATCTTTAAAAGATAGAAATGTGGTGAGTATATCACTGGTAAATAAATCGGGTAGAATGCATAAGAAAATCTCCTCCAGACTGTTAATACCTAACTTAAGCAATCTTGCAAGAATGATAGCATATAGTGATACAGGATTTGCTGGACTTAACAATGGAGGATCTCAAGCAGAATACATTGTCTTTATTGTGGGTGATAATGATAGATATGTTCCTATTTCTTGGAAATCTCATAGTCAAGAGAGTTGTGAAAAAAATGCTGGCAGAAAAGATTCTTGCTATTGTCGATACTATAGAAGCCAGCACTTTTTATAGAAAATATCTTCTAGAATTTTTATGTGTTGGTGACAAGCTGGAAAATCTTCCAGTAATATATGTAAAACTGACAAAGCGGACCTATATGAATCTGCTCACTTGTCTACTCGAATATTGGCTAAAAAACGAAACTGCAATTATTTGTGAAATGCTTGAACAAAAGGTCATACATAAACTTGAATGGATTTCCAGCTCAAGCCAAGTTGCAGATTGCCTGACTGAAAGAAGTGCCTCCTCTAAAAAGATTATGGATCATGTATTTGAGCCTAGAATCTCTAATCTGTAAAAAATAAAAAATTGTACATTAAAATGTGTAATAAATAAGCTGCTACTATGGTCTACATGAAGAACTGAAAAGTGGGGGTGCTGTTAACTATGCTGACTCCTACCTAGGATTGAACTCACCATCCCTGGCTAATAAATTGGACACCTACTCCTCTGCTTAATGGATACATTTTAAGCAATGGCAGTAACTTATTTCATTTCCTGCCAAAGTAGATTTAATCATTAGGCAGTATTTAAGTTTTTTTTTTTTTTTTTTTAAACTTCTCTTCAGGGAATATTTTTCTGTTTGGTGAAGTGCTGTTACTTTGTTGATTGAGCCAAATCCTGTTTTAATATTATTAAGAGTTTTAATTAGAAATATAGAAAATAATAATCTGATCTTGTGATTTTAGAATATTTAACAAGTCATCAGAGAAGGATTTATGCTTGTCCCTTTGACTAGAAAATTATCTTTCAAATTTATTATTAATCCATTTAAGTTTTTTTTCTTGGATTGATTATGAAATGATATTGCTTCTATATTTGTTTTAAGTCTTCATGTTGAGCTTTGCCTTTTATTATTGTTATTTTTGTCTTCAATCAAAGATTCAAATAAGTATAGGTTACAGTTTATGATTTATTTTAAAACAAAACCATTTTTATTAATTGCTAACAAATCCTTCTTGTCGCTCTCCATTTCAATTCTCAGAATGTTATTCTACAGTTGTTAAATAAGTAGCATCAAGTGGAAATAATGAATGATTCCTTTGATAAGGCTTGATCATAACTCCCTTATCTTTGGCTGTATGCCTTAACATGACAGCACTGTCACTGGTTTTGCCACAAAGGCTTTACCAGTACGTATTATTCAAGCTGTATTCTTTATTTCTCCTGTCACTAGTATATCACCATATTAAAATGATGCAAACATTAAATGATAGATTTTGTGTGCGTCTACAGATATATGAAAAAATGTCTCTGCATGTATCTTTATTTGAATGAATGGGATTGATTTTTTTTTTTTTTTTTTTTTTTTTCAAAGCATTTTTCTTTTCTCAATTTTATGTTTGAGTTTATTATCCAACTTGTCTGATTTTTGAAGTATTTGGAAAAATAATTGAAATTTGCTAATACTGAATACTTATTGTTGAATTTCTGGGATGAGGAGTCACCATTATTTATACTATTTAAATGGTATACTATTGTCTTCAGATGTGGACAGTAGACTGCATGTAAATGATTTGTGTAAGTACTGAATACAAATATTTGTTACATAATTTTATTTGCAACATCATTTTTATCTTCATGGATCAATCTTAAAACTTTATCCATGTAAATGATGATGTATATTTTACATTTGTGTGTGTAAAAAAGAAAAAAAAAAGTTCCCTTTTAAATATAAAAAATGAATTTCAGTAAACTCTAAATGTGAATCATAGGATGCATAAAAATTGCAAAATTCTAAGGACATCTTTGACATTAGAAAATGTCAAATAAATTAGCTACCATTTAAGATGTAGACTCCTAACCAACTTAGTTAACCTTTTGGCTTATTCATAAGTTTTCTTTTTTTTTCTTTTGTGGCATATTTAGTAGTTATGAAACCACAAAATATTAAGTCATAATTACTCAATCTAGCCAACATTTTGGCTAAATATAACCAAGCTAATTTGACACTGCATTACAAATTAGAAGTACATTGTCAGTTAATTAGACTGTAATGCTTATTTCTACATAGCACCATCATCATCTCTTTTCTTAGTTAAATTTGGATAAACATTATTCTATTAGCTTGATTTCTCAGAACCAACCTTTTTTTGAACATTTATTCTTTGTTTAAAAATTGGACATAATCTTAACCTTACAGAGGTTACTTGGAATTATGGATTTGAAATATTCACGCAATTGTTGGATTGGTACTTTTTATTTTTATTTTTTTGTTTAACTGTTATTATAGCTTTATACAAAAAGTTCAAGGTATAATATAGACTTAAATCAAGTTAAAAATAGTTAATGGTTTAAGAAAGCATAGTTATTTTTCATTGTAAGTTTAAATATAAGGAGTAACTAATTTGCGTGATTATTATATGGAATAATTTTACATTGAAAACCTGATGTTTACAACTTCTGTGTTTGTAGCAACCTTTAATGATGGTGAAATGTTTTCAATTTAAAATCCATTGAGATCAAAAAATATTCTAAGATAGCTCAAAACATAAAAATAATGATAATATACATTTAAATAGGCATTTTACTTTGAAATAAAGTTAGGTATAATTTTAAAAATTTCAATTTTCATTATATATTTATGAGCATGTGAGTTTTAGCTGATAATATGTACCCTTATTAAATATTCATAATTTGTTTGGTAGATATTTTATGATAAAAACCAAGTGTAACAGAAATTTCTATTCATAAATAATTCAAAAACATAGAAAGTCTCATACACTTGACACTTATTTTACATGTTAATATGAATTCCTTGACATTTTATAACCATAATCAGTCTTTCCTCCATTGGTTTTGTTAATTTTTCTATTGTTTTAACTTTAATATGACTTGTAGCTTATTTTATTGATTGATGATTTTTGCTTGAATATTGTTTTCCATTCTCATATAGATATCTTTTAATGGATCACATTTTTTTTTTTTTTTTTTGGCATGGTGCACAATAGTTAGCCTGGTAGAATGTATAGGAAAATTTCTTGCCTGAATATATTTAGTTTAAAATTTCTTGGTTGTAACTTGTACCACTCAAAAACTTCTCTGCATTTATCTTGATCCTATCATCATCAACTTTGATAGCTTCACAACTTTCAGGCCAGGATTAAAGTATAGTATCTGTTCTCTTCATTTGAGATTGGAGAAGGTTCCCGGTCTTGGGGATTCCAACTCTGTAGCAGTACCTTCCCTGTTGCACTAAGAGAGGTGGGGGTTTGTGTAATATTGATGCTATCATGACAGTGGCTGCAGAGACTGGACAATTTTTGTACTTGGCCCATATGTACATGCATAGACGCCCCACATAGAAAAAGACCATGTATAGCATCCTACTTTAGTAGGGAGGGTCAGGTAAATAATCTCAACTTAGACGGGATTGATAATTTTAGTATCTATAATACACTTTTCAAATATTACTTCATCTCTTGTTTTCTAAGTCATATTGGTTAACTAACTCCATCCTCCATAACAACCATCCATCTTACTCTATATTCATCACTAAAAATTCTTCATCCAATTGATCTGTTTCTCACTGTGATGTTTGCTTAAAGCTTCATAGATTAGTTAGCTTCATGTCTTCAGCCAATGTCATTAATATTCTTCATTTTTTTTTTCTCCCTGTACATTAACAGAATAAGCATCTTCAAATATTTTCTTGCTGATCAAGCCACTTGCTTATTACATCTTTAATTTCTTATCAAATCTCTTGTGATATTATTGAAGCCAATTTTTTCTCATTCTTATGAATGTTTTCAATTTCCTTTTTTCTCAAATGCCTGTTCAACTTTTTCATAATTTCCAATATTGGGATTTCATCACTCAATAACTTAGCAATATCTTGTTTTTTTATTTGCGTTTATATCTTTATCACCCATAATAATCTCTATTTCTGAAATTAAAAAATAAATTTCAATAATTATACTGTTCATCTATTGCTGTAAAATTGTTTGGTCTGATGAGACTGGGTTTGCACCTGTGAAATATCATCATGGATTTCTAAAATCTCTGCTTTCATTATTTTTTATATTATATATATATATATATATATATATATTTCAATTAAAAGGTGCAATTATAATTTATAAATTCATGAATCATGCATACAAAAAACAAATATAGAGGTTTTTTGTATGAATGATTCATGAATAATATATATATATAATGTGTGTGAAAATATATAGAAAATAGGAAAGAACTGGTTAGGTAAATAATCCAAAGTTCTTTAGTATTTTTATTATTTTAAAAAAATAGTGCTCAATATAAAAGTAGAGCATAAATATAATTATTTATTTAAAAATATGATTCCAACATGCTACATAAGAGGTCTCATGTTTCAAAACAAGAGCCGAAAACTTCAATATAATTATTTGAATTAAATTGAGTTAAAGTAAGCTCTGTTCCATCTTCAAACGAAATTTTTTTTGGAAAAAAAAAAAAAAATTTGCTTGAAGATGGAACAGAGCTTACTTTAACTCAATTTAATTTAAATAATTATATTGAAGTTTTCAGCTCTTGTTTGAAAACATGAGACCTCTTATGTAGCGTGTTGGAATCATATTTTTAAATAAATATATAATATTTATTTAAATATGGTGAACAACCATTGAGTCATATAAAATCTCACACCACCAATTATTGCAAATATTTCTAATAAGAACAAATGTGACAAGATGAAATGCATGTGGTATATTTATCATATAAATATAACAACATTCTGGAAACTTTTCCTAATATCAGTAAAGGGATAAAATTTTATTGTCAAAACATTGACATAGTGTATATGGATTATACACTTAAAGCAGGCAGAATGTTCTGTTAGCTTAAAAAATTGATGAAATAAGCACAATAATTTATTTACACCATTAATTTTTAACGCCTACATAAATTGATAGAAATGGTGTTATTATATCTACTTATAAATATGTCTGAAACTGAAATATTGTTGGCGTTGATTTTTTTTTTTTTTTTTTTTTTTTAACTGTATAGGATTTAACACTTAAAAGTTTATAAAAAAAGTTTTCAAAACTTGATATAAAGATAAAATGCATCTGTATATTCATATAAAATAGTTTTCTCTTCTTACCATATTATTGCATTGTATGTGTTAAAAAAAAATCTATCACTTTAGCTGAGTGTAGATCAATGCAACAGTGTTACACTGGCATTCAATCAATCAATCTTCTTCCCTCCCATTCCTCTCCAAAGAGCACCTAACCCAATGTGAATAATGCTGTCATGTGTAGTTATGGCAACAATGTCACTGAATAGATCTTTGCATAATCATTAAGGATTATTTGGTCATCTTTGCTTAGATGAGGGGAAATGCAGTATGGCTGCAATTTTTTATTTCTTGTGCCCCCATCAAGAGTTGAAAGAAGACCAGGGCAGGTTATGAATAGGAATCTCTTCCATTAAATTCTCTAAAAAAAATCCTACAAAATTTGAAACAATGATTTGGTTAAGAATAAACAATATTGCAGATATTCATTCTTATTTATTCAGTTTGGTAAATTTAATCACTAAAAGGATGAAACAAATATTCAAAACTGATCACTAATCAAGTTTTGATTAATCAATATTTGATAACATATTTTTTTTTTCCCTTAAATACTAATGACTGATCAAATGGTGTTAGAAAGTATGGGAGATGTTGAAAGGTAAAAATCAATAATAAAAAAATCAAACTAAATGGAGAAAAGGCTGAAAAGGATCATTTGTTGAAATAACGTTATACAAAATCAATGAAAGGAAAAGTAGACAGAATAATAATCAGAAATATCTTTTGGGAAGTTGATAGGATTGGTTGGGGTGTGACTAAAAGTGAATAAAATCTGAAAGTCCTGTGCTCAGTCATTTCTTTCCCCATTAACTTCAGCTGAAATTTCTGTATTAGAGATAACAAAGTGTAATGATTGAAATTACTAGCATCTGCAGCTAATAGTTTGAGACAATAACTTAATAAGTAACAAATTAGCCTGCATATTTCTATTGTCCAGAGATTGGTTAATGGTTGCTGTAGATCCTTGTAATAATCTCAGTCCTCTCCACAATTTATTTATGGAAATATAACTTTATACAGTACAATGACATTCTGATTAATCTTTCTTTAAGAAGCTAAATCCCTTCTATATAGCTGTTGTCTCTTTTTGCAGGCTTCTTGGAATTAATTTTGGCCTGTTGTTGTAATTATATTGAAAGATGATTCTGCAAGGCTTTAATATCTCTTGTAAGTAGGCAGACTTTAAAATGTTCTCAAAATGCTGAAACAATTGGTTTAATTCCTTTTAATATTCAGTAACACCCTCTCACTCCACTTTTACCACTGATTTATAACTTGAATTTTGATCTTTTTTTTTTTTTTTCTATCTCACATTTGAATTTTTAAAAAACATCATGAATAAGCAGATTTTAGAAATATGTTTAGATGTAGTTACAAAACTTGATTAATAAGTATTTGTTTTATAATCTTTTTGTAAGTTAAACTTCTGTTTCTCCAACTGTTGATATATTTGAAGTTGGGTTTTTAATGTGTGAACTTTGGATAAAATAATTTTTTTTTGTTTTCATTCTCTTTTCATTTATGCCTAAAAGTTTTTTTTTTTTTTTTTTTCAAAATAGCATCTATAAACATTCTGTTGTATAAACAAACGCAGTCAGTTCTGAAAAATCTGCCAAGGGAAGGGTGAGTCTCAGCAGTTAATGGTGTGGAATGTGTATCATATATGCACAAACAAGATAATGCAGAAGTCTGTAAGGAAGGATTTTCAACCGGAAGTCTTCATAAACATTAATATTGAAGGCAGCAGTTAACATTCAGAATTTTTCAGTTTACTGTCAACACCTGGGTAACATCCTTAATAGCAGAAAGGATACAGATGGCTGCTCCAGACCAAGTTAAAATTGTATCCTTGTATCTCGCTTTTTTTTCTTTTTTTTTTTTCAAAGATCTGTTTGAACATATCCAGATTCAGTGTAACAGGGCAGTAAAGTTGGTTCAACATTTTACTGCATGAAGTGATATAACACAGTAGTAACCATAGTTTGTTTTACTGCATGATGGGATATAACCGGGTGGTAACCCTGGTTCAACATTTTACTACATGAGAATGTCTAATAACAATTTGAAGCAGGAAATAATTAAGATTAAATGGTGAATCCATAAAATGGGGTTGGTGAAGGCCCCAGGAAGATTTGAATTTGAAATAAAACCAAATATGATTCAGTATAATTTAACATTTAGCACTATTCACCATTTATAAATATTATTTCCTGTATATGGAATCCTATCAAAATATAGTGTCCTATATATTTGAAATTGCAGTAGCCTGGCTCTCAATTTCAGTTAAGATTGTTTTAAGTGTTGCCATAGAAGGATATGACTACACAAACAAGAAATTCCAATTTAACATTGGCAGGGCCAACATTTTGCTTGACAAAATAGTCACCTACAGAGTGCTAAAGGTTAATACTAGATCTTCCTTAACCTATTCAGTTTTCTCTTGGACAGTAAGACAATATGCATGGTTTCCAAAAATTTCCCAAATTTAAAAATTCTTGCTATGCTTATATAAAATTCTTAGAGACCCAACTCTTCATATTCTTACCAAAATTCAGACCAGAGATTTGACCTGACCATATTCCAAAGAGGACGATTTGTTAGTGGACTGAATATGTTATAAAAAACATGCAATAAATCAAAATCAAAGGTGAACAAAATTCTTCATATAAACTAAATGGGTGAAAGCCACAGACAGTTGAGACCTGACAGAGAGAAAATGACAAGATAGGTGAGATCTTTTATAACCCCCTCCCCCTACTGCTTCTTCTATTATCAACTCGGATACCAGCCCAGACAGCTATTGTGCCAGGACTAAGGTCTTTCAAATTATTAGTTACTGTTAGAATAATTTTTGTGCTGAAAGATCTTCAACTAGGCTACATAGAAAGATTAATAATTCTTTACGCTTTATGTATCTTTAAATTCTTCAGTTTGTTTTCATTAAAGCCGTTCTTAAGTTATCATCAGAGTTTATTGGTTTTCAGTAGAGACAAAGAAGTTTCCATGGACACCAAAATTTAATACCTAAAATCTCAGCAGAATCTCAACAGTCATTTAGTGAAATCCCTGTAAAATCTAGTTACTTCAACTTGCTGATGTTGACATGCCATGGCTGTGAAAATCATAGACACTGCCAATTGATAATGCTAAGAATACTGTTTTTGATAATGCTGAGGCAGAGAATGACAAGTTGATGAAATGAGAGCAGAGAAGTGGGGTTATAAGATTTATGCTTGATAGGATTATTAGTTTTCACTTTCAGAACTCTCCAAAGGTTTCAATAACCATTTGTTACTATTTAGAAAGTAACAAAAAAGAATTTGATCCTGTTTAAAACATCATCCTGGTTATGATGATAAACTACATCCATGTCCTGGGTATGACGATAAACTACATCCAGCAGCAAGGCCTCTAACCAGGAGGTTTTGAGGAGTGTGGAACTACCTCTTAATTGCTGGTGTTCCCAGGTCCACCCTGACCTGGGGTGGTAGTATCTGTTAGGGTTCCAGCTATCGGCAAATAGTTAACAGCCAGACTACATCCGCGTCCTGGGTATGATGATAAACTACATCCAACATCAGGGCCTCTGATAATGTTTTTGAAAAAATAATGTTGCCAGCAGTACATTTTTGAAAAAATAATATTACCAGCTATACGTTTCTCCAGCAATATGTTTTTGGAAAAATAATATTACCAGCTATACGTTTCTGAAAAAAATAATATTACCAGCTCTACATTTTTGAGGAAAAAATATTAACAGAAATAGATTTTTGACAAAACAAAAACATTACCAGAAAAAAAAAACAAAAAAAAACAGTTGTTGGCATTAAATGACCCATTGCAGTTGATATGCTGTAAAACAAACCAAACCAAACCAAACCAAACCATACCTGTTCAAAACAAATCTAATCGCTAGTAGATACATATTTACCATTAAATAATCATCTCACAATTAATGAGATGCCAATTATAATTTTAATTTTTTTCCCCTAAGCACATTGTGATGTCATATTTAATAATAAAAAAAACAACAAAACATAAATCCAAAAGATTGAAAATTGATCTAATGCTCACCCTGAAAGAAAGTTTTTAAGATCTTGAAGAATGTAAAAATAAAGCATGATTATTGGATTGTATCATCAGAAAGTAACAAATTATTATAAAATGCCATGACAACAATGTACAAGATGGACAACTAATTGCAAACTGACCACTTCAGTAACATTTTTAAGTGTTAAAAGTTGTGGATGGTCAAAACTTTAAAATTTGATTTCTTTTTATCTTGTGCTATCCAAGATGGTTGTAGCTGCCTTTATAAGTATTTCATCTGTGGGTGCACTGTTCACATATTGATAAAAAGGCCTACAGAAATCAATAACAATAATATATATTGCAGAAATGGGTTCTATATAATTAACCAGAGATAAATAAATCTACTGATATTTATACTAAGTAATTTTGAAAATTATTGAGAAGACTGTATAGCATTATTGCTTTTATGGTAACCATCTCGGGCTTATTGATAGGCTTCTCTTGTTAAAAATAATCAGTTGTTCCTAAACCAATATTCAGAGTGAATTACTATCCTTTTTCATAGAATGCATTGTTTTTCAGAGAAAATGTTTCTATTCTGATTTTATGAATGAAAAATTATAGTGTTTAGTTTTTTTTATGTTGACCTTTACAAGAAAAAAAAATGCATTGTATGGAAACTCTTGTTCAGGTTCATTGTCTGGTCAGTGTCTCTCATTAAATGAGTTGGTGTCAGTTACAAGGACTAACTCTTCCACTGTCAGATGAAGAGTTGCAAGTGAATTGGTGTGTTTTGGACAGGCAAACCAAGAAGCCAGTTAATCATTATCATATGTAACTAAGGGAGAGGGGGATAGAGGATGATAAATTGCACTTAAGTATCTGTTATTTTTAAAATAAAGAATAATATTATGAATACTTTACATTGTGGTCAAGTGTTTTTGTATTCACTTTATGCTTCTACCTTTTTAAATGTTTTGATCATTATACAGCTTGGTTCATGAAGTATATTTTTCCTATCTATTTTGGGTTGCCAGTGCATTGGGTATACAAATTGTAGTGATACTAGCAAATTAGTATGCATAATTTGCATAAGCAGAACTGAACATTCAATATAAGTGGTCTCTGAGACTAACCAAGTAGAAGTACGACTTAGCAGCTGATTAGTGCTAATATCAACTTCACAACAATGGTGTCGCCGATAGGATTTCAATTGTCTCTGGAAGATCCAGAATTTGTCGATACTTGGATTCGTTGCTTCTCTGCCACTGCGAGAACAAAAAAGTTGAAAGACAACAAGGAAAAGGGAGGCGAAAATGAAATCACGGATTTATTTTTGGCTACAGCTGGATGCGAGGCGGTAATGAAAGTCTCCACCATGGCAAATCCCTTAAATTTGGAAGACCTGACTTTTGAAAAAATAAGTCAGATTATAAAAAAAAATATGAGACCCAAGAAAAGGCTGGTAGTGGCAGAAAGAACGAAATTCATGTCAACGAAACAGGAAATTGACAAACCAATTATAAAATATTTACACCGTCTACGAAATGCAAGTAGATATTGTGAATTTGAGACTCGGACAAGACGAACAGACCATTGAAGAGGACTTGATTCAATTAAGACTAATTGAAGGTATGTCCAATGCGTCACACCAATATAAAATATTGGAACAATTACAAATAGGAAATATGTCTTTAAATGCTTGTATTGAATTTATGCAGCAACAAGAGCTAATACAGACATACCACTATTATAAAAGTCAACCCACCAAATAAAGATTCACTGATACATACGCGGTAAACAAGATAAAAAAGTGTTCATATTGTGGACGTGAACACGAAATGAAAAAGGAAAAGTGTCCGGCATTTGGGAAACCTTGTAATAATTGCTTAAAAAAAAGAACCACTTTCAAGCAGTGTGTAAATTAAAAAAGAAAAATGTTAAGAGAGTTGAAGAAAACGACACCGACAGGGAAGTTTTTACTGTGAAGAATAAGACTTTTGAACAGAAGAAAAGACATTATAGTAAAGGTTAAAATTAATAACTGCAATTTAGATATGCAAATGGATACTGGGAGTGAAGTAACACTGATACCAAAAAATTTTTGGCAACACATAGGTAAGCCACCTTTATGAAAAAGCAATTTACAACTTCACCAGTTTGATGGATCTGTTATAAAAATATTAGGATACTTCGAAGGTTCATTGGAGTTAAAAGAAAAATTTGAAGTAATTCCTGTAATTGTTACAAGTTGCAAGAAAAACCATGGCCTTATTGGAAATGATGTGCTTAACATGAATTCTACTAAATTAATTAATGAAATAAAAATGGAAAAAACTGGAAAATTAAAGAACTATGAAGCAAGTTTAAAAGTAAAAGAAAATGTTTCCCCCTCTTATTATGAGGCATGAAAATTACCAGTACATTTATTGCCGTCAGTAGTGACAAAACTACGTAAATTAGTAGAACAAGACCTTCTTGAACATGTTCCGCCTGGAGGTAGCAAGTGGGCATCACCGATTGTGGTTTTGAGGAAAACAGATGGTGATTTACGTATTTGTGGAGATTATAAAATAGGAGTAAATCACAAGATATGCTCGGATTCATATCCAATACCCAATGTTGAACTTGCATTACATGCGTTTGCAGGGATGTCTGTTTTTTCAAAAATAGATTTAAAAACGGCATACCACCAAATACCAATAGATGAAAACTTCAAAGAAGTAACCACGATAAATACGCCAATAGGGTTACTAAGATGGAAGAGAATGCCATATGGAGTAAAAACATCAAGCGCCTTATTTCAAAGGGCCATTGAACAGGTTGTAGGGAATATACAAAATATGATTTGTTACCAAGACGACATATGCATAGGAGCTACTAATGAAAAGGAATTAAAAGAGAAAACTGAACTAGTCTTGAATAGATTAAGAAATGCCGGAATGACGATAAATGAAAAAAAATGCGTAAGCAACTCCAAGAAAATTTCTTTTCTAGGTTATTCCATTTCGAAAGAAGGTATATCACCAGACCAAGCCTTGATAGAAAAAATTCTAAAAGTAGCTACAAATAAAAAAAAATTGGAGTCTTTTTTGGGATTGGTAAATTTTTACAGGCAATACTTACCAAAATACACGGACTTGACGGAACCATTTGCAAATTTAAGAAAAAAGAATGTAGAATTTATCTGGTCAAGCGAACAACAGAAAGCTTTTGAAACATTAAAAGAAATAATGTCAAAAAACCCTGTAGTGAAAATATTTGATCCCAAAAAGGACATAACACTCACTACAGATGCAAGTGAACATTCAATATCGGGAATATTATCACAAGAAGGACATCCGATAATGTATTTGTCGAGAAGGTTAACGAACACTGAATTTAATTACTCGAACATAGAGAAAGAAGCGTTGGCTATCGTGTGGACAACTACCAGAGCCCGACAATTTTTAATTGGGAAAAAATTTCTACTACGAAGTGATCATAGACCATTAGAGTTTATATTTAACCCAAGGAAAGAATTACCCAAAGTCACGACATCAAGGATTTTACGATGGGCGATAAGATTGATGGCATTTGACTTTGATATAGAGTATGTCAAAGGAAATTCAATTCCACATGTGGACGCACTATCAAGATTGAGATTTTACAAGGAGTCAAAAGACAAAATGGAGGAAGAATTTGAAGATACGTTCATACACTTGATAGACTGATGTTTTGTCTTTAGTCAGAATGGCTGCGGAAACGAGACATGATCCAGTGCTAAGTAGGATACTATCAAGAATAAGAAAAAATTTGTGTGGAAATTGCTCTAGGGCGGAAAGACCTTATAAAGAAATGAGGCACAAATTAACAGTAGAACATGGAGTAATATGCAATGTGGACCTGGTAGTTCCCCCCAGAAACACAAAGAAAGCCGTTAATAGAAAGTGTACATAATGATATACACTGTGGAGTAGCGGCCACACAAAAAAGGTTAAAACTAGAAGCTTGGTGGCCGGGTTATTCACGAGATGTTGAGGATTATGTAAAGAGGTGTAAGAAATGTAAAGAGTTAAGGAACTTTACACAAGCCAAGTTACATTCATGGCCCAAAGAAGCGGAGCCATGGAGTAGGGTCCATATGGATCATGCCTACGTAAATGGAGTGGGACTCTTATTGATATTAGTGGACTCCTTTTCAGGTTGGCCTGAAATAATAAGGGTTGCAAACAGGAAAAGTTCCACTATAAAGCAAATTCTAAGGGTAGTATTCTCTAGAAATGGTGTACCAAAAACCTTGGTATCGGATAATGCACCGGAATTTTGCGACGAAGAGCTGAACGTATGGTTAGAGAAAATAGGGTGTAAACCATATAAAACTCCTCTGTATCACCCTCAATCAAATGGCATAGCAGAAATGATGGTTCAAACTGTAAAAAAGGGGCTGAAAGCATGCTCTCAGCAAAAAGAAAAAGTAGAAGTTTTTCTACCGAGGATGCTTTTAAGTTATAGGACCATACCACACGCGGGAAGACTCGAAAGCCCCTCAGCTCTAATGGGGAGACAGATTAGAGCTCCGCTAACCATGTCATACTCTACATGTGAAAAGATGTGGTATAAAAAGAGCAAGGATGCAGATACGGAAGGAGCAGAGTTTATAATGCAAAAAGGCCATAATACAGCCATAATAAATAGAGAGAATGGCGATAGTGTGTTGGCCCATGCTGACCAAATAAGGACCCAGGGTGAAGAGGAAGAACGAAATGATGAAGAGATGTCAGTTTCATCTGATAATGAGTTGATAGGACAACCATTACACAAGGAAACGTCAGCGGAAACAATGCAGGAGGAAGAAGGACAGAAGGACTCTGAAAGTTCAGATGAAAACCGGAGTATGCAAGAGGACACATGTGACTACACTTTAGACCGGGACAGATCGAGGTCTCCCAGGGAAAGAAATACGGGAGAGAGAGAAAGAGAGCAGAATGACAAAAATATCAGGAATACAAGAGCTACGAGAGGGATAAAGCCCTTAAGGTTTAGGGAGATGTAGTGATACTAGCAAATTAGTATGCATAATTTGCATAAGCAGAACTGAACATTCAATATAAGTGGTCTCTGAGACTAACCCAGTAGAAATACGACTTAGCAGCTGATTAGTGCTAATATCAACTTCACAACACAAATTTTGGAGACATTAAAGCATTAGCCTTGAAAATAAACAATAAACAGCCAAATACTCAATATTTCTAGTTTAAAATTATATTATTATTGGTAATTATGATTTCTGGAATTGAAAGTGACCCTGGATTAACAGAAAAAAATCTACCCATCAGCTTAATTAGGATTTGGACCATGAAGGTTATGTGATGTAGTATTTATTCTACTGAACTTTGATCAACTTGTAATAGGCAGATCTATAAGTGGGTAATGTTTAGTTGATAATGGTTAATAATTAAATATTGGAATAGTCATATAATTTTTTTTAAATAGGTTTTCACTTACAAAAATATCAATCTATAAAAATAGCCATGCTTTTTTGGTTAAGGATATAAATCCTCTGTTATTATTTACTTTGTAATGAATGGAATGTTGAGTCATGAAGCCAAATTCAGTGGGAATCCACAAAACTTATTCTTACCAATTGTTCTCAGATGTAGCAACTATTAACAAAACATTCTTCCACATATTTGATAAATAGTTTGGATTAATTTATTGATCTTAGTTTATTAATCTTGTTCTTACTTTGAATAGCAATTTTTTTAGCTCATCTAGTCTTCAGCTGTTATATTGTGTAAATTTGTTATGGATTAACTTTGAATAAAACTTGAACTCTTGTCTCACACCTTAGAAGTCAAAAATACAGCATAAAATAAAGTTAAAGAAAAAAAAACCCAGAATCCTACCTGATAAGAATCTAGTAGTTATGGCTTTATCCAGGAATGTTGAACTCCTAAAATAAAAGTTTGGGGTTCATCCAATATCAATTTGACTTTTAATTCCTGAAGTTTATGAGAATTGGTTAAAACCTGTAGCAATAAAAAGCTGATGAAAGTAAGCAGTTTTAAAACTGTAATTAGACTAAATGAAAGTAGATGCTTGTTCAAAGAATAAATAACCAGGATTGTGTCTCAGATAAAGAAATTTGGAAGTTAGTGGGAATGTTTAATTGCAAGATGAGGAAAAGTAAGAAAAGACATCAATGGAAATTAATTGCTTGATATAATATATACTCTATTAATAAAAATAGCCACATAATTTCTTCTGAATGGCAAAGAAATTATTCATAGCTACAGATGAATAATTGTATTAGGTAATCATAAAGTTTATAAAGTAAAAATAGGAATTTTTGTTTTTAACATTAATTTTATTTGAAGAAGATATTTGCTATTTTGTTCCACTATTTTTTCACACTTTCCATGTAAGTTGATAATTCCAAAATGTTAGGACTTTATTACCTTTCTCAACAAAGAACTGCTTTATATGCCTTTTTACAATTTTTCTGGGATTTGAATTTTTTAAGAGAATTTTATAAAACCCAGAATAAATAGTAATCCAAAAAGTGTAATATTTACTTTTTTCTTTTTTTCAAAGAATTACTCAAATTGCCTTTTACATTCTTCCAGGAAATTTTAATTTTTTTCATTTAAAGAGCAGATTGACTTATAATAGAAAGATGCAATATCTGGTGAATATGGCTAATGAGTGAAAAACTTCCCAACCAAGCTGTAACAATTTTTTCCTGATTACCAAAGAAATATATAGTCTAGTGCTATCCTGATGGAATCTTGTCCTTTCTTTTAGTTCTGGATGCTTTTTTTAATGTTACCTTCAATTGGTCTAATCAAAAACAGTACTTGTTCAAATCAATTTCTTTCTCTGTAAAGATGTTATCATAGTAGAATCTATTTGGATTCTACTATACATCTAACTTCAGCTTATTTGGATGAAGACTGGCCTTTTTAAGGTTGATGTGGCTCATTTCACTTTCTCCATAATCATGTTTCACAGTGTTCTAAAGTATATATAATTTTTATTGCCAAGCACAATTTTTCAAAACCCAAACATTTTTGTGTACAAGGAAATACATGATCCAGTAGTAGTATATTTTTTTCTCATCAAAGCAACTAATGCCAACAAACTGGGGCAAATGATCTTCCAACATTTGATTTGTTTGTGTTGGTATGATCTCCCATTTCATGCAGTGTTGGTTATTCTGAAGTCATGTCTTCATTTGATAACTGTCAGCCTTTTCAACAAGAATTTTCTCTTTTTGACAATCATTCAGATTACATTCATATAAATTGCACAAATCTTTGTATTTTATCAGTATTTTTACCTTTTATAATATGCTGGAAATGTTGGCTGTTTTTACATCTTTAGTGTTAAATTCTATGAGCAAAACATGTCAACTTTGACAAAATTAAAAAAAAAAAATTCTAATGACTATCTCAGTCAAAAGCAATCATTTTGAAGGATATTATTTAAAACTAAATGCTCCTAATGCCATCCAATAACAATAAATTCAATTAAATTTTTGGTCAATCCAATACAAGTCACTTTGGATTTGTCCATGTGGACACATTTTCAAATGTTACAGAAGGTCCTGAAATAAACAGGTTCCACAAGTAAGTTGATGTTAATAAAGGCTTTTTACAGTGGAATATTTTATTTTCCTCTTAATTTAGTACATATTTTTTTGCTTTTTAAAGTGAATATTAAGTAGAATGTATCAGTAAAATAAAATCTAGTTTCTTGTATAAAAAATGCTATCAATATTAATGACAACAGGATTTTTATTTCTAATGTTATAAATTCTCTGTTTTAGTAACCTATGTTGATGTGTTAAATGTAATCTTTTACTAGCTTAAAGCCATTTTTAGAGAAACCTCTTTAGACTGTTAATGAAAGGAAATTGTAGACATTCAGATGCTTATACTGAATATCCTTTTGTGTCAGTATTTTGGGGTATGTTGCTGCCAGTAAAACCTAATTGTTATGTCTGGTTTGTCCTGATCATTGCTATCCATTCAGAAGTGCAAAATAATCTTTCAAAATAAGTAATATTTATCAGCTTTAAAAAAATGTTCTTTACATAATTTCCAATTCAACTATCTTAGAATTTGGAGTATATGTCACAAGTTGTTGATATAATGGAAACAGGTTGCATAGGAGGCAGGGACGTTATAAGTATTGATACTATTATTGACTTGATTTGGCACAATTCTCAAATGGTGTTGTTATATTGAGTCCTTTCCTCTGCAGGAAAGAAATCCCTTGCTGCACATAAATATCAGTTGGCTGAAATTGGTATTGATTCTTTTCCCCCATTTCTCTTTCTTTTCCACTCTTTTTCTCTTTTTAAACCTAGAATACATTGTTGTACTTTCTGAAGGATAATATTTCCATATTGTTTCCTACATTATTGCCAAATGCTCTGTAATTAATTAGATATAGATTTTCCTCCATTTTTTTTTTCTGTACTTATATATTTTTGAAGATTTCCCATTTGCTTAGTTCAGTTATATAGTTCCTCTTAATGATAGCTATTCTTTTTGTTTGCTTTTGTTTTATTCTTCTTGAATTTAGTCATTATTTTTTTTTTATAGTAAATTGCATTTATTTTTTACTCTATAGGATGCTGTTGAGGAGAATCATGTCCTATGTCTATAATGTATGACTCTGTTTATAATAACTTGTTGATCTTTGCAACAAGGATTTTCAAGTGTAGAGTTAGGCCTATTTAGTTTTGGACTGAACTTTGTAGTCCACTGTTCTGATATTAAGATTTAAATGTTTTAGGGTGAACTTTATCTGGTTGTAAAATATCTTTTGAAATAAGATAGCCTTCTAATACACAAAAAGTCCCATTGGCTTGTCATTGGTGTATGTATATAACTTATTAGGTAACACTTGTAAGTGTACTTGATTTCAAATATAGATCCTACTATATCTCTTATGAATATTCAGTTTTATCTATTGTCAGTAAAGTTCTTAAATTCTGCAAAAGAAAACTCATTTTGTATTGAATACAGAATTGAATTGGTCTTAGAACTGTCAACAGGAAATGAACATCCCACTACTTTAGAATTTAAATTTTTTTTTAAAGTCTGTCCAGTTTCTGCTATCATCTCTAAACTGGATCCTCATAAAACATGTGGACTTGATGGTAGCTCTGCAATAGTCCTTAAGAAATGTGCTCCTGAACTGGCTCCTGTTCTCTCTAAACTCTACAATAAATGCATTACTGCTTGTTGCTTTCCTGCTTGTTGGAAATCCTCTTTTGTAGTTCCAGTCTTTAAGAACACAGGTGAACTGTCAGATAAGCAATATGGCTTTCATTTCTCTAGGTCAGCTGTTGATATATTAAAACTGAAAGAGTAATCAAGCAGAGTCTATAAGATGGTGAAGCTTGGGTTGTTGCTTTAGATATCTCAAAGACACTTGACAAGGTTTGGCATTCTGATCATCTTCATAAGTTGAAACGTTATGGTATTTCTGATCAAATTTTTGAACTTAATCAGTCTTGAATGGCCACTCTTCTAGATCTTTTTGCATAAATGCAAATGTTCCCCAGGGCTCTATCTTTAGGCCTATGTTGTTCCTAATTTTTCATCAACAACCTTTCTGATGTCTTCAGCTCTCAAATCTGTATCTATACTGATGACAACTATTTACTCCTGTTTTAAATAGTAAGTCTGGCTCAGTCAAATTGGCAGCTGATCTATTAAATGATCTACAATTTAACTGCAACAAGGCTTGCTTATGAAACAAAACTGCACTCCATCATCTGAGAACGGCTTTTTGCATTTTATCAGCATGGCTGATACTAACCTCCAAGAGAGTAACTCATTGCACTAATGTTTTCTGCTAACAGGAAGTGGAAAGATTATATTGAATAAATTGCTGCTAGGAAAGTTGGTTCACTGTGTTGTGCTGGACAATTTTTCTTTCTAGAATGTATCTTATATATTTATAAATCTATCATTAAACCTTGCTTTGAATATTGCTGTCATATCTGGTTTGATGTTCCTGCTATATATTTAGAGATTCTTTATAAAATCTAAAGAATCTGCAATATTATTGGTTCTGATCTTTTCCGAATCCCACAGTCCTTAGACACACTGAAATGTTCCTATCAGAGTTTCCAGTGCAAATGCCAAGCAGTATATCGTGCTGTTTCCAAATTTTTGGTGAATTGTGTTATGGTGCTATTTTTCTGACAGTCAATGCCCAACTGACTCTATTGTGCAGTTGACAAAATTAAAAACAAGCACACATGTGTGAAATTAAAATATAAAATGGTAACAATTTACCCATTGAACCCTGTACTTATACAAACTTAAGCATTTTCTATTCCAATGTAAAAGGGTGTGTCTTGTAGTTATTTTGTTAATTTAAAAAAAAAGTTATATGTACGGTTGTTTCATGGTAAATTATCTTAAAAATATGTGAAGATTTTAGTTGAGGTCCTGATTTTCATTGATCTTTCTGATTTTTTTTTTTTTTTTTTTTGTAAGGAGTGGATCGACCATTGTTCAATTTTGTAATTATTATTCTTTTGTCTTCTAACTCTATTCTAATTATAACTGATTTCTTCATGGAACTGTTGATGCTGACTCAATTTCTTATGTTAAACATGCAAATTAATTTTTTATTTTTTTATTTCAATTTCAAAATTTGTGAATTACTATTCATTGGTTGCATATAAGCCTTATAGACTAAAATAGATATTTACTGTTTAAAAGATGTGAACAAATTATCCAAGTAATAGCTGTAAATTGTAATAGACTGAATTCTGGAGCATGTTTGTTTTTATTTTGGATCAAATTCGTGTAGTGGTACTCTGAAAAATTTTTAATCAATTAACTAATTATTTCTAGAATTTCTGCTTATAAATTATTTACCTATCAATTTGGTACACAAAGCAATTGAAGAATCTTGTGCAACATTTAGCATTTTTCTTTTAAATATATACTATAAATTTTGATGTTTTTAACTTACTAATGATTTGAAAGTTTATTAAAATTAAGTAGATAGTTTCTAAAATTTATTAACATCTTAATTGATTTGTCTGACCATTAGTTTTATAACTGGAGAGTAAAACTGTCCTTTTAGGGTTAGTCAGATTGGAATTGAGAAGTCTTTTCAATAAGTTCCATGTAATTCTAAATTAAAAAAAAAAAGTAAAAATGATGTGTAACCTACCTCTTTTTGGTAAACTACTAGAGGCCCTAAACAAAAATGAATTAGTTAAGCATCTCCTATTGCAGGACCTTGTTTCAGACAAGCAATATAGATTTTGTTTCTCTAGGTCAACTGTTGATGTGTTAATGATTATTGTGGAAAGAGCCTATCAAGTTTTAGATAAGAATGGTGAAGCTTGGGCTGTTACTTTGGGCATTTCAAAAGTGTTCGACAGAGTCTTCGCATATCATTCTTCTTCACAAGTTGGAAAGTTATGGTGTCTTCAGACAAATTTTTGAACTGATTCAGTCTTATCAAATTGTGAAATGAAAGTTATTCTGATTGGCCACTCTTCTAGATCCTTTTATACTAATTCAGGTGCACCCTCTCTGGCTCTATCCTTGGTCCTACTTTATTCTTAATTTTCATTAATGAACTTCCTGATGGCACCATATCTCACCTTGGTATCTGTTCTGATGACACAACCATTTACTCCTGTCTCTACAGTAATTCTGATCAGCTTGATAAGGTCAAATTGCCAGCTAATGACAAAAACAACCTAGAGTTTGTTGTTGACTGGGGCAAAAAATGGCTTGTTAATTGTAATGCCTCCAAAACAAAACTGCTCTTTATTAATCATCTAAAAGACCCTTTTCTGCCTTCCATCAGCATAGCTAATGCTAACCTCCCGTTTGTGCCTTTGCTGGCTAACATTCTTAGTTGACATGAAGGGGAAAGACTATATTGAATCCACTGCTAGGTTTGCTTCTAAGAAAGTTGGTTCACTGTGTTGTGCTAGACAATTGTTTTCTCCATTATCTATCTTACTTATCTATAAGTTTACTATTTGTCCATGTTTTAAATATTGCTGTCACATATGGTCTGGTGCTTCTGCTGTATATTTAGAGATTCTCAATAAAATCCAAAGGATCAGCAATATTATTAGTCCTGACCAGACATCACCACTTCAGTCACTTTCCCAGTGCTGCAAATTTGCTTCTCTGTGTCTTTTTTTATAATGGTAATTATCTGAATGAACTATTTACAATGTTACCTAGACTTTAAGAATTTAAGTGCAGTAATAGATTGGCAAGAAGGTCTTATCAAGTTACAGTTGAATTGGTGAGATGTCACCATAAGTTCTATGCTAACAGTTTCTTTTCTTGCACTTCTTGCTTATGTAACATTCTTCTGGATCCATGTTCTCCAACCATCTTTTATCTTCAAAAATTTAAATGCAATATCAGTCGTTATCTGTTTTCCTTATCAATCTTCTCTTGCTCCTTAATAATGTCTCTGTTTTCTAATTTTTCATACCCAGTAACTCTGTGGCTTTACTAGCTTGCTTGGGGTGAATTTGATTTTTTTTTTTTTTTTTAAAAAGATCTTTAGCCAAATAAATTGCATTTCTGATATTCATTAGTTAATTTTTTGTATTTGTAGAATTTAGTAGTATTCTAAAAATGAATCTGTTGTTAGTTTGGAGATTTAAACTTGGATGCAAAATTTAAAAAGAATGTAATTTTAGATATTTGTAATGTCAACACATCATTTCCTGTCAATTTACACTATTGTCTATTGAAGATAATTAACATCATTAGATTAATTTAGTCTTTTGTTTTCTTTCTTTTTAATTAGGCAACTTGTCTAGAGACTGCATAATGGAGAATTGTGTGATAAAAAAATTGTTTCTCTGAAATTTCCTATTTGTACTCGAAGAAACTATAAAAAAATAGGTTTTCTGTTAGATATATTGGGCTAAAATGTAAATAGCTTTGCTCAGCTTTTTTGGTTAGTATTTATGTGATTTAATAATTTGACTGACAATCTAAATTCAATACTGGATGTATTGTTTTAAACTTGGTCAATCTATTGTCAATAATGGAAAGTCATTAACATTCCACATTTTGTTTAGACAATTGAACTCCTCGTTCCTCTTGTTTTTGTTGTTACCACAATGTTTTCTATCCAGCCATTTGTCTTTTTTTTTTTTTTTTTTTTTTTTTTTTCACCATTTCTGAAAAAAATAGTTTTTTTTTTTTTTTTTTTTTTTTTTTTAATCAGTTGGTGCATTCTGAAGTAACTGATTCTTTTTCTTTCTTTCTTAAGTCTTTTCGCCCCTTTGTAGCTTATTTGAAACTGAAACATATTTCAGATTGTAGGAAGTTGCTTACAGTACCTGGTGTGTTCCCAAGAAATCCCCCATCTAAGTATTAACCATGCTTGATGCTGTTTACTTTTGCATTTTGAAAAATGGATCAGTTAAAATGTAACAATATCAGGAACAGTAAGGAATTCAATTGAACAAACAAAATTTGGTTAATTTATTTGGCACGGGGGGGGGGAGGGAATACTTTGACAAGAATCCTTTGTGCATAATTAGAATGATATATGCTAAGATAAAATAATTTTTTTGACCAATTCTCTTTATATGTTGGTCATATAAAAAGACCTCACCAAAATTTCATGTTGTTTAATCATATAACCAAAATATTTGGATACTTAAAGATTTTTAATTGTTATAATTCCTTGGTATTATTAAGATTAAATGTAATACACCTTGGCCAAGAACTGCAAAGGTATTCGTTATTTGAATCTCATATCTGCACTTGCCTCAACACTGCCTTTTCATCTGTTTCCAATATTTAATGGGACTCCCCTCCCTGTCCCATTTACACTGATGCAAAGTAATTCATCTGAGGCTAAGAAGTAGAAGGGTATTTTATTTGGAATTACAGTAGATAAGATATAAACCATTTCCTTTCTATAGCAGCACAAAAGAAAGGTCTGTTTTCTTTTTTTTATCAGCACTCTAGAAATTTCATGTAGAAATATTTATTTCCAATTTTCTATTTATCTTATCAATTTGGTCATTCAGTATATTTTACTAGTAAAAAGATAACTTTTTACTGCTTAGGGAGAGAAAACTTAATTTTTCTGACTTGATTTGGAATTCATGATTATTATTATTATTGTTTCTTCTTGACCTCCATTTCTTCTTGACCTCCATTTGTTTTATGATCACATACTGGGCCACATTACCAATGAACTCAAGAGAAGGATGTATTTTTATTTTTTCTTATTGTTTCCACTTAATTAAACAAGACTGCTATTAACAAACAAAAAAATAAATGGACAAAGCTCTTTGAAGGATATTGGTTGTAGTTGTTAGAACTATTTTTTGAATTGCTTATTATTTTAATATAAAAGGATTTTTTGTAAAATTTTTTATTATGGTCTTAGTGTAAAAAAATGTTTATGCCAAGTTTATGATCCTAACATAACAGGGGAAAAACCTTATTTGTAGAAATTTTTATTATTAAGCCTATATGTAAAATTTAATGAAAAATTATTTTTTATTTTGATTAGTGTTCACTTGGTGCAAAATTTCAGGCATTTTTTAGCAGATTTTTCCATATAAATGCATAGCATCATTATTCAGCGATCAAAGTATTTTCTCAGGCTTTCTATCACATGCTGCCACCTTTCAGCTAAATTGTTGGGTGAATGGCAATGATTCTTATTTGGGTTTTGATTTTTAAATATCTTGAACCTTACCAGACAAGGAGTGTTGCATAGAACAAAATAAGTGATATTCTGAAGAATGTATCACATATGGAAAATTGTCCAAATTCTCTAGGGCAGTTGTCATGCAACAAATTCATTACTTGACAATATTTCAATACTGATCAAACTGTTAGTTTTCTTGAATTCTTCAGGAATACATTTTTCTTGCTTCTCAATTTTTCCTAAGATTTATAAAGAACATACTGTAATTAAATGATTACACAAGCAATAAATATTCTAAGATTTCTGTAATATTGCACAAAAGATGGCACCAGAAACTTTCAAATCAACCTAGTATTTCAGTAATTTGTGTCAAAACTGTTCACTTAAGGTTTTGTTCTTAGGAATGTTAAAGAAAATTCCACATTGTTTTAAATGTGTGTGCTGAACAGTATTCAGCCATACCAATGGAAGAGGAAACTAATTTTACAATAATGATTTTTACCAGTAACCTAAAATGAGAGAATGGGAGAATTACTATGGTATAATGGTTAGAAAACTAACCTAGCAAACTAGTACTGCTATAGTGAATGATTCAAGCCACATTGGATGGCCCACATATCTAACCCTCTACCAGACTAAATTTTGTTTAGTAAATACTAATACATGAATTTTGGAAATGGTATTGGGCCACCATTAGCAGGAGGTGATGAAGAACCACTAACTCTAGCTATAATGGAATAAAATCAACAAAAATACACAGAAGTTTATATTTTGTGTATTTAACTGTCAGGTGATTTACTGATGTTTCCTTTTAGTCTTTGTCTTCATCTATATTTGAAGGTGGTGGACATAATGCAATGACTGTTTCTCTTTTTTTCTTCTTTTTTTTCCTATTATACAGGCTCTGTATTTCCAGGTGTGGCATCATAAAGATAATTTTCTTAACCCCCCCCCCAAAAAAAAACCCCAAGTAGGCAGATAAGATGTGCAAGTTGAAATAATGAATGTTTATCTGCATCCCTGGCATTCTAAAATGGCTGAAACCTTTTTGTTAGTGTTAACAGGACTGAATCTCTTTTTTTTTTTATCAATTTTGTATGATTAGAATGTTTTTAATTTCATTTTTTTTTTTTTTTTTTTTTTTTCAACATTGGAACCAACTGAAAGATATGCTGAAAAAAGTGTAAATAATTCTTATTGATTTACAAAGTACAAGGAATTTTGTTAATATTTCAATTGGTAATATTCTCTAATAAGAAGGGACTTTTGTTTTCACTTTAGCACAACTTTTGAAAGTTTAATTATTCACTTAATATATTGTACTATGTGAATATTGTTAATGTTTAGACCTGTTAATGTTGGTGTTTTTTTCTCCTGATTTGAAGTTTTTGATCTTCTATTGCAGTATTTAAAAAAATATCAGTTGTATTATGAACTGTTACTGTTTTCACATTGAATAATTTTTTAGTTTTATTGTGGGATTTAAAGAAAACCCTTTTTCCAGCAAACTCTGATCTTACTCAACTTTTGTATCTTTTGTTTTCAAATATGTTTTTGTTTTAATAGATTATAAATGATGCTGAAAAGTTGACTGAAAAGATTTTTTTTTTTTTTGCTTTAGATGACATGATGAACATTTTAGTTTTAACTAACTTGATGTAAAAAGGTTAATTGTATTGTAATAATTGTCATATCAGGGTATATTTTTGTTTATTGACTTCCATTATTGAAAATAGAAAAAAATAGCAACATTTTCAGTATATAATTCTCTAAGGTAACATGCAACTGAAAGAAAAATGCAGTTTATGGAGAAGGCACTGTGAATGATCAAACCATTATTTGGGAATAATCAAAGATGTGGAACATTGTCAACACACTCAAAATGTATCCTAAACAAAAGTTGAAATTATTTGCATCAATTTGTTTATGTAATAATTATCATGGGTGGCTTTGAAATACAAAAGAAATACAAAAATCCTACTGGACCATATTTTTGTATGTGATTTTATTTAACTTTTTTTAAAACATTTTGTAACAAGCTAGTTCAAAAATAGATAATTTATAATTATATAGAATGCTAGAGATTGTGGTGGCAAGCAAAATGAATCACCATTAAGCATACCAAAAGCAAGTCTTCATCCCCAAATATTGCTGTGGTATATAGTGGGAATATAAGGGAGTCTTCTATTCTAAACTTAATCCAGAGAACCAAACAACTCATTTGATTAAATATAACTAACAATTAAACTTATTAAAGGTAGCAATTGACAACATTTGGAAAGAGCATAAAATTCTATCAGGATAATACAAAGCTTCATGTTTCTTTTTTGTGACTAGGCAAAAAATTTATCCAATCTTGGTTTAGAAGTTTTCATTTGCCATATTCAGCAGATATTGTACCTTTTTGGTTACCATTTATTACAGACTTCACAAAATTCTTTTAATGAAAAAAAAAATAAAATAAGTTCCCTGAAAATTACAGTAACTATGTTCTTCAATAAGCTGAAAATAAAAAACAAATTGTCTATTTTGATTTCATCAACCAAATAAACTTTCTATTGCTCCTTGTGAGTGTGTGCCTAAGTCTTTATTGACTAGCAGCTGTTGAATAACACTTGCTTAACATGGAAACTACTTATTTGTGTTTTTTAGTTTTTTTTCCAGATAATATAAAGTGACAACAGTGTTTGAGTGTTTGGTTTTTATATACCTGAGAAAGTCATTGGATAAGCAATCATAGCTTTTGATGTTAAATTTCTCTTCCTATATTTCCTTAAATATGATATGATTAAATATTCAACCAGTTAGACGTCTGAAGAGATTATGTAGCATCTATTTTTTTTTTTTTTTTTTTTTTTTTTTTTTAGCTTATATTACTTTGTGTAATATAGATATGAGGCGGTGTTGTTTTTCTCTCTATAAAAACTTCAACTATCATTGTGAAAAGTTATAAGTTTTTGATGTTCCCGCTGAATGCAAATTTCCAAAGATCAAATTGACAATTTGTTGCTGTACACTGATTTATTTTAGCCATTATCCATATCTTGTTTGCATTGTGGTTGTTGGTCTCTTTGTATTCCAGCATTCATTAGATGATGTTTCAATATTACTTTCTACACACTATTCTGTGAAAAAGAGATTGGCTTGATGATGTAGGCAAGAGACAAACTTATAAGTAGCAATCCAGACACAGGATCAGTATTAAGAACACCTTTCAGTGTTAAAATTACTCTGCAAGAATAATATTAGCTTACATAAACACAGGTATAAAAAGTGAATAACAATAGTTACACCAGAGGATGACTATTTTGATATATTATACATATTTTCATCAGCTAAAATGTAAATATTTTTTTGTTATACAAGTGGGCATGAGACACTAAAAATTCTTTGTCTGACCAAACATAAAAGTTTATTTTGGGGGTACCTTCTTGGATTAGCTGATAAATTTTCAGCACCGTATCTTATATGTATATATATATATATTTAATGCATACATACTGTATATACTCGTGTATCATGTAAATTTTGAAGACCTAATTTTGAAGCTAAATGAATATATAGTTTGGTCAATGGCATAGCCAGGACCAGCAGTACATACACTAATTTTATATCTCCTGTATGATGCGACTGCCTTAAAATTAGCTGCAAAATTAGGTCTTCAAAAGTGTTATATGATATGCAAGTATATATTAATGATATTTATATCAATGATATTTATATTAATGATATTTATATCAATGATATTTTACATTGTGATATGGAAATTTCTATGTTTCGAGATTTAAAATTTTGATCATGTCATCAGGCAATGTTTGGTAACCTTTTCATGAGAATGATTTACATTTGAAAATAGAAAACAATATGTTCACTTATTAAAGATGGAGTGGGAGGGGATCCAGATTTTGAAATCTTATGGATATGTTTGTTTTTTTTAACTAATCAAAAGAAAGGTCAAAGCTAAATCAGAAAAGTTAAAAATATAGGTTAGATATGGGAGGGGGTTAATCATACATGTCTTGTGGGAACTGTCATATTACGAGTTAACATACTTCTAGTTAAGAGTATCCATTTAAGTTACATATATATTTTTATTCATCCTGACAGGAATCGAACCTGTATCCTATACAGAACTGTCATATAGCCTGACGTGCCTTAACCGATTGAGCCACAGAGGATCATTCGGTCAAGGTCAATTTTTTTTTTTTTTTTTTTTTTTTTTTTTTTTTTTACTGCTTTTAAACCTTGCTAACTGAACGATCCTCTGTGGCTCAATTGGTTAAGGCATGTCAGGCAAGATGACATTTCTGTATAGGATACAACTTTGATTCCTGTTGGAGGACAAATATTTTCTATGAAAATTTCTCAGACATTCAGGCCGGTAAATGTTAATACTGTTTATTATAAACAGAGCATTTACTTAAATATTTGTATCTATAAAAAGAATGTATAAACATAAAAATGTCTTAAAAATAATAGTCGGACTTTGTCCATTTCATAATATATAGTGTGTGTGTATATATAAATGAATTCTGAGTAAAAATTCTATTTATTTGTTGGATAGAACTTGTTTAAAGATTATACTAGACAACTGTTGAATGTTGTGCACTCAACTTTTAAACTAATACTTCCACTATAGCAAACTATTTCTTGAATGGCTACTATTCTAGATATTTTTGCATTAATGCAGGCAGGCCCAGGGATCTATCCTTGAATCTACATCATTCCCAATTTTCATCGACAACCTTCCTGATGGCATCAGTTGTCAGCTCTGTATCTATGCTGATGACACGATCACTTCTTCCTGTCTTAATAGCAAGTGGTTCTATGAGGCCAAATTGGCAGCTGATCTAAAAAATGATCCCCAGTCTGTTGTTAACTGGGGAAAAGAATGGCTTTTTTAATGCCTCAAATGAAGCTGCTTTATTTCAATTGTCTGGGAGAACCCTTTTTACCTTCCCTCTAATCTCCCAGATTGTGACTCATTGTACTTTTTGGTCTAGTGTTTTCTGATGACATGAAAATGAAGTAGAAAGATTATATTGAATCAATTGATAGGTCTGCAGCTAGAAAAGTTGGTTCCCTGTGTCGTATGATACGTTAATCCAAGCCAAGAATTGGTCTGGTCTGGACAGAGTGAAGAAAATGTTTTATATAATGTTTCTTGTACAGAACTGGTAGTGCAATAACATTTTTCATGAAGGAATATATTTGTCATACAATGTTATTTGACCCTTCCCTCTTTGAATATTTTGTGACACTTTGTTTATCGTGACTACATCTAGACAAGGCTTCTGGAACAAAATTAATTAAATTCGAAGGCCCTACAATGGTAGGAAGTCACATGAGTTTGGTGAAGCAGTTGTCCCTTGGCTGGTATCTGGTGGCTTCTCTTTTCTATCATTTTGACTCTCTGTTTATATGGACCTCTGTCCAAAACCGGCATGGGGTCTGATGTGGGTTGGAATTTAGGTGATTCCCCCTAATCTCTGCAGAGAGTTCTTCATTTGTTTCACTCTGGGAAATTAATTGCATGCTCAATTTGGAGAGGCCTCTCTATGTCAAAACACTATGAAAGTGTAAAAATAGGTTTTAATACCAGAAATACTTTGTAAAAAAAAAAAAAAAAATCTTATTACCAGCAATAAGTTTTTGAAGAAAAAAATTATTACCAGGAATACATTTTTGAAAAAATGTATTACCAGCTGTACTTTTTTGAAAAAAAAAAATTACAAGTGATACATTTTTGAAGAAAAAATATTACCAGAAATAGATTTTTGAAGGAAAAATTTTTTTTACCAGCAATACATTTGAAAGAAAAATATTACCAACAACAAAAATCTTGTCAGCATTAAATAACCCATTGAGGTTGATATGCTGTGAAACAAACCAAACCTTAACCAGAACAGTAATCAGTTGTCAACTTCAGCTATATTGTTTTGTTTTTTTTGTAGTAAAATTTGATGTTTCTGTCCTTCCCCTTTGCTTTTATCCAAGGAAGAAAAAAGAAAACTAACCCTTTGAATTTAATAAATCTTGCCTCATCTTTTGGTATAGTTATTGAGCTATCCCTTGAACCCTTAACGTGTCACAAGAACATGTTCAAGCATGTAGCTATCATTTTAGGCCTTTTGGAATAGCAAAAATGTCATTCAATCTATCAACATCAGATTTTGGACATTATTTAAGGTATGACCTGATATCTGAGTGGAAAATATGGAACATACAAAATTTTCTGGAATTTAATGAAAATTTAAAAAAATAATTTAAATTTATTTTTACTTTGTTTTTCTTTCATATTTTTACCTTTTTGTCAGAAGGCTCATGTTACATTCTATGACTGTTAAAATATGTGCAGTTTTTATGAAAAAATAAACTTGAACACTTCTCATATTCGGGGAGTTACGTCTGATATAGATTTCACCATTACCAATTTGGCCACATGGGCTTAATAACTAAGTAGGATCAATATTAAAAATTTGAACAACTTAACACTTATCGTTTTAACTCAGTTTATAACACTTTTTGCTGCTGCCTACATCTAGTGGTATAACCACATTTTAGTGGTCCAGTCCTCAGGGTCTTAGAATGATGTTTTAACCACAGGGCTAACTCTGCACTGGTCAATGCTGATGATAGTCCAAGCTGGATGTTGGTCACTGGCCACTTTGATCCACACCAACTCTGTCCACGCTGTGCTCTTGATCTCAGAGCAGTGGAAAATTGAAAGTCATAGTTTAGCAGTGCTAGTTCAAGTCATGGTGGGTGCTATATTAAAGGAAAAAAATATCTTCACATTGAAAAATAAAACAAGAGATTCTTGAGGTTAATTTTCAACTGGTTTATATAGCTCTTGGTATAACAAAAATTTAGCCTTTTCCACATCAATCTCCATTGTGACACTGGGCCTTGTGTAAACTTCTGGAGGGGCTGGGTTCAGAGTCTTGCAATCAGGAAATCTGGTTGGCAGCTGATGTGGATTTCAGAGGCATTCAATGTGGGATTTCAGCCCAAAGTTTGCAAGCTTCCCAAAGTCATCCGCTTATATGCACTTTGGCCCAAAACTAGTGTGGGGCTGAAGGGTTCTGGGAATTTGGTGATTTCCAAATTTCCATTAATTCCAATAAAAGTTTTCTTTGTTTCCTATTTCTGCTTCCTTAATCAACTTTTTAAATTTGGAGAATTATCCATCTTCCTTGGGAGTAGTGACGGGTATTGCTCCTCCCTTAACTCCAACCGGCTTCACTTCACATCTCACACTGCTATTCTACACAGGCAGGCCTAAATTCTGCCTCTTCCTCCTTCCTTATCGGTATTTTAACTTCTTGGTATTTTAACTTCTTGGTATTTTAACTTCTTGGTATTTTAACTTCTTGGTATTTTAACTTCTTGGTATTTTAACTTCTCAGGGCTTGCATAACTGTCTTTGTCACAAATCTAATTTTTAAAGTGCATAGGAGAAAGGGTGTGGTTTATTCTCCTCATTGATTTAAATTCTTTGACTCCCTTTCGTGGACCCACTTGTCCGGTGAAAATACAAACCAGATCAACTTCTCATTTTAACCTTCCAAGTGATAGATAAAAATTATTTTCCAATTTGTTTTTCTCAATGAAAATATATTTGTTTACCTAAATTCTCAACAAAGACCTGTTTTCTATCCTTGGGTTGGTTGCTGTCTTGGCAAAAACATAAACTAGACCACCTGCCTGTTATGATGGATTGATTTTCATAATCCTAACCTTCGCAACAGGTTCATTCTCTGTTTTCATTTCTCGATTCATTTTTACTAATGAAAATATAATTCCCGTCTACTTCTCTTTTTGCCAATGACATGTATTTTTCTAATTTCCTAAGAAAGAGATAAAGCCATTTCCCAATTTACTTTACCTGCATGCCAGATTTTTGAGAGATAAAAACATAAACTCTCGGTGCATCGTTCCAATTCATTGGGTTAAGCAACCCAGATGGCTCTTTCTTCACTTCTACATCACTAAAATATCTTCCATTCTCTCTTTCTGTCTCTCTATCTTCCAGCTTATCTTTCATTTTGGACTTGACCCTTTGTCTGCTTAGAATTAATGTTTAAGCGCAGAGGTACCGTTTTACTTTGCCAATTATCTTTAAAAAATTGAAAGCTCAAATGCCAAAATGTGTTCTAGGATAGTGTTAGGATAGAATTAGTCTGTATCTAAAAAGGAGATGTTATATTCATTAACTAAGTAAATGATTTTATTTTCCAATTGTTAATATTTCCATTTTGAATATTCCATTGATGTAGTTTGAATATACAAGCATAATTTTTTTAACTGTTGTATTTAATAGAAGATTGAAAGATTTGATAAAAATTAACTTTTTATTTTATTTTTTTTTTTTTTCACACTTATAAATGTTTTATGGGAAGTTCTCACTTCAAAATCTAAGACTGCAATTCATTTCTGTGAAGTTGTTTCTACTTAATATTATTTTCAAGATGTGCAAATCATGTTTGCTTGATAAAGTAAAAAAACAAGGATGCTGTCTATACAAATTCTGCTTGTACAGCAACTGGGACAGTTTTTATGAGTTTGTAATTTGTTTCAGTAGAAAAGGATGTTTATCAATTTGGTTAGACATACATACAAGTTGACTTATGCATGCCTACATGAATTTACACCCACATATATATACTTATCTACATATAACTGCAAACCATAGACATATAGAGACAGAGATGCAAAAAGTTTAAATTCATCCATCATTTCACCAATGCATGCACATAGACTGTTTCTAGTGACATCTTAGCAATTACTAAAAATGTTTTATAATGTCTGTAATAGAGGAATAAGTTCTAATTATGCATTTATAATGACCTTATATAAAATTTTTCTGCTGCTTCATTAGTTTTAATGGTTCCATAGGATATTGTAGAAGTCTTTTTAGAGAAATTTATTTCCGTTGTATTATTTGAAATCAGAACACTACTTTTTCTTCCTTTTGAAAATACTTCAATTTATTGAAATCAATATTTTTTTTTTTTTTTTGTACGCATTGACTGATATTTTTTGTGTCCTTTATGTTGTATAATATGGCCTGTGCAGTTAGTAATTGAAATGCTTGCCATGGCTCCCTTAATTTCTGTATATAAGTTGGTTCCATTTTACATGTGAAATATATCAACAATATATCTACTGATGAGTGGATATGGGTTTAGAACATTTGGGGTGCTGGTTATAACCAGTTATTAGATGTTTTAACTAAGTGGAAGCACAACTTTGTATTTATTCAAGTACGTCTTGTACACATGAATTTGTGCTACTAAGTTACCACAACCACTTATTTGATGAAACTGAATATATATCTATTCAAATTTACAACTAAAATGTTTTGCTCTGAAGTATTACTATAAAAATACCTATAAATTGATCCAAAAGAATAGATTATGAAAGGTTTCAAGATGAGCATCTAAATTTCTGCTTCTATCTATAATTTTATCTGCTAAAGAAAAAATCCTAGTGAAAAAAAATGGTTGATATAGGAACTCAAAGGAAGCTGATCATAAAAATAGACAAGTGAGTATTTTGGGTTACATCTTTGTTCTATTCCATTTTTGGTAAAGCTCCTGACAAAACTCTTTTGTAGTTCTAATTTTATTTTCAACAGATAAGTAACACGATGTTTGTTCAGTACTAAATAGATAATAATTATTTTAAGAATTTTGTACAAGTTAAATGAAAAGAAACAACGTGTACCCAAATATTTAATGTATTGAAACATTATTTTTTCTAAACGATATGTACCAGTTGGAATTTTTAGAGTTCATAGAAACTGATTGACATAGTTTTCTTCATGTTTGTTTAACAAAGAAGTTATAATACATTGATTTGAAATGTCATCAGATTGACTGAATTTGTTGCATGAAAATAACCCAAATACCTTAAAATTAATTTTTCTGTGATAATCTACATATTTTATATCAGTAATTGATTGTTTTATTTGACAAATATATTGACTAAGTTGTTTTGGCTTGATTTTACTCTGTCATCTTCACTCTCTACTTGATAGAGCTACATTGCATCTATTTATCTTGGAAAGGATCAATACTGATTTTAATCTAATTAAAAAAAACAAAACCTTTTTTTTTTTTCTTTTTTTTTAATACCATGTCTCTTCAGGATATAGGTGATTATGACTGGGAATTGCCATGAATTCTTGTGAAAGATAGTGGTGTGGTTTCCCATTGCCTCTTCAAAGGTCTTGAATTGAGAGTAGCTGCCAACCAAGGCTTGAGTAATCTGACCTGTTTATTTAACCCATAGCTCGGAGACTATATGGATGTATGCTTTTTCCCAGGGGAATTTGTGTAAAGTGAATGCAACAAACAAGGCTGGAATTTGAACTTGGATTGCTGATTTCACTTACCATGCTGATAAACATTACGCTACCTGCATAGTGTATATGTCAATGCATTATAACTTCTATCTATTACTCCACCATGCATTGGAGGCACGGTGGAGTAATGGATAGCAGCTCTGATTGATGAATCTGAGAGCCGAGTTCAAATTCCAGTCAAATCCATTACATTCACTTAGGTGTTAATACCCTTGGGAAAGGTATGAATCCTCTTCTTCTCTTCCTCCCCCACCTATGGGTAAATAGCAGGACAGACCAGGTTCTATAGCCTTGCATGGCAACTAGTCTACCACAGAAAGAAATGGCAACCTACTGCAGGGGGAAAAAATCTGCCTTGTCAGTCATGTATTGAAAGATACATGATCGCCTAAGCATGTATCACACATGGCACTGACTTGCATAACAAACCATCAAATAAGGAACATATATTGTCAGTTTGTTTTTTAAAGAAATTTAATTTAGTCCTTTAGTTTATAATCAATTATTGTGAAAATGAAAAAAACTTTTTTTTTTTTTTTTTTTTTTTTTTACTGATTTTTCATTTGGAAATAGGCTTATTTAAATTAATCTAATCCCTTTTTGTAATTAACTGTCCACTGTTTGTGCTTCTTGATGCTCATTGCTTCTTGATGTCTTATTTAAAGCATCTCTAATGTGCTTTTGAATAAATATTTTGAAAAATATAGGTTAGGGGGTGTGTGTGTGTGTGTTATTCATACTTGTCTAGATGAACTGTTATTTTTAGATGTCATCATTACATCCGGCTAAGAATATAGTTTTAATATACAATGAAATAATCATATATATATATATATATATATATATATATATATATATATATAACAATAGGTTAATTTTAGGATTTTATTTTTTTAAATTATTTTTGTATATACTTTAGAACTATCTTAAAGGGGCCTTTTAATATGATTAAATCATATTTATATATTATATTGTTTTGATCCTAAAATACAATACTTATTATATTTAATGGGCCATAAGACATGGTAATATTAAAATTAAAAATCAAGAGATTAAATATTATATGTACCATTATATATAATAAAATAATTGCTATCTAATACAGAGATTTTTTTTTTTTAATGAAAAATTCTATTAATTATGTTAAAGTAAACATTATACAATGCCTACATATTGCAGTTAGTTCATTTCACTGATTTAATAGATCATTATTTTTAGGAAACTTAATAATATGCAGCTTTTGATGTAGACACAAGGGACAGGGGTCATTTGGTGACTTACAAATTCTCATTACAAAATATAGATCTTTAAACATCTTGTCTAGCTTTTTTCTGGAATCATTATTTCTTTTATTGTCTGGTACCACCATCAGTCCATCATCCCAGTATATTTTGTGGTTGTTGATCTGGACAATTTTATTTATTATCTATAAAGAAAAAAGTTTATTGGCAGCTTTGTTTGACAAGGACTTTGTATGCTTAAACCTTGAACAGATTAAAGTCATCCTGCATTGGCATAAATCAGTTTTATTTCATGATGGTGAAGCATGTATTATGAAATTCAAAGCTGGTAATTTTGATGTCCTCCAATGATAATTTGAGTAGGCAGAGGTGTCTGAACTGATGGGAATCTATATCCTAAGTAAAATAAATAAAATTGTCCGCATCAACGACCACAGAATATACTGGGACGATAGACTGATGGTGGTACCAGATAATAAAAGAAATAACGATTCCATCAGAAAAAAAGCTAGACCAGATGATTAAAGATCTAGATTCTGACATCACAGTGGAGATCAGCAGGAAAGTACTCTAGTTTTTGGACATAGAACTAAACCTGCTGACTGAAACCATTTCATGTTTCATAAAATCTAATATGGTTTTGAGATAGGTAAATGTCACCCAACCACCCATCAAGTGTGATTAGAGATATCCTGTTAGGTGTACAATACAGATTGTCTCAAAAATTCTTCAGTACATTTAGAGTTCATTTTGTCAATTTTTACAGATATTACATTAGTCATTAAAATTTGGTGTGCAAAGTCACAATGAGAACACCTGTAAAGTTGTGTGTGTGTTTATTCTAGCAGATATGTTGGTTGAGCTGCTTGAAGAATCTAAGACATGAATTAGTAAATATAACTGCCACTTCTATTCAAACAGTTTCTTTTCTCGCACTTCCTGCCTGTGAAACTTCCTTCAGTTTCTTTGCTTCCCTGATAACTACAATGTTTAAAAATTTAAATGCATGTCAATTTTCATCATCTATCTTCTTGAACCCTGTTCAGCTTTTATCCTTTCCTTGCCTTGTATCTTTTCTCTCACTTTCACTCTCTGTAACCCCCTGTGTACAAGTGATATTCCCATGTTGCTTGGGGTGAAATGATTTAAAAAAAAAAAAAAAAAAATCTCAGAAGAAATTAGAATATGCATTCCTTAAATAAGAAATTCCAGGCAATGATGAAGTATTCTGTGGTCATATAATTTTTCCATGAGACTAGATCTTTTCATTTATTTCTCTAAAGGGGTCTATCATGTTTAACTATCAGTTACAAAAATAAAATTAAAAAGAAAATGTAGTTTGCTTTACTCCAAGGAACAAGGAGAAATTTGTGCATTTCTAATGGTACAGCTGAAGAAGTCTTTTTTACATTTTTTCTGAAGGCTTGTTGAATGCTGCTTTTAAACCCATAATTGTACTTTAAATTTTAAAGTACCAGTCAGAAATAGTTTGAAAATTTATTAAAAAACAAAGAATGAATTTGTATAAAGCATATTAAATTTCTAACTATGAGAATACTTTTGTTAAATTTTTACTGGTTCTTTGAATCTTGTTTAGTCACATCTTTACTATTCCATACGTGTGTACATTTCTTCTTCTCTCACTTATTTGTTTCAATGCCAACACCTGGTGTTATGGGGATGAACCAATGAATCTTGTTCATTTTGGCAATGACAACAGAAGAGTCTTCGTTTCAAGGCAACAAATGACGATTTAATGTCATCTTCCTAAAGCTATAAATGGTTTTTGTTCTGATTAATTGAACAATATCTACCCACAAGGACAAGCTGAGAAGAGATCAACCAGACTGATGGCTCATTCCACGTTGTATCCAGACATGCCAAGTAGATTCTAGCATGAACCAAATACATGGGGTACATTAAATTTCTTTTCATTCATTAAAGATGTGGCAAAAACAACAAAACAAAAAAAAAAAAAAAAAAAAAAATCCAAGTTTGGAAGTATGGCCACTTGAATATTGTACTTTTGCTTTGATTATATTTTTTCCTGGCAGGATTTATTTTCATTATATGTACAATCTTTACAGATTATTGTATTTCTTTACTTTCAGTTTTCTTAAATGTTGTAAATGCATCTGTGCTAACATTATTATTATTGTTATTATGGAAGAGGAATTTTAAAGTTTGTACATTTTTCCCATTCATTGTTTCAGAGAATTTTCATATTTTAACCAATTCATCATTTGTCATCTGTGGTTGTGGGATAGTCCTGTCAAAGTTTGGTTATAACATTATTTCAAATTCTGATATATTCTGTATGTCTATTCGCATAAGTATTCTCTTTTTGACAAATTATGGATATATTTTTCAACATACACAAGAAAAAAAAACAAAAACATGTTTAAAAGTGTCTAAAACACAAATGTGTTTTATGACATGATTTTCAGTACTTGAGTTAAATCAAAAAAAAAAAATCTTAGAAAGGTTATAAGAAATTAAAAGAAAAGAAAATCGTTGTCTGCATCATGGTAAAAAAAAAAAAAAACACCTCTAAAAAGATTCCACTATAACACATACTGTATTTAATATTTTCTGTCTGCAAATGATATTTATTAACTAATTATCCAATTCATATTGAATTGAATTTGAGTTAGTTAGCTTTACTCTATATGCAAAAAGGTTTTATTATTTTCACCACTAATGATTGTTGACATGCTTGGTATCATATATTAAATAACTGGTACAAAGTGCAGTTGACTAAAAGTAAAAAAAGCAAGTAGTCTTCAAATATATCTAAATACTTGTTTCACAGGTGATCATTAGTTGTGAGTGATTTATATACATTACAGAATACATTAGTGTCAATGACATAAACCTGATATGGCAAACAATAAATTTATCTTTATTTAGTCATTCATTTTTTTATTTTTTTTTTTTTTATTCTGGGAATTACTAACTAAATTTATATCTGCTAGATCTGATTTAAGAAATTTATTGTTACTTTGATCTGTTGGTGGATAATGGGTCAGAATGAGAAATTGGAGAGCTAAGTTCAAATTCCAATCAGGTTCATTACATTCACTTAGGAAAGGTATGAATCCATCTCTTCCTCCCAGGTATGGGTTAAATAGTAGGTATCTGGAAAAATTGTTTGGTATTCTCAAAAAAAAAATTGTTGATGGAATATTCACTTGCACAAACAACAAAAGTATTATTCCTATAATTCAACATATGTTTTGGCTTTATATCACCCACAAAGTGTTGATAAGCTTTAAAAAAATATAAACCAATCAATTATTGCTACTTTAGGCTTCTAATTGTTCATTTTGGATGCTAAATGGCATAATGTATAGTGAATTGTCAACTTTAAAATAATCAGGTTTTCTATTATTACTGTGCATATTTTTGATGAACCATGAAATTCAAGCAAAATGATAGTTATATATTTTGAATGAAAGTGTAAACTTTCATTTTCTTCTTGATTTTCAAGAATTAAATCAATAGTCTTCTAATATAGTTTCATAATATTGCAAGTGTTGCAATTAAATATATACTCTTGTTCATTAAATATATATTATATCATAGAATGGAATAGCTGAAACATTCTGGAAGAGAGAGTAGCAAGAAGAGTTGAATTGTCCAAACAACCCTTGAAATGGTTGAAATAGTTACCTCACATATTCATAAAAAAAAAATTAAATTTTTATTGGTTATTAATATTTCAAAGTTGTCTTAAGAATCAAAGAATTTACAACTTTCCTACATTTCACAAATTTTTTGCTTTCAGCTGAAGTGGTCTTAGAGCCATGTCAGTCTTGTGGACGAAAATTTAATCCACAAACACTGGTAAGTTTCTTTGGTTTTCATTTCCTTTTCCTCTGTAAAAACAAAACTAGTTTCAAGTTAGTTTATGCTGACTGATAAACAAATTTATCTGATTAAATGTATAAGAATTTGTCCATGAGGTATTTGTGGGCATTTCTTCCAAAATGTTAATGATACTTTGATATTGCAAATATAAAGGATATTTCTTTGGGTACAAAGGGAAATGCTGTTAGATCCTCAAGGACTTTAATGACCACTGTATTTTATTTATTATATCTGAATGACATAAAATATATATAGAATATTTTGAACACATCTGATTAACTTATGACTTTGAAGCTTATGTTTTTTGCTTTTTTTTTTTTTTTTTTTTTTTTTTCAATAAAGATAAAAAGTATAATTTTTACATTTAATGTGGTTTGCTGCAAAATATAAATAATTAAGTGATGATTATAGAGGTCATTAAATTCAAATAATTGATCATTTGTCAAATGTTTTTTGGATAAATAATGAACTCTGACTTTGAAAGTGTTATAAGCTGTAAAATATTTTTCCACTATTGGCATAACTTTTTTTTTTTAACTTTTAGATTTTTCTATAAAGTTTGATTGTTTGAATGTCAATGCTTCAAGTCGTTTTAATTGTTTCTCATAAATTTTATGTCTCATAGGTAAAACACCAAAAAATATGTTTAAAACTTTCAAGTAAAAAACGTAAAGTTTTTGATTCCACAAAGCAAAGAGCAGAAGCTTTGGAAATGACTGTCAACCAGGTGAAACAAGCGGTCACCAAGGTGGGATGAAATTTTCTTCTCTTCAGATTTGATTTACTTGTTTTTCTCTGTGACATGAGTCAAAATACAAATTTAACAGGATCTTATTCATTGCAGACTCTGTATAGGATATTTTCATGGCCTGAAAAAGACTGTCAGTACAATATAAAAATATCAATTTTATGTCACTTGCTTAAAAGCAGCTTGTAGTAATAAAATAAGTACACCCCCACCTCCCTCCCTCGCTTGTAAGTATTCATTACAATAAATACAACTTTTATTCAGTTCTAAAGCTGATTTAGTCTAATAAAGCTTCATAAATTTGTCATTATATTACACAGCTGTTGAAAGTGATGGCAAATCACTTCCTATTGATATTTTATGCATTTACAGGTAAATAACGGGAGACTACTCTGTAATTAGCCAAACTCTAGCTACATTTAAAATTACAAGTTAAACTTGTATCTCTAATCAGTAGAAATAAAGTGAAATGACTTTTGAACATACATTTTAATTTTTTTTTATTAATAAAGTGAAAATATTCATGATGCAAGAAAAAAAAGATGAATAATTTTTGTGCAAACATGGATAAATGTGCCTGCAATAAGATAGTCTCAAAAGGATGGTTATCCCGATGACACCGTTTTTTTTTTTTTTTTTTTTTTTTTTAATTACTTTCACTCTTCAGCAATGTTTATTGTTTTAAAGGGATGATTACAAATATAATAAAACCTAAATATATGATAGTGAATTTATATATTTTCTTTGTTCTTGAGAATTGACAACAAAAATATTAAGCACTATTTAATAGATTGTTTATTTGAAAGAATAATTTTATATTTACGACATTCTAAAAACTAATACAATTAAAACTAATGCAATGCAATATTTATCATTTGCTAAATTATTAAAATATATAAACCAGCTATAAGGAAATCCTTATTTACAATTTTATAAGTTTGAATTAATTGGCAATTAACTGATGTTTTGTCAACAATTCCAATAAATAATTTAATAAATAAAAAGTGCAAATAAACAATCTAATAAATAAATAATGTTTGTCAGTTCTCAAGAACAAAGACAATGTATAAATTTACTTTCATATGTTTAGATTTTATTACAATTATAATCCTTGCTTTTAACAATAAACATTGTCAATGAGTGAAGATAGTTAAAAAAAAAAAGGAAACAGTAGTGTCAGGGTAAGAACCATCCTTTTGGAACTCCATCTTATTGTGGGTATATTTATCCATGTTTGCTAATTTTTGTATGAAACAATGATACTTGTGAAATAGTTTCTTTACAAAAATAAACATTATTTCTATTTTTTACATTTTTTTTGTTTCTCTTTCAAAGTTAATGATTTTCTTTTCTACTTTTGTAACAAACACAAAAACTTAATTATCATTGTTATTGAAATGAACAAAAATGCTGATCCGATACCAAGTCACATATTTCATGAGGAATTTCTTTATTCTTATTTTAATGGTATTTCTCTAACAAACCCAGTCTGCTATTTTTATAGTGTTAAAGTAAAAAAACAGGAATGTGATGACTGATAGTGATATTTAGCTAATTAAAATAAATTTCAAAATAGACATTTTACTTTGACAGATTTACTTCTTTATATATAAAATCTGCTTCATTTTGTTGATTTACTTTTAATTTGTAGTTTCTTTCTATTATTTTTTGTGATAATCGATGAAGGCTTACTGGTTTGTTAATATTTGGTAGTTCTCTTATGATGAACAACTGAAAATATGAAGTTAAAAAAAAATTTAAATTTTCTTTCAGCAAATTTCTGTTCCCAAAGTAAATTGGAGAGCCCAACATGAAGACTTCTTGAATTCTATCCGTAATGCAAAGAAAGTATCCCAAGCCATTGCTGAAGGCAAGCCGCTCCCGCCTCCACCTGCACCTGTAGTCAATCCAAGTAAGATCTTTAGAAACTGTGAAATAAAGACTTTGAAACAAATTGAATTACAAAGCAGCTAAATAGTCTCTTAAAGTATAAGATTAATGCAATTTGTTTAATTTCTAACTATCAATATCATTTCGATGTTAAGGAAATTGTACCTAATTGTTGCTATTCTTTGTCAGTGAAACATAACAGGTAGGTTTATTTGTGTACTTGTAAAATTACTTAGACAGTTATAATTCTTTGAAACTAGAAATGAGAAAGATCAAGAAATATTGTTGGTTTCTTCATTGCCATTTATTGAAATTCATTCCTTCTAATTAAAAAGAATGAAGAACTCAAATGAATGCATAAAGTGTGTTAGTGAACTGTGGGATTTTTACCCAGTGTGTCTTCCGTAGTTTGTTGCCTATTGCATCTACTCCTCCCTGCCTATTGAGATGAAGGCCCAATCAAGAGCCCTCTGCAGGAGCTAGCTTAGATGCCGCCTGTTAGGGTGGCTTTTAAGCTAGTTATTAATATTTTATTTTGAGATTTGAAAGTCTAGTCTGAAAAACGACAGTTTAATATGTACCATTATTTACATTCAAACTTGTATCTTTAGCTTTGTTGTTATTATCAAAGTTTCAGCCATTTTGACCCTCCTGGCCTTCTTTAGGTGTCTGTCAGTTCAGGTATATGCTCCATATATATTCGTAAATAACTTGCATTTTTTAAAATTTTATTTTATTTTATTTTTTATTTTTTGTAAGATGACCAAACCTGCATGTAACTTATCTACTGAACCATGCTCTAAAATGGTGTGTAGATATTGTTTAGACACATGGTGTGTAGACATGACATCACACTCCTTATTTATTTTGCTCATATCTGTCTAAACTTCTCACTTGTGTATATACACAGATTTGTTGGTGGAAGTGTTAAAAAAATTCATTCTATTTGTGATAGAAAAAGAGGTGACAAAAGAAAAAGAAACAGTTTGGCAGTTGATCTCTCCTCTGACCGAGCTCAACGGGGGTTATCACTTTTTTAATTTTTTATTTTTCTAATGTTCACCCAATACAAGGCTCAAGAGCCAGGGTAGAGCATAGAAAATAACTAATCACCAACAAGGATGTGTAAATGCTTTTGAACTTTAACAAGACTGGTGAGTGAGGATAATGCAGCTCCAGCCCAGATATGTCAACAGTACTTCATTTTTGGTCTGGTCTGGCTCTTGTAAAGTACCCTATGCAGGAGGAGTCTGGTACTTACTGGACTGGTACAGGGAACAAACTATTTTTCCAGCATCTTTACCTGTGGATTGTATATATGAATTCCACTTGAGATCTGAGGTGAGCCTTAACTCCAATAAGCGTTCAAGGCAAGGAACTCCTGTGAGAACAACTGTTCATCATGATAGTTGAAAATTTATCATGATAACAGAAAGTTACTAGTTTGGATTTTGAGGTACTGAATGTTACAAGCCAGATCCCTTTCCCCACAGACAAATTGTTGTAAGCCCTTCACTATTCTATTGCTATTTCTATGCAAAATGTTTTGGTGAGTTTAATTTCTTAGTTCCATCAGTTCTGACCTTCACAGCTAAGACCCACCATACACTAGAATGAATCTTCTTCATTCTCTTTGTATTCCATTAGTAACAAGGAAGTTTCATTTGGATAGCTTCTTTCCAAGAGCCACTACTTTGTGGAACACTCCTGAGGATGTTTTCTCAATCATTGCGATTTAACCATTTAAGTCTATGGTTAACCGTTATCTTTATTACATATCTTCATAAACTGCACTTCTTATCTCCTCTACTTATGCTTGTACAACAACCTCATTCAGTAATCCTCTACCTGGACTGGCTCTTGGGCATTGTATTGGGGGAACATTAGTAAAAAAACAAAAAAACACTAAAACAAAAAAACATGAGCATTAATGGTAAAAAGTAAAGTTATCAGGTTAGTTTTAATTTGTATGTTATCAAATTCCAGATCATGGAAATGGAATTGACGAGAGATTTTTGTGCTGAAAATTGAAGAGAAAACTAATAAGGAATAAAAAGAAACTCTGAAGAAAATACACAAGACAAAATCTCCTTGAATAATAAATTGGATAGAAATTTATCCACTTGGGCATGTGAATTATGAAAATCAACTCGTCATCCACTTGGCTATTAGAACAAAAACTACAGCTGCTATTCATGGGTACAAGTAAATACGGGGTGCGATGGGTAAATTGTCACCATTTTATATTTTTAATTTCATGCATGTACATTGTTTTTGATTTGGTGTCAGTTGGGCACTGTCTGTGAGAAAAAGAGCCCCATGATGCAATTCACTCTACCAGAAATTTAGAAACAGCATGTTGTACGGCTTGGCATTCATGGTGGAAGCTGTAATACAAACATTTCAGTGTTTGGGTGTCAATCTGAGAACAGTGCAGAGGATTTAGAAAGAGTTGGATGAGTCTAATGGTAATTACGAAGGTACGGCAACTCTAAAAACTCTCTCTAATCGTTCTTATAAAAGAACTCTTGAATTTGTTGGTGAGATCCAGGCTATATTGACAACAATCCCTCCAAGTCAATCAGGTCCATAGCCAGGGACACAGGAGTGTCTTATCAGGAAGGTAATGCATGAAGACATTCAATATTTTCTCATGATCAGAAAAGGCCAATTTTTATACCAAGCCATTAAGGACAAGAGAAAAGACCTTGCTATGAAGCTTTTGAACAAACTCAAGCATCTCCTCCAACCAAACATGCTTTGGTTTTTCTCAGATGAGAAAAATTTCTGCCAGAATAAGATGGTGAACATACAGAACAAACATTGGTTTGCTGTATCCTCAAGAGATGTACTGAGAGTGATGAAAACCAAATATCCAGTCAACATCATGGTGTTTGGAGTAATCACTAGCGACGGTGATGTTATTCCTCCATTCATCTTCCCACAGGACATGGAGGCTTACATCAAGTGTCTTGAGAAGGTAGTGCTGCCCTGGGTCAAGAAGGTGGCTGCTGGAAGACCCGATGTCTGGCAATCATGCCACACAAGCAGGCAAACTCAGTCATGTATCTCAGATAATTTCTGTGACCGCATCACCCCTTACATCTGGCCACTTAACTCCCCAGACTGTGTGGGGTGCAGTTGAGCAGTAGACCAACAAAACTCCTTGTAAAACCAAAGATGAACTGAAGGTAAGGATTATGGCAGCATTCACAAATGTAAACAAGGAGACCATTCAGAAGAGGTGTAGATTTCGAAGTCATCTGGACGCTGTGGTTGAAGCCAGTGGCGATTTTAGGGTTTCAAGATATTTTTGGGTAATTGTGATAAATATATCTCTTAAAATGAGATGTTGGTGTTATTTTAATTTTGGTATAACTTAGATAACAATGCAGGAACTGAAATGGGCTAACATTAGGACAGCAAATTCACATGACAAAAAAGTACAACAATTTTATAAATTTGTAATCACTGAACACAAATGTGAATTGTTAATAGGCACCATGGATGAAATGCTCCAATGTGTGTGTATGTGGGTTTTTTTTTTTTGTTGTTTTTTTTATGCCTGGTAACAGCACTATTTGATTAAAAAATTAGATATGAAAAACATTTTATAGTATGAGTGTGTTTAGCAGATAGTACAAAACTTGAACTGATGGTTAAATTTAGAACAAAAACAATACTAAAGTGAAGATTTTTGAAACTGTGTACTTATTAAAATTCACTCAGAGATGAATAAATGGGCAAGATAATAACAAGAGAAGATTTAGATGAAGTGATCTGAATCTCTTAAGCCAATGTTGTTACACAATTGAAAATCAAATATATATCCAGTTGTCTATTTGTTGGTTGGTAGCCCATTAATGCTACATAAATTGTCAGCCAATAACAAGTGGCAGTTTAAAAAGCACCAGATGGTCTGTTTGTTCTTGAACTTTACTATTGCCAATAATTGGGATTATTTCTGTTGAATGTATTTGTTATTTAAATATATATAAACATAAAAGATTTTAATCATGTGGAGAACTGACAGAACTGTAATAATGCTTTATTAATAATTTCTTATTTAAAAATGCCTACTGACTTGATTCTTCAATGATTTTGAACATTCATGGCTATTTTTTAGGCCATTTAAAATAGTTTGAAAGCTTCCCTGTATTAAGGTAAATAAAATTGTTAAAATGTTCATTGTAATAAAAATTACACATATCTTAAGTATCTTTGGAGAGGAAAGTGAAGGAAAGCAATTTTGATGTTGTATATTTTAACCTTTTCCCATCAGATGAGCAATAAATTTATTTTATGCTTAACCGATTTGAGAAATGATGACCAGACAAAATAAAGATAAATATTTTTTTTTTTTTAAATGATTCTCAGTTAATTTCATTCCAAATGTAAATTCCTCAAAATGCAGACATGATTGAAAAAGAAAATAGCATATTTTTTCAGCAGTCTCTCATTTGCCATCTCTTCATGTATTCCTGGACATAATAGGGTCTTTGGTGTTATATCTTTCAGATTATATTCAATGTGAATACTGTGAACGCCGATTCAATCCAACTGCTGCAGATCGGCACATAAAGTTTTGTAAAGAACAGCATTTGCGAATGAGTAGGAAAGTAGGAAACAAAGCTGCCAGCAAACCAAAGCCAAAACCTCAAGTGAGTGTCACCCAATCTTCAAACACAAAATTGGTCAAGCAAAAAAAAAAAAAAAATATTGGCAAGAAAATAATGTCTGAGTTTTTTTTTAGAAAGAATAAATATTGTTTTAATTTAAATATTTATGATATTGATGTGGGTACCAAAGTTGGACCCACAGAAGTAAAACACGGATTAGAAGTAAGAAAGATATATTAACAACAGGTTACAGAGATAGTGTAAGCAGAGCTTACTATAAGTTAGTGTCCAACACTGGTAGTCGTACTAGACTCTCTCTGTGTCACTCTCCATCATTCTCCGTCACTCTCTGTAGAGTGCTATGTCGCCTACTTAATATAGGCCTGGAAGAGTCTATTGTGTAGGTAGTTTCCGGTCTCACAGTAGATATGAATAAAGTTCATTTTAAACCTTTGAAGAATTGCCTTTTTCAGGTTGGGGTAAACAGCTATCAGCCTCTATATAATTTACTAATTGAAAGTAAATCAATTTTCCTACCAGTTTATAAAGCCTTCATTCTAGCTACCAACTCAACTGAATCTATCTTTCGAAACTCTTTCCTTGAAATCCTTTTCATCTTTCAATATTTACTTTCTCAGTTCACTGCCGCAAATTATTAAGCATGCATGTATTTTGTTTTTAAATACTTAATTTCTAGAATTCTCATTTCCTTTTATTCCAAATGCTCTCCAGTTTATAATTGTTGTATATTAAATTCGTAAATAACTTTTACATGCATTTATCATTCTCTCTCACTTTTCTCTTTCTCTTATATTGATTGCTTAGTGGTTGAGGTAGTTACAGATTTTCTGTTGGAGGTTAATGATCGGTGTTTAGGTAAAAGCAAGGCTGAAATTTTGTAAGATGTTGAAGATTGGGGCAACATGATTTTCCTACCCTCATTAGCTCTTTCCTTTGGCTCTGTACCAGAGTAAACTTGATTTAGTGAATCTCTTGTCTCATTAATAGATTATATTAATTTTAGTGATTGTACAGTTGGTGCCTAAAAGCCGCCATAGATTCTGGTTGAAGGCAAAAGTGAATCTGCTCAGTCCTAGATGTTTTCTTTTTTTCACTTTGTGCCAAGATATAAAAGGTAGAAGTTAACATTGGTGTCAAAAAATTGATATTAATATTCAAATTGTTAACTGGTCTCATATATTTGGCATTGGCAAAATCTCCCCTTCCCCTTATTTTAAATGTCATGTCCTTTTTATTAGGTTGGTGCAAAAATAATGACGCAATAATGTCTTTTTTTGACGTATTTTTTAATGCCAAAAAACGACATTATGTCATTATTTTTGCACCAACCTAATAGAATGTAAATAATCAAGGCTCTCACTAAGTATCTTCAACATCTCTTACAAAATTTCATACAATCAGAATTGCCATAATTTCTTTGGAAGAATAATGGAATGGTTTCCTATTGCTTTCTACATGTATTGTAATTTAGTGTTCTCCTAGAATGTATGCTACTCAAGGCTAAAAAGCCCAGTCTACTCAGCTATTAGGTTGGTGCCAAAATAATGGCGGTTTTTGACGTTAAAAAATACATCAAAAACCGCCATTATTTTTGCACCAACCTAATATTTAATCCATAACTAGGGATGAAGAAATGGATTCATGTCTTTCCCAAGTAACTAGAAAATACTGGGTTAGAAGAAAAAACAAACTTTTCATTCTTCCAACATTATCTTATTTTGCAACCAGATTGTTTTCTTGATTTTAGTTCTTTACTTTTTAACTTTGCTTAGACCCAGGATATTTTGACTGTTTCTCTCTCTGTGTAACTCTGAAAGTTAACTCAAGAACAACTAAACTGCTTTGCCTGTACTGATGAGGAGAATCTAGATTCTTTTTTTTGTCTCCTCCAGTATGAGCCACCCAAGCCAAGAGTTAAAACAGAATCTTCTTCAGCTCCTCCTCGACCAACCCATAATTTAAATGCAGCTGCTGCTCCTTCTCGGTCTGGTAACCTTCAAGGTAGGCTTTGTTCATTTTAATGCTTGTTTTATTAAATTTTGTTCAACTCTATTTCTTTGCTTTGTTAAATAAAACAAAACTAAGCTCTGTATTGTTCTTTGTGATGTTAATGAATTTTGGTTTTCATGAAATAACAACTGGGCTATTATTGTAATAGTTGCAATGTGAAGTTGTAAATTTGTTGTGGAAGTAGCAGCAGTTTGTGGTAAAATGAGCCAAGGGGGGAAAAAATGTCTTATACCCCCACCCTTCTCTCCGGGGGAAGTGCAGCAACTTGACATGGATTTGATTCCACAAATGGTTGGAAAACTGCTGGAAAGATATTGAGTCACCATGCTGTGTCTTGATAGGTGTTCACATCCTGGCATTTACATGTGAATAGACCTCTCCAACATGGCTCATAAATATGTGATTGGTATCATGTCAGATGAACATAGTGGCCTCACCATTTGTCAGAAGTTTCCAGAATGTTTCTCAAATTGATTCTAGACAACTTAGACCCAATGAACATGGAATAAAGTTGGAGTAGATCAATTGTCACAAAGAAGTGCAATGTAGCAAACACCAGTCAATGACACGTTTAGGCAGACCATTGAACCCAAGTCATACCATGTAAGAAAAAGACAATAAAAAATTAAAGACAGATGGTTGAATTTAATCAAACTTGTGTGTGTGTGTTATAATTTAAATAAAATGATGACTAGAATGACTAGCTTTTTTAAATAAAATTTCAGTAACTACATTGTTTTGTTTGTTTTTACTGTACTTTCTCTATGTAAAGTAAGACATAAAAACTGACATTAAATAAAAATGCCAGTTTTGTCCTTGGCACAGTATGCGCATACTAGTGACTAGTAAATATTGGCATAAAATGTTCAAAATCATTGGTCATCATGTGACATAGTAACATTCATATCATTTGAACTTAATTAACAAGGAATTTATTGAGCAAATATCAGAATTCATTTCTCTGATAGATTGAATAAATCTGAACTGTTCAAGAATGTTTTTCTCTACACTTGAACTATTAGTATTTTGTTTAGAGAAGAAAGGAGAGTGCTCATCGCATTGCAGTGTGTTTGTCTATACTGAAAATTAATGTTGTTTGTGTATTAAATGTTTAAATGATAAAATCTCTTTTGAATTTACAAGTAAATACAGAAAGAAACTTATGAATTAGAAAGATGAAACAACAACAACATTTGACATTTTAGAAATGTCTTTTAATAAATTCATTTTTTTCTTTTTCTTTTCAGAACGTTCAGGATTACGTCGTCCAGGGTTCACATCTCGTCTGCCCTCTGCCCCAAGTAACAATTCTGCTCATTTAACCCGCAAACTTGGTAAAGATACACAAAAACAGGTATTTGCTGGTTTTCACTTGTTTGATCTGAACTCCTGATGTTGCTTGAAATTGAAGAATTTCTTTATTTTTCATGTTTCTGTATCTTGTGTGTAAAGCCAAGTAATCCAACTGGTAATAAACTGTTTCCATTTGTGGAACTTTTCACTTATTTCTTTGCTATTTGCAAATTAGATATGTATTAAAAATCAAACAAAATTAAACGAGCAAATATAGCTGATGTTTCAGATTCAATTGGATTGTATGTAATATTTTAGCAACATCAATGCATGTGATTTTGAAACTTGAAAAGGTTTATTGAAGCTATTATAATTTTTTTTTGTTTATTGTCAAGTCTGACCAACTTTATTTCTATAAAGCATAAATCAGGATTTGAAGCACTTTTACATCATGTGTGCAATGCTTGAAATTGAAAAAAAACATGAATTACTATTTTTAAAGGTCATAGAAAATTAATATTAATGAAAGATTAATAATGAATTTCTAAAAAAAAGCTTGCGGTTGGTTGTTTGACTTGAAAAATTATAAATTTAATATTCTTGCCTGAAACAAACCAGAGGAAATGTAATTTTTCTTGTGTATTGAGATTTTTTTTTTTTTTTTTAATGCTTTTAATTTTATGGTTATTGACCTACTAAGTGAAGACATTGTTAGAAATAAGCAAGTGTTTTATTCTTAGTTTGTTTCTTTCCAATCTTTGTATCTTTGCGTATTTCAACTTTGATGCAGTCATTGAACTGCAACGATAAAAGATGAAGTTATTGTCAAATCAAACTCTTAAGATAATAATAACTCTGATCAGTAAAATGAGTTTTGTTTGTCTGTTACTTACATCTTTTATTTTGGATAAAGCTGGTAGGGCATTTATTACATTCTTTTCTTTTTCTTCTTCACCCACCAAGGTTCTGATGATAATGTGGAAGAAAAAGGAACATTTTTTGTTTAGTTTTAATTTGGTAATATCCAAACCAGATTTGATATTACCCCAAACCAAATTTAATAACAAAGATCTGACTCTTATTAGGTATCCCAACACAGCTTACAGCCGATGGAATTCTTAACTAAGCACTAAAAAAGGCATATATTCAACTCGCTGTTATTTCATTCAATATCTCCATAAAAACATAATGCATACCAAATAACAGCTTATTTCATGAACTTTGTTTCTATCTTATTTATTTTTATGTGCGAGGAATGTTGCAGTTTGAAAATAGAGGCATTTTGGTGATTTCGCAAAATCGTGGCCATTTTTTTCACTGACGGCAGCTTAGACTTACTCGAATTTTGTAACATGCACACTCCAGGGTTTATTACAATTTTGGTAACACGTTAGTTTGAAAGTTAACATTCTAAGTGTTGTGGAGTGATTTCACAGTGGAGGCTTATATATGTACTAAGTCGGTCCTAAAATAGGTTCAACGTACAAAACGTTAGGAACTTGATATAATAGGTATAACGCAGAGTAATCTAGTTGTGGTCGCTGATACTTTAGTATTCCACTAAACTGTTGTCCGGCATCGACTGACTGACTGACTCCCACGTTACTCTTACTACTCCTACTTATTAGTAGGGGGAGAGCCTATTAACTATAGAATAGGTGTGTTCCCACATAACACTAAGCTTCATTTTCATATTTATATTTTTTAATTTTAATAAGTTTGTAAACAATTCAAATGAAAAGTTTGAGCGTAAAATTCAAATGCTTCTTGTAAAAGTAAAAACACGGAAAATATATCAATAAAATGCTCATTTAATAATCTATGAATCTAAATCAAATATGAAACAATAGATCCATTTTGCACGTGTGCGATTGTGTAACCATGTGCGACTTGCTTGGCCATCATTTCAACTCCACGCGAGACTCAATACACAGCATCAACACGGGCACAAAAGAATCGACCAGAGATGTTTTCTATGGGCGAAATTTTCAAGGAAATTGATAAGAATTTGTTTGAAATATTAATTTTCTATGATATGTAAAATGTAAATGGGATTTAAAAACTGCTTTCATCATAAAACATATGATACAAAAATCAATTTGTTTACTTTATGCTCAGATTCAAATCACAAAAAAAATGTAGGACTTGATCGAAAAATGTTCATATTCAAAGAATGAGATAAAAAACATTCTACGAAATAATTCTAGAATGTCTTTTATGTTTTTGCCGTTTTCTCAATAATTATCAGCATTTCAGTTACCAAGTAACATTTTGTTTTGTTTAAAGTTATCCCTTCAAACAATTTTCTTACTTTTTAAATCATCTAATGAATGGATTTTTTAGTTACAATTTATTGCTATCTAGATACAAATTTATGATTTAATATTCATTTTCCTAATTTATTATTATTTCTTAGTAATATTTATTTCATACAGATTATGATTGTTTATTTTATTCTAAAATATTTTAATGTGTCAGTTTTAAGGACATAAACTCAAATTCAGTAAGAAAATGTAGACAATAATTTGTAGATGACTTCTAAGTATTAAGCTTCTCTCTCTCTCTACAGTCCAGAAATTGTACATGATGAGTCAGGACTGTACTTGTTCAGCATCTGCTCCATATACAGTCTAATCTGTTGATTTTAGGTCATTTTAACCATGATAAATGGAAAGAGCACCCCCAGAAATGGCAAGATATGAAATTTGGTGTTTCTAGTGTAAGGAGTATTCATTTTATGATACAATTCAAGCAAGTCTAAAATCGGCCTTTCAAATACCTTGTGGCAAAACAATTTTTTTCAATTTTGAAGTGGAATAATCCAGAATATGTCCATTCTATCACTCCCCCAAAAATTAGGCATGTTACTGGTATAATCATAATCTGATATTTGGGATGAATGTGGGTCTTATTTCCAGTTTTATAAAATGTCAAACCTCAGGTTATGAGTTTGCACGTCATTGCAGAAGTTTTGATTTATAAAATTTGCATATTCAGACTGAATTTATTTAAGAAATATGCAGTGATACTATCTAATTTTATTATTAATTTCTTTATGTACCTAACAAGCTAGTATAATTTTAACTGTTCTTAATTGCTTTTTAAAATATAGGAGTCCTAATAGGGTATTTTGTCCTAATTCATAATTGACAAAAAAAAAGTCGAGCACATGTGTAAAAATAAAAATAAATCTACCCAAATTAAACGGTTTGAGATATTTTGATGAAATAAAAACTAAGTTTCTTTAATCATGTAGATTAAGAAGATGCAATTAGATAACACCTAGTACCTGTTTGAAATTTTGATCTGTGATACCTATCTTAGTTCAATATTGATCCATTGCCAACTGAATGCATATGCATTTTTAATTTAGTAAGATTACATCTCTGTTTTGATATCGTAATGTTTATATATAGGAAAATATGGAAGTTTTGTTATTTTTGCTTTCGTTTTCAACTTTTTAAAAATTAGTTGACCATCATTTCTCCATTCAGGGTTCTAAAACATTTCTGATTTACTTGTTTCACAATTGAGCTTTATCTGTAATTTTTTCTTTCTCTTAATTTTCAAATTTATTTTATTTAGGGTTATGATGAACAGGACACAAATGTCAGCAATGGAGTAAATTACACAGGGACAGGACCAGCTCTTCGTACTGGCCGTGGAGGTAAATCATATCCTGATGTCAAATCAGTAAACAGTCAAAACAGAATTGTGGGTGGCCTGTCAATGGGACGAGGGACTGGAGGCCATATTAATAAGGCGATCCCCAATTCTTTAAGCAAGTAAATATCTTTATTTTCTCATTTGTTTTGTTTTTTATTTAATTTTTTACGAATTGACCTAAAGTTTTACTTGGTATGTTAATGGGGCTGTATAGATGTCGCTGGAATAATAATTACATAATAAACCACTGAATATTCATACTAGCTGAGATTGCATGTTTTTCTTACATGCAACAAATAAAAAAAAATTATTGTATGAATAGAAAATAGTTGATTGGAGAAACTGTTTGGTAGATTTCTTTGGGCCTTCTTCTAAAATGTTTTTGGGTTAACAAAAAGTTAATGAGTCTTGTCTGGATGCAAAGTTTCAGAGGTCACTCTGAAGTCATTCTGTTTTTTTCTGTTATAGTATTTAGCTTGATGTAAAAGTTTCCAGCATCATCTTTTGAACAATGTTAGGGAAGTCTTAGAAGGGATTTTTTTTTTTTTTTTTTTTTTTTTTTTTCAAATTTACTCAGCTCTTTCGTACTGTGTATATCTATTGTTTAAGAATATTTTATGGAAAAGTGGTCATTTTACTTTATTTTGGTGAAATAAAATATGCACATTCAAATGAAGTGGAAGCTAGGCAGTAGATAATTGAAGCTGCTGATGCAAGTATGTTTTGGGTTTAGGTGGCAGAATTTTAAAAAGGAGACTTTCAGCTCAAGAACCTACTGGAGAAGCTGAGAACTTGAAAATTGTGTTGGAAGTTTTGTAGTTCAGATTAGAGGTGAATCAGTATGTTGTTTATAAGTCTTAGGAAAATGGATTCCACATGAACTGAGAAACGTAAATGTCAGCATTTCCACATTTGCCTGTCTTTTCTGGCTCAACACAAAAAGGTGTCATTTGAGTTGGGTTTTCAACTGAGAATGAAATATATTACATTAAAATCGATTTTGCAACACTCAAAACTGAATTCTTTATTATGAATTGCTGGAATCTAGTAATCTTGTAATACTGGAGTAAGTAATTTGCTGGTTTGGAGAACTAGAAGTTCTATCAAGATTTATTATTGCCAGCACTTAACATCTTAATAAGATATGCAGATGACACAATGTTGAAGGTAGACACAGAAAGAAAACTGTTGGAGCTCCTAGATAAAATAGTAAGAGAAAGTAGGAAGAAATGACAAATTATCAATTATAAAACATGATGCATGGTCATTAGCAAGAAGAACAACACAAGATTTCGAGCTATGTATTGGAGATGTCAGGATTAAGTAAGTGCAGAACTTAACTATCTGGGAAATGTTTTATCAGACCACAGGAAATGTGACAGAAATCCAAAGGTGCATTGGAATAATGAAAGATGCCTTTCAAAAACTAAAAAAAGTATTAAGAAACAGGAATTTTTTTTAGAAACAAAGAATGCTGAACTGCTATGTAATATCAATCCTCCTATATGGCAGTGAATTCTGGACAATTTCCTCACGAATGTAGAGGAGACTTTAAACAACAGTTGGTTCTACAGAAGGATGCTGAGAATACCATGGACAGAGCTTGTGAGCATTGAGGAAGTTTTAGGGAAAATGGAAACAAAAAGGCCACTGACACTTAGTATCAGAAAGAGAGAGTTGAAATTTCTAGGCACATAATGAAGAGGGTTTCAAGAATTTAATGCTCACACGTTATATTGAAGACAAGAGAGGCAGAGAGAAATCTACCTAAAGAGCTTGTATAAATGGATGTCAGAACAGTGAGTGAGGAAGGGATTAGTAAGACAAACAAGAATATGAAGTTGTAGAGAGTCCTGATCATCCACATCATAAAAAAAGATATATTGAAATATGAAAGAACCTTTGTTTAGGGCAAAGAAGTTAATTGGTGATTGTGCTCATGTTGCAAATGTACCACAGCAATCATAGAATTGGGATGAGAAGTTCTGCATTGTTGCCATCACACTATTCCTTGTTCTGCATCATGAAAATCTTTGTTTGGATAATGTTTTCAATATATTCAAGAAAAAATCCTTAACTCTTTTTTGCAATGGAATACACAGTTTAGCTGAAGAGTAACCTAAGATGATAGAAAGCCAGGCAGAATAATTTGATGTCTGAACAATGGTGCTATGAATTTATGTGAAAAAAATAATTTTATCAAAAAATTGCTGGGAACCTTTGCATCAAAATAATATTTGAATATTATTTATAACTGCAATTAAGTGTTTTATTTAAATATTATCTACACTTTGCAACTTTATCATTTTAAAATCGAACATTTAATTTTTTTCCATAAATAGTTTTAGGGAATTCATTTCTGGTAACAACTTTTAAGACTAATTCAAATTTTAATAACTTTTTTGGGGGTCATTTAAAAAAAGTTTGGCATTTATTTCTTTTGTCTATTTATTTGTTTTTAATAAGCCCTGATGATTTAGTTGAGATCAGAGAATCCTGGAAGCATGAAGTGAATCTCTAAAAACTGTACTTTGGAAAGAAGTAAAACTAATTTATACAATAAAAATTATTTATCCACAATCCAATTTCTATCTGTAAAGATTATATATTTCGCCCAAAATGCAAGAATTACTTGATTTGAAGCAGGGTAAATTCTGAACAAAATAACTTTTTCTGAGGCTGTTTTTTCTTTTTTGTTTGTGAAAAAGAGGCAAGATAAGAGCAAGAAAACATTTCTAACTCTGATAATGGACCTACAGTATTTCAATATAAAATGTCTTGAATTTTTGTGTTCATTTTAGAAATGCTGCTAACCGTTATGGAACAACTCAAGAAGCAGAATCAGGCTATCACAGCGGCAGTTCAGAGATTGAATTGCGACAATTCTGCCATAGTTGCAATACCAAATACCCAGTGGTTGAGGCGAAATTCTGCTGCGAATGTGGGGTGAAACGACTCCTTGTTAGATAATGATGCTGTGTATTTCAGTTTTTAGATGTCTCTCCCATTGACAAAACTCGCCTTAACCAAAAATGGAAACCAGTAAAATTGTAATATATATATATATATATATATATATATATATATATATATATATATATATATTTTTTTTTTCACTCACTATACTGTCGTTTTTGAGAGCAACCTGGGTGTTGCTGAGTGGAAGAAATGTTCTTTTGCAAATATATGACATGATTGGCTGTAATATTGAGAACAGAGAATGAAAGAAAATATTTGTACAAATGGAAAACAGACCAAATGACAAAAGAATTATTTCTATGTGATTTTTTTTTTTTTTTTTTGTACAAGTCAAATATTCAAATATTAAATGGACCAGATTTTTTTCCCCCCCCGACCATTTGCAAAAAAACTTATGTATTTACGATTTTGGGAAACATTTTTGAGACATCATGCAGATCTTTTATTTAATTTGGTTTATACTTTGCAACATTTTTAAAAAATTTTATTGAATTTTTTCCCTTTTGTATTGAAAAATAGATAATTTTTGTATTTGGGAGAAATAATTCAAAAACATTGTTTTTATTTTCAGTGGTGAGGGTTAGGGTGGGGGGAGCCTTTTTAAAATAGAAATTTTGTGACATTTTGATTGTTTCATTGACTGTACATTTTGATTGTTTCATTGACTGTACATGCTCTTATACACAAAATAGCCAATGTCGGATACTCTTGATCAAGATCAATCCCTCTAATCCTGCCTATTTTATAAGCACATAATGCTTCTTTTTCTCTTGGCCATACTGGGTTCAAAGCTACAAAATTCTAAATATGGATAATATGAAACATTTTGATCTGTCAGAATGAAAATATCTATCAATTGATAAATTGAATGATGAATTGAAAGGCTATATTAGTGAGCCAATGCAGAATTAAGCTGAAAATGGGTTTTTCAATCTGCTTAAAAACTCACTGATAATCAGTTGGTCTGAGATCAAAGATCTTTCATTTGCTAGAAAATTGCTCTTTTTTTAGTCTTTATATAAAGACTTAATATTTAATAAGCTAGCAATGCTAATGGGACACTTGGTGAGGACAGAACTTAGCTCACTAGTAAATGTCTACCAGAAGCAAACCAATGTTGTGATTTCCATTCTTGCTGTATTCTTTCAAACCCTTTGAAAGATTTAAACATTAAACAAAATTTTTAGGAGTTTTTAATCCATTTCATAGTTTATAGGAATGTTAAGTTGAGTTGACATGCTTTTAAGGCTTTGCTGAATTTTTATTGATAAGTCAACTTTTATATTTTGTATTTATTGAGAGATTGAGATCCCATTTTTCTTTGGCAGCAACTTGATGTGTCTAGCTCCATATATGGAAGATCATTTTTTTTTTTTCTTTTGTAATCATTTTCTGATGATGATGTTAGAAATCATTGAAATAAAACTGATCTTTTTTCTACTTTAACTTCACATTCCTCCTTTTATTCCAAAATGTGTAAATTATGAACTTAAAAATGTTTAATGTTAAAGACTCCTTTCTTTTGGAATAATACCAAAGATTGTGTGTTAGATTTGAAATTTATAATAACATTTCCATAAGTGTATTTCAAGGCAAGTGTTTAAATTTTTCATTCAAGAATTGCTTGTGAAGAAAAGATTTTTATTTTTTGTAGTTTGCAAACAAGCAACACTTTCTAATGAAATTGATATAACTACTTAAAGGGACATTTTGGAAGATAAACATAAGAATATGAAGTTGTGGAGAGTCCTGATCATCCACATCATAAAAAAGATATACTATTCAGATTTATTCTAAAATTTTATCTAATTTTCTGATAGATTGGTAATCCACCTCCATACTTTAAAATACAACAAATCTTCTGTCTTTTGATAGAATATAGCAGTTGTATGGTCTCATTTTTTATTGGAAATATTTTTTCTATGATTTTATTCAACATAAGACCTTTAAAACTATTTTTGAAATCATGCCAGTATTTACTAAGCATAACCTGTGTTTATGGAGACTAACAGAGTAACCAGGTAAGTTTTGAACCCATGATCAACAACTTCTAAGACTTGCTTGCTTGCCATTGCTAGGCAGTGGAAAACTTAAAATAATTAGATTTAAAAAATAAAATTAAAAAAAGGAGCTTCTTTTTATTCTTTGATTTTATTAATAAGAAATATTGAAATTATTTAATATTTATATATACTTGAGAAAATTCAAACTTTTTGTCTTAAATGTATTCCTTCCTTTCATACACTAAAAAAAAAAAAGTTGTGTGTATATAATTGTTTTCATTATCATGATATACGTATTTGAGAACTAGGCTTTATTGGTTAGGAATTCAGATGAAAAACTCTTCTTGGCTATGATTGTTGGTTTTATTAATTAGTAAAATTATTTTACATAGTCAATATTCCTTTAAAGATTTTTTTTAAAGGACAACTCAACACAATTTTGAAATTTAACCTTGTGGAAAATGAAGATTTTTAGATATAGAATGAAGGTCATGTGACCAGTATTTTTCTTGGAAAGCTTTTATAGAAAAGTGAATAAAAATTGGTTCTTTGTTTATTTAAATTAGATATGCATAGCAAAAGAATAATTTTAAATAATTTACTATATTGATTATATATTTGAAATAATTTAAGACATTTTATGTTAAATGTTTCAGTAGCTGTACATCAGATTTCTGAAATGATTTAATACAATTCCAATGTAACTATTTTTTCCTTCTAACTCTGATGGAAAGATTCAGTTTCTCAAACTGCAACAATACTGATCCTAACAAAAAAATAAGGTTGAGACAATTAACTCTGATCTGTTGTGTTGTATGCAGATATTTTTTTTAAATAATTTTTTTTCACCTCTCTCAGTCTAATAGTATAACTTGTTGAAAAGTGTTCACATGCCAGATTTAAGCTCAGTTTATACACATTTTAGATATATATATATATATATATATATATATACACACACACACACACACTGTTTCTTTTCTTTCCCAAATACTCTCTGGAGTGTCAAGATGACATGGCGTAGTAAGATTTAAACTACACTTTTGACAATATGGGAAGCCAATATAGTCGCTTTAATTTTGTCTTTCATGCATTTTAGTTAAGAAAAGAAAAGTATTGCAATTTTAATGCTCAGAATATAAAATATTTGCATGTAACTTTGTTTAAATACTGATTACTACTTATAAAGTTTCTTGGAAGAAAAAAACCCTTTTCATGAAAGTTTAAATGATTTGGTAAATACCAGATGTTCGACTTTCTATAATGAATTTTGCTTTGGGTTAAATGTAGCAGTTGCCTGAAATTCCCAGCCTCTGGCTTATGACAATCTCCCTCTCAACAATAAATGAATTTTGTGGAAATTCTGAGATTCTATCCGTATTTCCATTGAAATGAAAGTGATCATCCATATAGAAAGTCTTGGGTTAGCTGAAAGCTTTTGTTACAGTCGCAGTAAGATGGGCACCCAACGATAAGTGATGCACTTTATATCTTTCTGAAAGTTTTGTTCTTTAATCCATGCTGCCTTAACAGTTGTAAAACAAATATAAAACAACAACAACTGAGAGATGAAATAAAAGTCAGTAGTAAAAGGTGAAAGAAAATGCATTTGATAAAAAAGCATTAAGTTATTGCTCTCTTTGTTTTAGTTTTTTTTTTTAAACTTTAAGGTTTTTCTTGATATTAACTAAGGTACAACACAAAACCAAATGTGCCAACCATCCAAGAGAGGAGAACGTGCCATAAGGCAGGCTTATTTTTCTCTTAGACAGAAATAATAGAATCCGTTAATGAATAGGCAAAACCATCTGGAACAGAAGGGACACTTTTGGACATTTATTAAAATATGTAGAAGTGTCGAGTAGCTGCTATATGGCAAGGGAAACAATTCAGATCCATTAGTAGTCGCAATGTACATTGCCACCTTTTTATTTTTTAACACAAATGGGGAAAAGTTACAAATAATGATAAAAATAAAAGCCGAGAAAGTTTGTTACGAAAGAATGATCACTGTGATAATGTAACAATTTTAACTGTGTGCCTGTGTTTTTAACTTTGTTTCTGTCAAGGAATTAAAAATTTGTGTAATTCATTGATATTTTTTGTAACTTTGTGTAATTATGTCACTCATATCACTTGAATATTAAGATTTTATGCTTTTTGCTTAATGACTGGAATTATCTGGCAAAATTCTTTTGGAAACAAATCTGTTCACATTGAGTGCACCAGAATTTATACTTACAAAAGCACATAGTTGATAAAGTTTCTGAAAATAATCTGCATCAAAAGTTCAAATTTGAGATGCATTGCTGATTTGATTTGGAAAAGGTGAGAACCATCTCTTACTGCAAAGTTCCATTGCTAGTCATGTAAATGCAGACTTTATATATAATGCAATTTAGGAAGTAAAGACACAGTCAGTTAGATCATTTGCTCAAACAAGAGTAGAAAGTGGCTGCTATCACCCTTATCAGTAATGACTAATGCATCTTTTTCCACAGAACCCCCACTGAGTACCTGGTTTTAAACAGGTGAAAGAAAAATTTGCAATTTGTCAAAATTTAAGCAGATTTTCTTTTTTCTTTCTTAAACTAAATCTCTGCATTTATTTGATATGCATTGATAATTTTTTTGGTAAGTTATTGAATTAAATGAAAGGCAGAGAACAGAATTGATGCATCTGACAAAACTGAGTTGGGATTTGAAGCCATCACCATACTTCCACTGACTTGTTGAAAGTGCATGAGATATGTACATATTAACCATTGCATTCTTGTTTTTTAGGGATTTATTTTATTTTTTTGACAGTAAGTTTCTATTGAATTTAAAGTGCTTTAAATACTATCATCAATTTTTAGCAGACATTGTGTTTTGGGTTTAAATGAAACTAAATGTATTAATCATTTATTACATGTACATTAACATTTAACTTGGAAACAGAACCTTACCCCCTTCCCCGTATCATTTGCTTTGTACAATCATTTATTTATCCTGACATTTAAAAAAAAAAATGGCTGTTTGGTTTTAGAAAGATTTAAAACCATTTTCTGTATAAACATTATTATTAATAAAACTTTGTTAAAAGAAAGGTTGTTCTAAACTTTATTTTACATGAAATTTACTGTGTATATGAAATTAAATCTCCACAATAAATTTGGAATTTAAACCTTTTAATTACGATGAAATACCTTCTAATCACACCTCACCAGCTATTTTTGTAAATATTGGAGTTCCTAAGAGTGTAACAAGTCATCCCTTATTTTGGCTTGGTCTTTCTCTCTTTTTGTGACTTGGTCTTTTTACACGTATTTTTAGATCTGAGAAAGTCTTTTGAAGTTGTCCAAAATGTACATTAAATTGTTTCAATGTTCTTGTAAAGAGATATATGCAAATCCTTCATAGGTACGGGATGTCATTCTATGTGGTTGTGATACCACAACTTTTCAAAATGGTATGAATTTTTTTTTATTTTTTAAATCTTGTTCATATTTGCTTGATAATATTTAAATCAAGGCTCCAAGCTGGACTATCTTTCCATATGGTGACATCTTCATCAACCAGAGTATTGTGTTGTACATGACCATGGTATGGAAAAAATCTTGCCTTCACCCAAGTTTCAATTAAAAATTCAAAGTTCTTTATTATTTATAGACTCATATTCTTGGCAATCTTCATTTTGGTTTCCTTGGAAATTTTCAAATTTGATAGGAATATAAGAATGCAATAACTCGACATATTTTCACTATATATAAAGAGATCAGTTGCAAAAATATTTACATATTAGCAGTGGAACTGCTAATACGCAAAAGAAAAGAAAAAAAATGAAAAGGTAGCTGTTGTCTCTCTTAATTTTGTTTGAGAAAGATATATGGCTTCAGGAAATTTATAATTTGCTCAAGTGCATATACAGGGTGCGATGACTAAAGCATCTCCATATTATATTTTTAATGTTGTGCATGTGTTTTTATTTTATTTTATTGACTGCACAGTATATAGTAGGGGTCAGCTAGGCACTGTCTGAAAAGAGCATCATGACATAATTCACTCTACCAGAAATTTGGAAACTGGATGCTGTACTGCTTGGCATTTGTGCTGGAAGCTCCAACATGAACATTTCACAGTGTTTAGATGTCAATCTGGGGAGAGTGCAGAGGATTTAGAAAGAGTGGGATGAGTTTAATTGTAATTACAAAAGGTATTTGTAGTGACCACTAGTAGTGGCAACATTGTGCCTCTATTCATCTTCCCACAGGGCCTCAGACTCAACCCAGGGGCCTAATTCAAGTGTCTTGAGAAGGTAGTGCACCTCTGGGTAAAGAGTGAGGCTACTGGAAGACCCTATGTCTGGCAACAGGACTCTGCACCATGACACACAAGCAGGAGGACCCCGTCATAGTTGTCAGACAATTTCTGCAATGAGACTACAACTCACTTGATTATTATGTGTGGGGCGCAGTTGAGTGAGGGACAAAAAAAAAACTTGTAACACCAAAGATGAACTGAAGGTAAGGATTATGGCAGCATTCGACTTAAACAAGGAGACCATCCAGAAGAGTTGCAGGAGATCCCGAAGTTGTCTGGAGGGCGTGGCTGCATCGCACACACATTGTGTGCGTGTGTGTATATATATATATATATATATATACATACACACACTCATAATTATGTATAATGCAACCCCTGAATTTTTAATCCCTCCAGAAAAATCAGTGTATAGTGCAACTGCCTATCAAAATGCATTTTTCTTCCTTTTTTTTTTTTTTCTTTTAACGTCTTCAAACAAAAAAAAAAAAAACAAACAAATCTTTGTATAGTGGAATGCATATTTTTGACTAAAAACAAAACAAAACTGATCCTAAAAACTTGTACTATATATATATATATATATATATATATATATATACTCAAACTACATTACCCATCATTATATTTTGCTCAAAGAGAGTCCCCAGGAGCACCCCCTCCACACACATACAGATTATATAAAGCAGTCATAGAAGTGTCAGTTTTTGTAGCCACCTGTGAGATTTCCACCTTTTGTTTCCTTGCAAACATATACCAGGCCTTCTCCAGTTTTTGTTCACACTGACAATAGTGTCTTCCTCTAGCTAATGTCTTACCACTCTGTGGGAGGTCTTTCTGCCACACCCTGTACAATGTAGAATTATTTATCCAGTTAGTGAAAGATAGAACAAGGGCTGGATGTAGGTTTGCAGGGTCATTTCTTGATGCCTGCAGCCCTTAAAAAGCTTTTGGCATAAAATGATGTTCTTGTAATTCAAGAAAAGTAGAAAAAAAACTTTATTAACAATCAATAAATTGACTGATTATAATCAATTTAACATTTTTATTATATACAACAAAATCACTAAATCTTGAATATACTGCAGAAAGAATTGGTATTCCTTTGACCTACTTCTTGTTCCATAGCATCTTTTCTTTTTTTTCTGCTACAACCTCTTCAAGATAAGGTTTCAAATACATGACATCCTGAAAATAAAGAAATCATTTTAAAATAACCAATGGGATAAACAATATTATGAAATCATTGTTTTTTTTTTAATTAGATTTTGCCTTGTGCTCAGCACTAGATCCTTTCTGCAGGTTAGTAGTTAAAATTTCATCCAAGTGGTTCATCACAATAAAACTAATATGACAATATTTATTTCTCTATGTCCAACTGTACATCAAATGATATTACTTTGTGATATATATGTTATAGTAAATTTGATATATTCTCAAATATTTATTCTGAAGATTAATTAAATAATTGAAAAATAGATGAAATAGTTTCTCATTGCTATAAAATTTAATAAATCTCAATAAAATATTAGAATTATGTAATTCTTGTTTTTCACAAGGCAATTCAACTTGCCTTATAATCAACTTTATTGTTTATTTTATTGCTAATGGTTTTGCTTCTCTGGGTGGCAAAACCACCAAACAAAATGCTAAATAGCAATTTTCCCCCCATTTTTAATGGCCTATAAATATGTAATTATATAGATTAGGAATAAAATAAGAGAGATCTTTTTTTCATGTATTAAACTACAGGAACACCAAATATCAATTTGGTATCTTCTTAGAATGCAAAGTTATGAAGTATCATAACTCCTGAATTAAGAGATTAAGGAAGCTAAAATTTTATGGCCTTTTGTTTCTCAAAAGTCAGTTCATATAGAATAACCCATATATATGATTTATTAATCCAACAGATTTTTTTATTTTCTTAAGTAATAAAAATCAGTTGGATTAATAAAGAAAAAAATTCAATACTTTAGAAATTGCTTTGTTTATGTTTGGACACAAAAACTTAGCAGATATGAAATTTTCAGTATCTATGAGGAAAGGGATTTTGCTTAAGGGCACTATTCCCTGCTTGATATGCAATGTCCTTTGTGGCTGGGCATATCATATCTAACAATAGTTTCTCCTGCCAAGGGTGAATATTTTACTTTCATGATAATAAACAGATCATATAATATATATATATAGGATGCTTGATGAAGATTGGGTAACCTCCATTTGCCAAGTTGCCCTAAAGATAACAAAAGGAAATGTTTTCTAAAGAGCCTTGTTATATATATATATATATATATATAAAAAGACAGAATAGAAGTAAATATTCAAGTAAAATCACATTTTTTTTCACTGCTAACTGAAATATTTTTGAAACTCATCAATAGTATTCTAATTTTTGAAAAGATATATAATATAAATATATAATTTTATAATATTAAAAGAAAGATATTTTCCTGCCTAACAAGAGAGACTAAATTCTGTTTGAATTTCTGAGATGAGGAGTTATTGTCATTTACATGTGGACTATTGTTCTGATCTTTGTTATAGGATATTCTAGCCATCATGATAACAACAAAGATCAGGACAATAGCCTGTAAAGAGAAAGACAGAATCTTACAAATTCCATTAACTTGATAAGTGATTGCACTTACCAAGTTAATGGAATTTTAATTTTCACAAGTATCATACATCCTTTTTCGTGTGATGGTGTATATATATATATATATAGAGAGAGAGAGAGAGAGCAAAAATATCCTTTGTGACAGCATCCAAATTACTGGACCATTAAAAAAAAAAAAAAAAAATGCTTACATTTTCAAGTTTTGTCCATTCTTCCTTTGGTAATACAGTTTTTTTAGTGGATAAATTGAGAGCACGGACAATACGAAAATTTCTGGCATCATATAAATGTTTGGGAAGACGTCGGATAGCTTCTTTTACATCTTCAGTTTCTTCACGAATATCGTCCCTCATCATACCTGCAGAGAAAGAAAACCCGTCAGAAAAAAAGGAAAATTTCATCAAGTTTTGTGAAATATGAGTTAATGAAAATGACAGCCTTCAATTTTGATCTGCAGTGCTTAGATGAGCTTTTTTGAAGGCAGAAAGATTTTTGAATTATTTGATATCAGCAAGCCAGGTTCTATTCTGTTTGTTTAATTATACATTATAATAGTTTAATAAATTTTCTTTTGGACCACTGATAATCCCTAATTTTAATGTACAGAATAAAGACATGTTGTAAAAAGTTAGTAAAATAAATATTAAGTCATATATTGCAAATTTTGTTTAAGCAATTTCAATTTTCTTCTCTTTCCCCATATGTAGTTTGTTATGTGGTCCGTGAGGCAAAAACAGAGTGATTTGGGTTGTATCTGTTAGGGGCTGTGAAGGTAGTTATTGACATTGAAAATGGAATTGGTAAGCAGAATTCAAATCTCAGTTGAGGATGCTATGTTCAATCTGCATGAATACTCTTGGAAAAGGTATAAATCTATACCCCCAGAGCTATAGATTAAATAAGTCTGGACTTGGTTAAGCCTTGATAGCAAGCAGTTGAGAAGGGGAATTCTGAATGTAAAACCATGGAGAAGCTAATGGAAACCATTCTACTACTTTTCCAAAGTACTGGTAATTCAGTTATTAAAGAAATAGAAGTTATGGGGGACCATGAACACCTATATTCTGAAGAGACATGATATAAACACACCCACACAAAAATGTTCTTATTTGTCTGGTTGGAGAGAGTATTTTTATTAACTTATAAATTTTAATTATGAACTACCTAGTATTTTGCTATACGGTTTATAGTAGAATGTTTAACATGTTTTCCATTCATATCTACTGTGTGCATACAACTCTTGATATATAATTCTATTTTAAAGTCCTTGGTAACTATCACATTAGTTATATCTATATATATATTATTCTTACGAGTATTGACAAATGAACATTGTAACAGACAGGTTTCAAGAATGGCTAATTAACAGAGCATCAGCAACTAGTAACTCGAATGAAAAAAGAAAATGGTTGGCTGTTATTGTTTATCTAACAGTACAGCAATTATTCAACAAGGAAGATTGGCAGGGGAGTGAGACAAATTGATAGAATTTCACGAAAATTATTTACAGGTTTGCAAGTATCTTTTGAAGAAAGGAACCAGAAACTGAAAGTATCTGAATCATTTATGATTTACTGATATCATTTTAACACCTGAATCAATGGAGGAGTTAACAGAAATGTTGAAAGGTCTGAACTGAGGTTAATTTAAACTTTAACAGAAATAAAGCAAAGCATAATATTCAATTAGAACCTCCCCATACATAATAAAAAAAAAAAAATCCTAAAAATAAAGGATGAAAACCTGGAAAAACTTAAGGTATAGGATTGACAGAGTGGATAAAATTTGAGAGAGATCAAGAAAATGAAATAAAATGGCTTATGGCAATTGGCTAGAAAGCATTTAGTAAAATACAGAGACATAATGAGAAACTCTTTACTAATAAATTTAAAATGGAATATGTATAAGAGTACTAGAGTACAATGTGATGGAAAACAAACTATGTTTGCATTAGTAGGTAGCCTACTTGGACATCTTGTGAGTATTCATGCCAAAAATTAAACCAACGGGAAAGGCAATGTCAGGAATGACTCCAAAAAATAAAAAGCAGTTACCATAAATTCAAGAACAGATGAAGAGCCATTATAGAAGTGGTTAAGTGATAAAAATGGAAATGGGCTGAACACAGAAAGGATAAAGGATGAAGCAAAAGGTTGCGTGAATGGTATCAAGTGGATAGCAAATTCAGTAGGAAAAGACCAGAGAAGATTGAGAGATGTTTTTTTTCCTTGGTAAGGCAGGGCAGAGGACAACACAGATGTTCTCATAGAAGTTGAGAAACGCAGGAGAAATGCAGTTACTGTTAATCATATATAATAATGAACAGTTTGACATTTTCTGTATGTCATGCTCTAAGGCAAACAACTCCATCCAACCTAGAATTAAGTGAGTGAGTGACATATTCACCATGCCAATGTTCTGCTCATTGAACAGAACAGTGGGAGTTAAGCAGAAGAATGGTCAATATGTAAATAAACCAATCATTTTTTTTCATGGGTACTATGTTAGTATAAAAGTGGAATCCTTGAAAGAAGGGAATTTTTGTAGTTCAGTAGCCATTGTTGTCACACGGTGAATCAGGCTTGGATGATAGTCACTATTACACTAATATAGCCAACTTCAATGCCTGGTAATGCTCAGTTTTGTCATGACCATCAACAGGGCACAAGGATCCCTGGGCTTAACAGGTGTTCAGGTTTTTCTCATGGTCATCTATAGGTTGTTTATTCTAGGATTGGATCAAGGAAACCATCTTAGTTCTTAACTCTTGTTTCAAACATATTTGCATTTTATATTTATTATTAACCTTTTATTTAGGGAGAAAAATTACAGTTTATCAATATTTTGGTTATTGTGAACCCCCCCCCCCTCATCAATTGGTTGTCGATCAGGGTAACATCCATGGAATTTCAAACTGAACCCTTTATTTAAGATTATTCCCATTTTGATGTCTATGTCCAGGCCTAGCATAGAAATAAATACAATATGTGAGTCATTAATAAAGAAAAAAATGACAGCAAGGCTTCAGTCAGTTGTGACAAGCAAGCAGCAGCACTCATCAGAAGACAATTTAGGCTCAGAACTCCAAGTTCTCCACTCGGAATTGTCCCATGGAACAATAGCCTAGTAGATTAAAACATTGATTTGTGAATTTGGTTACATAGTAATTATGAGTTCAATCCCTGGTGGACCAGGCAGGGTGTACGTTGAGCAATAACTGAGCAGCACTAAAAATAAGAAGAGCAAGATGAGAACAATCTACCCCAATCAAATAAATAATGGGTTCAGCCCCAAATTCCCTGTTGGATAAATGGATCAACAATCATATGATGAAGGTAGAGGGCACAATGGCTGAAACATTGTGATAACAACAAAGATGGGGGACATAATAATGGATATGCATTCATCCCAGAAATTCAGACAAATTTATGGACTATTAATCATATGTTAGCTTTTTTTTTTTTTTAATATATAGCATTATGTACAAGATTATAAAATAGACACCATTGTATGTAGCAATATTCATATTGGCGAGCATTGTTACCCAGGGAAAAAATAATTGCAAATATAAAACACAAGGAAAAAAAAAAGTGTTTTTTGTTATTCTTACAAAACAATGAAAAAGACAAAGATTATTATTTATATGAAAAAATACTCTAATAGTTTTAAAAAATTGTTTAGAAATCCAACCCAAGCACAACCAACCAACATAGAATTGGTCATGAGGAAAATGTTAGAGTAGTTAGGTTGAGGCTAGTGATCTTTAGAGTTTGTTGGTGGTCATGGCAAAACTAAGTGTCAATGAGTATTAAATTCTAGAAAGTAGATCATTCTTTTGATGTCAGTTTGCTAATCATAACAATTGAGGAGATAAAAGACAAACTACTATGTGCTCAAATCTTATGCATTTATTGAATGAATAAATATTTTGTATATATTATGGTTCATATTGCATTCAGATTGCTATTTATATACAATCTACTCCAAGACAACGCATTAAAACATTTGTGTGTGTGCTCAAAGTTAGAATATATTTTATTAAACAGCAATTGAGGATTAAAAACATTTCAGTGGGTGACTATAATCAAAACTTCATGCTGAGTAAAATGCTAACACCAATTAACCAATACAAGAAAATTAAATTTTTCTTACCCAGTTGTGGGAAGTAGGATCTGTTGTATAGCCACTTTTGGATCGTTAATCTCCAGGCAGGAACTGAAATGGAAACAGAAATTTGTCAAAGAATCTTAAAAAAAAAAAAAAAAAAAAAAAAAATTGTTTGAACTAATATGCTCATTTTTGCTGCTTCAATTTCATTTTGACTGGTTTGTTTGTCAGCATTCCTCAAGTGTATACCATACTTGACAATCCTTTAGAGTTAAAAGATCATTGTCAATTTGTTTCTCTACCTTTTTAAAATAACCATTCAAGCTAATAACAAAAAGGACAACTTTAAAACCCACAATTCATTAATCAAACTCACTTTATTCACGGATACAACTCAGAATTAATTTTAATAACTCAAATTTTGAATGATCAAATATCTCCATTTTAATCTTTTTTTTCAAAGCATTAATATTTCCCCTACAAACAGATAAATGATAAAAAAAAAAAAAAAAAAAAAAAAAAAGGAAAATAGTTGCTTTTTACCATTTATTACAATTAAAAAATATACACCACAAACTTGGTAAACAAAATTAACAACAAAGTAGAATAAAAAAAGTTTGAAATTGTTAAAAATAGCTTTTAGGCAACTATGAGTATATTTCATGAAAAAAACATTAAAAATTTAGTTTAAAATCATAAAATAGTAAATTATAATCATTAAAAAACTTATATGTATTTGATTTTTATGTAATAAAAAGCCATCTTTCAAAATTTGAAAATATTTAAGTTTTACAAGTATCTCAAGTAAAATATTTTCTTTTGTCAGTACCAAACTTGATGCAACTGCTAATTTGACATATTGGATTATTTTTAGAATTAAAAGTTAAATATTAAAAAAATTTGTGTTCAGAAAAAACTGTAAAAAAAATGTCTAGAAAGGGGTGACCAAATTTTAAAAACATCAACTATCTACTGGAGTTTATCAAAAGCAGGTTTTATTTTATTTTTTTTACTTTGAAATGTATGTTATGCATTACGTACAGTGAGGCACAATATTAACTTTATAGTAAAATCAATTCCACTTAAAATAATTCATTTTTTAAAATATTGAAACATATTTTAGGCTTTGGTGAGAAACCATTTATAATTCATTTCAGAAACTTTTATTCAGTCCAGTAGCATAAATATGGTAAGAACAAAATCATCCTCATGTTTTTTTAATAGTCAATAGCATAGACTTTCTAGTTAAAGTTAATGTTTTCTACAGTTAGTAACTAATCTACTACAAATTTTTTTTGACATATTCTTCAAATTTGAAGGTTGTCTTGAACAAGATATAAGTTCTGGCTACAAATTCCCTATTTGCATTTCTGGTTAAGGTAAGAAATTGATGGCATTGTCTTTCAGACAATTTTTCACTGGTGCACTTGTGTGTTGAGGAATATTATATTGGAAATTGAAATATCTTCTTTTAAAAAAAAGTGGCCAAACAGAATCTTTCAGATTTTCCTTTAAAATAACATGGAACTTTTATTTTTTCAAGGTTCTGATGATTTTAAATTGTCTATTCCATTTCTATTAAAATACACCAAAAGCATAAGATTGCCACTGACACGTTATACACCAAGTATAGTATTCCTAGGCTTCATGGCTTTCTTTTTTTCTTCCACACTAGCTGTGCAGATTTCTGTCAAATTGTTCAAGTTTTATTATCATCACTGTATAACACTGAATTCCCAAAATGCTTTTTCAATGTAGACACACACAAATTCTAATCCAGTTTTGAGCAAAAGTGGCATTCTTGGCCAGTAACTACTGAGAACATATTTGCTGAGTACACTGCTTACCATATAATCTGACACATTTACTCCATTGTTTGACAAATCAGAAACTATTTTCAGCACAATTTTAAGATTTGTCCTGAATTCATAGATGATCTTAAAAAGAGTTTAGACTTACAGCTCCACCCAAGTCAAAATGGTTTTTATTTCACAATATTTTCCCCACCCATGATAAATGTGCAGTTGACTTAAAGACTAAAAATTGCTTAGCTGTTTTTCCAAAGCTCATTCCTGAATTGCAATGGTTCACAATTCAGTTTTAAATCCAAAGTCAACTTTCATTTTCATCATCTAATTGTTATTGACATCCAGCTTGAAGCGAGCAATACACATGCTTAATATGGTAAAATTGAGTTCTTTTAAAAATTTACAGCTCAACAGATACAGCTTGACAGACTAACTTGTCATAACACACTGTATGTGTGTGTGTGTGTGTGTGTGTGTTTCACTAATAATTAGAATAATTTTCTGCTGCATGGATAATTTTGTCCATGCCAATTTTTTTATATTTGTGCTTATGTTATTTCTAACTTGGATGCCATTAATGTCATCACTCAGATTCATACCTTTCCCAAGGGTGTGAAAGTGAATGCAATGACCCTGGTCATAATTTGAACACCACATGCCAATCCCAATTTCTGTGCCAATTATCACTATGTGCACATCCCATAGTGCTGTTGCAGTGGATACAAATGTTGTTGAAAGAGATTATTTATCTGAAGCTTAGAATCCTATGCTATCTTTTAATTTTAAAAATTGATTGTAATGGATGAATAATTTTGTGCCTCACTTTATGTTAACTGTTAATGATCATCACATTCTTTTGAATGATTTTTAAGGAATGCTGTTGGTTAAGATTCTCCTTTACATTGCATTTTAAAGCAAATCACAACACAACAACTTGAGCAGTATGGGTCAGATATGATTTCATTCCCAAATTCTGCAAGCAATTTCAGGGACAGAGGCTTAGCTTAAAATAATGCCTCAAAATTACCAGAATCTCAATATTTACCATTATAACATTTGAAACAAAAGGAAATACAAAGTGGATATTAATATAGGGGAGTCAGAATCTTTAGATGTTTGCATGAAATAACTTTTGAAGTTCTGTAAAAAACGAAAATACTGACAATAAAATATTATAACTTTGAAAAAATTCTTTGAGAAAAAAAGTCACAAGCCATCAAAAGATTAAACAAAAAAAAAATAATTGATATTTATATTAGATTAGAAGATAATTCACATCTTGTTTCTAGTTTTACATTTACCTTGCATATAATTTTAAAGATTCATTTATTTCTTGAAGTTTTGTGTAGTTTTCTAAGTAGGTACCTCCATTTTGTCATTGAAAACACAAAAAAAAAACAAAAAAAGAAACAAAAAAAAATAAACAAACAAACAAAAAAACAAAGTTAATAAAAACAAATTTTTATCACCAAAATGTTTGTGTTATTATTAAGAGGAAAGACCAAAGTATTTTTTATTATTTCATCAAATTTTTGAATCCTTTCTAACATGTTTGAAATTTTGGTTAAAGATCTTACTTTTTTTTTTCCGTCAGCAGGTGACATAGTATTTATGAATAGTGTTTTTGCACCTTTTTTTTTTTCCAGGTGAAAGACACACTGATTTGGAAATTCTTGCAAAAATCAAATAATTGTCAGATTTTAATGAAACTTCCAGGAATTAATGAAATTATTTTTTATTTATTTATTTAGGAAATCTTGGTAAAGAATATCTTTTTGTTTCTTTTTATATATGCCTCTTAATTTCATGAAATTTTGACAAATTAAATTTCAATCTCAAAATTTATTAGTTAAAAGCAGGACTCCCTAGGGAATGTCAATCAATTTTTTTCTCAACTACTGCACATTTCCCCAAAATCTGCTCTAAATCATAAAATAAAAAATGCAATAAAACTATGACATTATTTAATTAGAAAAGCTTTTAATTTCTTAAATTGAAAAGCTTAATACAAAGTATTTTGCACCAAGATTTTTCAAACAACTTAATTTTTTTTTGTATATAAAATATTATGTAATGTTCCTGTTTGAAAGTATGTTTGAGCATAATCCAAAAGTAAGAGTGATAATTATAATAAATTTAAATTCAGCATTCTTAAAATTAGATTAGAGAATATTTTCCAACATTTTTAAGATTACCAAGTACTTAAAAATTACATAAAGAACATTTCTAATTAAATAATGTCTTAGAACATTTCTAATTAAATAATGTCTTAGAACATTTCTAATTAAATAATGTCTTAGAACATTTCTAATTAAATAATGTCTTAGAATTTGATTGCATTTTTTATTTTATGATCAGAGTAGATTTTCAATAACTGGGGATTCAGTTTGACAAAAAAAAAAAAAAAAAACTATTTTCACAAAATTTCATAAAATTAAAGGATATGTCAAAGGTATTTGACAGGTTTTCGCATATTGATCTTCTTCACATGCTGAAAGTAACGGTATTTCTGGACAAATTTTTAAATGGATTCAGTCTATCTTATCAAATTGTGAAATGAAAGTTGCCTTGAATGGCCACTCTTCTAGATTTTGTTGCATTAATGCAGGTGTTCCCCTGGGTTCCATCCTTAGACTTACATTGTTCCTAATTTTTATCAACAAACTTCCTGATGTCATCAGTTCTCAACTTGGCTGACATGAAATGGAAAGATTATATTGAATCAATTACTAGGTCTGCTGCTAGGAAATTTGGTTCAGTGTCATACTAGACAATTTTTCTTGCCAGAATCTTACATATTCATAAGTCTACCATTCATTCATGCTTTGAATATTGCTGCCCCATCTAGTCTGTTGTTTTTGCTATATATTTAGAGATTCTTGATAAAATCCAAAGAAGAATCTGTTATTGATCCTAACCTGGCATCTCATCTTCAGTCACTTTTTCACTGCTGTAATGTAGCTTCCCTATGATTCTTCTATAAATACTTTCATAATTGTTCAGATTAACTTTTTTCTATGATACCTAGACTTTATGAATTTAAGCATAGTTCTGGATTGGTGGCAAGGTCTCATCATTTTACAAATGAAATGGTGAGATGTAACCATAAGTTTTATGCTAACAGTTTCTTCTCTTGCACTTCTCACTTGTGGAACTCTCTTCCAGCTTATCACTTTCCAGTCAACTTTGATCTTCAAAAATTGAAATGCAATATTAATTGTTATTAAGAAAAGAATGAATAAATAAAAAAAAGAAAAGAATGAATAAATAAAAAAAAGAAAATGAATAAATAAATAAAAAACACTCATCTTTGAAAAATGAAAATAAGAGGAAATTAAAAACTTTTAGTATTTAATAAGAAAAATTTGAATACTAAGAAATTAGCTTAATATTAGTTAGTCAAAAGTTTAAGACCATATTCAAACAAAACTTTAATTGGTAAACATGCAATGAAATTTAGTCATTTGTGTTGAAACATTAGCACAGTCAACATCTCCAACTTGTGTCTGTCTTCTGCATTATCTTAGGTAAAAACATGGCAAAGGCTAAAAAGTTGACAGTTTGAACATAACAGAATTGTTGACTTGCAAAAGCAAGGTCTCTCTCAATATACCACTGCTGGTGAGATTGGATGTAGTAAAACTGCTTTTGTAAATTTCTTAAAAAAACATGAGGGATATGGAATGAGAATTTCAAGTGGTCAGCCTAAGAAAATTTTGTTGATGTTGTGCAGGAGGATTCAACGGGTTTTCCAGTAAAACACCAGCCAATCGTCAAACCAGTTTAAGATGGATGCAGAATAAAGCTCAAGAACAATAAGATGGCATCTCTGAGAAAAAGGCTTTAAAAACTGTAAATGTCTTCAAAATCCATGCTCCCTTCCCTTGAGACATAGAAAAGTGGAAGAAACTTTTGCTCTCTGATGATAAATAGTTTATGCTAAAATGGTTCAGATGGCTTCCACTGTTACTGGAATGATAAGGATATACCACTGTGTGAAAGACATAGTGAATCAGAACCAGAGTCGAACGGCAGAAATAGTGAACAGGACTTGCTTTATTCTCAATGAAAGAGTTTGTCATGTAGGACTTCAATTTGAGAGAAGGCAAGTACGTCACTGTCAAAAGAAACTCTTCTATGTTGTCCCACAAGAAATTAGTTCATTAGCAACTGTGTATAATATTATTAGCATGGTTGGATGGAATCATGAGGAGGGATATCTGTGTGTTTTGGGCATCATTCTGGGCATATTTCATAGCAAATAAATGGTTTTCAGTCTTTTTTTGTACAAAGACATCTCAAAATGGTGAGAAAAAAAACACTTACTGTAAAATATCTGATATAAAAATTTAGGTACCGTACTTTTGTTTTTGTTCATGCTTATGGTAGCTCCTTTACCATGGGCCTGTCTCCTACGTAGCCTAAGTTTCTTCCCTTTTTTGTTGCTATATGAAGGGCAAAACATTATCTACTATGTATCTCAGTTAAAAATCAACAAATATTTTATAAATGAAGGATTAATAGATTTCTTCTTATATCAAATTTGTGTTCATCTTTGTTTTGCAAGTGTTTACATCACTGAAGTACTGCCTTTCCAATTGTCAGGATTACCGGTACATAATGCAGGGTGTCCCACGAGTTGAGGTACATACTTCAGGTGGTCATAATTTAAGTCATTCTAAGTAAAAAGTACTCTATACTATCCACATAAGTTGTTATTTTGCTTTAATTTGGTAGAAACTGAGGTGGCTTAAATAAATAAATAAATGTAAGGCAGGCTAAAGGAGCTTATCTGTACTATGAGAATTGCAGGTGTACCACGTAGGAGACGGTCACCAAAATGGCAAAAATGAATGAAATGTTTTTAACCCCCCCCCCCAAAAAAAAAATTAACTGTATATGGTGCAACCGGTTACCAAAAAATAAAATGCATAATTTTATTTACCTCTTCAAAATAAAAAATTACCTGTGTATAGTGTGACCGCACTCATAAAATCTGGCACTATATTAGAGACACTGTTTCTGTGTTATAAACAAGGTAAGGACAATCGAGTATGAAATCTGAAGAGAGCTGTTGACTGATTAAATCAGCAAATGCAAACCTATTGATTCACTCCTAATATTGATAGCTTGTTTGTTTTTGTTTTTAATTGGCATTGTTATTGCAAACAATGAAAAACATGTTGGGTTGACTGGAAGTTTCCATCTCAACAATCAGGAGTCAAATGACCAAAATCAGTTATTTACGCATAGGCTCCGAGTAGCACTTCCGGTAGCATGGAAAGCATTCAAAATTATTAATTGACCACTGACAGCATTTCCATCTCATTTTCGAGGGACTTTTTGTGAACCAACACTTGCTTTAGGGAAGCTATAGCTACAGACCATAAAGCAAACAAGGGTAGCTGGCAAATGGATTACATGTTGTCAACTCAACCAATTTACTAATGCACTGAAACATTTCAATTTCATGCTTCCCAAATGTAGTAAACAATGAATCCAAGGTATGAACTTACCCACTTTCAAGACGTTTTAAACACACCTCAATGTGTTTTGTCTTGGAACATAGATTTAACACACCTCAAATACCCAAATAAATTGTTATTTGTTGAAATCCTTATCTTCTCACTTGTTTATGCCTTGCTTAATCACTGTGTTGTACGTTGGGACAGCATACGGAATAATTAATAATCGCTGCCACTATCTTATACGAGTTAACTGTTAGTTACAAGAGCTAAACGCTTTCTGCATCCCATAAGTCAACTAATTCCATAACATGTTCCTGAGAAAGTCCACTATTCAATTCTCAACAAACGTAAACGATAATACTAGTAATACCCTGTAAAAACACTGTTCGTGTCGTCAATTATTATGCAATTTAGGTTTCTCAAGTGAGGGATGAAATATAGAAAGATTAGAAAAAGACTTAACACGAACAAAAATCCCGTCTTAGTTAAAAGTTAAAACGTACTATTGACTTAATTTTGATTGATAATGGTATGTTCATAGAGACAATGTTGTGCCCCCGTACTAATTAAGTTTGTTTATAAAACCTTTTAATTTTATGTCAACAAATAACTAAAATTTTCTAAATTTCCATTTAAAATGTTGGCTTGAGAAATAATTATGAAAATCTTTTCTGCAATATTTTTCAAAACAGGGATTAAGTTAATACTTTTAAAAATACACAATGTGATCTTCAATTTATCGTGCCCTTGGAAACTAAGAAAAACATGCTGGACGAAGTACGTAAAAGTCAACAGATGACATAACTTAAAACTAACAATGCAGACAAAAGAAAAAAATGCTTTTTGCATTTAAAATTCCTTCCATAATATATCTTAAACCCGTATCCAATGAAACGCTACATGAATACCAAATTATTATTTGCATAAAGCTCACCTTCAGCAGCCAGCTTGCGCGACGCCATCTTGCCTGATGTGACTTTTCTATTGAGGATGATGGGAACAAGGAGTCAGATTATCTTTTCTTTTTTTTTTTTTTTATTTATATATAACAATAGAAACAATATACAAAGTAAGATAAAAAAAATAATTAAGTAATTTTTTGTGTATTTCTTATAATTTTAAACTTGGCTTTCAAAAAGTTTATACGGAGATCACGTTGCAACGAGATGTTAAAACTTTGTTATAAGATTATGGCAGCTGCCTTCAGTTGGTGGGCGTGTAGATTATCGTCTGCTAAACTATGCCTATGGCAACTGTAACGGTTAGGTATGTAATATAATTATATTTACATTGCTTTCTCTTTTTCTGTAGGCCTTTATTTGTTCTCGTTGTAATAATCCTGATTGTTTCTTAATAATTTTATGTCTTGAAGTTGTGGAAAGATATTTCTCAGCTGTTTTATATACCGACCAAAAACGCCAAGCGAGAAGCGTCACCAATGGAGAACTCAGAAAGTGAAATCAATTTCAAAGCAGTAACCATAAATAAATAAATTAAACAGTAGAAAATTTGTTTTTAGCAGCACGTGTGGAGATTAAATATTTAATTTATAAAAACTGTATTTTTGTTGTTTACAATAATATTTTCCTCCTTTTTTTAAAGTTTAAAAATGCAAAAAATGTCGTTGACCCCAAACTGAGGAGATGCTACTTAGATTCCGTTCGTAAATAAAAAATCTTTGAATGACAACGAGTTCGTAAAATTGTTTTAGACATAAAATTACGCAATCTGCGTAGGTGAAAAAAAAATTTATTTTAAAATCACACATTTTTGTTAAGTGTTAAATTAGCAATAATTATTATCTATTTTTTTTACTGTCTTTTTTTTGGTTTTGACTTTTGAGGTTTTGTTTTGATTTTAAATTTTAAACCGTAAAGCAGGGAATTAATTATGACAATTATTTACCTTGTTGCATATTGCAATTAAGTTATAAAAAACTTGGATTGGAATAATAATGAATGTCATCTTAATATTTAAAATATTTTTTATTTTTACGGCGGGATTTGAAAAAAGGAAGGAAAAAAAAGAAAGACGAAAGTAGATTAGAATTATGAAAAAGAAAAATCTATTTAACAATTCCAACTTCTATCATTTTTAATATGGTACAATTATTTATTTTTGGCGTGCACGTTTCCTTTAAAGTTTAAAACTAAAAGTCTAAACATTTTTATTTTTATCTTTAGTTTGAAGTAAAACTGATTAAAAAGAATTGGAATAGATATGTTAAATGAATTTTCAAAAAATGAAAAAGATTTTTTAATGTTTTTGTTTGTTCGTTATGAAAACTTTTACAAAAAAAAAAAAGAAAAGAAAACGAAACTAACACCCCCCCCCCAAAAAAAAACAAACAATATTTTCTTAGTAAAGTTGCGCAATATGGTAAAATCCAAGCGTTTTACACTACAAGTCGCGCCACAATAGAAATTGGCGAAGAATTAGAAATATTTCCGTTGCAACTGTGTCACCACATTGAATAAGTGACCCGAAAAATCACCATAATGACATTTATTTTTATTTTATCCTTTTTTTTTTATTTGGGCGTGATTTTTTAAAATTCGTCATTTGTTTAGGAAATTTAATTCAATTCTCTCTTATTTTTCCCCCTTCTATTGTTATAAAAAAAAAAAAAACGAAACAAAATTACATGTCAAAAATAAATAATAGTCTGCCGATCACAACTGCGTGAGAGAAAAAATAATCAATAAACAGAAACTGAAACAGCTTCTCTCCTGCTAGTCTCTAAGTCTAAAATTAGCTGTAATGTCTGCAATAAATCTTTTTTTTTTTTCTTCTGCCAAGAGATTTCATTTAAAACTGACGTATTCTCTTGCTCTGTTAACAGTTAATCAATCGAACTTTGCCATGATAAAAGAAATTCTTTTTTTCTTAAATTTTTTTATTTTACGTCTGTTAGAAATTTGGTTAACCTGCTTTTCTCGCACTTTTGTCTGTCGTTTCCATAACGAATTACAAAAAAAAAAAAAAGAAAAAAAGGCTTTCCAATAAAAAAAATAATAGCTTTCAATGTTTACACATCTATCAAGGTCTCTTATTTATTTTAGTTATTTATCTTTTAATTTCACATAGTTTATTGATTTCAATTTGCCAAGGGTTGAGGGAACTTTATTTTCACGGTTTATACTTTAATCTGAGATTTTTCGCGCTCTTTTCTTTTTTCTTACAACATTTGTAATTTCTTTTCCCTCAAGGACATTAGGAAAATACTTAGTTTTACTTTTATTTTATTTTATTTTTTTTTGTTGGATGATAAACTGTAGCAGTCATGGTAGTCAAAAAGCTAAACATCCTTGCATCACCATTTAGTTGATTTATATTTACCAACAAACTAACAAAGCTATACATTTTTTTTTACATAATTATATATGTACTAAAAATAGAATAAAAGTATAAATTTTGTTTCTTCTTAAAAAAAACAATGTTTGTGATTTCATTATTTATTTTTAACTTAAGTGATAATGCAATTTTTATTTTCTGTTATATAATAGCGGATGTCTGTATAATATTTAAAAATGTATTTTGATTCCAAGTTTTGGTGCAGCTAATTCTACTATCAATATTATTTTACCTCCTTAAAGTAGAACTACAAGAACCTGAGTCTAATTAAAAATATTACAATAGTTGACTGAGATGACTGCTAGCATCAGATGTATACTTTCTACTACTTTCAGCTAGCAGCAGATTTAAATGACATAGACTGGAGATGTCAAATTTCAATGGGAAATTTAAGAGGTTACAAAGTTTGAAGGCATAAAAATAACTTGCTTATATACGGGCAAGCCTAGTTGGGGTGGTAGCGCTAGCAAGGTGAAAAAACTGAGATGAAGCTGTTACAAATCCTAAATAAGAACAAGGACTACTTCACATTAAATAAGTACAGACAGCTGACTTGACATTACACCAAGTTGCTGCATATGTATGGGTTCCACAAGATTCAACAAAATTGGTATTCTGTTGTAGCCTATAGTAAGTTGCAGGGTCTTGGTATGTCACCCACTGAGCAGATTCAACACACTAACAGAAGACCTTGTCATATGTTAAGTACCCAGAACCCTTTGTGGAATTGATCTAAGTGTTTCCCACCCATGGCAATTAGATGTGAAGCTTGGATGTAGTGAGCCTGTTCAACAGAGGCACTATTATAGGTTTGAAACTGATTGTCTTTGTATGGGCAATATTCTTCCAGCCAGAATCTGACATATACCAACAGAAGTAAGGCTTCGCTATGGGTTTGCATTGTCACTAGTGATGGCAAACAGATACATGGAATACTTTGAGGAAATAGCCATAGGAACAGCACCAGTAAAGCCAACAGTATGGCTGAGATATGTAGATGATCCCTTCATACTCTGGCATCACCAGGAAGCTGTACAAATACTGCTGGAGCATGTGAACTTTGATCCAGTTCACAATAGAAGAAGAAAACAATAACCAGTTAGCCTTCTTGGATGTACTGATAACTTGCATAGAGAATGGATTTAATACATCCATAAATCACAAGTCAAAATTCACCAGACAATTCCTTAACTTCATTTCTCACTATCCAGTGAGATCATCCAATGGGTAAAACACTGCATAATCATAAGTGGCAACCCAGATACATAACAACAGAACATGATCAGCACTGAATATACCCTTCCGAATAATAACAGCTTCTGCAGGTAGAAACAGAAAGGCCAAAGAGGACTGCTACAGTCTGTCTTTCATACATTAAGGGCTTATTGAAAAAGGTGATCAGTGATCTATACAAAATCAGGACAAGAAGTAGCTTGATTCTATAGAGAAATCTCTGCCAAGTCAAGCCTAACACATGACCAAGAACTATATGTATTCCATCCCTTGCAGTTGTAGCAAAGAATATAAAGGTGAACAAGCTGTCCTTTAAAAGTAAGGCTGAAGGAATATTGAAAAGCTATAATTAGAGGCAAGACAAGACATTGAAATCAGACATGACTAATCATGTATGGCGGCAAAAGAGTAATCACCAACCCTCATGGAATGAAGTAAAAGTACTAGCTAGAGAAAAAACTCTGGTGAGTTAGACCTGAAAGAACCAGCATATATATTAAGCTATGAGGGGTCCTTCTTAGTAGGTCTAGCATAGAAATAAATAGGGTATTGGAGCTGTTAATAAAGAAAGAGAAATGACAACATGATTTCAACAGTAGAAAAGCAAAACCTCTTTGAGTCAAAAATGATGAGCAGCAGCAATCTTATCAGTAGGTAGTTCTATGAGTCAATAACTTAGTGAATTAAAGCATTTGTTTGTAAATTTAGTAACATAATAATTGTGAGTTCAATCCCTGGGCCGGGCAGTGCGTATGTAGACTCGGTGAAAAGAGAAGGAACAATAACTGAGCAGTACTGAATAAAAACTAAAAGAGATCTTTCTCTAGACATGATCAGCAGAACAAGAACCCTATACCCTTCTAGATTAAATAGTGGGTTCAGTTCAAAATTTCCTGAAGGTTCCCCAGATCAACATGCACCTGATAAAGGCTGGAGGGCACAATGACTGAGACATTTTGTTATAATAAACAATAAAGGTAAGGTCAATAGTTTGCATGTAAATAATGTAAATATTGCTTTATATACATTTTATGCAAAAATGTATTTAGTGAATTGTAAATTTATCTTTTTTTTGTCTTTTTAAGAATGAGTTTTGTAACAAATATTCATCAAAAGGTTCATGGTATAGGGGAAGAAAGGTTGAAATTTTAAATGATTATAATGCATTCTGTTCCAGTGACTAAAGAATTGGTGATATTCAGATTGGTATAAAAGTATTTGCCACTTTATGGTATAGAGTAAAATCTTTGCATAGCCATATGTTTTGTTTCTCAAGAACCCCTCATTTCCTCTAATTTTTCAAAACTAATTAAATTTCTTAATTTAGTTTTTTGTACATTGAATTTCAGTAATCATTAAAAACAATCAAGCTTTCTCTTACATTTTCCCCCACTTCTATATAATGAAACAGAGCCTTTCTACATTTTTACTTTTCATTGTTTTTTATTCAGTTGAGCTAGCTCACACATTCATGAGTCTATCACGCTAAACATTGTGGTCCTGTATCAAGGTCAGAAGATCATTAGGGTGGAATTATTTGTCATAGCATAGCTGCTCAATGTAGGTAGTTGCTAGGTGACCAACCTATCTTGTGCCAGGGCTAGGTGTCCAGAGCTGTAGATCATTCGCAAGTTCTTGTTTTACTCACCAACAGTGTCCTGCAAAGCACATTCTGTATTTACATAAGATTGTAGAAATATCAAGGATGAGTTCATAGAGCTGTGATTTAGTTGGATGTTGTCTCCAAGAGATATTAATTATATCTTTCAGCATCCAAGTGTAGGTTCCATCAAGCTTAGACGCTAGGGTTTTAGTCAATGTCCAAGCAGTGGCACCATACATTAACACCACCACTACACTAGCTGAAAAGAATCTCAGTTTGAGGGTGTCTGGTAGATCTGATAAAATGGATGCAATCTGGAAATCTGACTCACATTGTACAAGTGGGTAACCACCCGCTTCATCATAAAAAACTGTTAAGACAAAAATTTAAAGTTCTCATCTATGACTATAGAAAGTAATTGTTATATGAAAAGTTGTATCATCAGTTGTAATCTTAAAATATATAAATTAACTTCATGCTTTTCCTTTGTGGAATGAATTACACTTAATATGGGAATGCAAATTTATATACTGTCCTTATTGAGTCATTTAATGTATTGTAGATGAATATTTGTGTATCTATATTTTTTTCTTTCTTTCATGGAACATGAATAAAAAAATATGAATATGCAGGTATCATAACTGTGATATTAGTAAGCAGAGTTCAACTTCCTGTCTGGTCTGTGTTTGTTTCCAACTAATGTCCTTGGGAAAGGCTTGAATTCATCTCTTCTCCCCCAATGTATGGGTTAGGCTGGATTCTTTAGCCTTTGATGGCAGCCAATCTAAGAGAAGGAAAATTGAATTCTTAACCATGAAGAAGGTAACAAGAAAACTCCACTATTTTTCACAAAAATGTCATAGAAATACACACACATTAAAGAAAATGAAGCTGTGGAGTTGTGATCATTGATGTTGTGAAAAGACATAACATCAAAGAATTAATAAAATGCTTCCACACCTCATTCATTAGATTTATCATGAAGTGTCTAAAAGTCTGTTTACACTCTGGCACTACCAATCTTTTCCAGTAGTCATTTTAATCAGATAGCTATAAAGAATCTTGCTGGTTGTGATTACTTTGTTAATAATTAGGTACTGAAAATTGTAACCAGAGTTTAGAGAAATTGTTCTTGACCACTTTTTTAAAAAACTTTTTTGTTCTTTCACCATATTTCAAAATGCCATTCACTTGATTTCAGGATTGACTCAAAGGGCAAAGTGTACTGTGTAGAAAGATCAATATTTCAATGGTTTCTGTGGTTGTAATTTCCTCTGTTAGAACTTTCTCGCAGGACCTCCTTCTTGTGCACACAAAATTGGTTGAGAATCACTGCTTTAGAAACATCTAGTGCTTTTTACTCTAATTGCAAAATCATTAATTGGCTTATTTTAATGTTTTCTATTTGTGGAATCTTGGTATTTGAAAACAAAATGTGGGTGCATTTTCTGTTTTTTAAATTATACAAGGTCTTGTTTTATAGATATTACTTTCCTTTTAACGTATCTTGTTTGAATTTTGTCTTTGTACAGAAAAATATTTATAGTAAACTTTGTTGAGTCTTGAAGTTTGTTTTGATAACTTGACTAAATATAGTAAACAATAGCATGTGGTGCTTAATTTGATGCAGTTTAATGTTTATTCTTTATTAGAGGCTATTCATATCTATATTGTTAGTAGCTTTGAATTAACTGTTCTCATTGTTTTAACAGCTGTTTGTGTAGGAAAGATAATTATGATGTGTTTGTTGGGGGTATTTTGAATCTTTCTTGCTTATTTTAAATGTGAATTAATGAAAGTTGTTATTGAAGGTAACAAGGTAATCTGTTGTTGTTGAAGATATTTTAAAATGGTTGTGATCTGGAAAAAAAAGCTTAGTAAATTTCATTTTTGATAGAGAAAGCTGTAATAATTCTTAACAATTTTCATTGCACTAAAGAGGTCAAGACATTTCTTTGTCTTCGTATTAACTGATATAGCTTGCATAATTTTAGTGGCTTCTCTCTTTCTCTTTATGATACATTGACCTATATTTTGGTTACTTTCATTGCAGGTAATATTTATGTATAAATTGAAAGACTTCAACTTAACATTGTTAATACTCACTGTCCCATTTTGGGGGATGGTGGACATTAATGGGTTATATGTATAATCTTATAACTATTATCAGATTTATTTATTATTTATTTTTATTTCTCTAGAAACCTAATTAATACTGGATTGTATAGTGGGCATTAATAGATTAATAAGATATTGTAAAGTTTGAAAATTTGAAAGTATAATACTAGCTCATTGCCACAAATAATGTGGTGATGTGTGTTAAGTCTGATTTGAAAGTAATAATTTAAGCCTTAAATTTTATGAGTTTATATGTAAGATTTGAAAAAGAATCAATCTTTATTTTTTTTAAGTAAGATAAACTCTACCATTTAATAGAAGTGTTTTAATAAAGATTATGTAAGTTTACTTATGATATATAGGTGTTTGAATCAAAGTAATGTTAAGACTATAAATACTGAATACAAAGCACCAAATATGCTATTCTCTGTAACATTGAAGAACAAGTCAAAATTCCTTACAAAATATTATCCAATTTTTAAGTTAGAGAAGCTATGAAAAATGTTGATTTTTTTTTCTTCTTTTGCATAATACATTCACTCTTCATTTGTAGTGAAGATTAAGATTTTACCATTTAATAGAAATCTGTTTTTGACATATTTGTATGTATGTATGTATATGAGAGAGAGGGTGGACACTGAAATCAACATTGAGCAGTGATAGTCTGTTTTGTACTTGAACACAATCTTCAAGCAATGTATGTTGGATGGTAACTTGGCTATGTAAATATGCTGGTTAATGGGGCATTATAAATGTCAAGGCCAGGTATTTCTGGTTTATTTTGTTATGTTGATCTTGCTACCCATAATGCCCCATTGGTCAGCATATATAAATAGTTGAGCTACCATCCAACACATATGGTCTGAATATTGTATTCAAGCATGAAACAAATTGTTGCTGTTCGGTGTTGACCTCAGTGTCTACTATTATATTTACATGCACTCTATACCTTATATTGAGCACTTTTACCCATAAATATAGCATACCTTAAAACTATATTTTTTATCATTATAATGTGTGTGTGCGTGTATATATATATATATATATATATATATAATCTCAAACAGTTTGATGTAAGGAAATAGATTGATTTTTATGAATGAACAATTATAATCATTATCAGAATGACTTGCTTATCAATCATTTTTAATCAATAAGTCATCTGATCTTCTTCTAGGACTATGTTTTAGCTGAACAGAAATGGGACCAGATCAATAGCTGATATCTTAAATATGTCTAGTATACATCTCATATTAGTTCAAATTGGAATGTCTGTCATATATCTTCACTCAGTTTCTAGTTCACATAATTTTCTCTTTTTCCCTACCCATAATCATTTTTACAAAATTGTTTCTCATCTTGACACACATGCAGAAATATTAAAGGATAGAATTCTTGTTTTTGGGTGGAAAAAGTGTTTCAGACATTTATAGAAAGGTTAGGGAATATTTATGAAAAGGCTGCACTTGATGTAAACATATTAAAGAGATGGGTCAGTAGAATTAATAGAAATGCTACAAGGAGGAGTAACTGACCTTGGTGACAGACCAGCTGATGCTCACATTATATCTGGAAGAAGACTCACTATTGTTAAACTCTGAAAGCTTTCAAGTGTTCCATGTTAGTACTTGCAGTTTAGTACAGTTTCTTGGATACTCAAAGGTCTGTTCAGAATGGGTTCTCAGAATGCTGAAAGATTCAATGAAGGAGCAGAGAGTGGGTGCAGCATAACATGGATAGTATATTTCTAAACAGATTATTCACAGGAGATAAAACATGGGTTAAGTACTATGAGCCAGAGAGCAAACAATCAATGGAGTAGAACCACTTAGAAGTTTAAGGCAAGACACTATAGAGAAAGTGATGAACACTGTGTTTTGGGATCAGAAAGTTGTATTGTTTCTATCCAATGGTACTCCAATCAATTTTGACTCTTATTTGAACACATTGTCAGAGCTCAAAGCAAGGCTTCAACCCTAAGACTTCATTGGTCTATTTTATAGGCTTCTATTGTTATACTTAAAGAACAAGCATTATTTTTTGACTGATGCTTGTCTTGACCAACTATTTCTGGTAATGAAGACAAATATATATGTACATTAATTATTTCAAAAAATGTAAAGGAAAGAATATAAATTCAATTTTGATTTTTTTTATTCATATTTGATTAAATGAAGATAATATTGTTGCAGGCAGTTGAAAAATAAAGATACGGGTATTGACATCACTGTTCCCACCTATGAAGAGATTCCTGGATTACTAACAAAAACTATAGAATTCCAGGTTACAGTTGTGACCAACTTGGCTGTATTTAAGTTGCCTAAGCACAAAGAAACAGACATAGTGCAATTTGTGGTGAGTTATGAGTTTTTTTTTTAATTTTGCATGTTGACAGTATGGATATCTAATCAATCAAAAATCTTTGAATTCTTTTGTGAAGAAATTTCAATCTCCATCTCTAAACTGCTTGGTGTAGATTTTTTTTCTGTAACCTGTGAAACAAAATGAAGATAAAGATGTTTCTTTAACTTTAATCTTTGGCAGAGTGCACAGATGTTCTGGTCCTAGACAGAAATACCAATCCATGTGTAAATATTCCACTTGTTTTGAACAGATAATAAAATATGTCATCTCAGTTTAGAAACAACTTGAGAGTATTACTCTATTATTAAATATAAACAAACAATATTATGAAGAACCTTCTGCAACCATGAATGTTTCCAAGACCTTGAAATTATAAAGGCCTTGTTTATATAAAATGAACTTGTTATTGGAAACTACTTCTTTATTCTGATTTTATACTGTTCACATAAATCACCAAAGACTGAACTAACTAATAACATTGTGAAAAAGAAACTTATAAAAAAAATTAATAAAATGCTTCACCTCAGATTCTTCAACAACTTTATATTCTTAGAATTTACTTGTGAACATATAAAGATTTGTCATGCTCATCTCCCACACATTGAAATGATAGTTTTGTTTTTAAAAAATCTTAATTGATTTTGAAATTAACTGAAATATTAGAATAATGCTAGATCACATTAAAACAAATCTTCATATATTTCCCTAAAATATATAAGGAAAAGTGTATATTGTTTGCCCCCAAAAAAGAAATATTTTTGTGAATTTTGCATAAACAAAGGAATTATGGGTAATTCTCAGCAACAATAAAAAGAGGAGAAGGCATAACTGGGAAGATTAATTTTATGAGCCAGTGTGGGAGTGAAATGGAATTTGTAGGCAATTGGAATAAATTGAAGCAAAGAAGGTATATTAAACTACAACCTATTTTAGTGTTGTTTGGTCATAAAATAAGGGGAAGGCTGTGGTTGCATGGCTCACAAAAGTGAAATTGGTTGCAAAGCTTCAGAGGAAACTCCTGACCTTGTAAGATTAAGACCCCTACTTTTAGAGTGAGACACTTTAATGCCCTTCCTCAAAATGAGTTACAAAGAGAAGGCCGACAAGGATATGAAAGAGTACAGGCTAAAACAAAAAAAAATCAATTTACAATTTTTATGCTTTATGTGAAGCTGGTAGGGATGAGATAAACAAGAGTGCCAGTGACTGTGTACACCACTATCAGGAGGTTGTCAGGACTGGTAGGCTTCATAGGAAAAGGGGTATATCAGATTGTGAAATTGGCATTTTCAATGGAGAAGATTTCTCTAGTCCTCCAACAGGACAGATACTATGGATGTGAATGACTCAATAAACACTGCTAGGATACTGATGGCATGTAGAATGCAAGAACATGGAATGGTAGCAACTACAAGATAAAGCCCAGTTGTTAGCATAGCATAACCCACAGAAGGCAAGAAGCAAATGAGAAAGTTTAGCTGTCAGTGTTTGGGGTGTAATGGACTGCACATACTCAGGAATTGTAAAGAATTTTCAACTGTTTTTAGTAAATCTGGATGTATTGTGAGATATCACCCATAGGGAGATGGACAAATGGCTACTCTTTTAGTTCAGCAGTGGCATTCCACTATCAGCAACAGGAGCATTGGTAGAGAGAGAAAGCAGGGGTTCTTGTTGATATAACATGTACTACTACATTGGTAACCAGGAAGAGGTAAATAATTACAGTGAAAGGGACAGCATAAAGGTGGTTGATGGAAAAGAGGTGAAATACAAAGTAATTGGCACCATGGACTTTGAGATATAAGTTATGCAAGAGATGGAAAGATAAACTTCCAAGAATTGAACAACTCTATGACCTGTCACACAGGTACTGATACAATATAAGTGCATGGAGAAGCCATATGAAAATGATTGAAGCTTCTACATTTGTAGCCATGAAGTCTATCTGCAGATATATGTAGCAAAAAGATGATGGAAATACTAGTAGAAAGGAAAAAGTAACCATTTGGGATGCTTAGCAAGAAAATAATCACTATTAAGTTTGAACAAAGGAATCATGGGTAGTAGAGTAAATTGAAAAAAAAATCATATCAGATTACAGGAACTATTGATTTTGAGCAGATATTTCCTGTTCTAAATCAAAGGATTCATTTTTCTGATCTGGTGTGTGATTGAAACACAATTTGTCTATTGTTTTTAACAATGTATATTTAAATGGAAAATTGCTGATCAAATATACTGAATTTAAATATGATTAAATGGATGAGCGGTAATAAAATAAAGTTAATTGAGTTTTAGCATATAATCAGTTAAACTGATTTTATTTGAGAAGTTAACATTACTATGACAGTTCTGTGAGGGGAGAAAAAAAAAGAAAGAAACCGAAGTGCTTAAGTAATGTAAAAATCAAATTTACTTGCTTATCTGAGAATGGATACAAAAAATGTTTTTAAAATGCTAATGACATTTTGTAATCTTTATCTTGTCATACATTTTATTTTTTAATCTTTTCATTACCATTTAATTATTTTCCTTTATAAATTTCAGGTGGGAAAGAAATTTAGTGATTTTGAAGATCTTTACTTGTTACTTAATGAGAAATTTTCTGGGATTGCCTTTCCACCTCTACCCAAAAAAGTACTCATCACGACAGATGAAGTGAACAGAGAACGCAGGGCAGCTTTGGATAGCTTGCTGAAATTTTTCAGCAAGACTCCCAGAGTTTCCACATGCCCTCTGCTTCTAGAATTTCTTGGTAGGCATTTCTTTTAATTCTTGGAGCTGATTTAGATTTTTAATCATTAATAATTGCTCTGCTTTGTAAAATGCCTTTGTGTAGAAATAAAAATAAACTGTATGTATGTATCTATGTATGTTGTTATAACATTTAAGAAAAGTGAAGTGTTTGATAATGTAGTATGTGGCTCACCTCAGATCATGTCAGAATAGACTTTGCACTCAGTTTCCTTCAGAAAAACCAGGTACAGGGTTGACTTGGGAGGTGACCTTTTAGCTGCTGAGTGCAGATCCATGAGATTGTTCTAGTTGTATCTTAGAGATGCATGCATGGGAAATAACCATATGACAGAGATAGATATATAAACACCCACCCCAGTGGTAAGAGGGAGTCTTACAATGCACACAAGAATGTAGACTTCATGTTTGGATGAGGGCTTGCTAACCACACACACACACTGAAATTGTCTACTGTAACAATCTGAATAGGCAGAATTTGTTTTTCAGATTGTCAAAAATTATCTAATTTGATTTTTCAGTAAGCTATTAGATTCCATATTGTTAAATTTCTATTGATATCAATTGATCAAAATGGAGGCAACTGTCTTATTGCAAAGGAAAAGTATTTTGTAAAGTTAAAAATACAGTAATTAGCAAAATTTAATATTTCTACCTCAAAAAATGAATTATCAGAAGGACAGTTTTTCTATTGACAGTTTTTACTGTATACTCACTTGACAATTTTTATTTTTTAAAAAGCTATTTTAAAAGTTTTAATAAAACTCCAGCATATGAAGCTGGATTTATAACTTCTCATTTTTTTCTTGAGAATTGACAACAAAAGAATTAAACATTATTTTATTAGATTGTTTATTTATAAGAATATAAAAACATGTGAACCAATTACATTTTATTATATAACATTATAAAGAAATAACTGAAAAATCTTTTTATTCATAAATTTATAAAAATGTCTGGATAAGTGAACAGCTTAAAACACAACTAAAAGTATATAATTATAAATTTTGAAAAAAATGATTTTCCAGGCATTTCTTTCATTTGCTCTTGCCACATATATTCACTAAAATAGTCTGCAAGCATCTGGATTTATAACTTTTTCTTTTCAAGAATTAACAAAAATGTTAAACACTATTTTATTGTTTAATTACAAGAATAGTGATTACCCTTGTCAATTCTCAAGAAAAAAGATATAATCTCTAAATCCAGTTTCATATGTTGGGATATTATTATTAAAATCCTGAAAATAGCTTTTTAAAGCAATAAAAAATTTCTATGGAAGTATACAATAATATTAGTGTCAAGAGAAAAACTCTCATTTTGACACGCTTTTCTTTTTTGTTTTTTCTTTTTTGGATATGAATGATAAACTTTGCCCAGTAATCTATAAGCAATTCATTATTTTTTTTGAAATTGGCAAAATAAATTCCTAGCATAAAAGCAGATATTTGCTACCCAGTTGATTTGAAATAATAAATTAGTCTTCACTAAGGAAAATAAATTGATCCGATTTATTCATTTTCTAACTACTTTATTTAATTAAATTAGAAACTTCTTCTAGAATCAACTTATATTCTAGTTTCCAGAATCAGCAAATATGGTGGTGACAATTTATTAAAGAAATTTACTGTTATGACAGTTGTTATTGAAATAGTCAATAATCAAATTTTAATTTTTTCTTTGTTACGTACAGGTGCTTCTCCCAGTCAAGTTCAAAGGATAGACTCCTTGATTATCAAAGATAAAAGTGATGACAGCATTGACTCTGGATTATCACCTTCAAAAGATTTTGTTGATGATAAAAAAAGGTATTTAGTCCTTTGTAATTCTATTCATGTTAAATGCTTCAAGGTTTCTTTCTTTATCACAATTCTCTGAGATTCCTAGTTATCTTTCTTCAGCCTCTTTGTTATTTCTTATCTTTCAGTCTTTTTTTAACTTATTTCTTTGACTTGCTCAATTCAGTTCTTATAATTTTTATAATTTTGTTGTTATATATAACAAACAATGGGCTCATGGTGGTGTGTTTAAAATGTTAGCATTTCAACCATGAAATCTCAGTTCAAGTCTCACCATGTTCAATTTGTCAATGAGTTGATTTTTTGATATTGTCCTAGGGAGACAATCCTAGCATGCAGCACTATTGGGAAGTGCCTGAAAAACATAACATAGGTTAACCCAGGTTTATGAGTGAAATTGAGTAGATTAAACTTTTCAGAAGCCACTGATGGTTGTGCTACCACTAAGTCACAAGTCATCATGGCTGATGGTTTGCATGTACTGGCCTTCTATAACTACTGATCATACCAGACTATGTGTTCTTTTCCAGAAACTAACTAATGTCTACTCCATATAGTTGCAGTATAAAGCACAAGTTGGGTCTGTTGATGTTGAACCCACATGTACCTGAGCAGGCATCTGCTAGCCACTTGATCAGACTCTATGATCTCCAGAGACTGATGGATGCCTACTTATAAAAGAAAAAAAACAATAAAAATAAGAACATGAAGTTTTGATATAATAAACATTGGCAAAGTCAGGATGATAGACAAGAGCACAAGACAAGATATTAATGCCTTTAAAGATGTATTTAACACTATGTATTATTAGCAGCTGATAAAAACTTATTTAAAGCTCTTTTTATCAGTTCTCTTCTCTGATATTTCATGGACTAAATAATTTTCTTTTGCTTCAAATATTTTTAAAATGTCCAGTCCTTTTCAAAAAAGGATAACATAAGTTTGAATGAAATCCCAAGACCTTTTTATATCTGTGGGGATGGAGAAGCTTTTTGAATTTAAACTAAATCAAGAATAATCCTTTATTATTCATCTTTATTGACATCATATTTTGGTAAGTGTATTCTCTCTGATCACTGAAATGTAATCTTTGTGTTAATTGGTTAATGAATATATTGGTTAAAATGAGAATGGACAAGCTTGTAGAAAAGGCAAGTGTTACTTTATAGGAGTCAATGTCAAACGATAGGACACTGGACTTGACAAAACCAAATGAAATAAAAGGTATTATTGTAGCACCTTTAATATTATCAGATGTAACAGAGATAAAGAAGGCTGGAGAGTAGATTGTCTGAAATCTTGTGTTGCAAACATGATGAGAATTATCAGTAACTGATAAGAATACATCAATATTTTATTTATAATTATTTTAATATCTTCTGACATTTAATCAAATGCATGCAAATGTCATAGTAATATTCAATTGTTTTTCTATAACTATTTTAATATCATGTGACATGTTCTTTTTTTGTATGTCTTCAAATAGTCCAAGTGATGAATCTGATATCTTTGGTGAGAATGAAGATGACATCCATGACCTTTTTTCTGACATGAAAACAAAGAACTTCTTTGAAAGGAGAAACACAGAATCTGACCTGTTTGAAGACAGCCCTGAACACAAATGTTAGTTCCATTATTTTGTGCTATTTTTTTTGTTTTTATTTTTTATTCATTCATTATCATCAAGTTTACTATCCTTTTTGCAAAAATAGTACAATCCAATTATTTTCTTCTGCCAATAATCATCAATGGTTGTAAAAAAAAAAAAAAAAAAAAATCTCAGTAGGACAAATATAACATTGTGTGTATAAAAGAGAAGATAGGTTAATGATTAGAAAAAAGATCTAACTGTAAAAAAAAAAAAAAAAAAAAAAAAAAAAAAAAAATGACAAAAACAGGCACACATATTGTAAATGTATTTCTGAAATACAATATATTTTATAGGGTCAGTTGACAGTTATAAGTCCTATGAAAAAGCAAAAAAGATGGAAGATGTGGTAGAGAATTTTCACTGGAATGTTGTCCACTGTGTAGGGGTTTTGAGTATCACATATGGTTCATAAAAAAAGTTCCTTCCCCCAAAATACAATTTAAATGTTGGAGCCAATCACAAGTGTTACTGCTAAAACAAAAGTATAACAGAAAACAAGGAGTTGTGTATCTTTACTGAGTGCTTTTTAAGTGTCACATGTAGGTCCTAAAAGGACCCACATACACTTAAGGTAGTAGGTAGGCAGCCAGAGAGTTCACCAGTAGCCCAGGGTCAACTGACCTGACCTGACACAAACTTCAATGCCAGCCCGTGGCCACTGATAATAAGTAGATGGTCTGGAAAAAAGGCTGGAGTACAGAAGTTTTTTGATTGTATCCTCTTCATCATTGACAAGTAGTCAGCAACAATTCTTTGCTTGGTACAATAAAAATGGCCAATACAGACCCCATTGAATTGTGCTATTTATTATTACAAAAAAAACTTTTGCCTGATGAAAACATGGCTTTTGACTTTCAGTGAAAAATTGAGACAGTAGTGCAACTAATGGGTATTGGCCTGAAGACAGTTGATATGGAGCAATGAGCATATTTAACCAAAGACTAGTTTGAGCCATGTATCTTGTGACAATGGCACACAAATATTAAATTTTATTGCAGAACCTCATTTTATTTTTTGATATTATTCAAGAGAACATTGCAGTAGATATGACAACAATCTATTTCAGTTTACTGAAAAGTTCTCAACACACGACTCATAATGTATTTTAATGACCAAACCTCAGAATATGGATTTTTTTTTTTTTTTTTTTATCTTGTCAGAATGATACTTGTAATCCTGAAGTGATTCTCCCTAAAAGTATCATTACAATATAAAAACAACATAAAAACATTTTCTTTCTTCACTTAAATCTTTCTTTTAATTAAACCTTTTTATAAGCAATCAGGATTCAAGAAAGACCCGATTCTTAGCTACAATTTTACTTTTGGCAAAATAAAGGAAATATTAGCACATACTATGATGACTCATATAAATATTCATGTGCTTTCAGGTCATAATCAGCTTTTGATTTAATTACATTTTTTTATTAAAAAAAAGATCTAAACTCTGTGTTGAAGCTTCAAAATATATTAATAGTGGAACTATTTAAAGATGGTATTGTAATGGTAATTTTCTGTGAATGGCTACATTAAAAAAATTGGTAGCTTTATTTGCTTGGTGAGGAAAATTGTTTAATCATACATAATCACCTTGTGTTGAATCTTTTTTTTCTTCAAAATATCTAGCTATGTAGTTTTGTTTTGAAATAGGAGGATTCTATCCAAAAGCTGAAATTTAAAAATAATGGTCATGAGAGAGAGAGAGAGAGAGAGAGAGAGAGAGTGTGTATCTTAGCTATTTTCTCCATTGTAAAAATGAAAATGCATTTTAAATTGATAGATATCATTTGGACCTTCCTCACCACCCTCAGCTTCTAGTCTAGTGTGTTCCAAAAAGTCATGTGACAATTGGCAGAAAACATACTTGTGAAATAGCAACCAGGGAAAATTTGCATGACATCATCTCCCATATTTTGACCAATAAAATTTCTTAATAATATATTGTCATATACAGAAACATGATTCCATTTGGTAAATAATTATAAAATCTACAAGGTTATCAATAGTACTGTGACTTTTGGAACACTCTGTATATCACAAGTTGTAGTTATTTAAGATGCTGAATTTCAGATTTGTAGGAATGACTTTCCTTGCTCTTTTTTCTAAATTTATTTTCTTTTTAATTTCAGCTTATGATGTTAAACTGTTTGATGAGCAAGACTACAGTGAAGCAATTTCTAAAGAGGACCGATTATTTTTTGAAAAAGAAGCTGCAAAAACAAAAATGAAACTGAACACAAAATCAAGTTTTGATACAGATGGTCTTCTGAAGTACGTTTAGCTTATTCTTTCTAATTTGATTGCACAGTGTTTTTGAGGTGAAATTATAATGACATCAAAAGGGATAATTTGCTAAGACTAGTTTTCATTTAGATTATTACTACTATTTTGACAATTATTTACATAAAAATTGTGCCAATCCCCATTTTATTTCTTGATATTCTAAGAGAAGATCGAACACATTATCCATTTACGGATCAAGTCAGAAGTAATGTGGTGGTAGAAGAGTAAGAATTTTTAGTGTGTTAGAGACAAAAATAAATGAAGCTAGTATCAAGTCAATAAAAGGAGATTATTTTGTAGTTTAGATAAGTGCTGTGTTTTAAATTGGAAAAGGTTTAGCATGTACATTTGTGTACTTCTAAAATTCAAAGATTTCCTCATTAAAAATAAAGTCAGTTTTATTAGTTTTCCTCCTCCTATAATTTGCGTATTTATTTATATTCTATTTGCTACTGATAATGTTTCTCTCTCTTGTTTCTTTATCCAGCGTAGAAGATGATTTGGACCAACTGCTGAAAATAACCAAAAGGTCTAAGAGAGCTCCCAAAATTAGCAAATCAGCTCATGGCACTGATGAGAGGCCCAAGTCTTCCATATCATTGTCTTCCCCTGATAAATTTGATTTACCTACTTCTGCTGATGACTTTATGAAGTATATTGAGGAAAATAGCAGCAGAGATGAGGTTGACCTTTTCTCTTGAATCTGTGGTGTTTAAAATGATAATGGAAAAACAAATGTATCTTTGCTGAATCACAAAAACTATTTTTTAAATATTAGAAAGGTCTACAGTAATTTGCATATATATATATATATATATATATATATATATATATATATATATATATATATGTCTCCTTGCATGACAAATTGTATTATCTTTTGGTAAAATGAAAATTTGAAAAACAAAACAAAAAGTAGTTTTGTTATTTTTTTATTTTTTTAATTCCATTACAAAAATCGTTATATAATAAAATTGGCTAAAAATGTTTTTTGGATCCTGCATTTTGTTCACTTTTTCAGAGAAGCTGCGTCTCTTTGGCAATCACTCCATATAATACCTGATTAGACTACTAAACGATCTTTCTGGTGCTTCAGAAATACAGCTTTGTTTGATACTGTGCAATCAGTAAAATGGATTTTATAATTTTATCTTTAGAAAAAGAGTTTATTCTTTATATTGTATTCAAAGTAGCCTGTATGTTGGATTAATTTTTCTTCCTTTTCTTTCAAGACAAACAAACCCTCTTCCATCTTGGAAGATACTTGATACTATCTTCCTAGTTGACCTTTATGCAATTCTGTGCCGAACTGAGATTATTTTATCCGAAAGCTGAAGTTAAGTTTCTGTTATTGTCTTATTCCAAAAGAAAAAAAGTTATCTCAGCATTTTCATTTAACTTTAAAAAGGAAAATGCATTTTAAGTTGGGTGAGGGTAAGCTATTAATTTAGTAAAATGACTACTACTGCTACAAAAAAGAAAAATGTTGAAGCCAACACTATTTATTAAAGACCGTTTGACGCCAAAGACAAGAGATGAATGTAACTACCACCCATCACACAGAAGTTGCTGATCATACTAGCTGCATGCAGTCTTCCAAATTGTTTGTTTAATGCCGCATATTCTGGGTCTTTCAACAATTCTGTTCGATCCACATGGAACCCGATTTCGTGTCCAACTCCTGCTTTTACTTCTAGTTCATGACGCTTTAAAAGTGTTTGGGTAGATTTGGGTCCAAATACAAGCAAATTCAGCAGAGACATAAAAAGATTGGATCCAAGAGCACAAACCTGGAAGAAAAACAATATTGACAATTTTATAGATGGGTTTTAACACAGTAAAAATTAAGAACTCAAAATTTATTTACTTGCTATTGATTAAGTAGAAGGGGAATTTGTTTCTCTTTATCTTTGAATACTGACTTCGCTTTTTGAATTTTACAAAAGAAGGGAAAACAAATCATAGTTGGGGACTAATTGAGCAAAATGCTTTCATCTCACTCAAGGCTGTTTATGTTCACTTCATATTGGGTCACCTTTTGGAAAGACATGAAGCAACTTCTCCCTGGACTGTCAAAGACTTGAGATCAATACTGTTCTGTATGTGATAGAATATTAGTTTGGAAGGACTAGTTTAATTTGGGGTGGGGGTAATGATACAAAATTTTTTAGAATAAAATGTATTATGTTTTCTGATTATCATAAACTAAATTGAAAATAATAAACAAATGGATAATTTAGTCACAATGCAAGACAGAAATGAAAATTTTGACTTAATAGAAAGTGAAAGCATAAAGCACAATTCTTAATGTATGATAAAAGTGACTTAGTATAAAAATTAATAAGAACCTTTTCATATAAAATTCAAAGTGATTGACTAAAATGTATAAAAAAAATGTGATTTTTAAATACAGTAAAATTTAATTAATACTTATTTATTTATCCATTTTTAAAACTTTAATATTTTAGCTATTTAATTTATTTTGTAAACATATTAATGATGCTTTTATTTTACTAACAACTATAAATTACAAAGTAAAAAAGAAAAAAAAAAATCATTTTGATCTAGGAATGGTTTGAAAGTTGGGAGTGGGATGAGAGATATACATAATGTTTTGTTCTGGGATGACAGTGAAGTAAGTCTGGAGCCTCGGTTTGTCTCCTTACCAGATCTTTTTAATTAAAATAAATAAAAGGTCACTGGTAGTAAGTAAATCACTCTTAAAATATAGATTACTTACCTAGACAGCAGTAACAACAACCAATTGTTACATTTATTGTCAACATTAGTAGGCCAATCATCATCACAAAACAAAGAATTTTGTAAATTCTCAAGTTTATGAAATACTACAAACATTTCCTTTTTTTTTGTCTGTATATTTTCCAATTTTTAGAAACAGATCAGAAGAGCAAAATAAATACAAAACTTTTTAATTTATCAACTAAGTTATGTGTTCAGCAGGTAGGAGGTTTCTTCCATGGAATTGGGTAATGCAAAATATGTTATATATTATTTTATATAAAACAAATATACATTTTTTTTTTTTTTCTTTACTGGTACAACTTTGAGTTTCATGTGCCCAGCAATCTTCAGGTACAGATTGAAAACTCTTTTATTAAAGAATTATGGAATTATAGAAAATCACTTATTACCATTAATACTCATTGTGATTTTATATATATATATATATATATATATATATACACACACACACTACATTTCAAGTTATTAAACAAGGTGATAATTTTGCATCCTATCAAAAAATTACTGGTTGAAATTTAACAGAATGATCACAATGTGTATATACACCTACTCTGTAAAAATTGTAAAGTTCTTGAAAAAGGAACAGAAGTTACAGTCATTTACTTAAATTATTAGTGTGTCAAATTAGCGAGGTGCAAGAAAAAAAATACTTTAATTGCTTCATTTACAGATTTTAATGGATACATACAGTAACTAACATAAAATAAAAAAAGTAAACAGAGTTAAAAAAAGAAAGAAAAAAGGATAATGGATTTGTTTAATATGAGATATATGATCCTTTTTTTAAAATGACTTGGAAAAAAGCGCTAGTCCATCAAACATATCAATTTCGGGATCTACTCTGATATAATTTCATGTGATACATTAACTATTTCCTGCCATTAGTCATCCTTGCTTCCATTCTCATAAACATATCACTTCAGAATGTTCCACAAGTTTTCAATTGGGTTTAAGTTTGGAGACAGTTTATCTTTTAAGGTTCACAGGTATGCCGTAGTTTTATGCACTGAATGCGGAGGAGCATTATCTTGCATAAATATGATGGTTCTTCAGAAGGTGATTCTATGCTTTTTTAGCTAAAATTCCAGGTGTTCTTTGAGAAAGGCTCTATAAGCATCAGTGGTTATTTTCATACAGTCAGGCACTCTCCACACACCAACCATGATATCTCCAATAATACCAGCCTAAATCATAATACCTCCTCCTCCTTGTTGGTGTGTCAAGTGTTCATGACAATCTCGTCCATTTACAACTCAACATTTGCTCCAACCATCAGGGCCATCAAGTGTTTGCACGACTTTCATCTATGAACAGAACTTTTGAGAAATCGACCTTCAAGTTCTCCTTTGCCCATTTCAAACACATTTGTAGGTGTACTTTTGTCAATCGAGGCTTTGTCACTGGTCTCACTGATATCCCAACCTTTTTTTAGAAGATGACAGCGAGTACTTCAGGCTACTGTTGCTTTTCCAGTGCTGGGTTATTTACAGCTTCACTTTTCATTCGTGACAAAGAACATTGAGGAAACCACCCTTGAGTGATCCTTATCAGCCCTCTTATGTACCTTTCGAAATGTTTTTTAGAAATGTGTTATTGTTAACTAAGAAATTCTGGAGCGCGCGGCTGCAATGCTAAGGTTGAATTTTTTTAAATAAATTTGTTTTCGAAGATGTATTCTCACCATTTATATCATTAACTTCACTAATCTGTCTTTTGTATGAATGATTTATGTAATATAAATTGAACTGCACCACATATTTGATTTAAAAAGAACTTCTGGGATAATAGCTGCGACATTGCTCTATTTATTGAACAATTTAGTTCATGCCACATTGACAGAAAAAAAACTTCTACAACAAAAGAATTCTCCAATTATTTTTTGAATATACGCTCTTTTAGCGCTAGAGGGTGTCGTCAGTGATGTTCTGGAGATGGATCATTGGGCAGTTTCAGGTCTTTCAAACATCATACTGACCTCACCAAATCGACCCCTTCAGAGCTGATTTTTTTTTTTTCGTGGACAACCCTTCATTGGATACTTAGAAGGTAATTATGTCTTCCATTTTTACCCATTTCCCCTCACGTTTCATTTCACCAGTTAATAATTACTACAGAGATAAGACAATGAATACGGCCATTAAAATTAATAAATAAATTACAGCGAATTAAGCCGAGAGTGCTTATAAATATAATAAAACGTTTAAAATGTTTATGAATAAATAAACATAAAATAAAATAAATAAATTACAGCGAGTTAAAACAGAGATCTTATAAATTACAAATAAAACATTTAAAACATATTGACGAATAAAAAAAATAAGTTAAAAATAAACAATTAATAAGTTACAGCGAGTTAAAACCATGTTAACGAGTAAAAAAAATATAATCTTATGCGATTAAAATGAATAAATACAACGAATTAAACCAAGAATGCTAATAAATATCTTAAAACGTTTAAAACATGTTGACGAGTAAAAACTCTGATCTATAGAATATAAAATTAAATTTGTTTTACGTTAGAAACGAAACGAGAAGGGTGGGGGGTAAAAGAAAAAAAAAACTATTGGTGAGAAATTTGTGATCAATCATCCTTTGCATAAATTCAAATAGTTGGGGAGAAAGGGAAAACTGAAAATAAAGTCAGTCAAAACAGAGATTTCTAATCAGTAATAAAGGACGAAAATGGGGGAAAAGACTAAAAGACGAAAATGGACATCTTTTGAACGTTACGACGTTATGCAATAATTCTCGATGCTGGGTAACGGGATAATAATGGTTATGTGAAAAAGGAAAAAAAAAAAAAGAAAAAAAACAAACAAATTCAACATTTACGTCACGTGAATAAAATAATAACTAAAAAAAAAAAGAAAAAGGTAAGTAAAATAAAAATAAATAAGTAGAATAGGATATAGAATGAAACGAAAATGCTTTCCTTCCCCCTTTCCTTTGAAGGATTGTATGTATTATTTACAATGGCTGACAAACGAACCATGAAAAAAAATAAAATAAAAAAATAAAGTAAAACAACTGTTTTCGATTATACGTATTTACAAACCGGTTACTGCATATCTAGTTAGTTAAAAGTTGTGGCATATCTTTACACTATTTACATTTACAATGATGTAAGCCTTTCACTGGCTTCTTCTGCGTTATCCTCATAACAGACTGTTAGTTCCCACATGATGACTTTCTTTAGTTTATTAGAAAAAAGGACTAGGTTTGGACGCAATCGGGTTTTGGAAATGTGATCGGGGAAATTTAGCCTTTTACCTAAATCCACTCTGAGTTCCCAGTCTGTTGCACATGATAAACAGTTTGGTGCGGTCATTTTCTTAGGGTTCGGTTTCGCACCAGGTTTAATAAAATTTATAAAATTCATGTTTGAATTCGGTTTGTTTGTATGGATGGCTGTGCTAACGACTTCCGCAATTTCTTTTAGTATTTGATCATGTCGCCATCTATACCTACCGTCTGCTAGGGCTGATTTGCAGTTACTAAGTATGTGTTTTAAAGAACCTATTTGACTGCATAGGGGGCATGAGGGCGATTCTGATTTAGTCCATAATTGAAGGTTAATGGGCTTGGTAGAAGGTCATAAACAGATCGGATCAAAAAGTTCAAGCCCAATTCGTTACGCCAAAGATCTGACCATCCAACTTTCCTAGGTATCATAGTCTCCCATTTTGTCCATGATCCTTGTTGTTTAAATCCGATCACCTTTGCCACTCTCATATCCTCTTCCCCTGCGCGAATTTCGTCCAGTAAGAGTTGGTGCCTTTCCTTACCTACGGCTTTGTCAATTCTAGCAGTAGGAAAGAAACCTAGCCCTGCTCGACCCATGGCGACACTGCCCAGCACCACTTTTTCGCGAAGACACTCTTCTGCCACTTTCAACTCCTTTACAGCTTTCCACTTCCTCCCAGTGTAAACCTCAACATTTGCTCCTGTCACTTTTGGGTCCTTGGAGAACTTGTATTGAATTATTGTTCGCACCTTAGCGGCTTTATATTCTTCCACGAGGCTTTTAAAGGGTAGTTGAAGAATGTTGGAGTTACAGTAAAGGGCAGCGCTACTTAGACATTTTGGAAGACCTAGCCATCTCCGTAATCGGGAGTTGATGTTTTTTTTCTATGTGTTCTACGGTAGAGGTAGTAAACTCATAGATAGACAAAGGCCACTATAGTTTGGGAAGGATAACATGTTGGTAAATCCAAGCTTTGTATCGACCGGGTAAGCCAGACTTGTCTACTTTATCTAACCAGGCTTTCAGGTTATCCTTTGTTTCTTGGATTGCGACAGAGTCCTTCAGGGTATTATCAAAACGCTTCCCCAAATTCTTGATTGGGTTTTGCTTTATAGTCGGGATATACTCGCCAGACAATTTAAAGCAATCCCTCTCTGAAGTTTTCCCTTTTTTCACCACTAATGATCTCGATTTGGCGGCGTTGAAACTCATTCTTGCCTATAAAATTAGTTTCTCCAAGCCTTTTAGTAACCACCTCGCACCAATCACAGACGAAGATGTTATAGTCATATCGTCCATGTATGACCCTATTGGCGGTAGCTGAAGGCCAGATCTTGTTAACGGACCTCTGCATTCTATTTCCGCCGCTTTTATTAACATATTTATGGCCAAGGAAAAGAGGGTAGCCGAGATGGTGCAGCCTGTAATAATGCCTTTTTCCAGTGTGTGCCATGCAGATGTTGTATTTCCTGCTGCTGTTCTCATTTTGAAATTGTTATAATAATCTACTATGGTCTCTATAATTTGGGGAGGAACGTGGTGGCGGTTTAACGATTCTTCTACCAATTTGTGTGGGATAGAGCCATAGGCATTCTTAAGATCCAGCCACAGAAAAGCCATATCGCCCTTATGTGCTCTCACGTCTTTTAGCAGCTGCGTGATGACACCTGTATGTTCTATGCACCCCGGTATGCCTGGAATGCCTCCTTTTGGAACAGAGGTGTCGATATACTTGTTCTTTAAGAGGAAATCTGTCAAGCGTCGATTCATAACGGTAAAAAATATTTTCCCTTCAACGTTCAATAGGGAGATGTACCTAAATTGGTTTACTGTACTTGCTCCTTCTTCTTTAGGGATCCATATTCCTTTTGAGCACCTCCATTGTACAGCTATCTTCCCTCTTGTCCAAGCAATTTTTAACAACCTCCATAACATGCGGAGCAATGATGGGCAACGTTTATAAACTAAGTAAGGGACTCCGTTAGGTCCAGGGGCTGATCCCGATCTGGCTGTTTTTAATATTGTTTGAACTCCTATCAATGTTGGATCTTTTAAGTCAAAAGGGTATGAAGGCAAATTAGGTGTGATTAGAGAGGAGTTTACTCCTAGCTGTATATGTTTATTTGGGTCACTCAGAGTCATTTTAAGGAAGTCATTTATTTCGTCAGGGGTAGATGTTAACCTTCCACTTCGTTTATCGCCTAATAATTTCTTAGTGAAGCCGTATAGATTAGAGACGAAAGCCAATCGTTTCCACGCCCTTTCCTTCCTTCTATTCCTGTGCTATTCTGCTCTCCGTAAAGATTTCATTTTGGAACGGATTATGTCACGGAGTTCTTGCAGCGCTCCCTTTTCTTCCGGTTTTGCTTTTTTATATTACTTTCGTATAGATCTTAATTCCACTCTGCATTGTTTGATTTTACTTTCCCTTCGATTTTCTGAAGAATTTTCTTTCGTCTTCCTTTCCTCATATCTGAAACGCTTTGAAGCATAGCTAAATACGATTTTCGACATAGTACTTAAACGGGTATCCACCAAGCCTTTTGAAATTGTCTTTAGTATTTCGCTGACGTCTAAATCAAAGTCGTGCCAAGCTTTTTTGTCTACGGCCGCAGGCCATTTGATCTTTTTCCGAAATGTCTCAGATGGTAATTCGGGGGATACTTGTGCCTCTGCTTGGAAGAACTGGGCTCTGTGGTGAACTTCCCGGCCCTGTATTTCCTGCGTCTCATCAGGAGAATTTCCTGTGCACTGCAACTGGCTGGTTTCCAATTGACATTTCATTTTGTCTTGATGGATTTTTAGGCCGTGTATATTCTTGCATTTTTTCCCGCAAGGGCAAGTCATAATCATTGTTTGTGGGTGTGAGGCTTGGTTCGTCTCCAGTTGATCCGTCCTAATAGGGATCTCATTCTCCCCCCCTCTCGGGATCCCTTGGGGGTATTTATTCTTAATTGTGTCTGTAGCCAAGTTTTGATCTGCATACCGGGTAGCTAGCCCAGGAATGCTTTAAGTTGTGGTCTCTCCTCACCGTCAATTGACTTTCCAATTTGTCATCTAGTCTATTCCTAGTAGTCATCCATATTAGTAAAAAAAACACTCTCTCTTAAATTTTCAAAAAATTCAACCTTAGTGTTGTGACCACATGCTCCAGAATTTCTTACAGTTAACAATAACACATTTCTAAAAAACATATTTCGATTCACATCTAATCTTTTGTGTCCCATTATTACCTGGATGTATTTAAAAAAAAAAAAAAAAAAAAAATCAATTTCCATGCTTGATGATGTCTGTATGAACAGATGAAATTACTTGCAAAAAAAAAAAAAAGAAAAAAAAAAAAGAAAAGACCTTATACAAGTTGAATTTATTAAAAACAGGGATCACAACATTCATCTCGAGGTTTGTGGGTTAATGTAATTTTAATAAATTTGTTTGCGAAGATGTATTCCCACCATTTATATCATTAACTTCACTAATATGTTTTTTGTATGAATGATTCATGTGATATATATATATATATATATATATATATATATATATATATCTCGCCATTAGGTTGGCATAGAAATACAGTGATATGAACAGTATAATGAGAACAATCTACTATTTGAATAAAGGGTTCAGTTAAAATTTTAAGTTACCTATAATGACAGAAATTTGAAAAAAGACAAGAGTACAACAGTTGAAACATAACAACCAAGATAAGGACAACTGTCCAGACAAAAACACTCCTAATTGTAGAATATTCAAAAATACACTTTGCCCTGTTAGCATGAAAATATTGATATTTTCATGCTAACAGGGCAAAGTGTACTTTTAACTGCTATCTCACTGTCTTAAAAAATATTTAAATAGCACATTTTGTCCACTTTATATTAAAATTAACTGATAAAAGGTCATGTTGTTTCTCAATATCTTACCTGAATAAGTTGAAATGTTTCCATAGATTCTAGGGGATGTTTAATGAGATAAGCCATCAAGCAGCTAGCAGATGTTACGGTCTGCAGATGGAAATATTTAGGAAACAATTTACTTTGAACCTTACCAAACTGGTGACGGGGCAGAGTCATAATCATTGTAGGACCTATAATGAAGAAATTTTAAATTTATTTAGAATTTAATTTTTTATTAGGCTTTTAAGTTATTCTTATGAGTAGAAAAGGAGAAGGAAATGTTTTTAAGAATTATACAGAGAAATTCTTCAAAATAAGACAAGCAATAAAAATAAATCACTTCTTTTCAATGTCTGCTGCTAGGAAAGTTAGATTCTGGCAAGAAAAATTATGTAGCACATAATGAGCTATTGTGCATATTAATAAGTTCAACATTCATCAATGGATTGGATATTATTACCACATTTGGTCTGATTCTTCTAGGTATTTGACAGAATTCAAAGAATCTGCAATGTTATTCACAAGAAGATGAAAGGGAAAAAGAACTGAAGATAAATAGATTTAGAGGCAACCAATTCCATCACCTTTGTTTCTTTTCATAAACTTCCAGCCAGTTTATTCTGTAGCCACCTTCAAATGCCTGATGGAGGCATGGTGGAGTAATGGATAGGAGCTTGGATTGAAGAATCAGAGAGCTGAGTTCAAATTCCAGTCTAATCCATTACATTCACTTACATGCTAATATCCTTGGGAAAGGTATGAACACTCTTCTTCTCCCCCCAGCTATGGGTAGATAGCAGGACAGACTGAGTTCTATAGCCTTGGGTGGCAACTGGTCTAGGAGAAGGACAACTCTGAATTCAAAACCTGATCCTCCAGGTTAGGGGTTGTGCAGAAGGCTAACAACCTGATCACTTAACCAAAAAAAAAAAAAAAAAGAAAAAAAAAAAGGCTCGTTATAGAAACTGCAACGATATCTTGTGGCCCTATGTTCCTCAAGGAATTTAAAGGCATTATAGATATATCTTACTTATTATAAAATGCAGATTGTGTGTGTGCGTTTATATATTGGATCGGATTTCCTACATTTTTCAACCAATTTCAACAAAACTTCACAGGACTACGTAAAATTACCTTGCAGTGGTTCTAACAGTGCCAAAAATTGGAAAAGCACAATTGTCTTTGCATGAAATCAATTTGTAAACACAATTAAGAGGCATCATGAGAATGAAAGGAGGACAACTCATATCGAGTTATACTTATTATAAAACCCAGGTTGTTGTGTGTGTGTGTGTGTGTGTGTGTGTGTGTGTGTGTGTGTGTTCGTTTATATATGGGATCGGATTTCCTACATTTTTCAACAAAACTTCACTTTTTTTTTTGGCAGGTAGTGTTTCTTATTGTCTTGCACACTTTTTTCTTTATTTTTACATTCAGAATGCTTTAAAAATTCCATTTACAAGACAATTGTTTATAATAAAATTCTATTCAATCGGTAGACTCATAATGATTGAAAAAACAATGTTTTTGTTTGAGTTTGACCAATTCGTAAAAAAACAACAAAAAAAAAAAAAACTAATTAAGACATGCGTGTCCATCAACCTTAAACAATAATCTTTGTCAATTTTATTTTTCAGTCTTTATGATGGTTGATACTTGATCTATCTCTTACTGTTACATCCCCGGGCAACGCCGGGCTCTACTGCTAGTGTATATATATATATAGTCAAATGTGAAGGGTGTTTTAGGTGTTATTCTAGTTTTGTGTAGGTAATATTCTTTTGTCATAGCTGTGTTGGGTCACACCTTAAATGTGGAGTAGCCTTGCTGATATTTTGCTGTTAAAACAGATAACTACCAAAGTCATTTATAATAAGAAAACAATAAAGATAGCTAGAGAGATGTCAGAAAAATTAAGGTGAAGTTTTAGTTTCTAAAAATGAAACGTCAACAAAGTATGTGTTACATGCCTATTTTTCTGATTGTAAAAAAGAAACTTTACGAAAAGGCTGTCTCTATTCACAAGTCAGGAACACATTTTTCCTCTTTTATGACCATGAAATCTTTCAGTTTCTGTAAAAATAGGATTTAGCTGATTGGCTATTAAGGGTCACATGACCAGTCAAGTGAATGTAGAAGAGGAAAGAAAGTTATTCCAACAGTTGTTTTTCTGATTCGTATATGGTTTTCATTTTTATCATGTTTTTGCATTCTCATACCATACATTTGTTTGTCTATCTCTATCTTTGTTGTTTTTATCACATTTTGGAGAATATATTTTCTTGGTCTTCCACAGCTACATGCTAAATCGAGGTCATTTTCAGAAGGTATTTTGTACTTTTTACAAATCCAAAGAAAATAAAATAATAATTTATTAACTTCAGATAGCAATTCCTGTTTGAACTCCTTTTTTAAAAAAAATATCTCTGTTCATTAACATTTCCAGTTCTTTCATAAAAGAATATTTATTAAGTATAATTCCTTACTTCATACTTGGATCAGATTAGCAGATATTAAAAATAAAAGCCATCATTGCAATTTTACCCCAGCTGACTACAGTGCAACTAAAATTCATTAACTCTAGAAATAAATCACAAATCTCACATTTTAATTATGCTAGAAAAGAAAATTATTTAAAAAAATCCTTTTGAAGTATAACCAGGTAATGTTCCTGTTTTTGCATGGAAAACCTTTGTAGCATTAAAATGAATTAAGTAGATTGATTAATTAATCAATTAATTAAAAAGTAGGTGAGAAAGGTTAGATTGAGCAAAGATTAATGAGAAAAAGAACCAATTAAAAATCTTAATTAGAACCCATAAGTGAACTGTGGAAACAGAACCAGCAGAATTGATTTAGTTGGTTTAACTTATACAGGATTTACTCAATCCTGTTAACTAAATTCAAGCGATCTCCCTCGAGCCTGCCTAGCCCGATTGACATGATTAATAGATTTTTAGATAAAATGTAAGTGAATCAACCTAATAAAGATGTTTTTATTTTGTATTATTCAGCCAATTCTATGTGAAATTATAGGAAATATCAAATCCCAAGTCATGGGCTATTTGCCAGCATTAGGAGCATCTGGTTTTCAGACAATGAAAGAACCTTGGAAACTTAAGATTAATTGCAAGAAAGTAGTAATATATTAGTATCAAGATAAATGCAAATTGTCTATTTAGCAAACATGCAGGGGATGATAAGGATCAGTCTATCCAGCTGCTGTAAGTGATTCTTTGTTAGGCAGACCATGAATGAACGAAAACACAGACATAATTACTATACTCCTTCATTGTATCAGCATAAAGATAATGCTACAAAACTCAGCCTCTTTAGTGCATTATCTAATAATGTATATGATAAAGAACAAATAAAGAAAAAGAAAACTAATATCTTTATATTAAGTAAAAGTTGTAGAATGTTAACCAGGTCTTTATTGATTGTGCAAATAAATTGAAGATATTCCATTTCAGTCAAAGAAACGAGAGGATAAAGTGCCTTCTATGCCATGCACAAAACCAAAGAGACAATGTATTAGATGATCTTTCAATTTGTGAGCTGTTGAGACTGTAAAAACCACCACTATCAATCACGCATAGGAATTGATACCTGCACAATGCACATGTTCATAGACCTAAGTTTTAGACATTTTTGATATTTTAAATGAAGACAAAGACCTTTTTCTTTTTTTAAGTGATTACATATCTAAACAATGTTTGTAGCATTTACTTACCTGCAACAAATGAAACCCAGTGTTGGGTGCCAAAATTAAGTGCAAATGTGCCAAGGTGAAAAGCATTGAGTGCTGCCACACCCGCTGGAGAAGTCCAAGAAGTGAAGATTTTGTATAAGACTCCAAGGCTGGCAGTGGCCCCACCCAGAATGTGTGCATTGGTAATACTGAAAAAAAGAGGAAAAAAAGAAAAAAAGGGCAACATTATAAAGGTTTATATTTTTGTGCACAATTAACCATAAATTATTAAATTTAATTTGCATGTCACGTTGCTCTAAAGAACCCATTTTTTTTTAAATTATTTAATTCCAAGCAAGGCAACCAGTAACATGAAAGGGGTTAATGAACATGAAAGAATATAAGAAAAACATTATTAAGGACCAAGAACAATAAAAAAAAAAAAAAAAAAAAAAAGAAAAAAAAAAAAGAATTTAAGAGGATAGAAGATAATGGTTAAAATTGCATTTAAATTTTCGAAGATCAAATTTGAGTAGAAATACCCAGAGAAATTGAGGGTAGGTATACTAACAAAATTCCTCAAATATTTGAAGAAACCAAAACTTTTCTTGTCAAATATTACTTTTTGCCACATCACGTAAGGTCAAATGGACAAGCTGAAGAGTTTGCGGGTACTTTTAAGAGAGCTTTGAAAAAAAGCAAGTAATGAAAAATTGAGTGAAGAAGAACTATAAAAATTCTTGAGAGTCTACCAGATAACACCGAATCGCAAAACACCGACATGGATATCCCCGGCAGAATTGATGTTTGCAAGAAAAATTAAATTGGTGTTTGACAAGTTGTTACCAGGGCAAAAAGAATAAGAACAGATAACAAAAGAGACATTTTTTTTTTTAAATTGGTAAAAAAGTGTTTTCAGAGTATATAAAACTGGAAAATAAATGTGAGAAGACAGTGTAATAAGGTCATGAATTGGAAAAATGATAAATATAGTGAAAGGAAAAGAAATGCAAACACAAAAGTCATTGGAATCAGTTAAAGAAAAATTTTACTGAAGAAAGGCCTGCAATAAAGGAAAACCCTATGTAAGTGCTGTATGATATTTTTGATGTACCAACACCCTCACAAAAAAAAAAAAAAAAAAAAATCTCAAAAGAGGTGGGGATGTTGTGGAGTAAATAAGACATTCCCAGTAACACAAATGCACTAGGCAAGATGCCTTAAATAAAGAACTACAAATGAGTCAGGAGAATTCTGTTGGAGTCAAGCAGTTCGCTGCCATGTTTGCAGCTGACTTGATGAAATCTCTGCCTCTGGCCAAAGGGGAACCCAGATGAGGATATGCCTATGGGCAGAATCTTGTCTGGGGAAGTAGACAAACCTGACTTCGTGCATGAGGGGTCTACGTGGAATTTTTGCCTGAGCCTAAGGGCTCTGATTCACCCCACATATAAATCGGCCTTGTGCCACACCCTGCCTTGTGAGGAGGTTGGTAAATTCCAGTCCATTGGGATCAGTTAGAGAGAATTCTAATGACTTCATGGTGTGTAGGCTAAGCAAGACATGATATTATAAATGCTAGGAGTGAGTTATAATAATCTTACACTTTTGGATTTCAGTATCACATTTTCTGTTGTCTGTTATAAACACTTCCCACATTTCTATACTTGCTTCATTCTACATCTTCAATTTGATGCTTGCTTCTTGGGCTGCCCCTTGATAAAAACAATATGTTCTATCTTCTTACAGTTGTGAATTAGTCCTTTCTTCTCACTTTCCTTTACTATGCTAGCTTACATAATTGAGACGAGATAGCAAGGTGAAGAAACTGGGTTAACATTGAAAAGATTCCTTCTCTTGTTAGTTTTATCATTCAGGCTATTTTTTGTTATCAAGAATTGGAAAGTTTCCTCAGCCATCTCGGATCATAGTTCAATTCTTTTTTAATCAATTCACCCCAAGCAAGGTGATAATGCCACTAAGATGCGAGGGGCTACTGGGAGTGAAAGAGAAAACTTTAGAAGGAACAGACACCCAATCCTAAACAAGAAACAAGGGATAAACCTTTACTCCTGTTCAAAAGAGGAGGAGTATAAACCAGATGATAGGCAAACATATCTACTCCATAGCAAAACAAGTAGGATTATTGATGCAATGATTTTGTACCATTTGTAAGACTTGAATTTCCTCCCATTATTTTCTTTTAGAGACCAGTCTGTGCAGAATTATACTTCCTCAAGCACTAGATATAAGTCATACATACTGACATTACTTAGTTAATACCACACACTACTCTTCACATCCTCCCTCCCATCAAGTATCTGGTCACGTATGCCATAGCTGAATTGAAGCAGTTTCAATAGCTTTTTATGTAGTTTCTTGACTGCTTCTTGTGAACATAAGATACTTTCTACAAGTTTTTTTTTTATGTGGGGTGATTGAGTTTATGTCCAATTGTTTAAAAAAAATTTTTTTTTTCCCAATCTAAAAGATTTTTTTTTGTTTTAATCATTTCATCCCAAACAAGGCAACAAAACCAGTAACACGCAAGGGGTTAATTAGTGTGAGAGAATATAAGAAAAACATTATTAAGGAGAAAGAACAATAAAAAAAAAACAGAATTTAAGAAGATAATGATTGACATTGCATTTAAATTTTTGAAGATGAAATTTGAATAGAGAGCAAGAAGCAAGCAGAGACTTCCACAAGCAAGAAAAGAAACTAGATATTATGGTTGCATTTAACCATTTTGACTAAAATGATGAGATTTTACTACCAATCTAGTAATGCACTTAAATTCATAGTCAACATACCGCAGAGTAGAGTTCATTAAGAAGACATTTGTTACTGTTTGATTTTTAGACCAAATAAAAGTTAAAATAGAGAATTATTCTTCTCTAGAAATGTTCAGTAATGGAAAATATTTTCCCAGGAGTGGAACAGTAACTTTGATAATAATTTTTATAAGAATATGTCAAATGTAATGGGAAGATTTTCAAGTTTCTCTAAACTTAAGAATTTCTGCTTAATTAAAAATCTTAATGGCTCGGAATTGTTAATCACACACACACATATATGATAAAATATCTATATTTTTTTTTAAGAAAGGTATGCTATGCCATGGGTTAAAAGAAAGTGCTTAGAGGCTCTAGAGCGTATGTAAAAGGGAACATTGACGATTGCGTTTAAAAAAAACAAACTGTTCGTTGCTGGGTGTTGACCTCAATGTCCACTTTAATTCTTCTCTAATAAGTGCAAGACATAAAATCGGCAATATTTTTTTTTAATTTCAGGAGTTTCAGTTTGTTAAAAAAAGAAGAAAAAAAATCATTGTATAAGAATTTTTTTTTTTTAAGAAATAAAATGCTGAAAAATGAAAATTATGACTCAAGAAAGAATACATACGTAAATTTCATATTCAGATTATTAGTCGGAATCGGACAAAAAAGGTAGCAATAACTTCTGTTTGTAGAAAAGAAAACAATATACAACAACAAATTTCAGCAAGCAACTCACGAATCAACCGCCAGGGAAAGTGAAAAAAAGTGGGAGTGACTTTGCTTTTTAGAGAGAGATATGATAAAAAAAAAGAAAAAAAAAAAAAAAAAAAAAAAAAAGAAGAAGAGTCAGAAATTATATAACAAACTATTTCGGGGAAAAGTAAATGACGTCTTCTAGTTGCGAAAAAGTCAATCAGTTTCTTTTAAAATGCAACAACCAGTTACCAATGTCTTTAAGTGGTTGATACTGCACATTTCTCTAAATTTTAAATGTAAATCTTACTTAAGGTGTAAAAAAATCAACGTAAATTTATTGAAAGAAGACTTGTTTGTATAGCTTATACAAGTAAACTCCTCAAAATGATAAAAAATTAAAAAATGAATGAAAAATAAGTTCGAAAATTATATCGAAATTAAGATTAGTATTTTTATTCTTACAACTGCATACCCAATGTTATTTTTCGTACAACGTCGATATGTAGATAAAAGGTAAACATCTGGTATTAAATTTAAGATAATTATGTTAGATAAAATAAAAATGTGTACTGTAATACGAGATATTCGTTTAAAAAAAAAAAAAAAAAAAAAGAAGAAGTAAAATCAAAAAGGTCACTTTCACTTGCGGTGGGTAAGGCGTTTTGGAATATGCAATGGGTCATCTCGGGTTTTTCCAATTAATCACCAAAAAGTGGGGCATCGCAATTAAACTCTTGTGGAATTCATTATGTGGACAACTTGAAAAAAATAACTAAATTAGGTTGATTTTATAATTTTTATATCCTGTAATGTAAAGTTAAACTTTGAAGATAACCAAAGCAAAGACTTATGTAAGTAAAACCAATTGGCATGGCAACGTTATCCGTCTTTCCAATAATACAGAAGAAAGTTTAAACCTAAACAAAATCGGGGAGAGTAACCGCTTCTTTATAAAGTTTTTGCTTTTATCATTTATTTTTGGACATTTTTATAAGCATACATTTCGTATTTAGATTTAGTGCTCGGTTAAAGTCAGAAAAAAGCCCAAATTTACTAAAGAAAAAAAATTATATTGCTAAATTGCATTTAGTTTGTTTTTCATTGTTTTGTTGTCGAACAAATAGATGTCACTAAAAATAACAATCACTTATTAAAAAACCAAAAATTTCTGTTAAAGTAAAAAATAGTGAAATAAACAAAGATGCAGCATTTAATACTTACGGAACCATTGTGTTAAGATAGCTATTTTTCCGCGGACGGCAAGAATGAAATAGCACGTTGTTGATTTGATTAGTATTCTAGAGTTATCTCCCCTTACCTTGTGACAGTTCGTCAGAAAATGTAAGTACTCCTACTAATAATGCCATTTGAAGCTCACTTTAGTCTGGCACAAGATTGGATGTATTACAAAATAGCAATTTCATAAGTGGGGAGAGATTCTTCTATAAAAACAGTTATATAATATAAAGAAGTGTAAAATTGTATAAAAATAATTAAAGGGCAAAAAATATTTACAATATAGACTAGGTTTGTTTATTATTACACGTTCTTTTGAGAGGAATATTTAAAAGAAGTAAGTTACAAACACGGATTCTTTAAATTAAATAGAAAACAACAAAAATTAAAGCAGACGATTAGTAAAAATTGCTTTAATAAAATTTGATGTGTAAAAAAACCTTATGAGGCTTGTAACAGCCTGCAGAGAGGTTGCCACATAAATAAGGAATACACAGGAAGATATTGACACCAAAAAATTGAGTTACAGCAAAGGTAGAATTCTTAATAAAAAGGCCAAAGTTTTATCATTGGCAAAAGTAAAACAACCAACAACTCAACTTAATTACAATATGTACATTTGTTGATTTGTAAGAACTTGTAAAAGGCCAAATTGTAGGTAGACCAATACGATTTATATTAACGATATTTCCAACGTACAGGATTCAAGTAAACAACAATAACTCCAAATTATTAATCAACAAATATAAATTGAAATAACACACAAGAACAAACATGCAATAAAATTGTGTTCAATGTATATAGATTAAGGGAAAGAAGTTGTTCCCCTTTAACTGTAGATTGATTTGTAATTGATTGTTCGAAAAAGTTCTCTTGAGAGAAAAATGTTCAGAAATCAATATTAGAGCAAATATGCATGTAAAGAATAAATAACACAAGAATACAATTAATTGAAAATGTTGTAGAATTGTTGGAATCAACAGAGTTCTGGTTGATTGAAGTTGGCAAAGTCACAGAGAGAAATGTAAGTTTATATTACGAAATTCTGTGTGTGTGTGTTTGAAATGTGATGAATAAGATCGTGGATTTGTGCTGACGGCTGGGATCTTACTGACGACTTGCGAAAAGTCGCCTCTTTTAAGAAAAAAGGGTAGGCTCCCACGGCAACGCGGGAAACTTAATCTTGCACTAAAATATGTGATTGGTTGAAAATTAACCAATCACTATATTCATACTAACAGAACAAGCAAGCAAGCTCAAAACCGAAGATTCAAAGAAACGACGTTGATGGTTAAATTGTCCTAAAGGTAGTAGTGATTTATTAGCCAATCGCAGGCGAATAAAATGTGGGCGTGGAAAAACAAAGCAACCGCTACAAACTGAAAGGAATCATCACCTGATAAGGGGTGAAATATTAAAACATGAAAATTGTTCCAAGGTGTGAATGTGTGGATACGAAAATGTGGTTAATTAATTTAATCGTCGTGAAAAGAAGCTATGGTAACTGGTAAGTCTTTGGTGATGTTCGTGTGTTATAGTCCTTGATAGAAGGATAAGTTAAACTTGTGGAGGTATAGGTTATTAGGAGAATATTTTTTTATTATTTGTGTTGGCTGCGTGAAAATAAACTTCTCCACAAACATTTAACTTTGAGTATGACACAAGGCTATCAAATCCAAAATATAAAACAACGATATGTTTTCTAGAAATAACAAAACATTTTTATATCACCAATATACAAAGCTGAAGAATGAATTTACCCAGGTAATTTAAACTGAGTTTCAAATTGTTACAAAGTGTATACTAATATGTAGCATTTATAATTAATAATATAGCAGGAGTTATTTACTTTTAACTGGAAATTCTTAAAGCCTTTTCAAGAGAAATATTTTTATCTGGACTCACAGAAAAGATTTCAGTTCAAGAAATAATAAGTTTCAGTAGAAAGAATGTGTTCTTCGATAAGAAGGTGTTGTAGGCTAAAATTCGGTGTAAGATGAGTTCAAAGGAACTTGTTGCTTGAGTGAAAATGTAATCTTCACTTGAGTATCGAAAAGTTAAATTAACTTGCTCCTGTCGCGGTCGCCATTAGCCGCTCCTTAGAAAGACGGCCTTGACCTTCACAACTCCTGATCTTGCAGACTTAAGTCAAGCAACATGCGAGAAACCAGACGACTAGTTCAATATCATTGATGCCAAACCGTACCTCGTGAGCATCGGATTATGCAGCGCTTCCTCAAACACCGAACAACAATTGTATTAATTTAATATCTACGGTTTTCTACTCCCCCTAGCCGGGGAGTTCTTGAATGAATCGCTCCAAATATCATAAGCTCCTTTTTTCGTCCAAATTCAAGCTGCCCGGCCCGTTTAGGATCAAAGTGCAGTATCTGTGCTTTGTGATCATCCGGGCTGGCTTCTGTCGAACTCTCTAATGCAGAGAGGAACTCGGAGGAAGCTTTGCCGAAGGGCAAGGTTTCCTTCAGGGAGGTAGACAGGACCTGAACCCGTCAAGGCGGGTTCAAAGGTCATATTTTTGGCCGAGCCTACGGGCTCGCGGGCTACCCACATTAAACCGGCCTTGTGCCACATTTAATCCTCGTGGGTGGATTAATAAATACTAAGCTGCCCGGCCCGTTTAGGATCAAAGTGTAGTATCTGTGCTTTGTGATCATCCGGGCTGGCTTCTGTCGAACTCCCTGATGCAGAGAGGAACTCGGAGGAAACCTTGCCGAAGGGCAAGGTTTCCTTCGGGGAGGTAGACAGGACCTGAACCCGTCAAGGCGGGTTCAAAGGTCATATTTGGCCGAGCCTGCGGGCTACCCACATTAAACCGGCCTTGTGCCACATTTAATCCTCGTGGGTGGATTAATAAATACTAAGCTACTCGGCCTTTGTGAGCTTCCGGTGCTTTGTCGAGAGTGTTACTCTTCGGCGCGATCCCGTTTCCGCGGTCGATCCGCCCTGGTAGACGTATCACCTCTCTGACTGGCTTCGCCAAGTGATACACTTTGGCGCGATCCCGTTTCCGCGGTCGATCCGCTCTGTGAAGTCTATCACATCCTGCCTTGGCCCTGTTTAGGGACTCCGCTTTCGCCAAGTGATACGCTTTGGCGCGATCCCGTTTCCGCGGTCGATCCGCCCTGTGAAGTCTATCACATTCTGCCTTGGCCCTGTTTAGGGCCTTCGCCAAGTGATACGCTTTGGCGCGATCCCGTTTCCGCGGTCGATCCGCCCTGTGAAGTCTATCACATTCTGCCTTGGCCCTGTTTAGGGCCTTCGCCAAGTGATACACTTTGGTGCGGTCCCGTTTCCGCGGTCGATCCGCCCTGTGAAGTCTATCACTGTTGTCGGTCCGCCCTGTGAAGTCATTCATTATTCTGACTTGGCCCTGTTTAGGGACACCGATCAACCTGCTGCTGTTCCCGTCTATTCTCCCATCCGGCAGTCGACCAGCTACATCCGTTTTGCCGATCAACTCTACATTCGTTATTACCAATACGACCGAAGGCAGCTACCCCTAATCGAAACCAGTCATACCAGACCCGACACCGACTTGAACACATTCTTCAGAGTACACTCTTGTACAATTGGCATTAATAGAGACGACATTATTGCTTCATAAACCTTCGCCTTTGTCCCCTCATTGTCTTGGCTGTTCACACGTTTCCTCATAAAGCTTGCGGGGGCGACATCCTTATCGGCCCCGCAACAAGTGGTGACTTCCCGACGTGAGACAGCTAAGCGATGATGGAGTCGGTCAAAAGTGATTCTTTGGACATGACGGCCGCGATCATACCCCTGCCTGCATACCACCATAATGCCAAGAACTGGTTCTTGCAGGTAGAGTCTATCTTCTCCATGCTACGCATCACTTCACAGCGAGCCAGATTCGCGAATGTAATGCAGAAACTCCCATCCGATATGATGGACGAAATTTCTGACGTCCTCTCCGATTTGCGCGAACATGAGCCGTACGATCACTTAAAGGAAGCGATCCTCAAGCGCACTGGGCGTTCCGAGGAAGACATGATTCAGGAAATTCTACGGAACGTCAACAGAGGCGACAAGACGCCATCCCAGCTTCTTAGCTATATGAGGAACCAGCTGGGAAAGCACAATGTGTCGGAGAAGGTTCTTCGAGGCTTATGGCTGGAGCATTTGCCCAAATCAGTAGCTCAGATTATCGCGCCAATGACGAGAGCTACGCCCCTGGATGATTTGGCAGAATCTGCCGACCTGGTTTTTGCGCAGTTTGACTACAGCGTTAACGCAGTTCACGCTCCCAACATAGCAAAGCACGAACGCTACGAGCCAAGTAAAACAGAACGGGCGCTGGCCGACCTTCAACGACAAATTCGGGAGATCCAGCTCTCCCTGCGCCCACGGACAAGGAAATCGACCCCATCTCGACGGAGACGAACCCCCAGCCGAGAGCGGAAAAGCGACCAGAGTGTTTGTTGGTTTCATCGCACTTTTGGCGACGGAGCCAGAAATTGTAAACCTCCCTGTACACACCCGTCGGCCCGGGGAAACGAATAAACCGGGGAGTGGCGACGACTAACTCATCCGGTGCCAACACGCAATGTCGTCTATTTTACGTTTGGGATCGCCGGAACAAGCTGAAATTTCTCGTAGACACAGGTGCGGCCATCAGCGTGTACCCTATCAGAACGACCACACCGCTAAGCCCACCCTGGTCAAACTACGAGCTGCGAATGGTTCCGCGATAGACACATACGGAGAAAGGACCCTTACCCTGAATATCGGCATGCGACGTGATTTCACTTGGACATTCACCGTGGCCAACGTGAAGGTACCCATCCTCGGCGCGGATTTCCTGGCGCATTACGCACTGGCGGTCCATATGAACCCTAGGACCCTGTCAGATACGACTACGAATCTCCGTGTCTTAGGTACCCCTACACGTCAAGGCTCCACAGGAATCAGCGTCGCAACGTGCCATGGTCGCGAATACTTAGATCTCCTGACACAGTTCACGGATATAACGCTGCCACTCCAAGTAACGGCTTCAGGTGACCATCAGACTCAGCACCACATCAAGACTAGAGGTCCTCCCGCACACTCTCATCCGCGACGACTCGCTCCGCACAAACTGGCGTACGCCAAGGAGCAGTTCGACAAAATGCTGAGTGATGGCATCATTCGTCCTTCCGATAGCCCTTACGCCTCGCCACTACACTTAGTGCCTAAACCTGGCGGAAAAGAGTTTCGGATATGCGTCGACTACCGGAAATTGAACGCGTCAACCGTACCAGACCGGTACCCTGTCCCTCATTACCATGATTTTGCGTCCGGACTAGAAGGCGCTCGCATATTTTCAAAAATCGATCTGACAAAGGCATACCATCAGATCCTCGTCGCTGCGGAAGACGTCCCTAAGACGGCAGTCACAACACCATTCGGCCTATATGAGTTTTTAAAGATGCCGTTCGGTCTACGTAACGCTGCCCAGACATTCCAACGGCTCATAGACGAAGTCCTGCGCGGACTACCACACATATACGCTTACATAGACGACATCTTGGTGGCCAGTAAAGACGCCGATTCTCATAGACAACACCTGCGAGAAGTCTTCCAGCGACTCTCGCACTACGGCCTGAAGTTGAACCTGGACAAGTGCGTTTTCGGGGCGCCCAGCGTTGATTTTCTCGGGCACCGCACCGACGCAAACGGCATAGCACCTCTGCCAGACAAGATCAGCTCGATCCGGGATTTTCCTACACCGACGTCCATCAAACAATTGCGACGTTTCCTCGGTATGCTCAATTTTTATCGTCGATTCATCCCAAATTGCGCTACCATCCTCCAGCCACTGACGAACCTGCTGCAGAGGAGGAATAAGGACATCGTGTTGGAGGGGGATGCTCTGCACGCATTCCATACAGCGAAGGCTGCTTTGGCGAATTTTACCAGGCTCTCGCATATTAATGACGATCCGAAGACGCGGCTCTTCCTGACAACCGACGCATCGGACGCTGGAGTGGGCGCGGTGGTTGAGCAAGAATTCGATTCACAACGCGAACCCATCGCATTCTTTTCAGCCAAGCTTTCGCCAGCCCAGAGAAAATACAGCACCTTCTCCCGAGAGCTGCTGGCCATTTATCTGGCCATCAGGCATTTCAGGCACTTACTGGAAGGTCGAGATTTTACTATTTATACCGACCATAAACCATTGACGACTGCGATGAGTAACAACTCTGATAAATACACAGCTCGCGAGATCCGGCATCTCGACTACCTGTCACAATTCTCGACCGATATTCGTCACATAAAGGGGAAGGACAACGCCGTCGCGGACACATTATCGCGAGCGGATATTCAATCTCTTCAGACCGGCGTCTTGGGTCAGGATACCATAGCCGCTGAACAAAAATCCGACCCCACGCTGCAAGACGTCCTTTCAAATACTTCTTTAAAGCTTCGGGAGTTCCCTGCATCCTTCAGCGACGACACCCTGTACTGTGACACCAGCCTAGCAAGCCCTAGGCCCTACATCCCACCGACACTTCGAAGACAGGTATTCCAACATTTCCACGGGTTGTCTCATCCGAGTAAGAGAGCTACGGTCAAACTTATTACCGACCGATTCGTTTGGCCTAATATGAATGCGGACATCCGAGAATGGGTTTCCACGTGCATGGAGTGCCAGAAGTGTAAGGTCCACCGACACACTAAATCCCCCGTTGGCACCTTCAGCAGTCCCGATGCACGGTTCTCCCACATACATGTCGACTTAGTGGGACCGCTTCCGATGTGTCGGGATTACCAGTACCTTTTGACGGTTGTGGATCGTTTTTCGCGGTGGCCGACCGCCATACCTATAAAAGACACTTCTGCAAGTACCGTCTCCAGGACCATCCTAAAAGAGTGGATTGGAACTTTCGGCACACCCCAAGTCATCACGACTGACAGAGGATCACAGTTCCAGTCGTCCCTTTTTCGGGAGTTTACCAACCTACTTGGTGCCAAGCACATAAAAACTACCGCTTATCATCCGTGCGCCAACGGCTTAGTCGAGAGGTTTCATCGGTCTCTTAAAACCTCCCTGGCCACTAGACCTGACACTATCAATTGGGTGGACGACCTGCCTTTGATTCTCCTAGCATTGAGGAATACCGTAAAGGAGGACTTAGGTTGTTCACCCGCCGAACATGTTTTCGGTACACCTCTTGCGCTGCCCGGCGAATATTTCAACGACTCCCTTCAGACGTTTTCAAAACCAACAACTCCTTTCGTCGAGGAACTCCGCCACAAAATGGCTCGACTTAAATATACAACTCCGCGACAGCAACCGATGAATTCGTACATCCCTCAACGCTTGCGGGATTGCGAATTCGTTTTCGTACGGAACGACGCCGTGAGACGACCACTCACGCCGGCATACCAAGGTCCTTTTCAAGTTCTTCGGCGCTCCGACAAGCACCTTACAATCAAGCGCGCCAACTCGACCGACACCGTCGCTATCGATCGAACCAAGCCTGCTTTTCTGGAGAAGCGACAGTACGACGCAAACCCGGCTCTGCGGCCCCCTGATGTTATTCCAGCGCACCAGGCACACGCCGCACCGCAGACATCAGACGACACCCCAGCAACTCCTGTGCAGCAAACCAGATCCGGTAGGAGGGTCACTTTCCCTAAAGACCTTCGTAAATATTATTATTATTAATTGATATGATCAATTTTCTAGGGGAAGGGCCTTGTCGCGGTCGCCATTAGCCGCTCCTTAGAAAGACGGCCTTGACCTTCACAACTCCTGATCTTGCAGACTTAAGTCAAGCAACATGCGAGAAACCAGACGACTAGTTCAATATCATTGATGCCAAACCGTACCTCGTGAGCATCGGATTATGCAGCGCTTCCTCAAACACCGAACAACAATTGTATTAATTTAATATCTACGGTTTTCTACTCCCTCTAGCCGGGGAGTTCTTGAATGAATCGCTCCAAATATCATAAGCTCCTTTTTCGTCCAAAATCCAAGCTACTCGGCCTTTGTGAGCTTCCGGTGCTTTGTCGAGAGTGTTGTTACTCTTCGGCGCGATCCCGTTTCCGCGGTCGATCCGCCCTGGAAGACGTATCACCTCTCTGACTGGCTTCGCCAAGTGATACACTTTGGCGCGATCCCGTTTCCGCGGTCGATCCGCCCTGTGAAGTCTATCACATTCTGCCTTGGCCCTGTTTAGGGACTCCGCCTTCGCCAAGTGATACACTTTGGTGCGATCCCGTTTCCGCGGTCGATCCGCCCTGGAAGACGTATCACCTCTCTGACTGGCTTCGCCAAGTGATACACTTTGGTGCGATCCCGTTTCCGCGGTCGATCCGGCCTGTGAAGTCATTCATTATTCTGACTTGGCCCTGTTTAGGGACACCGATCAACCTGCTGCTATTCCCGTCTATTCTCCCATCCGGCAGTCGACCAGCTACATCTGTTTTGCCGATCAACTCTACATTCGTTATTACCAATACGACCGAAGGCAGCTACCCCTAATCGAAACCAGTCATACCAGACCCGACACCGACTTGAACACATTCTTCAGAGTACACTCTTGTACAATTGGCATTAATAGAGACGACATTATTGCTTCATAAACCTTCGCCTTTGTCCCCTCATTGTCTTGGCTGTTCACACGTTTCCTCATAAAGCTTGCGGGGGCGACATCCTTATCGGCCCCGCAACACTCCTTAAATTGTTCACTGAAGAGAGATGAATTTGAGTTAGAGAATTCTGGAAAGCTCAGAATATGTTGATAAGAACTTTTAGTTCCAGAAGATTTTGAAATAATATTTCTCGCTGGTGAATATTGACAAGAGGTGAAAGTTGTATTTTCTTGGACGTCATGTTTGTTGCTGAAAAAAATCTCACTGTTAGAAGTTGAATTAGTTTCTGTTGCTTGTAGTTGAAGGAGTGAATAATATTCGTTCGTAAGTGCGCATGCGCGCGCGCGTGTGTGTGTGTGTGATAGCGTCTTCAAAGTGGTTTCCCTTAAAGGGACAAACGCGGTTTCTCCACAGAGATTACATTTTGTATGTGAGAGAAGGCAAAAGAGAGGTGTTGAAGATGTCGCTATATATTTATAATTTTGTATGTCACGTGATAGAGTTTTGGCGTTAAATTAATTTTAACCGTGCGGACATAGACGAAAACATGATATTATCATTAATTGACCAATCAGGAGTCAGTGAAATATCAAGGCTCTGTAATCCACTTTTTACAGATTTTGTCGATCGCGGTACTTTTACGTAGGAAATGTATTGGAATCTTTTTTCGTCTTTGATTCCGAATTATATCGTAGCAGGGTAAGATCGGCAACTCACAACCTAGATGTGAAACCATTTCGCGATTTTATCGACAGATCTGATTTAGTCGATAAGTTTAGAAATGAGCATCCTGTGGTAGCAGCATGTACTTGAACCAATAGGGGCGGCCCGGATACGGTAGTTCGTACGAGCTATATCGACTGGATTTTAGTTAGGAGAATCGACGTAGCGTGTCCAAGTTTCCATTCGCTAGTATTCTCGGACCTTAGGTTCGTCCGGGTGCGAATAAACTTAGGTGAGCCTAAGCCCAGATTGACTGCTTACTGGAATTTCAACACGTATTTGCTCGAGTTGAAGGATTTCCGCGACCAGTTATTACTTACCGTACCGAGGGAAATGACGGCGAGCGTGGTTGGGAATAAGACCAAGTTCTGGTAGTTAGGGCTCGTTTAAAGAGAATATCTGCCGAGGCGACGAACATGGCCGCTGAACTGCGGCAAGAGGAGTTGCGCAGCGCATAGGTTCGATATTTGTGTTCATTACCGGACGGACAACAGGTGACTACAAACGAAAGTATCTGTGAGGCCTTTCGGTCTTATTTCCGAGTACTGTTCACCAGGGAGTCCGGACTGAGTTCCGCTTAGTTTGATATCTATCGAGCCGACTTCCCTCGTCTCGAGACGGTCGAAGCGGATATGTGCGAGGGAGACATCACTGAAGAGGAAGCGCTTAAGCTAGCCGGCCGAGAGAAGAATATACTCCAACGCTTCACCAGGGGCGTCATCAAGGGGATGGGAGAGATTTTCGACCTTTGACTATGCTAAATGCAAATGTGAAGATTTTGGCGAGGGTCATGGCCAACCGTTTGCAGCTTGTCCTCTCTATTATTGGTTCTATTTGGTTCTGACCAGACGTGCTGTAAAGGGCAGAACTATTCAGGACAACCTTCATATGATTCGCCAGATCATAGAAAAAGTCGACGGTGGATTAGTCCAAAGCATTCTATAGGGTGGACCATCGTTTTCTCGAGGCTGTCCTCGTGTCTGCTGGCTTTGGGTCGCACTTTCGCTCCTGGATCAGTCTCTTGTACAAGTTCCCGGGGTCTTTGGTAGAAGTAAACGAGATAAGGTTTACCTTGTCTCGGGATAAGGTCCACCTTGTCTCGCTCCATTCGTCAGGGTTGTCCACTTTCACTTTTCCTGTACGTTCTTGCCTTGGAGACCTTCCTGTGCAAGTTAAAAGCGAGTCCTTCGCAGAATCTCATTGCTTGGTGCCACCAACACTGCCAGGTATTCCGCCTATGCTGACGACGTGTCTGTGTTCGTGAAGAATGTCGCCGAAATATATGAGGTCGGTAAAGAAATTTACAGGTATGATACGGTGGCGGGGGCCAAGATCGTGATAAGTCTGTCGGCTTGCGGTTGGGTGAGTGAGTGGGAGTTTCTCTTCCCGGACCCTTCGGCTGGACGGACGGGCCCGTAAAGATACTCAGTATTTGGTTCGGGTTCGGCTTTCAGTTGGGCACTAGCTGCTCGCAGGTTCGGAAGAAGGTCGAGGAAGCAGTGCGTTTGTGGACTCAAAAGAATCTTTCCTTGAAGGGGAGTGTGCAAGAGTGCATTTCACACATCTACCCGATTCTCCTTTACCAGCTCTCTGTTCTTCCACTCCCATCTACCGAACGAAAAAAATTTCGTTGATGACCTTTTCGATTTCCTCTGGACAGAGAAGGCTCACTTGGTACGTCGCGAGGTCTGCTGCCTCCATCCTGCAGAAGACGGTCTAGGAATGCCTAGCGTTGAAACTCGTCAACATACGCTGCGCCTGAATTTACTGCAACTGATGTATACCGAAAATGTGGAGGTGAAAGAGGGAGAATTCTGAAAGGAAAACACTCGCCGATTATTCCCATCTCTGGAAAGTGGACATAAGGGAGTGATGGAGGCAAACCGAACATCTCAAGACGAATGCCATTTCTATGGAGTGTCGAAATGCGATCTGCTGCCCCTTACATTTAAGGGATCGCCTCTCTGACACCCAGGCATTGTTTCAGAAGGCATTATATCGAGTGATGGTGAGGGTAGAAGCCAAATACAAATTCCAGGACGAGCTCAGTCTTACGAATGAGGAGCTTCGCTGCGTCTCGCCTTGGGCGCCTGGGATGGAATGTCTCAATAACGACAAGGCATCACTCACCTAGCTGGTGCTGCGGGAGGGAGGGGGTCTCTCTGGGTCGGCAAGAAGCTTTACGCAGAGGGGCTGGCGGTTTCGCCAGAGTGTGTGCGCTGCTGCGACTGGGAGGAGTCCATTGCATACACCTTCTTTCACTGCAGTGTTGTACGCACGTTGTGCAGGCTGATTGAAACCTACATGGTTCGTATCTTGGACGTAAAGTTTTTCGTCCTGGAAGCCAATGTGGTACCACCAATGTCAAGGGACCAGCACTATGGGCTCTTATGTCTGCTCGGCATTATGCGAATGGTTGTGTGGATGACGAGACAGAAGGAGTTTCATGGAGGCGAAAAGTGCTCTCCTCGACCGGTCTCTTTCTTTAAGCAACAGCTTAAAGTTAAGATCAGGACGGAAAAGTTACGTCTCTCTTCGTCGAAATTCGGCAAAGTTTCGCGCTTGGTGTGAGTGAAAGGTGCTGAACTGGAGTGGTTGTTGGATGTTACTCAGGAAAGAGGATTTTAAGCCCCCACGAACCATCAGTCGTCCCAGACCCTGTTTAAGGTAAAATAGAACTTTTCGAGTTCCAGTCATTTGACCTACTCGAGGCCTTTTTTCGTTTCAAAAGTAGCTAGGGTATGCAAGTGTATAGGCCCCCTTCTTTTTGTTCCACATTTATTTTCTTCTTCTCCCCTCCTTTTTAGGTGACAAATGTCTTTGTTCTCTGGCGAGATTAGATATTCTCAATATCTGGTCTTTTCCCCCTAGTTAACCAGAATTTTCTGCCACGCTTTCTTTTTGGCGGGGGTCCCAATACTAACTAACACATCTATTCATATTGTTGTATATAGATTCCATTCATTTGTTTCGCATGAATTCCCCTTCCCATGAATTGTGTAAATAAAATTTCATCCAAAGATTTTCTTTGAATAAATGAGGTAATTTGATGACTGTGGTGTGAGAGTTAAGTGCAAATGTGTTGTTATGGTAAAAAGAAAATTGTAAGTACGAATGAGAGTGACTAGTTATTTGTGAGTTAAGACTAGAGAAGACCAGTCCTTTTCCCGAACACGCCTATTCACCTTTGTGGCACATTTTATATTTCAATATGAATAAATATCAAGATCAGTGTGTAGTTATTTACATTATTCGGACTATTGTCCTCATCTTTGTCGCCATATTTATTACAACGTTTCAGTCGTTGTACGCTCCGGCCTTCTTCAGGTGGTTGGAATGTCGAACTGAATCCTTTATTTCGCTCACTGGAGTAAACTGTTCTAGTTACACGTGCCATGTTTAATGGATGTCAGTTATCAGTTATCTCCTGTTAATTTCCCTCTGAAAGTTCTTCACTGCCTTAACCGGGTATTGAACTCACACTCTTTGGGCCCTGTCACTAGATCTAACCAACCCCTTTATCCGCTGTGCCATGTGTCCTCAAGGCAGTGCAGAACTTTCAGAATCGTCGAAGCAGACGGCCAGGTGGCAATCATTTCAGCACCTGTTCCGCTATTACGTTCCTGTGCGGCCACTGACAAGCTTCTCATCACCAATACGTTCCTGCCTGGCCTATTGACCAACTTCCCGTCGTCGACACGTTCAGTTCTACCATCGACACGACCAGTCCGACCGTACACCAACATCCTGTTGTCGACGCGTCAAGTTCGACCGGCGTTACGACCAGAGCGACCACACATCAAACTCCCGTCGTCGACACGTCCAGTCCGACCGTCGTCACGACCAGAAGACCACACATCAAACTCCCGTAATTGACACGCCCAGTCCAACCGTCGACACGACCGGAACAACCACACCTTTACGTCCCGTCGTCGACACATCGAGTCTGACCGACGACACGACCGGAATGACCGCACCTCAACTTCTCGTCATCGACACGTTCAGTCCGACCACACTTCAATTACCTGACTTCAAAGCCCGACCGACCAACCAACCAACCAATCGACCGACGATCAACTCAACTACCAATGGATTCACTAAAGATTACCGAACAAATCTACCCGAAACTGACATTTCATTCAACTAATCTTTTTCTGTTTTCGTTGTACAAAAACGCACGTCGTTTTAACGAATTAAAAAAACTGACGTTTGGTTAAAAAAATATAAACCTTCGCTTCTGTCCCATCATTGTCTTGGCTGTTCACACCTTTCTTCGAACACAAATTACCTTGTGGGGTCGACATCCTTATTGGCCCCGCAGCAAGTAGATCTATTTTTACAGATCATAAGTCTGAAAGCTTATTACAATCTGCGATACACAGGTATATTTAAAATGCAAAAAAGTTATATAAACGTTTTTTTTTTCCAAATATATAGATAAGACAGAAATGTTATGAGTTTTAAGAGTTGTTTCCCCTGACAAGAACCAGTCCTCAGAAAATTTGTTGTTTTCTTTTTGGCGAGCACGTGTTAAATTCTCTGATTGACTGACCATCATGGTCACATTTTCAAAATGTTTAATTTTCTTTTGTACATTCTATTTCACTAAATATTTTAATTTAATTTTTTAAATATAAATAATTTATTGTTTTTCAGTGAGAAACATACTGCAATTATTCATTTTTTTTTTTTTTAGTTTCAATTTTAGGGACGGAAACATTGTAGGCTTTGGACATATCTTCATTAAAAAAGTACCTAAAAACAAAACAAAACAACAACAACAACAACAACAAAAAAAACAATAAAATATTAGATTTTTGAAAGTATTTAATTTTATTTTTTCCAGAAATTCTCTTCAAAACGTAAAGCTATAAAAACTAAAGTATCTAAAACAAAAAACAACAAAAAATCAGTAAAATATTAGACTTTTGAAAATATTTAATTTTTAAAAAATACTGTATAATTGAATAAGCTGGTTCACTTAAAATTCAAAAATACTGTTACTTCTGTCCTTCCGTCCGATAACTCCACCTGACATAAGCTGTCGATACTTCGACGTAAACGTCAATTCACCCCTCCAAAACAAGTCACCACCGTTAGACACGCTTATTTATTTTCAACTAAATTTTTTCTGTTAAAAAATTTTTGTTTGTTTCCAGTTACATTAAGTAAACTTCAAATTTTCTAATTGTTCTCAAATAACTTTGATAAAGGTATAATTGATTTTTGCAAGATTTTTAAACGGAGAATTTAACTTTTGTTTACAAATTTCACAAAATGGCGGATATCATCGATTTTTGGCAATTTTGCTGACTCAAAAAAAAAAAAAAATCAAAAAATCAAAAAATCAGCTTCTTTGAATCTCAGTTTGTAAAACTGAACTATTGTTTAAAAAGAAAACAAGGTAGAAACCCAGTACAAACCGGAAAATCCTTCCTTCTCAATTTTCAACAGTTGTATCGAAGTAAGTGAATATTTTGTTGATAATAGTAACTGTTTTTTTATTAGCCCAACAGAAATGTATTTAGAATTGTTATCATGCCTAAGTGTTTGGTGCACAAAAGAAAATTTTGTGCAAACTTGTTTTGTAAATTTTGTATTCTTTATTATTATTTTTTTATGCCATTTAATAAATATATTTTAAAAATTTTTCCACACCAGAGTAAGGATCTAAATGCTCAGGATAAGAGATTTGACGTTGTCTCTTCTCCTTTTAAATACTTTTACTTCTTCAACGTGTCATGTCATTTTAGAACCTGGCTGATCTTATCTCTCCACCAGCTTCTATCCTTTATAGCCCTTATCAACGTTTGACCCTTTGCCAAAACTCCCGTCCACTATTCCAACATCTATTCACAGAAGCTCATCAGGTAGGTGGTCCACTACTTTCCCCCTATTCACTTGCCTTCTATATACCCTGTAAGTGTCAAAGTCTCTCAGCCATATTTTCTCATTGTATGTCCAATACATTTGAACTATTTCTGATTTTAAGTATAAGTGTTCATTTTGTTTCCATTTTTCTCAAGAGTTTTTCGTTGCTTACGCGCTCCATCCATAGCATTTTTAGCATCCTTCTGTAGAACTATATTTCTGTTGCCTCCAGTTTTCTTTTCACCTGCGATGAGATTGTCCAACATTCACTACCATATAAACGGACTGACATTGCATAACAGTTCAGTACTCTTTTCTTTGTTTCTAATAAAATTTTTCTTGTTTCTTAGTACTTTGCTTAGTTTTTCGAATACATCTTTCGCTAATCTAATGCACGTTCAGAATCCAGTGTCTGATTTTCCATCACTAGTTCAAACATTTTATAGATATTTAATCTTCTTTGTTTGATGTTGACATCTCCAATTCATAATTCGCATCTTGGGCTGCCCTTTTACTAACAACTACATATACTTGCTATTCTCTTATAGTTGATGCTTAGTGCTGTTATACTTCGCTTCAAACTAGATCTCTTTCTGGTTCGTTCTACACGTCGACCAGATTTGTACGCTAAGAAAGAAAAACCAGAAATAAAAAAGTCATCCTCTGTGCGGAGACTCCAAGCATCACGTCCGGCACACAAAACAAATCCCTTTAAAAATGCAACATGTAAGAAACCAATCACAAACGTTGTTGTCAAAGAGAGAACATTAAAAAAGATGAGTCTCGGAGCCACCAGAATTGCTTTAAAAAAACACTCATAAACGACTGAGTCAGATTCGCGGCTTCACTAATTCATTCCAGGCCTCTCTCGACATCACTCCCGTAACATAGATGAACCAACCCAACAAATACATCAACTCCAGGACTTACCAACTCTACTCTTCCTACAAAGCCACCTTCTTTACCTACATTTAGAGACACACCAACTCACATCAGCTGTATCAGCAATACAAAAGAATTTTATAATTACAATTCTTGTCATCTTTTCCGCTCGCCTCACCGGCGGTACTTTTGTTTTGTTTTGTTTGTCCTTCCGTGCTACCATACGCGTATTATTAGGTTGGTGCAAAAATAATGTCGTTTTCCCATATGTGAGAAAACGACATTATTTTTGCACCAACCTAATACAACAGAGTTAACCTGTCTTAAAAAAATTTAAGAATTAAAGAAAATTCAAAAAATATTTTTTGTGGAAAGTTGTTGATACTTAATTTTAATAAAAAAATATACTATATTTTTTTTATTTTCCGCAGTAAAAAAATCATCGATGTTCTCTTTTTGAAATATTGACATGGATTTTATTTTACTGTACGATTTTTTAATCATCTTTCTTTTGGATATTGGTCGTTGCTGATATAAAATAAAGATGTATTTGAAGAATCGAAAAATAAAGTTTAATGTCATTTTTAAATGAGAACAGTTTTTTAAGTAATTTTATTTATATTTTGAAAGAATCTGTTAATTTTTTTACGAATGATCAGAATTCAGAATTATGTCCCTTGACATACAAAATAAACGTTTTTTTTCTCTATTTACCAATTTCTCCACAAGGCAAGATCTGTTACAAAACCAATTTTTAACGTGGGTCGTCCCGAGACTGTAGTGTAGACTCTGGTAAAAATTGCCCGGAGATTCCGTATACACGGGGTCAGGTTTGTCTACCTCCCCAAAAACGAGACTCTGCCCTTCGTCTGGGTTCCTCTCCGCCCGGAGGTAGAGAGTTCGACAAGAGAGGAAAAGGAAGAGAAAGCCTCCTCCTAGGGCTACCAAAAAAATCATTGAAAGCTTTGTTGACTAATCTGTTGATTGTATTTATTGTTTGTCTGATAACAAATGTTAGAAATACAGTAAAGATAAACAAATCACTTGAGTTGTAAACTGACTTGAAAATTAATTCCACGAAATTTTCTTATCGATGGGCTTTTTTATAGCACAAATTTTTGTAAGCAGAAGAAGATTGTTTGATTTCTGAATGTGTTGAAAATTAAGAAGGGGAAAATGTATTTGATTTTTTTTTCTTTCTTTTTGTGCAAAAATCAAGTAATATTTTTACAAAATCTAATTAATTAATCCTTAAAGTTATTATTTTTTCTTGAAAGTAATGTTTGGAACAAATATTTTATTTTTAAGTTTTAAGTTTTCAGTGTCCATCATATTCGCCAATCGAACTGGGAAGAAGATACTTTGTCTTTACTTTTTTTGTTTAAAGTCAAGGACGTGGAATAATTTTTTTACGGATTAACTTTAAATTATTAACTTTAATTTAATTTTAAAAAATCATTTCAACCAAGCAAGGCAATAATGCCACTAGGATGCAGTGTAGTGGATGGGTTAATTATGTGGTAATATTTGTTGAGAATAGGTTGCGTGTCGATTAACTATTTCCACTAACATCAAAATAAAATACAAAATTCAACTGGATTGTTTTAAAACGTAACAATTAGATTTATTTAGGTTGATGTTCAAGCATGCAATGAAAAGGTAGGACAGAGTCGTGTCCCTTTGATTTGGAAATATTTGTACCAGAGTTCATATTAAGAACAAGACATATTTAATTAGAAACTAATAAAACATTTATATACAATTCAAAACAATATACAAGCAGAATATTTGGTATATGTTATGTTGACAAATGTGTAAGATGTTTTAGGTTTCAGAATGTCTTTCTTGTAATCGTTCGTTAATGTTGATATTAAAGCTGTTAATATTAAGTGTCTTTTAAACAGAAGGTTCTTAAGAAGTAATTTACCTTTTACTGTAATATTTTTAAGGTCGTTCGCACATAAATGTTTACTTAATAGATTGTGAATGCTATTCACTTTAGATAAGCAATATCTGAGAAATAATGTCCACAGAGTTGGTTGAGTTTGAATTGTGAGTGAGTCAGTGTTGATGTACTTTTGCGCAGCAAAATCTGGTTTCGAACGACGTGGAGTAAGTTGGCAATTTCTCTGTGGTGCTGTCACTGACTGCTTTGGTCAGTCGGTTTTTTCCTTTATATATGTTTCGAAGGTCCAAAGTTGGCTCAAAGAGGTTTTGGCGCAATTTCGATTTCTGCGCGTGAAACTTTTAGATCATTGTCGTTATCCAATGAAATTTCTTGATTCGCCTCATACGGTTTTTAACTGGTCGAAGTTTATTGTACGTAGGCGTATAGACTGTTCTGTTACTAGGGGTGGTAGATAGGAACAAGACGAGTCTATAGAGGTTACACAGCGGGAGTAAAAGAGAATGAGAAGACTTTAGTAAGGAGAATTGAGGAAAGGGATAATAATGGAACAGAGTTCGGCATAATAAGAATTGTCTCTGTATTCATTATTTTTACGAATTTTGTGTCTGTTGTAGTCCCTGAAAACATTTTTCCAAGTTCCTTTCGACCTCTGATAACTTTGAAGCTTCTGAAACCAAAAGAATGTTAAGCTGTTTTCAAATAAAGTAAAAATAAAATTTTACTAAGACTAAAACGGAGACGTTTAAATTATTTTAGATGCGTTTTTAATTTTCTTTTTTTTTTTGCTCAAATGTCAAATTTATCATTTACAAGTTATTTTTCATTTTAGTGATTACTTACTATATTTGCAAATATTTTTCTATGAATAATTATTTTTGTCATCGCACAGTCTTCTTATTCTTTCGAATTAAGCATTTTCTTTTGAATATTTTTTATGCTCTGTTTGTTATAAATTACGTAATAATGTTAATGACTAAATAAAAATATACAGAGTTCAGCATATTTCATATGGTTGACGGACCGGATACAACTTTGTCATAACAGAAATAAAATAAAATAAAAAGGAACTGATACAAAAAGAAATTAAAAAAACAAAAACAAACTATAGTGTAAGGGGAATAACTCCAAAAATTGATCGTAAGTGGTTCGCGAAAATTTTTTAAAAGTCATTAATTAAATTATTTTCCATAGAAGTAAAAAGCACAATAAGTGTACATATCAAAATTAAAACACATTTAAATTGTTATAATAAATAAATGGACATATACGTATTCGGTACTGCCAAAGATTCGCTAAAAAAGACCATGAAAAATGCCCCAAACTTAATGTCAAAATTTTTGTTAAACGGAATAATAAAAGAATATTTTGATTAAATTATTTTAAAAGAAATTTAACCCTTTTTATAAACTTTGAAATTTTGGTTAAAAATTTTGTTTCTCTTGCGTCAACGTGTGACCATAAAATTGTGGCGGACTTCACCACTTTGCATTTAACTTTGATAAGAAAACAGGACTCACGTGAGAAGAATAACCACAAGACATTGTTACACATAAAATATATGTATATTAACAAGATGTAAAATATAAAACAACAATATGAAAGAAAACGCATTTAAGTAAGAAAGGTTGAATTAATCAAGAGTTGCCTCCCTTTGATTGCATTTTAAGAGTTCAGTTACATAATTATTTGGTTTAAAGTTCATTGGATAAATGTTCATGAGTGTTTCATGATATGATTGTTCTTGTGATGTTACGGTTGAAAAGTATTGTTGTGTTAAAAGAAGTTTTTAGAGAAGGTGAACAAATTATCATCAGCATGTGGGTGTGCATGTGAGTGAGAAGGTTGGTGCATGGTTCCAACTGTCGTGGATTCGTTTGGAATTTGAAGTCTCACTAATTGAGATGAGAAAAAATCTTGGCTTAAATAAGAAGCGACTATTCCCGTTGCGCGGGAAAAATTATTCTTCACGTGCAAACGATCTGATTGGTTGGCATCAATCAATCAGCGAGTGAGCTTTGGGAAGACTTAAGGAAGCTTTTGTGAGCCACTTCTCCCAAAAGTGCACAAATTTGACTACTTAAAAATAAAGCGATTCCAAAATTGTTGCATTCCTGCGACTTGTAAATTGCCTGTAGAAAAAGTACGAGTGATTTATTAGCCAATGATCGTTTGGCATTGTACATGTGATTTTGTGTTTTTATGTATATGTTCGTGCGTAAACAGATTCGCACAAAATAAATTAGCATTGGAAATTTTAGCGTCTTTTTTGCGTGAAAAACATTTATTTGGGAATCCTTGCAAAAATCACATAATTAATTTTCAGATAATTTTAATGAAATTTTCAGGATTTGTTCATAGACGAATTAAATCATGTTAGAAATTTTTCTTTAATAGAAAATTTTGGAGTTTTTGTTTTTCTTTTTTACATCTGTTGTCTCCACTGATTTAATTTTATGAAATTTCAAGAAAATCATTTCTGTAGTGTTTAATTTTCAGAATTAGTTATGATGACAAGTCCTTGGAGAATTTAAACTATCATTTTTTTTTTCGAATAGGATTCCCAGTTAGAGAAAATCTGCTCTGAATTGGACTCTCCACTGGGTGATATGTGGGGTCACCCATACATTCCAGCAAGCATAGCTTCGTATTCACAGGAACAAAAACATACACACAAATAACACTAACAGCATATTAAATTGTAAATTAAAATCATAAAATTTATTTATTTCTGTGTCTTGGTGTGTGTATTTTAGTTACAAGTGTTTTAAGGTTGCATGTAATAAAAGGAAGAAGTCACTTCGTATTATAACAAGAAATGTCTCCAGGAAAGGAGATGGACGTCTTGACTTTCCAACGGTCGGTAGTGAAAAGAGACTGAATTCAGCATCTCTTTTTATTTTATTTGTAATATTTATTATTATTATTTTATTCTTATTAATAATAATAATAATAATAATAATAATAATAATAATAATAATAATAATAATAATATCCCTACATCACATCCCCACTAAATTTGCAAAGATAATCGGTAGTGATGGAGGCCTATTTAAAGTAGAAATAGTCACTGTTTTTGGAAAAATGAACACTCCTCCTGGAGCGTGTAGTTGTGTTTTTTTGATAAAGGTTGGTTTTGTTGAGGTGGTTGTTTTGGGTGTTCAGCAGATTGTTTAGGTTGTTCAGATTGTATAGGATGTTTGCTGCTGTGATTTTGTAGTAGTGTCACAGGTTTTAATCTCTCAGTAGAGACTACTCTAAAGTATTTTCATGTCTGGTAATTACATTAGTCCTGAGTAAGGAGGATTGCTTAGCTGAGTGTAACCGTCCTTCATAAAGGAGTGATTAGTCATCTCTTCAGAAATGTTTAATGTTTTATTTTTTTGTAACAGTAGGACTGTTATGTTCTATTAGTTATTTTGGAATTAATAATTGCGTTCCAGTGACAGCCATGGTAGGTGAAATATTGTCTTCATTAGGTATATTTCTGAATACAAGAACTATTAGTACGGCGTTTATCCAGTTTGTTTTATAGCTGTTATTAGTCTTCTCTGTTGGCACTCTATTATTCCATTTGTTTGGGGGAGTGTGAAGTTGTAAAGATTAGAAAATATTTCTGACTTTCTTCTCTCGTGCATTCGAATTATTCTCTCATGGACTACTTCCTTGAAAAGAGTGTGAAAGTTTGTAATTTGCATATAGTATAAATGGAAGCTGGAGCTAGTGTGCTGTTTTGTTGTTCCATGTCGAGAGTGTATGCAGGAATTTGGAGTGGATAAAAGAGAAATGCTTACTTGACTCGTTTTACCGCTCTCCTTGTTTTTGTTTTTTTACGTGCCAGGCGCCGAAAGTTGAAAGTTGTTGGTGCTTAAATTAACTTGTAGGTACGGGCGAGTATCTCTGTCTCCTTCATTGAGTTATTAGCGGTATGGACAATAGTTTTTGTGGTCGCCACGTAGTATGGATGTGGATTTTTTTTTTTACGTCGGGAGTTCCAAAGTGATGTTTGTTGCTTTTCTGCGTAGTTATCACCAAAAATGTGGTTGGTTTATTTTACACGTCGGTTAGGTGCGCATATGATTCCATCCAGGTTTTCAGCTATCATTTTTAAAGTAGGTCTACTGCTACGAAAGTTGGTTCACTGTGTCATGTATAAGAAATTAGGTTATCTCTCCTTGCTCATGTGGCACCATTTAACGAGGCAGAAAGGGAAAAGAAAGAAAAGAGGAAAAGAACAGGCATTTGATAAGCAAGAACACACACACGGCTAAGAGACAATGGATAAAAGGATATTTTGATAAGTAACAAATGGCGAAGGAGTGTCATTACAATGACAGGGAAATTCTGAGTAAAAAGAAAGGGAAAGAAAGAAAGAATCAGATATGTTTTGGCATCGGCTGTGTTATCTAAGGATATGAAAACAAACTATTGGTACGGGAAGACATCTTATTATCAACTACAGACCGGCTGGCCAAAGAAAAAAAATTCAAATGAAAATGTTATTTCGATAAGTGACGAAAAACAGGCAACTAAAGGGACTTTGGACAGATATAAAATTATGTTATCAGAAATATGTACCGAAGGAAAATGAATGGGAACCTAGAAGTGTTTTTTTTTTCTTTCTTCGAGGCGACAGACTGACTGAAACTTTGGAGATGTTTCTTTTTGAGACCGTGTTAGGAAGACCACACATTCTGATAATTAGCGATAAAATACCTGACGTAAACCACGTGTAGAACAAGAGTTATGACCGCCATTGTCATATTGTCCCGTTCGCGACCAGAGAAATGATAACGACGATTAAGAGGAAGAAAAGGGAAAGAGAAGAGATAATTTTTTTTTAGTTAAGCAACATATTTTTTTTCTCTTCCTGAAACAAAGCCGCGGATTCGTCCACGCCCGACTGAGACATCATTGGTCGAGTGGTGATCACGTGACGCACGAGGGAGGCTGTTGCAGCCCATCTGGAGGATGAGTAAGAGAGGTTGCTACGAAGATGTGGGGAGGGCAGTTCACGCCCCTCTGAAGTATGATGAGAAGGTGGGAGTGAGGAAAGGTTCCCAAAAATGGAAAAAGGTGGGAATTCCTAACCAGAGCGGTGGATATGTATTTAGAATTATCGAGGACCCCCCCCCCCCACCGGCGCCGACAAACTCACCCCGGTTTTGGTCGGCGCCCATATAAACGAAGCCACAACGAGCAGAGTTGAGTTGAGTCCCAGCAGTTCCCAGAGTCAGTCTTCAGTTGAAGCAAGCCTCGCAGATAGCTGACCAAGATTCACGCACATTCCGGACCCCTCTTCAAACCAAGAACAATTATTTTGAAGAGCGACTTAGATCCAGATCACCGAAATAAGTTTTTTTCTTTTGACTTTCGTCCAAAGACCCACCGAAACACCAATTTCTTAGAGAGCAGACAACTTGAAGTGTTAAAACTTGCCTAGCGGAAAACGACGTGTCACAATCCATAGAACGGGTCGGGAGATAGATGCAGTCCTATGTATCAAACAACTAGACATAAAGTTTGTTACCTTTTTCTTTGATACTTTGAACTTTTGAGTTTTCATTTTATTGTCTTTTACGCATATTTGTGTGGTATCACCCCCGTTGAACTCGGTTTGCAGTACGGCCCCAACCACTGTTTGATCTCGTCTGCCTAAGATCAATTCACAACGTGGTTAGGCGGACTGGGGGATCAGTGCAGTTACCTTGGTAACCAGGCGTTGGAAGCGAGTTGGGAACGACGAGGCTGATATCAAATCTAACCAGATTCCCACCCGAATCACCAAAAGGTTAGAACGTCACATTTGGAGCAGCGACACCCGAACGGAGCAGCGAGGAGCGAACGGCTGGCGCCGCGGCGAGGACGTCACAATTGGTGCTGTTTAGGGACCTCACAGTTGGTGCCGTGGTAGACTAAGATAGAACGTCACGGTTGGCGCTGCGACCAGGGGACGACGTCACACTCCTGCTGCTACTGGAAGATTCTATTATCCACTTTTCATGGTATAACTCAGTTTTCAGCTCAAGAACTCAAATGAGACAAACGTCTCTAGCTGCCCCCCGGAGAACGGCACACAAACTAGTGACGAACGAGAAGGTCTGCCTCTACAGAGAAGATAAGTATTCGAACCTTCCAGATGGCTCTCTAGACAAACAACTTTTGTATGGATAACAGATAAATATAACCAACTATTTCTAACTAAAATGTATTGGAATTGACTTATTTGTTTCACTATACCCGCTAAAAGTACGATTTTTAGTAACACTCATTTCATATTTTGATTTAAATGTTATTGTTGTATATAAAATATCTTTAAATTATTTAATTTTCACTTCCTTTTTATCTGCCCGACTTGATGTGGAAATCGTTAAAAATCCCATATTTTTCTAAAAGACGTATGTATATTTATATATATACGCAAGTGAATATATTGGCATGATGTGTCAAAGCACTTACTGACTGCAAAAATAATCTTAAAATGATATAAATCTAAGTTTAGAATTATAGTAGAATCCCTAACAACCGGACTAAGAAGGCCTTCCAGATATAAGGAATTGGTTACAAAGTCCGGATATGAAGGATTCCGGATATGAGGTCTTCCGGATATAAGGAACTGGTTACAAAGTCTGGATATGAGGGGTTATATTTAGATTAAAATAAAAACACTGAATTCAGGTTAAACATTTACTTTCAATGTTTTATAGTAAATAAAATAAGATAATGGCGAGTGAAATATAATGGAACTGATTTCAAGGAAAAAGAAATAAATTATGCAATGTTAACGAAAATACATTAAATTAATTATGCCACGTATGCAAAACAAATAATGTAACGAGGATTTTTTAATCGTTGTTGCATGATGATTCTTTCTCTTCTAATGTCAATCTCAACTTTTTCCGCATTTCGTTTTGCTTTTTGTTCTTGAAATTTTTCTAAATGAAAGACACTTTTTAACTCTGCGTGCGTTATTGCAATCGTCATAGCTGAATGCTGGCTAACTTTCCCTAAAACTGAAAACCTTTTCAATAGCTTTTTCAATTTCAGTCCAGGTTTCATCGCAACCATACATCTCGTCGCTATTTTGTTGCAGATGTGTCTTGTTGTCATCCTTTCCTCTTATCCCCATCACCTTTTGCACTAATACAAGCCATTAGGATGAAATAAGCATAAGCAATTGTCCAAAGTAAATTTCCTGAAAAACAGAAATTTCAAATCAGTTACATATCACCCAAATAGTTCAAATATACACATCGAAATCATGTCTGGATATGCGGGATTCCGGATATGAGGCACTCCAGATATGAGGGGTTCTACTGTATTAGAGAAAGATAAAGATTTAAAAGAAAGAAGATGCCATTATAAAAAAATCTGCAAGGAGAAATTAGAGTTTTGGATGCTAAAATAAAAGAGATTTGTATCAAAGCAAACCTGAATTTGGTGGATGGTGGATTTATGGAGGACCGAAGAAAGAAATGAATTTAGGTTCCGGAGTAGTGTCTGTAATCGACTTGCTGACATATAGGGAAAGGTATAAGGATTGAGTAATACTCACAGCAGTGAGACTTATTATATATCCACTGGGCATTCAGAGATCGCAGCTCCGAAGTTGTACGGTGCTATCTTTGGTGTGTGTGTGTGTGTGTGTGTGTGTGTTGGGGGGGAATCCTTCAAAATTCGAATTTACGAAATTTTTAGCGCAGTTCAATAACTCCGTTAGTTCTATTGAGTCAAATAAAGCAAAGTTAGCAACACTGAAAAGCTATCTCTCTAACTTTGCACTGCAGTTAATAGAGGATGATAATTTCCACGTGGCGATAAATTTGTTGACGAAGGAATTTCTCGATCTACTATATATAATGCATGAGATTTTCAAACAGATTTTGGACAATTCTCCAAGTTTGACTCCGATTTGGGGGTAGTAAGATAATACATGGCCGAAATAAGAGCGGATTTGTTAGAAGTGAAAAAAACATATAACTTAGATTTTTTTCGAAGATAATGCACCTGGCTTGAAATTAGTTAGCTATATTCTTTTTGTAAAGTTATTGCCAAATTTAGGGTGGGAAATTATCCATAAGGTAGGCAATAATTACCCTACTTTAAATCAAATATCTGAAAATTAAAATGAGGCTATACATACCCTAGAAAAGAATAAGATGCCTTTCCGAGAATAGAGTAAAAAGAGTGGAAAGTAATAAATGAAAGAAGAAAACCGAGGGGCATTACAGAATTTTGCCATCAGCTCCAAGGGTATCACGATGCAAATTTTGTGAAGTACGTGATCACTCGGTTATGAATAATCAAGAGTACTCTCCCCTTGTTTTGTTATTCTCCTCTTTGAGATAGCTATTTTGGTTTACTGGGATTATAAAAGGACACTATACACGAACCTTGTATTTTCAGTTGAATAAAGCTTTCTTAAAGCTTACACCTGCGTACTTTTGTCATGACGCATCTCATGTGGAAGTGCGCTAAATATCCTACATATGAGAAAAAAACTGCAAGATGCAGAATATTACAATTGTGTTTTAGATGCGACAGTGACAAACACAAAAGGAAGAAATTCCTGGTTGGCAAAACAAATTAATCTTCCTCTGTAAGAAATATGCTTCAAAAGGACACATCACGCCATTATGCAACCGCCGTAACAAGGGAGAATCTCTTTTTACACATGTAAACACCAATTTTTCAGTGAAGACAATGTTATTTTGCCGATAGTGCAAGTTACCGTGTACTGGAATAAACGAAAAGTTGTGGTTAACTGCCTTCTAGATACAGGAAGCCAACGATTGTACTTTTCAACTGAAAAATTAAAGACATTAAAATGCCTAGCCTGGAGGATGAGTTTGATTGATTACAACGTTAAAAAACCTATCTGGGAGAAAGAGGCCGTAACAAGTTCGTTTGAAAGTGTGTGTAGGGAAAGGGAGCGCACTCTCCATTCCCATTTTATTAGATGATAAATTCGATATACAATTTGAGTTTAAAAGCTTCGGCCGATTAATAAACAACTTAACTAAGCTGAATTACAAGCTAGTCTTTCATCACAACAACAACGGAAATTGAATAAGAATACAGGGAATTGTCGGTGTTTGTATCTTACAATATGTTGACAGTGTCAATGTTATCTAGTGTTATGAACGGAAGATGCCTAATGAAATCACTCCTTTCGGAAATTATATTGATTTTTTTTTGCATAGCCATCAAATAACGTCAGTCAGATCAAAAGTTTTTAAACAATTAAAAATTACAATTTAAATATATATATATATATATATATATATATATATATATATATATAAATTGTAATTTTTCAATGCAATTTTGAAATTAATCTCTTTGTTGTTTATTATTGCAAGAGTTTATACTTTATTTTTTTAAAGACATATTTGACTTGAGGATTTATAAAAATGTAAAGTTTAATCCGATTTTCGACCTTTTTTTAAAAGAATTCTATTTTATTCATATTGGTATCTCACCCATACCCTCAGAGGGTGTCAACAGGTTTCCCCTCTCTCTCACAGTGGCATCTCATACCGATCCCTTCAAGGGGGGTTTCAACAGGCCTCCCCTCCTACTTCACATGATTACCTTCGCCCAACGCTCACGCCAGCATTCAGCCAATGGGCTCCCAGCAGTGTGGGTGTGGCCAGACTAGCCTCAGTTTAAAAAATCTTGCTCAAAGAAAAAAAATAAAAAAAATTATCTCCTTTTTTCTTTCCTTTCTTTTTCCCTTCTTTCTCTTCTCCTGCCCGGCAACAAGTCCTTGGACTCTTATCTTAGCCAAATGTCACTTGGACTTTATCACCCGGGACCTTCGCCAAACAAGTGGGTGGTCAATTGGACGTATCGCACCTTGGTGCCACTTATTCGTTCTGATAAAATAATTTTGCTATCATAGCCAGCTCCTGACAATAAACAGGTGCCTTTTCCAAACGACCTTTCCGTAGATAGCTAATGGTTTGGTCTTTTATTTTTGTAATTCTGTGTAGTCCAGCGACATTTTATTTTTCGGTCAGCGTATAACCTAATTAATTTTTATCTCCCAGCACCCTGCGGGAGGTCCAGAGGACATTTTCTTTTTCGGTCAGTGCGTGGTTAATTAATATTATCTCTTAGCTTCAGTTTCGTAGGTCATTTGAAATTTTCACCATTCGGTGCTCCATCATAAATTAAATTAAATCCGACACATCCGCGACCTTACTCTCCTCGCTAATGAGAATAAAACTATTAGCACTTTTCTTTGTTAGAAAAAAAAATAACATCGTTCAGTGTCCTTTTCGTGATGGCTTCTTATCACCTAAATTTAATTCTCGCCTTTTTCTTTCTTTTTCTTCTTCTTCTTTCTTTCTAGCAACCTAAATGGTGTCACAACCATTTATCGGCCAACTGCAGAGACTAAAGAATTTTGAAGTTCAGGTTTTGAAGTCCAAGTGAAAATTTTCCTGAGTTTGGACAGTCAAAAATGAAAAGAATTCTAAAAGATTTTCTCAAGCACGAACTGTTAAAAGGGATTAAAAAAAAAAAATACTGTAAATTACATAATCTCGTGCGGCAAGTGAAAGTATTTTTTTTCTCAAAGGTTGTTGCACCTTTGTTTTTTAGGACTTTGTATTGTTTTCTTTTTTTGTTATTTTGAAAATCCTTGCCTTTTCCCACACTTTCTTTTTTTAGTTCATTTTTCGATCCTTTCTATCTGAAATTTTGTATTTTGTATTTGTATTTTTTCGTAACTGTGTAATAATTGTTTTCCTTTTTTTATATTTTACGCAGTGGTTGAGTCCTATTTTGTAATTTTGCGCCTATTATGTTTTACTATTCCTACTAGACTAAGTTTTTGTGTCTGGCACAAGAACTTGGAATTGATAGGGAATAAAATTTTTATACTATTTAAGAGTTTTTATACTATTTAAGAATTTAATATCTGTGTATGTGTGTGATACACACCTGTGCGTGTGTAAGAGGTCAGTCGAGCTGGGAAAGGAACGTTCTCAGCGGGGACGCCTTTATCTATGTACTACTACATCTTGGAGAAAGAGAGATAGAGGATATGTTTGTTTTTTTATAGAGCTTAAAAAGCGCCACCTAATGAGCAGTTGGCGAAGCAAAATGGGATAGCTCACAACATTTTTCGTATACAGTGGCGGCGCGATGAGTCGATGAGTGACGAAAAAACGTACTGATGTTTTAAAAATGCCCCAAAAGTTTATTTATACATGCAATTATTTTTTTATTTTCAAACGGATTAGCTTTAGTTAGACCATTATCTTTTAAATAGAAACGAAATTTAAGTTCAAAGAAGGCATTCAAAATATTTAAATTGTGTTTTTCGGGTTTCTTTTAGAAAGTCCATGAAGGTGTCGGAGGTAACTCCTCCTTAATTTCCTAATTGTTCACTAGGGGACGCTCTCCCTACATTATAAATACTAGGCAATTTATTGCCTCGTTCTCTTTTTACTTTGTATTTCAGCGGACACATTTAAAAATGTGATCTCTTACAGAGATCCGCGTTTTTGCCCACTTGTGAGAATTAAACACACATACACGTACGTACGAACATTCATCAATATACAAACTCTTTACGTTCAAACACAAATGTTAAATGTCTATGTCCACTGTAAATTTTGTTGTTTAATATATATATTTGTTGATATATATATATATCGGTCTTGTTTGTTTTCTTTACATCTTCGGTTGGACTCAACTTGAGTCGGCCATGTTCTTGTAGTTAGACCTTCTTTTAGCAGGAATAAACAGAACGTGTTCCTAATTCAACAACTCGCAAACCCACATGGTCTGCTGCAAAGGTACGTAGTATTTTTGTACGGAAAACTAACGGTGCGATAGTCAAGAATTTGTTATTTATGTTTAAATCTTTTTTAACCTCATATAATCGATAGTTTAAGAATAAGATTTTTCGTTTTATACTCTTTTATTAAACTTAGTATAATGAATAATTTTATTTTTTATACAGGAGATATGATAATAGATTAATATAATATAATATTCCACCAATATTGGACGTGAGATATCAGAATTATTTCCTTTTTGTACATCCATATCAAAAATAATCTAACAGTTGCTAAAAGAAAAAAAATTTTTTAAAAGTTCACACTCGAAAATCACATTAAACTTTACATTTTTTAAAATTTTCAAACATGTCTTTATTTAATAAAATAAACTTTTGTGACGAACAGCAACGGAATTAATTTCAAAATTGCACTGAAGTATTTTTTTTGAATAAATATTAAGTTTAGTTTTTTTCTGTTAAATCTCAAAGAAAACGTGTTTTATTAAATTATGCAAGCACCAATACTCCAAAAATATAATATTTTTTGAGTTTTATTGAATTTTATTTTATTGCCTTTTGGCAAAATTCGAGCCAAATTTTTTGTATATTCACACTCGATATTACATACATTTTTTACTTAAAATTATCTTCAGGGATTTCTTTTTATATAACTGTAAAAAATTTGGATGACTTCCCCACCCAAATTAAAGTACACACGCGATATTGAAGAAGGGTGTGAAACGTATCTCTTCAAAATTTTCGTAAAGTTTTTTAATAAAATAACCTACTTAGTAAAATATTTCTTCACTATTCAATAAGACCTGAAAATTCCGTTTGAATCGGATAATTTCGTGAATTTTGGCAAATATTTTAAAACAAGGGTATCAAGGGTTTTCGTTACAGAAAAAAAAAGGATCCATTTTGGTGGTACCTAGGCTGTATTTTATTAAAATTGTGTATCGACAACTCTCTACAAAAATAATTTTTGAGTATTCTTTAATTCTTTTCAGAAGATTTCGGGACATATTTTCTCTGTGTTCATACTTGATATAAATTCTTTTTAATATAATACCTTCGGGCATTTAACTTGGTAAAAATGTAAAAATTAGGAATATACAAAATTCTCAGAATTTAAGTAAAAGGGTGGTATAACTGACATGAAAAAATATTTTCAGAAACTTTAAAAAAGATTCAATATGGGGTTAATTCATTATTGAATAAATATTGAAAATTTCAATGAAATCCGATAATACCCTGATATTTTAAAAATTATTAAAAAACAAAAAACAAAAACAAAACGAAAAAAAAACATAGGTAGCGTTCTTATAGCAACATCAATAATGATAATGATGATGATTGTAAGGACTTCCGGTCACATCTGGGAATCAAAACGGATCCAGTGTGAAGTTTAAATAAAATACGTTGTTGAGGAGTTGTGATATGTTCTTTATGCACAATTTAATTTAGTGATCTTGAAACTATCTACTTTGAAAAAGAACGTAACACAATAATGTTTAAGTAATGCATTAAAATTAAACAAGTGAATTTTTGAATGAAGCTAATGACGGATTTTTTAATAGCAAATAACCATTTATTTGATGTTTTTTACTTTTACACTATGTGGTATGTTTAATAAAAGCTTTGAGAAGAAGGGAAAAGTTCATTTACACATATTGAGGTGTGTTTAATAAAACCCTTGAAAGGTGTTGCGGGCCATTAGTAACGTCGTATATTTTAGTTAGGAAAAACGCCTCTCCTGGAATATCCACAAAAAAAGGGCGGACTCGTTATGTGAGTCCACGTGAATAAATGCAAAGAAATAAGAACCAATACATGTACAAACAAATGATAATGTATTAACAAGAAAGGTTATACAAGTGACAAAGACAATGATGTGTATAGCAAAAGAATGTGAAAACCGTTTTGGTCCAAAGGGTGTGAAGTGAATGAATGTGCGTACGTAGGTGTGTCGTGTGTTCATACGTTTCCCAATGGGAAAATGATCACAGAGTATTTATAGTCTGGAGAGCGTCCCCTAGAAGTGGTTTCGGGAAAGTAAGAGGAATTAATCCCACAAAGAATAAGAAGGTACTTTGTTGGAAAATCTACGTCGGCAAAGTGGGAAATGTCGATTCAGTTGGTAAGTGATCCATGTCTGAGTTTACAACACGGAATCTCCTTCACTTCTTTTATGTTTGTTATTTATAGTTTCCAGGTAGCAGGTGCTGGCTCAAAAATGAAGCCCTTCATAAATGCTAGGGAAGCGATGTCAGTAGTCGAATCATAATATGAATTTTATTTTTGAATATTTTAAAACACTGCCGGAAGTGCCACTTGAAGCCTATGCGTAAATGTCTGATTTTAGTGATTCGACTCCTAACTTTGAGATGGCAACTTCCGGTCGACCAGACACGTTTACTACGTGTCGTGTCGTCTTTGTGTTGCTTCGACTTTTCAGCGGCCAGTCTCATATAACTTATCCTTTCACCGTAAGCCCAGTGGAATAAACGATTTTTTGTTTTCATTTCGAAAAAAAAAAAAAAAAAAATAACCAAAAAACAAAACACTTCCGATTTCATGGTAGCTATATTAAAAATACCACCGTATTTGTGACCCAAAGTAGGTTATCAAGGTTGCCTTTTTTTAACATTTGCAATGACTGATGCAACAATGAAACTGGTGTAATTTCAGAATCTATTTGAACATATCAATCGGATTAAGAGCAGAAAATGGCCAGGGAAAACGTTTATCCTCCGTTAATATAGGCTATGAATCTGATAAGTAAATCAAGTAAAAAATAGGATTGAAAATGAGAAATCCAATCTGGTTATCAAACTAAGTAGCCCCGGCCTGGTGTCTTGGGAACCTAATCAGCCTTTGAGTCTAGTCAATTGATCAAAATTGGCAGTCACTTTTAATGATAGGAAATACAGATTTTAGATCCGACTTTTGACTTAGTATCTGTTATATACTGTATATATGAACACTAATAGGTATGTCCCAATCCTCATAAATACGTTGGACACTATTGTGAGTGGGGGTAATATGCTGTCTATGTAGTCCATCAATAGCAGTGGTTTACCTACTTCACGTCGCTGGCGAGTATTGTATTTTATTGATGTTATAAAAAATACCATTTTTTTTCCAACCTCCGTTTTGGTTATTGCTCATTCAGTAATCCTTTCTAGGTTACAACAGTATCACCTCAGAAAAAGGAATTTTACCATTTTCATTAACACATTCCAGGACCAGCGACTGTTGCAAAACTGATTCAGCATATAAAAAAAACCCTCAAAAATTCACAAAAAATTTACAATATCGAACTTTATATACCATGGGTTTTTGTAAGTAGATTCCCTGCGAATATGTGGTATTTTGGTAAGTGATGGCTTTGAAGAAGGATGAGTCCTTATGGTGAATGAATCAATTGTAAGAATGAACGGGTCGTGAATAATTAGCTAGATTTAGGAAAGTTAGTGACGACCAACCTTTTCTTCCTTCCTCTACGGTCTTGTGCCACAGATATGTGTTTTCATGTTAAATAAAGCCTAGGATCAAAGTGTAGTAGTTCTTCCAGTAGCAGACAGCCGGTCCACGGCTCAAGCCATCAGCATAAGCAGAAGTATCAGCCATCCATTATCATCATCAGCTGCAGGTTCCATCTATTTTCCAGCTCTAGCCAGCCATACTCGCCAGCAGCAAAAATAAATTTTCAAGACAACAATTCTCAACGACTACAATTTTGTCCTTTTCAAGACAACAAATCTCAACAACTAAAAAGCTGTCCTTCTCAGGACAAGATTCCTCAACAACTATAAAACTGTCCTTTTCAGGACAACGCTCTTCTCACCCTCTACATGAATATGCAGAGATAGTTTTTGCCTTGTGCACTGTAACCTTATTTTTGTCGATGTACTTTCTTTAACGATAATAAACTTGGCAATTTATTTTTTTTTTTACTTAAGTCTTATATTTTGTTTGTTACTGTCTTCTGCCATTCAATATCTATTTGCGGGCCAATATACCGCCCGCAGCAAGCTTAACAAATCTTTTACATACATACACCCACAGATCACATCGGGTAACTCTGAGTAAGATGTGGTATTCCTCATGCATGTATGTACGAGGATGTATGTATAAATTTGTTATTTATGGTGGAAGAGTGTCCAGTGTTGAGGATTGAACTTATATTAATGTTTTTAATGTTTGTAAACCACGTTTTAGCTGAAAGTGATTAAAAGAATAATCAATAAATAAGAAAGACGTATGAAAACCCCCTGATTATTTATTTATTATTTATTTGCAATAACTTATTATTATGCAACTCAAGAATTTTGTCTATATTTCTGAGATTGGGTATTGTAATTAATTACATTATTTACATTGTTCGGGCTCTTTACATTGTTTATCGGCACATTCATGACGTCTCGAACATTGTACGTTCCGGCCTTCTTCAGGATGAGTTTATATTTCTGAGATAAGGTATTGTAATTATTTATATTATTTACATTGCTCGGACTGTTGTCCTCATATTTTTGCCATATTCACGACATTTCGGCTGTTATACGCTTCGGCCTTCTTCACAATGTGTCTATATTTCTGAGATGAAGTATTGTAATTATTTACATTGTTCGCACTGTTGTCCTCGTCTTTATTGCCATATTCACAACAATGATGAGGACAATAGTCTGAACAATGTAAATAATTACAATACCTCATCTCAGAAATATAAACAGATCCTGAAGAAGGCCGGAACGTACAATGTTCGAAACATCATGAATGTGCCAATAAAGATAACGACAACAGTCCAAACAATGTAAATAATTCCAATATGTCATCACGGAAATATAGACTGTAAATATGGCAATAAAGATGAGGACAAGAGCCCGAACAATGTAAATAACCTGAGAATTGTTCATCATATTGCACATAAACATCCCCCTCTCTCTAATACTAATAGTATAGTTATTAATATTATTATTTTTTAATTTCATACATACACTCATTGCCATAATCATAAGAAATATATAACAGGAAAAACGGTTCAAGATATTGTAAAGTTATTGAGCGTTGGGTATACAATGTTGGAAATTGCTTAAAAAGTTGAATCAAACTCACTGAACAATAAAAAACAACATTGAAAACATTGACAAATCAGAGCATGAAGAAAACTGGATTTAAGAATGCATGTAACTATTTAAAGAAGTAAGAGGGTACAAATGAAAAGATTAAAAACTGACGAGGTTTTACATTTCACTGAAACAGATGTTAAAAATATTACAGCTTTATCATCTCCTGCTTATTCCTTTTCTTCCTATGTATACCCCCCGCCACTAAAACCAAACAGCATCTCCGATATATGCTTTTCTTTTGTCTTTCTTTTCAATCAAAACAGAATGGTCTATTATTTATCAGAGGCAATAGCAGGGCGTAACGCACGCGTTATTTTACTAACCAAAACGGGATAAACGGAATTTTAATATGATCATTCATAGGGATGTACAGGGGCTAGGGGGCTAAAGTCAGACTACTTTTTGCTGGAACTGAAAAGTAAATAGAAGACAAAATTTATCTTGTCGGTTCCAGTTAATGACAATGTTATGGAATTGACCTATTTTTTGCTTAAAATCATTACTATCATTATTTATTTGTCTATATTTCTTAGATGAGGTATTACGTACAGTATTTATATTATTCGGACTATTGTCCTCATCTTTGTCGCCATATTTATCACAATGTTTCTGCTGTTGTACGCTCCGGCCTTCTTCAGGCGGTTGGAATTTCGAACTGAACTCTTTATTTCGATCACTGGGGTAGACTGTTCTAGTTCCACGTTTGATGGATGTCAGTTATCAATTATCGCCTGCTAAATTTCCCTCTGAAAGTCCTCCACCGCCTAAACCGGGTATTGAACTCACACTCTTTGGGTCTGTCACTGGATCTAACCAACGCCTTTATCCACTGTGCCATGTGTTCTTGACATCTGGGTATGAATTTTTGGGTATTATAAACCTAATGTTTTCAGCCTCCATTTTTTACCAGTGCTCATATTGCAATTTTGCTGTTATCATTCCATGTTTTTACCAGAGCTCATATTGCAACTTTGTTATCATTGCTTTTCTCTGGCACTCCTTATTACTGGTTCCCATATTGTATTTATTTCTATGCTTGGTCGGCTCAGGAGATTTTTGTGGCCTAGCATATGTGCTGATTCCTTAAGTTTAAGAATTTTCCAATGGTGTTCCCTGTCTATGATCTCAACATGATCCCACAGGGGACGGTGATCTCCCTTCTCTCTCCATATGTGGTCAGCCACGCCTGATTTTTCTACTCCCCCTCGCGATACAGCTTTCTGGTGTTCCTTGAGGGGGCGGCCTGTCTCTCCTTTATATTCCTTTCCGCAGCTGCACGGGATAGCGTACACACAGTCTTTAGTCATGTTCTCCTCTGTGGGGGGTTTCACTCGAGAGAGATATCTGCGAAGTGTTGTCAAGCTTTTGAAGGTTGTCCTGATGTTATATGGACCGCAGATCCTTTGTATTTTCTCTGATAACCCCTTCACATAAGGCAGGCAGACTGTTTTCTGAGTGTTGTTGTCCTCCTCCTCCTCCTCTTGTGCCCGCCTATCCCAGTTTTTTGGGGCTGCTGCCATGTACCCAGGGTAGTTGTTACGTTGTAGGGTACTACTTATACTGAAAGCGGGACACGCCCTTTCCCGAGAGAGAATCCAGTACGGTCGTTGGATAAAACATCGACTACAAGCTCATATCTCCCGGACGCTCGAGGATTTCTTCAACAGAATTACTAATGAAGAAGACCAGAGAAGGATTCAAAATGACAATAAATCCTTCAGACATGAATTTGCCAAGTGCAAAAATTAAATAGATTGAAAGATCAGAAGGTGACGCACAAGGTCCATCACCCACCAGTGAAAGCAGTAGCCAACATAAGCCAATATCAGCTGAGTGCCTCTGAGGAGTAAGTATTGAATAAGGGTCTCAACTTCGCCACAACCATCAGGCCGGTGCCATACTTGGACATCATTACCAGAGTCGAGGAGGTGGCCTTGAACTTCCCTCAGGCTCAGGCGGATGAACTAAGATGGATGGTAAGACAGGCCTTGGAGAGAGCCAAGCTGCCCAGGTCTAACATAACAAAACTGGAGAGGCTGGCGATTGGATCCTGACAGAGGAACGAAAACATCATCATACTACCGGCTGACAAAGATAATGCGACTGTAGTGATGGACAAATCAGTGTATACAAGAAAACTGGAAGACCTCATTAGCAGTGGTAGCTACAGCAAAGTGAAAAAGGATCCTACTATGAAAACGGAACGCAAACTGTCACAGATCCTAATCAAGAACACGGATCACTTCGCACCCAAGACGTATAGGCAGTTATCGCAGCGTTACACCAAGCTACCTCACATATACGGTCTCCCTAAGATTCCCAAAGACGGTATTCCGCTCAGGTCGATTGTTAGTTGGCAAGGCTATGTGTGCCACCCTCTGTGTCGCTTCCTTGTAGATATAATTGACCCATTGATCGGAAAGTCTCCTTCATATGTCCGAAACTCCGCCCACTTCGTGGAAATAATCAAAGATGCTCCCATCCTATCCAACCAGATGGTGAGCTTGGACGTGGTGAGTTTGTTCACCAAGGTACCCACGGAGGAGGCACTCTCAGTAGTCAGAGACAAATTGACCTCTGACTCTTCCCTAGAAGAGCGGACCAGTATTCCAATAGATAATCTGATGGAGATGTTGACTTTCTGTACACAAACAACACACTTCAGAATGGGATCAGACATATATCGACAGGATGAGGGCTTAGCAATGGGCTCGCCATTATCGCCAGTAATGGCGAATATATATATGGAATACTTTGAAGAAATGGCATTAGAATCTATATCTCTAAAGCCTACTATATGGTTAAGGTACGTAGATGACACCTTCATACTCTGGCCACACCAGGAAGATGTCCAGGTTCTACTGGACCATGTGAACTCAATAAGACCTTCGATATAGTTCACAATGGAGAAAGAGAGTAACAACACACTCCCATTCCTGGATGTACTAATATCTCGAACAGAGCATGGGTTCAAGACATCCGTATACCGTGAACCAACATTCACCGGACAGTACCTCAATTTCAACTCCCACCATCCATACAGCGTAAAGAAAGGGATCGCCCGTTGCTTACAACACCGAGCAAAAGTCATAAGTGGCGACCCAGAGATGTTAGATGAAGAATTGGTAAGTATAAGTAGTACCTACAACGTAACAACTACCCTGGGTACATGGCAGCAGCCCCAAAAACTGGGATAGGAGGGTACAAGAGGAGAAGGAGGAGGACAACAACACTCAGAAAACAGTCTGCCTGCCTTATGTGAAGGGGTTATCAGAGAAAATACAAAGGATCTGCGGTCCATATAACATCAGGGCAACCTTCAAAAGCTTGATAACACTTCACAGATATCTCTCTCGAGTGAGACCCCCCCACAGAGGAGAACATGACTAAAGACTGTGTGTACGCTATCCCGTGAAGTTGCGGAAAGGAATATAAAGGAGAGACCAAATATGGAGAGAGAAGGGAGATCACCGTCCCCTGTGGGATCATGTTGAGATCATAGACAGAGAACACCAGTGGAAAATTCGTAAACCTAAGGAATCAGCACATATGCTAGGCCACAAAAATCTCCTGAGCCGACCAAGCATAGAAATAAATACAATATGGGAACCAGTAATAAGGAGTGCCAGAGAAAAGCAATGATAACAAAGTTGCAATATGAGCTCTGGTAAAAACATGGAATGATAACAGCAAAATTGCAATATGAGCACTGGTAAAAAATGGAAGCTGAAAACATTAGGTTTATAATACCCAGAAATTCATACCCAGCTGTCAAGAACAGATGGCACAGTGGATAAAGGCGTTGGTTAGATCCAGTGACAGACCCAAAGAGTGTGAGTTCAATACCCGGTTTAGGCAGTGGAGAACTTTCAGAGGGGAAATTAGCAGGAGATAACTGATAACTGACATGGCACGTGGAACTAAAACAGTCTACCCCAGTGATCGAAATAAAGGGTTCAGTTCGAAATTCCAATCCGCCTGAAGAAGGCCGGAGCGTACTACGGCCGAAACGTTGTGATAAATATGGCGACAAAGATGAGGACAATAGTCCGAATAATGTAAATACTGTATTATTTATTTATTTTCAGTTTTATTTTGCCTCCGAAACATTCGCTTCTAAAACTTTGATATAAGTGTTGGTATCGGTCTACACAGGTTTTTGTTTTTATATGAGTGTCGGGCTTCCAAACATTTGACAACAACAAGGTTATTTTTTGAAGGAAAGCTAGAAGTAGAACGTTGCTTGAAATTACATTTATATATTCTTTTCAGAAATATACAATACCATAACATGTATCAATCATGTTCAATTTTCCTTGCAGTGAAGTTTGTTTTTATAAAGTAATTAAGAGTTCTTAGTGTAGTTTGAAATGTGTAGACAATCTTTATGACGGTCAGCCTAATCTGTTTGTGAGTTCGTAGACAAAAGGCTTAATTGGCGGTTGCTTGTTAATCCCTTCTATTATGTGCATAGACAAAGCATTAGTCACCGGCTGCTGTTTTTCGTCCCTTCCATTGTGGGTGTGTATGTTGGTGCATGTGTGTAAGCACGTATAAATCAAAGTGGGGTTCGAAATTGTTTTGAGCCCCGAAAAGCAGTAGGCTTCTATTTTTATATCCATAAGGGGATTCAAAATTTAATTTCACATAAGTGGGAACATTTGATACAATGTTTTCATTAGTTAGAAAATAATTTCACACTGGCTCGCGAAAATCTTTTTCTCGAATTTGCGGGAGTGGTCAAGGGAGTTATTATTGTTATTTTCCAAATTGTCAAAAAATAACAAAAAAAAAAAAAAAAAATAACAGGTGGTATGACTACAACTACGTAAGTATTTTGTCAGTATTCGCCCTTGTAATGATCATACAAACCTTCTGATAGGATTTTATTGGTTGAAAAATATATATTAAATATATATTTATTCCTATAAAGTCTTACATGCAGAAAAAAATCTGTAGGTATAATTTCAGGAAATAAGTACAAACGTACAGTCAAAAAATGGTTTATTTAAAATGAATGTTTGTAGTTGGATAACAGATCTAAAAAAAACATTTTATGAAAGGATCAGTTAAAATATATACAATAAGAAGTACCTTCTTTTATTTTGTTATGCCTTGCTTATATATATATATATATATATATATATATATATATATATATATATATATATATATATGGACTATTTTTGTCAGGCAATTGACTTTAGATTATTTTGCAGATGAAGCGTGTCGGGAAGCAAATTTGGTGTATTCCCCCCCCCCACATGTACTCATTAGTTCTTACCAAAATACTTTCAAATTCACGAGAATGGAAAAAATATTCAATCCAATTTATGCGACTGTTAGGGAAGTGTTGAGTGTTACCGACAAAGACTTAGATTTAATGACAAAATGAAGAAATAAGTACTTAAAAAACAAAAGAAGGATTTATTCCACGGTTTGTTTGTTAATGGCCAGGTGGTCAGAATCGAATACGACCATTTGTAAAGTACATAAATCAATGGCGGAATAAAGAAAAATCCTTCAAGGCTCACAGAGCCTCACAGTAAGCACGGAGGCCTACATCAGGTACCTTGAGAAGGTATTGCTGAGGGTGGCTGATGAAAGACTCTATGACTAGCAACAGGACTCTACACCATACCACACAAGCAAAGAACCCAGTTATGGCTGTCAGACAATTTCTGCGACAACACAACACCTCTTAAATCTGGCCACAACTGCCCAGAATGCAACTCCCTTGATTATTATGTGTGGGGCGCATTTGAGCTAGAGACCAACAAAACTCTTTGTAATACCAAAAATGAACTGAATGCAAGGATTATGGCAGCATTCACCAACTTAAACAAGGAGTTGCAGGAGATTCCGATGTTGCCTGGAAGCCAATGTTGATTTTATTGAATAAATTTAATTTTCAAGATATTTTTGTGTAATATTGGTAAATATATCTGTTAAAATGAGATGTCAGTGTTATTTTCATTTTTGCGTAATTTAGATGACAATTTATCCATTGCACACACGCACACACACATACACTATATATATATATATATATATATAGTGTGTGTGTGCAATGGATAAATAAATATATATATATATATATATATATATATATATATATATATACGAAGAAATATATGGTGTGCTATATTTATGGGATAAAGTGCTCAATATCAGAGATAGAACGAATTAAATATAAATATAAAAGTGAACATTGAAGTCAACACTCAGAGGTGTCAGGCTGTTTCATGCTAGACGCAATCGTCAGGTGGCCTGACGTTTGCGTCTAGCAAACCGAACTTCAATGTTTGCTTTTATATATATATATATATATATATATATATATATATATATATATATATATATATATATATATATATATATATATATATATATATATAAACCGAGTGGGTAAATATAGGTAGGTATACAAGCGAGCCATCGTATACAAATACATATAAATACTCTACAGTGTAAGAAAAAATAGTGTCAATGTTAAGTAACAGAGCTGTTTAATATATATATTAAGAAATATACATAATATTTTATATCTTATTATTTTATTATTACTGTTATCACTATTTTAGTTTTTTTTTTATAGGAATAATATTATTAATAATTACTCGATTGATATCCGGAAAAATAGAGTTATCCCCCTTCGATTTTATAACACCACTTCTAGATGATAAACCAGCGTCTCTCTAAATTAGAATTTGTATTTCTTATTTCGAACCTTATTTTCTATCTTAAATGTTTATCTGGGCCGAACTTCAAATTCTAAACCAACATTTTAACATATTTATTTGCATATTTATATGTTCCTATATAAGACACTTATTCCATTTTACTTTATTTTTCTTATTTTATTTTATTTTTAATTATTTTATTTCCATTGATATGTACTATTATTATTACTACTACTATTATATTATACTTTATTTTATTTTGCTTTATTATATTTTATAGTATTTTATATTACTGTATATTATTTTATATATATTTTTATCATGGCATATTTTGTTCTTTATATCATTAGTTTTAGTTAGTTTAGTAATATTATTATCAATAACTCTCTTAATTTTTAGAAAAAATAGAGTTGTCCCCCTTAATTTCCCAACGTCCCTTCTTTGTTCACTTACGTTTTCTAAACCAACGTCTCCTTAATTTAGAATTTGTACTTTTTATTTCCAACCAGTGACAGAACCCAAAGAGTGTGAGTTCAATACCCGGTTTAGGCAGTGGAGAACTTTCAGAGGGGAAATTAGCAGGAGATAACTGATAACTGACATCCATCAAACATGGCACGTGGAACTAAAACAGTCTACCCCAGTGATCGAAATAAAGGGTTCAGTTCGAAATTCCAACCACCTGAAGAAGGCTGGAGCGTACAACGGCCGAAACGTTGTGACAAATATGGCAACAAAGATGAGGACAATAGTCCGACTAATGTAAATACTGTACATAATACCTCATCTC